>OX451737.1:1434479830-1435679830 GCA_948472305.1 Vicia faba | reverse complement strand
TAATTAATCTTATTCAAACAAAATGTGTTCTTAAACCTTTAGTTAATATTAGGTTTTTTTATCAGATTATTTTGATTAAGATTAATTCTCTTTATAATCAGATCTTTTTTTAAAATTAATTCAAACATTCTATAAATAATAGGATGTCTATATCTGAGTAAATAAATCGGTCGACATATCATTTACCGGTTTATTATTCAAAATCAAAATATTAAATTCACGCAATTCATCAAATATTCCATCCGTAAGAAACACGTGGACAATATTTGGCCATGTGATGAGGAAGGCTATATCAGACTTCCTCTGCATCCTTCACATCAAGCAACACGTGGGCAATATATGGCCACGTGAAGAGGAGACTATATCAAACTCTCCCCGCTCAATGTCTCATCATACTCTTTAATCAAATCAAAACATCAAAACAGCTAACCAACAATAAACCATTTTTCCACTAACATAACAAAAACTACAAGATATTTTCAAAAAAGGGTTAAGGAGAATTAATTTGAAGTTTAACTGCAAACTGTGTCTACAATCACTCAATTTACAACCCAGACAAAGTTCAAGGATAATTCAAAAACAATTCTATGCAACCCTATAAAAAACACAAATCAACTACGAACTATGAATTGAGACTCTAATTCCTCGTAAAAGGATACGTAGGCATACGATTAAAATCGTGGCGAGTTCCCCTATTAAAAAATTAAAACCCTCTTTACATAAACCTAAACCTAAACCTAGTATCCTTAAGAATAAGGTACATGAAAGGTACCTAACACCTTCCTTTCATCTAAAGAAGTCTGAAACTTAGAATCTCTGTTTTACAAACTAGGATTCTCTATTAGATTCTCTTCCTTAGGATAAAAACTAGTAGTGGCGACTCTGATTTTAAATCCGGGTGCAACAGACTCGAAACTTTCCAGGACATTCGTGCACCATGTTTTCCGATGCTGCCCCATGTTGAGGCAATGGATTAGCTTGAACATTTAGGTTAACATCTTTGAAAGACAAAATACCACTTTTGATTAACCTCTGGACATCTGCCTTCAAAGCAAATCAATTTTCAATATTGTGTCCTGGCGAACCTTGGTGATATGCACATCATTGATTAGCCTTGTATCAAGGGGAAGTATTATTTGGTGCAATAGGAGGAGGTTTAGTTGTTATGAGATTCTTGTGGATCAAAGCAGGGAATAACTCAGTGTAAGTCATTGGTATTGCATCAAACTGTGGTTTTCTCGACGAACGATTCTGATTGTTGAATTGAGGAGCCTGTTGTTGAGGCTGTTGCTGAAACTGTCGCTGTTGAATTGGAGAGGCTTGATAGGTTGGATTTACCATTGTTGGGTGGATAACAGGAGTGACTGTTGCAACATATGAATATCCTCTTCTCGGCCTTACAGGAAAAATTGCACTAACATCTTTTTCTCTCCTCTTGGGGAAGACACTCCCAAATTTCTTAACACCACTAGATGTACCACCTTCCTTGGCTAGACGCCCTTCAGGAATTCCTTCTTCAAGTTGCATGCCCATGTTCACCATCTCAGTGAAGTCTCTAGGCGCACTCGCGATCATTATCTCATAGTAAAAAGAACCTAATGTTTTCAGAAAAATCTTCGTCATCTCTTTTTCTTCAAGGGGATGATATATTTAAGCGGAAATCTCACGCCACCTTTGGGCATATTCTTTAAAATATTCTCTATACTTCTGGGACATAGCTCAGAGTTGATCTCGGTCCGGGGCCATGTCAACATTGTACTTGTATTGATGAAAAAAAGCCTCAATGAGGTCATTGAAGATGCGGGTTTGGGTGCTATCCAAACCCATGTACCATTTTAGTGCAACACCAGTTAAGCTGTCTTGAAAGTAGTGAATCAGTAACTTGTGATCATCATAGTAGGTGGACATCTTCCTTACATACATCCTCAAGTGACTTTGCGGACATGAATCACCTTTGTACTTTTAAAAGTCTGGAACTTTAAACTTAGCTAGAATTTTCACGTTTGGGACCAAACACAAGTCATGAGCATTTTTCCCGAACAAGTATTTCCCTTTAAGTGATCTAATTTCCCTCTTCATTTCTTGAAATTGGTCTTGGAACTTCTCCCTCCTATCGAAGATACCTAAACTTTCAATAGGTTCAGCATGATAAACGAGTTCATTTATATATGGAATAGTGTGAACCACGGGAGCAACAATAGTCATTAAAGGCTGAGGGAAAGATACCATAGGCTGGATCACAGGTTGCACATTAGTCATCTTAGGTTGAGGAAAGGACATAACAGTTTGAATCATGGGTTACACAGCAGGCTGGTACCCTTCTGGCATGAAATTGTAAGGCATACGCCATCGAAAACCTTTAGGCATTTGATGTTGCAGAGGGTTGACTTGAGCCCAAGAGGCTGGAGCAGTGACGATCTCGGAAACCACAATAGTTTGAGCTTGAGTTTCAGTGGCCAAAGTCGATGGTGGATTCTGAGCAGCCATCAAGCTTTCCATGAAAGCGGTAAATTTTTCCATTCTAGTACGAAGAGTAGTAACCTCCTCGCTAAGCTCTTGATTTTCTGGCTCTAGATCTTCCATTCTCTTTCAACGATTGGCCCGAGTATTATACTGGTGAAATAGCTTGACGATCTATCAGAGTGGAAAAAGAAGCAAGAATAAGACTCTAGAAAACGTGTGAAATTGAATGTCGAATGATGCATGATATGCGATGCAAATTGTTTTATTTTGATAGTTTTTCAAGGAACTTTAAAACTTCATAATTTACACACATCAATGGTAAATAACTTTGGAACAACAAAACTCATTTCATTAATAAAAGTAGAAAATTATAACTTTGGAACATAAAGCCCTTTAAAGAGTTTTACAAAATGTCATAAGTAATAAAAACTAGGAACTAAGATCACTCAGAATCTTCATCGGACGAAGGACCAAATGCGACTTGTAACTTGAGCTTCCTAATCTTCTTCTCATATAAGTCTTACATCTTTGTCTTCTTGGCTACCAGCTGATCAACGACTTTCTTCCATGGATTAGGAACAGGAGTAACGCCTACCAAATCTTCCTTCTTTCTCTTCTTTTCCTTAGCATACTTCTTGAGCAATGCATCTTTCTGACGAAGCTTCTCATCACGATCAATAAACCAACCATCTTGAATAAATAGAATATTCTCCTTCTCCTTCAATTGTCGAGTCAGGACACTGTTTTCGTATTCGGACATACTATACTTTTTCTTCCAAGCATCTCTTACAGAATCCATTCTGGCCAAAATTTCCTGATACTCTTTCATGTTCTCAATAGGAAGGGCAGTAGATGATGATGTAGCAACAAGAAATAAAGGGTTCTCGGGATAATAAGGCATCTTGAGAGTACAAGCCCTAGCATAAACCTATTGAAGGTAAGGCTCCAAAGAAACAACACCTCTATGTCCTAACATGTCCCTTCCCTTTCTATGGATATGGCGCCAGGCCCTTTCGATATCCTCCTTAGCTGCTTTGTGATCTTTTCCTTCTTGGAGAAAGAAACCACTAAAATGAATATTGTCCGGCTTGTCCTTCATTGGGTATCTAAATCGGCGGCACACAAGAACATGATTATAGTTAACTCCTCCCCTCGTACCAAGAAGAGGCACGTTGGGAAAAACACCACAACTATCAATGATCTTCACATCAGAATAAGCTTGATTGTACCAATCTATGTCGGAATGAGTAAGAGCCATAATATTTGGTGCCCATCGTGGCTCCTTCTTGAGATCCCAAAAGACATCAGACCCAGGTAAATGGGAAACATACCACTGGTATAATAATGGTGCGCAACAGATAATCATCCCACCTTGGTAGGAATTCTGAAGATGGATGAAATAGAAGGTATCTCCAAGCAGCGTAGGGACCAAATTTCCAATCAAGAAGATCCTAATGGCGTTGATATATATGAACTTATCGATGTTAGGGAATAAAAACAACCCATAATAAAGTAAAGCAAAGGTAACTTCAAAGGCGACAATATCCTTTATCTCGACGAAGTAACGAACTTTCTTCAACAAAAACTGTGTAGGTAAACCTCAGATTCCTCCCTTAGTATTCATGTTTTCTTCGATCTCAGACTTCCTCAAGTGGGTAACTGTTGTTATCTCATGAGATTTGGGTTCCCCTTCTAAAATAGAGAAAGGAACACAGTCGGTGATTGGTAAACCAAGTATATAAGAATACTCTTCCAAAGTGGGCAACAACTGGTAATCAGGAAAAGTTAAGTATCGATACAGTTGATCATAGAACTGGACCAACATAGTAAGGATAACTTCTTTCATCTTGCACTTCACAAGAGGAATAATAGATCCATATTTATTTCGAAACTCCATAAAGTTCTTTTAAATTTGGGAATTAAACTCTTTAACTCTTTAACTCTTCAATCTCAGGCTCCTTGAAACTATAACTCCGAGTGTTCCCTTTTTCAAAATCCATAGTAAAAGTACCTGAGTTGTCTGCAAAAATCATTATTAAGTTCCTTGAAAAACATGCTTAAAGAATGCTTATGGATGCATGAATGAATGATAATGTAACCGTTACACATAAGTTCACAAACATGGGGTTCAAAGGTTCAACGCTTCGAGCATGGGGTCAAAGGTAAAGCCCACCTCTAAGGTATGTACTAAAGGTTTAATCACACATGTAAAACAAGGTTCTAAAAGTACCCAGAGTCTACGATCCTCCTTCAGATATTACCAACGTCTCGATTACTCGGTAATTAGCAATATTCTCAAGAATAACCCGTTATAGTCTGCACACTACACCTAAGAGGCCAAGATGGGTTAAGTGTTATACGGTTATGAGCTTCTCTGGATCCCAGGTTGAAAGCAATAAAGTCTTCCCGATTACTCGGTAAATGAATACTACAGTCAAAGGGGCTTCCACTGAGTTGGGGATTTCATGCCTCCTTCTTCAGGATTACTCCCTCAAAGTTAACATGACTATACCGCCCGTCGTATTCCTAAGTGTAACTTAGTCCGGGTATAGGACTTGTCCTTCGTAAGTGACATAAACACCCAAATAACCATAATATATAATATATAATCAAACAAACTGTTGTACCCCAAAATTTTCCCTCCAATATTTCTCAATAAATGTCAAGTGAGGTCCTCAAATTGCTCAAGGAGGTCCAAGAGTTGACCAGACAAACTCTCTCCTAAGGCAGTTTATCTTAAATTAGGGTTTCATTTTGCATCAAGATGCTTGATTCCGAAGGATCCCAAATGCTCACCATTATCCTGATATGTTCTCAAGATTATCCATGTCAAGTTTCAAGCCTTGCAGAGAAAGTTTGCTCAGTCAATTGCTCAAATACCTAGAAGTCGACTGTGCTAGGTCAAAAGTCAACTGTGACCCACATACAGTCAAACTTCAAGATTTTTGGTCAACATCCTCATTTTGAAGTATCATTCATCATTTGATCGAGGTTTTATCATGACTCATCAAGGATTGCCCATAATTCATCAAAACCTAAAAGTTGCTAAATTAGGGTTTTGTAGGAAAAGTCAACTCAACTTTGACCAAGCATAACTTTCTCATACTTCATCAAAAATGACCCATCCAAAGCTCATTTTGAAAAGGATGAAATTCCCTAAAATTCATATTCAGATCCCAAGTTCAAAATATGCATTCGCAAGAAGATATGAATTTGGACATTATAGGTCATTTTGAAAAGTCAACAAAAGCACCTTTTGGGTCAAGGCTTCATACATGAACATGGGAGACTCAATTGAGATGAGACCAAAAATGTTTCTTAGGGGAAATAATAAGCTTTCTAAAAAGTCCAAGAGCACCCTCATAGGGTTAAAATTGAAAGAGACATGCCTTGTCAAAGTTGACCATTTTTGCAAAATTGCCAAAAGTCAAATGTGTCCAAAATTGCATTTTTTTGCTAAATGGGCCTAACTTTTTATGCTTGCACTGAGCTTGTGATGTGATCCACGACCCATGAGCCCTTCCACTTGTCATTCTTTTATTTTTATTATTTATTTTGATTTTATTTCATTTAAATCAAATAAAATCAATGTAAAATAATGAAAATATCAAAAATCAATTAAACCTTGAGATTTTATGCATGATTAGAGTCATTATATAGCTGGTGGCAAGATCAAATCGTGCAAGGCTTCATATGGACAGAAAAAGATTGAAAATGCTTGTTTTGGAAAGATTTGGTGCAAGGAATAAATCAATGGTCAAACTTCATAAATGGCAAATATTTGATGCAAATTTTTACCCTAATGCATTCTCTAATATATATGGAACATATCCAAGGCAAGAAGAAAAAAAGGAACAGCCGTGCAGAGGTGAAAGAAAAACTCAAAAATTGCAAGAAAAGTGGTGATCCAATTTATGTGTTAGAGGTCAATTCGTGCCATTCTCAGGTTTCCAATAGGTTGCTGGAAACTCCAGGAACATTTTCCAATCAGATTCAAGCCTTTCCACGCCTGGAATTGCAAGATAGAGGTATCACGATATGCCTCTAAATTCGAATTCAATTTCATTGATTCACTCACCCATTGCATATTCTAATGATATATTCGTGTTTGTCTTTGAGTTTTCAAGCTTTTGATACCATTTAATTGTATTTCTAACGCTTGTACATGAAGTTGCCATAGCTAGGGTTTTATGTTCTTGATTAGGGCTTTGCAGGATAGGCAAAATTGGGTAACGATTTTGGTACCAAGAGACTCGTAAGGTTGAAACGAGTAGAATAGTACCATCCATGGTGATTTATCTTAAACATATACGATTTTGGAATTATACAGGGATGTACCTACGGTAAGTGTCTGTAGGTAAAAGTTCATAACTTTAAACGATGGTTCCAGGGAAGAAGACAATAGCGTGTCACAACCTGAATGGCTGATTCAAATTCTGGCGCATTATTCTGGCCAGAAACCTATAGTTATGATATATATTGTTTGTTTCTATTATATTAATAAACTAACGTCCAACGTAGTTGGCCAGAAGAAGGAAGTTAGAAGCTCATTATTCTGGGTTCGATCCCAGGCGTGAGCTTTTGGTATTTTCTCCTTTGTTTTCGCCAGAGCCAGCACATGCATCTTCTGAGGATCATCACCTTCTGAATCCACTAGCCAGCATCAGATCCAGTGCATCATCTTTCTGATTTATTAGCCAATATCAGATCCAGCACATCATCTTCTGGATCCCAGTCAGAACCAGATCCAGCACGTGTAGGCCATCATCTTCTGGATCCTATTTAGAACCAGATCCAGTGCACCCCATCTTCTGAGGGTCATCATCTGCTGGATCCACCTGCCAGGATCAGATCCAGTACCCCCATCTTCTGAGGGCCACCATCTTCTGGACCCCATCAGCCAGAACCAGATCTGCTGACAGTAGGTTCACTTGGTTATTTCCATTATTTTTCTATAAATTTTCTTTTCTTTAATTATTCAGTTTTTTTCCATCAACTCCAAAATTAATAATTTTTTCTAAAATTAACCAACCAAAAATCACAGAAAGAAGACTTATTTGCTTAATAAATGTTTTTTTAATTAATTAGTTTAATTAATTTAAGGCAATTCTAATTTCTTTCACAATTAAAATTAATTAGAACTTAGGATTTTCTTTTTTAATTCAACTATTTCATTACTTTCTTAAATAACAAAAATGACAAAAAAACATGTTTACTTTAATCAATTACAATTAGGTTTAGTCAAGGGTCCAAACCCTAGTCGCTTCGCATTTAATTCGTCGCGCACTGATTACTTATTTTTTCCAATATTGTTATAACTGTTCGTGGTTTGTAATAGTTTAATCTAGGGTTTTTATTTATCGCGTTTTCCCGGTTTTTTTGGCTATGTAATTAATCCCTCTCCCCTAAGCCTTGTAATAGCGTAGATTTACTTTCTCGCAAATATTTAACGGTCTAGATGTATGCTAATAGGATTGAATGACAAGATTGCATGATAATTTAATACAGTTAGAAAACCCTAATGTGCAAAGATAAATAACTGAAAACAAATCATTCGCACATATCACTCTTAGGGTATACTCTCACTTCGGTTGCCTTCGATAAAACGATCATTTAGCATAGGGTGTCTTATTGGTTGCCCTCCTGTCTAAAAAGGATCAAATGTCCCATTCGAATGCTACCTCAGAAATGTTGCCTCAGAAATGTTGCCTCGAATATGATCTTAAGACTCTAGGGTAATTACTAAGGTGTCCTAACATTGCTTTAGTGACCGTACATCCCTTTCGAATTGACCCTCACAAATCCAACGACGGTGCTACCTACTTCTCAATAGTGGGATAGCGTTGTCTAAAGGAAACAAGAATAGAAACAATATTTTTTCGAGTAAGTAGACGCTAGTAGGTACTTGCTCAAATCAAAACTTTTCACACTTACACATTTCAAAAGAATTTTCAAAACAACTTCGTCACACTCTTGAGGACTGATACAAGGGTTATCACGAAGTTAAAACTCTTTTCAAAACAAAGCACGTACACAAGCAATTTTAAAGATGAGCAAGTACCTAAGAGCCCATGGAAAACCATGGATAGAAAGGGTGCTAACACCTTCCCTTTCTATAATCTACCCCCCCATACCCAAAATCTCGAAAAAGTATTTTTTCTGTACTTTTTTCCTTTTCGGTTGGATGAAATAAAAGTCGGTGGCGACTCTTGCTTAGCGCGATATTTTGCGAACATAAAACGCAAAACATAAACCAGCATTTCAAAAATAGTCGGTTCTGCCACCGTATTACAGAACTGGCGACTCTGCTGGGGAATAATAAGTGGGGTATACCTTAGGATCTAGTTCATCATAATTGCTTCTCTTGATTGTTTTGTTTGCTTTACTTTTAAGGGTTTTGTTTGGGAGTTACTATAGATCCTAACCCATATCTGGGGACACCTTTTAGGTAAGTAGAAATAGATTGTGAGGGAACTGTACGGCGTAGACCGATACGGTTGAAGCAGTAGCTACATTGATGTGGAACATTGGTTGGTACTGGTATCCCTTGTGGAGAAACGAGGAGAATACGGGGCCGCTGCAT
The DNA here is from genome assembly GCA_948472305.1 of Vicia faba. NCBI lineage: Eukaryota > Viridiplantae > Streptophyta > Magnoliopsida > Fabales > Fabaceae > Vicia > Vicia faba. The sequence continues at coordinate 1,435,670,784 of OX451737.1, read as the reverse complement.
GGTGTCGTTAAGCATCAACTGACCTTAGAACCTTTAATCGACCAACTTGGCCATTAGAAAGTAGCGAGATAGCCGACCTCGATGTAAAGCTGGGAACTGGTTGATACTCGATGCTACACTCATTGAGACCATACTCTCGAGATAGTTCCGACCACAAGAAAAGATTGCGTGAGCTGAAACCATGACCGATGGAGGATGGTCAGTGATATTGAGATCCTCTAGAACCCGGTTACTTTTGCTAGGACAGGTTGAAACCAACTTAACTTCAAGAGGGTATTACCTTTGACCTCATGCAAGCCTTAAACTTAAGGGCTTTGTGTGACTTGTTTATCTTTGCCATGCCTGTTATCTGCTATACCTGTTGTTTTTTATTGACATCATGCATCATAACATAGCATATATACTTCACTATACTAACCATTTCAAAGACCAAGGGAATTTATCTTTGTTCTGTTTTGCAGATTATGGCTTCCGTGTGCAGAAATACCATTTGAGTCAACTTTGTGCAAATACCTGCCCAACTTAAAGAGCTAGCCTCGAGAGTTTCGGAGACTTCCATGTTCATTAAGAGACACCGTAAACTTCTCATCCTGGTCACTTCAAATCTTGATGAGCAGATGATGAGTGTACTTTTCCAGTTCTTCGATCCTGTGCATCATTGCTTCACCTTTCCAGACTACCAGCTGGTTCCCACCTTGGAAGAGTTCTCTCACCTATTGGGCATATCCATTCTTGAACAGGCACCCTTCACAAGCATGGAAGAAGCTCCTAGACCAGAAGACATTGCCTTAGCTCTGCATTTGAAACGGGCTGATGTAGTATCCAATTGGGAAACACGAAGCAAGATTGAAGGTTTTATAGCCAAATTTCTGATAGACCAGGCTCAGCTCTTTTGGGATAATTTGGATTTTCAGGGTTTCGAAGATATCTTGGCTCTCCTTATCTATGGTTTGGTTCTCTTCCCGAATCCGGATTCTTTTGTAGATGTGAATAATGTCAAGATTTTCCTTTCTCGCAATCCCGTGCCTACCCTGCTGGGTGATATCTTGCATGCCCTTTATACTCGTACCGTACGAAGAAGAGGGACTATTATGTGTTGCATGACGCTGCTGTTGAGGTGGTTTTTTCGCACCTCCCTAAGTCTGTGTTGAAGAATGAAGAAGGTTTAGGTTGGTGCTACAGGATAATGTCACTTGCCCATACATATATTCTTTGGAGCTCCCGGGCTATGGAAGACACTGCTGTTGTGGGGGATAACCTAACATCCCATTGCTTGGAATCATATGGGGTATAACTTATAATCCTTGTCTAGCTTTGCGACAATTTGGTCGTGCTCGGAGAGATGGTCCCCATGAGATACTTCTTGAGGACATTGTATTTGACTACAAGGAGGACGTTAAGGAGCACCGCCAGAGGTTTATACGAGCTTGGGGCATGGTGAACATATCTGACCCCCAAGAGCTGGGACCAAGGACTTCCCTTCCTATGCAGCCTTACCTCCAATGGGTCCGAGGTCGTACCCAGAAGCTTGGGATGCCCTATGAAGCCGTATTACCAGTGATTGTGGAGCCCACTAATGAAGAAGGCATTCCTTATATGGTTCTCTATCCTTACATGCCCACTGATCCTGGGGAGTTGCAGAGGTCTTGGATTCAGCTGAAAAATGAGAGGGATACTTACCAGGAAAAGTACCACGAGCAAGAAAGGAAGATTTTGAAGCTCACCAGGCAGCTCGAGGAGGAAAGAGTGATCAATGACTACATTGGCACAAAGAGGAAGCGTCCATGGGACTTTTGATTTTGCTTTTTCTAGTGTTTAGAGTTTGTTTTATTTACTTCTTTGTAACGCCTTAAGGGCATTGTTGAACCTTTCAAAGTTAATCTAATAAAGTTTTTTTATTTTTGGTTTGCAAATTTAAATCTACCAAAGTCTTTAAAATCATTACATTCACATCCCATTATCATGCACATCATTATAGGTACCATTACAGGTTTCTCATCTTCTTCGCTGTTTATTTCAGTAGAAATGTCTTCCGATCAAGCTACCAAAGAAAGCGCTAGACCGTCTGGATTGTGAAGGTTTGATTCTAAAGCCAAGTAATATTGTGGTAAGGGCTTTTGATGGGTCAAAAAGAATGGTGCACGGGGAGGTGGACATCCCTGTCAAGGTGGGTTCTCAGACCTTTGGGTCCACCTTCTACGTAATGGATATCAGACCATCATAACCTTGCTTGCTGGGGCGTCCTTGGATTCATAAGGTTGGGGCAGTGACTTCCACGCTCCATCAAATGCTGAAATACCCAGTGAAGGGAAAGATTGTCACGGTACGAGGTGAAGAGGAGTATATGGTAAGTCATCTCAATTCCTTTCGCTACGTGGAGATGGACGGGGAATTCATAGAAATGCCTTGTCAAAATTTCGAAGAGGTCCCTCAGTTCTCGGCATCAACTGAACCTACTACCGGAAAACCTCCATTGAAGATGGCTTCTCTCAAGGACGCCAGGGTTGTAATTGAAGAAGGTGGGTGTACCAATTGGGGTCAGCTCCCTAATTTCACTCACAAAACTGAAAAATTTGGTTTGGGCTTTACTACAGGGGCTCAGAGGGCTGTTAGGCATGCACAGATCGGAAGACCTCCTCTACACATCAGTAATCGGGGAGTTAATGCAATTGAAGACAGTGAAGAGGATTCAGACATCGACAAATGGATCTACCCAACAACCAATGGTGGACTGAACAACTGGATGACGAAGGACTTCGTACCTGTTTCTTTTATTCCGCAGTAATTGACTTTTTGTTTTAAGATTTGTAATAAACAGTTTGAAACTTTACAGCCCGGTGCCTTGCCCGAGGCACCTTGGCTTTGCTTATGAGGGCTTATTATTTGTCATTTCATATATCATTAATAAAACATTGGACATTTCTTGCATTACAAATTTTGTGCTCCTTGTTTTTTCTTTTCTGCCTCTCACTTTATCAAAATAGCTATTCTCTTACACACACTCACGTATCATAATGCAGATCCATATCCACTCTGGATCCCATTGATAACAACTCTGATACTGCCAGTTATGACTTCGAAAATCCGATCAACCAAGCTGAAGACGAAGGTGAGGATGATTGTGAGGTGCCTGGAGAACTTGCTAGACTATTATAGCAGGAAGAGAGGGCCATACAGCCTCATGAAGAGCCGGTTGAGTTAGTAAATTTGGGTATAGAGGAAGACAGGTAGAGGTCAAAATAGGTGCGAATCTGGAGCCTAGTGTCAAGCAACGATATATACAAATGCTACGCGACTATGTTGAGATCTTCTCCTGGTCCTACAAAGATATTCCTGGTTTGGACACTGATATTATGGTACACCGCCTTCCGACTAAAGAAGACTTCCATCCGGTAAAGCAGAAGGTCCGCCGTGTGCGCCCTGAAATGTTAGAGAAAATCAAGACAGAAGTTATGAAACAGTTCGACGCGGGGTTCTTAGCTGTCACCTCTTATCCGCAGTGGGTTGCCAATGTTGTTCCGGTACCTAAGAAGGATGGTAAGGTACATATATGTGTGGACTATAGAGATCTGAACAAGGCAAGCCCCAAGGATGACTTCCCGCTTCCTCACATTGATGTTCTAGTCGACAACACCGCGCAACATAAAGTCTTCTCCTTCATGGATGGTTTTTCTGGCTACAACCAGATCAAGATGGCTCCTGAAGACATGGAGAAGACAACCTTCGTTACACAGTGGGGCACCTTCTGTTACAAGGTAATGCCTTTCGGGTTGAAGAATGCTGGGGCAACTTATCAGCGCGCCATGGTCACTTTGTTCCACAACATGATTCACCACGACATCGAGGGTTATGATGATGACATGATAGCTAGGTCCCAGACTGAGGAAGAGCACCTTGATCATATCCAGAAACTATTTTACAGGTTGAAAACATACAAGCTGAGGTTGAATCTGAACAAGTGTACCTTCGTGGTGAGGTCTGGTAAGCTTCTAGGCTTCGTCGTCAGTGATAAAGGTATTCAGGTGGACCCTGCAAAGGTAAAAGCCATACAGGAGATGCCGGCTCCCCGCACAGAAAAGGAAGTTAGAGGTTTCTTGGGACGGCTGAATTACATCGCCCGGTTCATTTCACATTTGACTGCTACTTGTGATCCAATCTTCAGGCTTTTGAATAAAGATCAAGTAGTAAAGTGGAATGACGAATGCCAGACCGCCTTTGAAAGAATCAAATAATACCTTCAAGAACCACCAATTTTGATGCCTCCAATTGAAGGAAGACCTTTGATTTTATACTTGACAGTGCTAGACAATTCAATGGGGTGTGTGTTGGGGCAGCATGACGAGTCTGGCCGAAAAGAGCATGCTATTTACTACCTTAGCAAAAAGTTTACTGACTGTGAGACCCGATACTCATTGCTAGAGAAAACTTACTGCGCTTTGGCATGGGCTGCTCTCCGGCTGAGACAGTATATGCTGACTCACACTACCTTGTTGATATCAAAGATGGATCCAATCAAGTATATCTTCGAGAAGTATGCCATGTCCAGAAGGATAGCAAGATGGCAGATGATCCTAACTGAATACGACATCCAATACACAACCCAAAAAGCAATCAAGGGGAGTGTATTGGCGGATCATTTGGCGCATCAGGCCATGGATGACTACTAGTCCATGAATTTCAAGTTCCCGGATGAGAACATCATGTTGGTGACCGACTGCGAAAAACCTGGACCGAATGAAGGACCCAAGGAGGAATACCGATGGTCTATGTATTTTGATGGAGCATCAAACGCATTGGGTAATGGCATTGGTGTTGTAATTATATCTCCCGAGGGCTGTCATACTCTGTTCACCCCCCGATTATGTTTTAACTGCACCAATAATATGGCGGAGTATGAAGCGTGTATCCTGGGTCTTCGAGCTGCTATTGACCTGAGGATTAAGTTCTTGAGTTTATTCGGAGATTCTGGTCTAGTGATCAGTCAGATCAATGGAGAGTGGGATACGAAGAACCCAAATCTTATTCCTTATAAAGAATATGTACTAACATTGCTCCCACATTTTGAGGAGATAACCTTTGAACACTTCCCAAGAGAGGAGAACCAGTTAGCGGACGCGCTAGCTACCATGTCTTCCATGTTCAAAGTAAGGTGGGATAATGAAGCTCCCCAGATTACCATCGAAAGGTTGGACGAACCCGCACATTGCTGTGGCATTGAGACTGAAGAGGTAGCAGATAAAACCTAGTTTCATGAGGTAAAGTGGTATCTCGAGGTTCAAGAATACCCCGAGGGGGCATCTGTTAATGATAAGAAGTTTCTGAGAAGGTTCGTTTTGAAGTTCTTCATCAGTAATGGAATCCTTTATAGGCGCAACCATGATTCGACCTTACTGCGATGCATGGACAAGAGTGAGACAGAAAGAATCATGACAAAGTTACATGAAGGTACCTTCGGAACTTATTCTAGTGGATATACCATGGAAAAGAAAATCCTACGGGCAGGATATTATTGGTCCGCTATGGAAGCCGATTGTTATCAGCATTCTCGAACCTGTCATAAGTGCCAAGTCTATGCTGATAAGGTACATGTACCTCTAGTGCCTCTGAATGTTTTGACATCTCCTTGGCCTTTTTCAATGTGGGGCATTGACATGATCGGCGAGATCCGATTTACTGCATCTAACGGGCATCGCTTCATTCTGGTGGCTATTGATTACTTTACAAAATGGGTTGAGGAAGCTTCCTTTGCTACAATAACCAAGAACGTCGTGGTGCGGTTTATTCGACACAATTTGATTTGTCGATATGGTGTACCCGAGAGGATCATTATGGACAATGGTACAAATCTCAACAATACAATGATCACCAAGCTCTGCAAACAGTTCAAGATACAACATCATAATTCTTATCCCTACCGATCGAAGATGAATGGCGATGTTGAAGCAGTTAACAAGAACATCAACAAGATTGTGCAGAAGATGACGGTGACATACAAAGACTGGCATGAGATGCTACCATTCGCTCTTCATGGGTATCATACCTCAGCACGGACGTCAAGAGGGGAAACACCCTACTCCTTGGTATATGGTATGGAGGCGGTCCTACCCATCGAAGTCCAGATACCCTCTCTCAGGATTATGAAGGATGCAGGCTTGAACGAGGACGATTGGATCCAAATCCGGCTTGATCAGCTAAATTTAATTGATGAAAAGAGGCTTACTGCTATTTTTCATGGTCAGACGTATCAAAAGCGAATGATCAAGGTTTTTAACAAGAAAGTCAGACGTCAAGAATATCAAGTTGGGGATCTGGTGATCAAACGCATCATACTACCGCAAGATTATCCCAGGGGAAAATGGACCCCCACATATGAAGGGCCATTTGTGGTTAAGAACATTTTCTCGGGAGGAGCTATGATTCTAACCACCATGGATGGTGACGACCTTCTTCATCCCGTCAATGCAGACATAGTGAAAAGATACTACACATAATCAAAGACCCGCTAGGTCGACTAGACTAGGAAAAAATAAGGGCTTCCCGCCGAACCAAAAGGGTTCGGGCAAACGTAAGGGATGAAAATGAAAAAAACTGTACACCCGTCAAGTCGAAAACCTGAAAGGGCGACTTGGCCAAAAAAGGGTATCCCGGTGGGCTGAAAACCCGAAAGGGCAGTCCAGGCAAAAATTAGGGATCAAAGTGTAACACTATGTCTCATTGGATCATCTTGCAACCAGACTTCGGTGTCGACTATCAAGCTCAGACGACGCCAATCAATCTGATCTACCTTCGACCAAGCAGCAAAGTGATGAGACGCTCGAAGATATAAGGGCAATAACAGAGTTGGAACCCAATGGGATTGTTTCACATAGCTTTTTTTCTTTCTTTTTCACAAATTGTATAATTTCTATCTTTCGGCGGCATTCTCTTACTAAGACGTCAGCCTCTTGTACGAAACTCCTATTACAGGCCAACTTCAAAAATCAATACAATTCATTTTCACAAGAAATTTCAACTTGTTTTTTCTTTTTCTGTTTTGTTTTGCAAGAACGTCCAATGATTCATTTTTGATATATGCATTTGAAAATAATTGCTGCTCATAAATATTTACATAAGAAACAAAAGAAGATTACTCGTAATTCTAGGAACAGGGACAAACAAGAAGTGTCCAAGCCTTACAGTTACTCTGCACATCATGTACAGGGACAAAACCAGCTGGAGAACATGAGAAGTGGTACATACACTCCCCACCGAGTAAGAAGTATCCTAAGACAGTGGTGTTAAGTTTCCCAACAAAGCACAACTCTCCCCAACTAAAGTTCACAATTACGAGTGAGTCGGAAAAACTTTCCCCAAGAAAAGTTTGTTTATCACCAGCAAACAGAAATTCATCCCCAGCTGAGTTATTTCTCCAAGTTGGCAGATCTATCAACAAAGTATCTCCTCTCCAATAGATTTATCCCCTGCAGAGTTATCCTCAGACAGGGTCTCTTCCGGCAGAATATTCGCCAGCCAAGGGGCAAATTCCCAGCACTGTCATCTTTGTTCACCATCCCCAACAGAGGTGGAGGAACTATGGTTTTCATAGCAATCAGGGATTTATTTTCCCCAATTCAGATTATCACATCAGCATTTCATGTTCATACATCATGACATATGCATACACCATATATAACATGGTCTCATTTATTTTGAGAACGTCAACACACAATGCATCTCATGCATCACATATGGCTAACCTTGTATTTCTTTCAGGAAGGACATTATTATCAACTATTTCCAGCAAGCCCATAATCAACAGTCGAAGCTAAACAGAGTAATCATCGGCGCAACAAAAGAAGCCCTACTATCCAGGCTTTCATATCGAAGTAACCCTACGACCCAGGTTCCTTCCGTATCCCTACTATCCAGGCTTTCATATCAAAGTAACCCTACGACCCAGGTTCCTTCTCGCAGCCCTACTACCCAGGCTTTCATCTCGAAGTAACCCTACCATCCAGGTTCCTTCTTGCAGCCCTACTACCCAGGCTTTCATCTAGAAGTAACCCTACTATCTAGGTTCCTTCTTGCAGCCCTACTACCCAGGCTTTCATCTCGAAGTAACCCTACGACCCAGGTTCCTTCTTGCAGCCCTACTACCCAGGCTTTCATCTCGAAGTAACCCTACTATCCAGGTTCCTTCTCAAGCCCTACTATCCAGGCTTTCATATCGAAGTAACCCTACGACCCAGGTTCCTTCTTGTAGCCCTACTACCCAGGCTTTCATCTCGAAGTAACCCTACTATCCAGGTTCCTTCTTGCAGCCCTACTACCCAGGCTTTCATCTCGAAGTAACCCTACTATCCAGGTTCCTTCTCGCAGCCATACTACCCAGGCTTTCATATCGAAGTAACCCTACTATCCAGGTTCCTTCTCATAGCCCTACTATCCAAGCTCTCATATCGAAGTAACCCTACTTTCCAGGTTCCTTCTCATAACCTTACTATCCGGGTTTTTCCTCTATTATCCCCAGACAACAGTCCACAACTCTGTAAGACCTGGACCCGATCAAACACAATTGATTTCACATTTCCCCAGTAAGTCGCGGTGCAAGATATACCCTGACCAAACACAAGATCACTCCCTCTTCCAAAACCAGAATCATTCCCCGGTAGAGTAACGGACAACTTAAGCTCCTAAAACTCTATTTCTCTCAAGATAGAGACTAACATTCCCCAGCGAAGTCCTCCTCAACAACAGGTACACGGGTTCTCGCAAAGGAATCTCTTATGCGATCGACACTTCTTCGGATGGCATCTTTAAGCCCATCTTCTGTCATTTACTTCCAAATGTAATCTATAATCCCATTCCCGATATCGCAAGACAAGTATCACTTCATGCGAGTGCAAATATCTGGGCACTTTAGTGTTCAATCATCTCCCACCTTCAGATCACGAAAGGCAGACAAGCCAATCTACATCCTCAGGTTTAAGAAGATTAAACAGGGGCAGCTATTGTACCCAAAAAATTTCCCTCCCATATTTCTCAATACATGTCATGTGAGGTCCTTAAATTGCTCAAGGAGGTCCAAAAGTTGACCAGACAAACTCTCTCCTAAGGCAGTTTATCTTAAATTAGGGTTTCATTTTGCATCAAGATGCTTGAGTCCAAAGGATCCCAAATTCTCACCATTGTCCTGATATGTTCTCAAGATTATCCATGTCAAGTTTCAAGCCTTGCAGAGGAAGTTTGCTCAGTCAATTGCTCAAATACCTAGAAGTCGACTGTGCTAGGTCAAAAGTCAACTGTGGCCCACATACAGTCAAAATTCAACATTTTTGGTCAACATCCTCATTTTGAAGTATCATTAATCATTTGATCAAGGGTTGATCATGAGTCATCAAGGATTGCCCATAATTCATCAAAACCCAAAAGTTGCTAAATTACGGTTTTGCAGGAAAAGTCAACTCAACTTTGACCAAGCATAACTTTCTCATACTTCATCAAAAATGACCCATCCAAAGCTCATTTTGAAAAGGATGCAATTCCCTAAAATTCATATTTAGCTCCCAAGTTCAAAATATGCATTCACAAGAAGATATGAATTTGGACATTATAAATCATTTTGAAAAGTCAATAAAAGCACCTTTTGAGTCAAGGCTTCATACATGAACACGGGAGACTCAATTGAGATGAGAACAAAAAGGTTGCTTAGGGTACATCATAAGATTTCTAAAAAGTCCAAGAGCACCCTCATAGGGTCAAAATTGAAAGAGATATGCCTTGTCAAAGTTGATCGTTTTTGCAAAATTGCCAAAAGTCAAATGTGTCCAAAATTGCATTTTTTGCTAAATGGGCGTAACTTTTTATGCTTGCACTGAGCTTGTGATGTGATCCACGACCCATGAGCCCTTCCACTTGTCATTCTTTTATTTTTATTATTTATTTTGATTTTATTTCATTTAAATCAAATAAAATCAAAATAAAATAATGAAAATATCTAAAATCAATTAAACCTTGAGATTTTGTGCATGATTAGAGTCATTATACAGCTGGTGGCAAGATCAAATCATGCAAATTTTTACCCTAATGCATTATCTATTATATATGGAACATATCCAAGGCAAGAAGAAAAAAAAGGAACAACCGTGCAGAGGTGAAAGAAAAACTCAAAAATTGCAAGAAAAGTGGTGATCTAATAGGTTGCTAGACACTCCAGGAACATTTTCCAATCAGATTCAAGCCTTTCCACGCCTGGAATTGCAAGATAGAGGTATCACGATATGCCTCCAAATTCGAATTCAATTTCATTGATTCACTCACCCATTGCATATTCTAATGATATATTCGTGTTTGTCTTTGAGTTTGAAAGCTTTTGATACCATTTAATTGTATTTCTAACGCTTGTACATGAAGTTTCCATAGCTAGGGTTTTATGTTCTTGATTAGGGCTTTGCAGGATAGGCAAAATTGGGTAACGATTTTGGTACCAAGAGTCTCGTAAGGTTGAAACGAGTAGAATAGTACCAGCCATGGCGATTTATCTTAAACATATACGATTTTGGAATTATACAGGGATGTAGCTACGGTAAGTGTCTGTAGGTAAAAGTTCAGAACTTTAAACGATGGTTCCAAGGAAGAAGACAATAGCGTGTCACAACCTGACTGGCTGATTCAAACTCTGGCACATTATTCTGGCCAGAAACCTGTAGTGCTGATATATATTGTTTGTTTCTATTATATTAATAAACTAACGTCCAACGCAGTTGGTCAGAAGAAGGAAGTCAGAAGCTCATTGTTCTGGGTTCGATCCTAGGTGTGAGCTTTTGGTATTTTCTCCTTTGTTTTCGCCAGAGCCAGCACATGCATCTTTTGAGGATCATCACCTTCTGGATCCACTAGCCAGCTTCAGATCTAGTGCGTCATCTTTCTGATCCATTAGCCAGGATCAGATCCAGCGCATCATCTTTTGGATCCCAGTCAGAACCAGATCCAACACGTGCATGGCATCATCTTCTGGATCCCATTCATAACTAGATCTAGCGCACCCCATCTTCTGAGGGTCATCATCTGCTGGATCCACCTGCCAGGATCAGATCCAGTACCCCCATCTTCTGAGGGCCACCATCTTCTGGACCCCATCAGCCAGAACCAGATCTGCTGACAGCAGACTCACTTGGTTATTTCCATTATTTTTCTTTAAATTTTATTTTCTTTAATTATTCTGTTTTTTTTCATCAACACCAAAATTATTTTTTTCTTTCTAAAATTAACCAACCAAAAATTATAGAAAGAAGACTTATTTGCTTAATAAATGTTTTTTTAATTAATTAGTTTAATTAATTTAAGTCAATTCTAATTTCTTTCACAATTAAAATTAATTAGAACTTAGGATTTTGTTTTTTAATTAAACTATTTCATTACTTTCTTAAATAACAAAAATGACAAAAAACATGTTTACTTTAATCAATTACAATTAGGTTTAGTCAAAGGTCAAAACCCTAGTCGCTTCGCATTTAATTCTCCGCGCGCTGATTATTTTTTTTGGCAATATTGTTGTAACTGTTCGTGGTTTGTAATAGTTTAATCTAGGGTTTTTATTTATCACGTTTGCCCGGGTTTTTATGGCTATGTAATTAATCCCTCTCCCCGAAGCCTTATAATAGCGTAGATTTACTTTCTCGCATTTTAATTCTCGCAAATATTTAACGGTCTAGATGTATGCTAATAGGATTGAATGACAAGATTGCATGATAATTTAATACAGTTAGAAAACCCTAATGTGAAAAGATAAGTAACTGAAAACAAATCATTCGCACATATCACTCTTAGGGTATACTCTCACTTCGGTTGCCTTCGGTAAAATGATCATTAAGCATATGGTGTCTTAGTGGTTGCCCTCCTGTCTAAAAAGGATCAAATGTCTCGTTCGAATGCTGCCTCAGACATGTTGCCTCGAATATGATCTTAAGACTCTAGGGTAATTACTAAGGTGTCCTAACATTGCTTTAGTGATCGTACGTCCCTTTCGAATTGACCCTCACAAATCCAATGACGGTGCTACCTACTTCTCAATAGTGGGATAGCGCTGTCTAAAGGAAACAACAATAGAAACGATCTTTTTTCGAGTAAGTAGACGCTAGTAGGTACTTGGTCAAATCAAAACTTTTCACACTTACACATTTCAAAATAATTTTCAAAACAACTTCGTCACACCCTTGAGGACTGATACAAGGGTTATCATGAAGTTAAAACTATTTTCAAAACAAAGCACACACACAAGCAATTTTAAAGATGAGCAAGTACCTAAGAGCTCATGGAAAACTATGGATAGAAAGGGTGCTAACACCTTCCCTTTCTATAATCTACCCCCCGTACCCAAAATCTCGAAAAAATATTTTTTCTGTACTTTTTTCCTTCCCGGTTGGATGAAATAAAAGTCGGTGGCGACTCTTTCTTACCGCGACATTTTGCAAACATAAAACGCAAAACATAAACCAACATTTCAAAACAGTCGGTTCTGCCACCGTATCACGCAAACAAATAAATAAAACAAATACGACAAATTAGGCTTAACTCACTTAGGGATGGACCAGCAAGAGGTCAATCTTTCCCTAGTAGAGTCGCCAATTCTGTAGTGATAAAAAATGTAGCGGGATAAATCATAGGTCGAGCTATTAATAAAATCATCTCACAAAAGCAAGATTCGTCACCGCGCTTTATTATTTCCAAGGGAAAAGGGAAAAGAGTGAAATAAAACCCTTAAATATGCAATGTAAAATAGTACTTAAAAGTAATAAAAATACAATGTGTTTTTTGAAAAGAGATATAGAGTTCGAGGGTTGGTTATGCAATGGGAAGGTATTAGCACCCAATGAATTTGCGATACTCCGCAGGAACCTTTTGAAATATCTATTTTTTAGAATTTGTTTGTTTGATTAAAATGGTTTATTTGACTAAAAATGGGTGTGGACAAGATTTTGAAGATGCGACGACCTAATGTCGAAGTTTTGACTTACAAAATGTGAGTTTGAAAATTGTGTTTTTAGGAAAACTAATTTAAGTTTAGAAAAATGATAAAACAAAAATGAATAAAGGGGTTCAATAAATAAGATAAGATGTGTTTGATGACATGAAATCAACAAAGTTAAAACAATTCCCTTGGATTTGAGATGGGCGAACGATATAAAGATTAAAAAATCGAGAATAGAGTTAATTAGAGCGATAAAAATTCCAACAAAAATCCAATAAGAGATTAGCATATATTTTTTAAACAATTAAATAAATAAAAAAAATTAGACAAAGACTAAATTACAATAGCATGTATATTAAGCTATAACGAAAAATTAAATAAAAGATTAATATCATGTATTTAAATAAACAAAAATTAAATAAAAGATAAATTTATAACATGTTTTGTATTTTATAATGACATGAAATAATTATATATATATATATATATATATATATATATATATATATAATAAACTAAGTTAATATTTTATTAGAATTGAAAAAGAATAAAAGGCCCCAGTAGGGGTTGAACCCGGGTCCTCTTGGGTTATAGCATACATGCTTTGCCAACTGAATTTTGTTTTATTTCTATTATTATTACGTTTTAATTGATACAAAAGGGAAAACGGATAGTGGATTGGGCCAGCAGCCCAATGGGCTGACCAGACTGGAATTTAAAAGAAATAAAAAAAACTTGTAACCCTAACTTAACTAAGCGTCGCGGCTGCTGCAGCTTGGTCATGGGGAAGATAAATTGCATATTAAATAATTATTATAATTGTTATTGGGAAGTGTGATACGGTGACAGAACCGACTGTTTTGAAAATGCTGGTTTGCATTTTGCGTTTGTGTTTGCAAAATGTCGTGGTAAGCAAGAGTCACAATCGACTTTTATTTTATCCAACTGGAAAGGAAAAAAGCACAGAAAAAACTCTTTTTCGAGATTTTGAGTACGGAGGGTAGATTATAGAAAGGGAAGGTGTTAGCACCCTTTCTATCCAGGGTTTTCCATGGGCTCTAAGGTACGTTCTCATCTTTTAAAAATTGCTTGTGTGTGTTTGTTTTGAAAAGTTTTGTTGAACTTCCTTTTAACCCTTGTTTCTGTCCTCAAGAGTGTTACAAAGTGTTTTTGAAAACTTTGTTTGAAAAGTATTTGGTGTGAAAAGTTTGATTTTGAGAAAGTACCTACTAGCATCTACCTACTCGAAAAAAGATTGTTTCTATTCTTGTTTCCTTTAGACAGCGCTATCCTACTATTGAGAAATAGGTAACACCGTCGTTGGAGTTGTAATGGTTAATTCGTAAGGGACGTACGATCACTAAAGCAATGTTAGGATGTCTTAGTAATAACCCTAATGTCTTAAGATCATATTCGAGGCAACATTTTCGAGGCAACCATTCTGAGGCAACATTTATGAATGGGACATTTGATCTTTGTTTAGACAGGAGGGAAACCACTAAGACACTCTATACTTAATGTTCGTTTACCGAAGGCAACTGGAATGAGAGTATACCCTAGGAGTGCGCATGTGCGGGTGATTTGATTTCAGTTATTATCTTTGCACATTAGGGTTTGCTAGCCATTTTAAATTAACATGCAGTCTTGTCATACAATCCTATTAACATACATCTAACAGTTAATATTTGCGAGAATAAAAATGCGAGAAATAAAAACTACGCTATTACAAGGCTTCGGTGTAGGGATTACATAGCCAAAAAAACCCGTAAAACGATAAATAAAAGAAAATCCTAATTAAACTATTACATACTGTAAGCAGTTACATTAATATTGTAAAAATAATAATAATAATAAACGCGCGCGACAAATTGAATGAAAAGGAATTAGGGTTTTGACCCCATCTAAACCTAATTACAACTTAAAAAGAAAAATCATTGTTTTTGTGGTTTTTGATTATTTTGAGAAAATAAGTTTTAATTGAGTAAATAAAAACCTAATTACTAATTAATTTAAATTAAGAAAAAATAATTAAATTAATCTATTTTTGCATTTTTTTATTTTTGGAAAGAAATAAAAATTAAATCAAAAGCAAACCCTAATTTTTTCTAATTGATTTTAATTACAAAAAGGTTAGAATTAATCCTAAATTAAATTAGACTAATATTAAATTGAATTTGGTAAAATAAAATAAATCCTAAATTCTAAGTTGGTGAAAATTGATTTTTATGATTTTTGTGTAAAAAAAGAAATTAATTTTGTGTTAGAAAATAATTTAAACAAATTAAATTAAATAAAAGAAAAAATTAGAAAAGAAATAAAATGGGCCTGAGTTAAATAACAAAAGGAGGGGGTGTGACTTGCAAATCTGAGCCCAATAAGCTCCTTGGCCCGTTTGACTTTTCCAATCCCATGATGCTTGCTTGACTCATGCCTATAGTGGACCTCTAAGGGATGGCCCTTGGATCTGGAGTGTTGATGGATGGAATGGTTGGATGCTGAGGGTGTATGGTAAGCTCATTGGATGCTAGCGCGCCTGAATATGTTAGAAAAAATAACATGAAGCAAAGTTGGGACCTGGGGATCGAACCCAGGCCCTTGAACACAATTACACTGCACGTTTACCAGCTGAGATGGCTTGGTTATTTGTACGAATAATAACAAAGAAATTTAATATGATAAAACAAAAAAGCAAGTTCTTAAAATGCGCACAATTTTGAACGAGCCATTCACAACACGCCACACTATCATCTTCCTCGTTGCTTCTGTTGTTTTAGACAAACACTTTTACCTACGGACACTGGGCGTAGGTACAACCCTTGACAACTCCAAAATCTTGTCCCTGCATGATAAATCATAACCAGTAGCACCAATCAACTCCTTGCAACCTCATGAGCATCATGGTACCACTATCCATGGCCAATTGTCCCTGTAGAGAAAAACCCTAAAAACGAAGCAAGAACCCTAACTTTGGCATCTTCATGTTCAGTCAGAAAAAACGAAATTAAATGTAACCATTAGTTTGCAAATGACTCAAGGATTAAGAATATGTCAATGAATGATGCTAAATATGCCAGAATTATTGAATTCGGTTTCAAGAAAATGTGGAAGCTGTGTGAAACTTACGGTGCGTTTCTGGATGTTAGGAAGCTTGCTAATGGTTGCAATGTGATCCAGGGATATCCAGCAAGCGATAGAGATGCTTAGAATGGCTTGAGATAGCCTCAATCCTGAAAATCGATTCACAAATTTTGTTGAATTTTTGCAAGTTTGCTTTATGTTTTTCATGCCTCTCCTCCTCTTGTTTTTAATCTGAACATGTTCCTTATGTACCCTAGAACGAATTAGGGTTGCAAACTTGTATCAAATCTTTTCCAATTAAGATCATTGATTCATGATTTGATCCTTTGTGCAAATATTTCTAAATTAAGCCAAATGCAATATTTTTGTGTCCAAATGAACCTTGCACGATTTGATTCCATCTCCAGCTGTATAATAGACCTAAACATGAACAAAATCTCAAGTTTTGATTAGTTTTTGATATTTTCATGATTTTATTTTGATTTTATTTGATTTAATTGAAATAAAATCAAAATAAATGACAAAAATAAAAGAATGACAAATGTAAGGGATCATGGGTCGTGGGTCATGTTACAAACTCAGTGCAGGCATAAAAAGTTGGGCCCATTTAGCAAAAAATGCAATTTTGGCCACTTTTGGCTTTTGGCAATTTTGCAAAAAAGGGTAAACTTTTCCAATGCATAACTCTCTCAATTTTGACCCTAGAGAGGTTTTCTTTGACTTTTCAGAAATCTTAAGATGTCCTCTAAGCAACCCTTTTGGTCTCATCTCAATTGAGTCTTTCATGTTCATGTATGAAGCTTTGACCCAAAAGGTGTTTTTGTTGACTTTCCAAAATGACCTATAATGTCCAAATTTATATCTTCTTGTGAGTGCATATTTTGAACTTGGGAGCTGCATATTAATTGTAGGGAATTACATTCTCTCCAAAATGAGCTTTGGATGGGTCATTTTTGATAAAGTATGAGAAAATTATGCTTGGTCAAAGTTGAGTTGACTTTTCCTGCAAAGCCCTAATTTAGCAACTTTTGGATTTTGATGATTTGTGAGCAATCCTTGAGGAATCATGATCAAACCTTGATAAAATGATGAATAATACTTCAAAATGAGGATGTTGACCAAAAATATTGATGTTTGACTGTATGGGGGCCACAATTGACTTTTGCCTTGGCACAATCGATTTTCAGGCCTTTGGGCAATTGACTGAGCAAACTTCCTCTGCAAGGCTTGAAACTTGACATGGATGATCATGAGAACATATTAGGAAAATGGTGAGCATTTGGGAATCTTTGGACTAAAACATCTTGGTGCAAACTGAAACCCTAATTTGAGGTAGACTGCCTTAGAAGAGAGTTTGTCTTGGTCAACCCTTGGACTTCCTTGAGCAATTTGAGGACCTCACTTGAAATGTATTGCCAAATATGGGAGGGAATGTTTTGGGCTACAACAGCTTCCCCTGTTCAATCTTCTTAAACCTGAGGATGTAGATTGTCTTGTCTGCCTTTCGTGATCCGAAGGTGAAAGATGATTGAACACTAGAGTGCCCAGAAATTTGCACTCGCATGAAGTAGTATTTGTCTTGTGATATCGGGAATGGGCTTATAGATGCCATTTGGAGTTTGATGTCGAAAGATGGGCTTAAAGATGCCATCAGAAGAAGTGTCGATCTCATAAGAGATTCCTTTGCGAGAGCCCGTATACCTGTTGTTGAGGAGGACTATGATGGGGAATATTGGTCTCTGTCTTGAGAGAAATAGAATTTTAGGAACTTCAGTTGTCTGTTACTCTATTGGGGAACCATCTCTTAGTTGAGGAGGTGACAATGAACTACTATCTGGTCGTGCTCTAGGCTTCACAGTGATTTGTTAAGGAAAATAAGACCGACTGCTATCTGGTCGTGCTCCAGGCTTCACAGCGCCTTATTGGGGAGATGAGAGTGCTATCTGGTCATTCTCCAGGATTTGCAATTTCTCAATTCTTATCTGGTCGTGCTCCAGGCTTCAGAAGGAATCAAGTGGTTATCCGGTCGCATCCGGGCTTCCACTTGAATTTAAGGCTTACTAATATTCGGCCGATTTCTGGGTTTCATAGTAATTGGCCGGGTAAACTTCTATTTGGTCGAATTCCAAGCTTCACAGTACCTTATACTGTTATCTGGTCGTGTCCCAGGCTTCAGTATCCTTTTCTGCTATCTGGTCGTGATCTAGGCTTCACAGTGTCTTATACCATTATCTGGTCGATTCCAGGCTTCGTAGTGTTTTGGAGATATCAAGATATTATCTGGTCGAATCCGAGCTTCATAGCTTGAATTTATGATATAACACTATCTGGTCGATTCCAGGCTTCGTAGTATTTTGGAGAAATCAAGATATTATCCGGTCGAGTCCGGGCTTCATAGCTTGAATTTATGATATACCACTATCTGGTCGATTCTAGGCTTCGTAGTATTTTGGAGAAATCAAGATATTATCCGGTCGAATCCGGGCTTCATAGCTTGAATTTATGATATACCACTATCTGGTCGATTCCAGGCTTCGTAGTATTTTGGAGAAATCAAGATATTATCCGGTCGAATCCAGGCTTCATAGCTTGAATTTATGATATACCACTATCTGGTCGATTCCAGGCTTCGTAGTATTTTAGAGAAATCAAGATATTATTCGGTCGAATCCGGGATTCATAGCTTGAATTGGAATAGAAATCTTAGTATCGATTTGACTGAACCAGAGAATTCTTGACAGAACTTGATGGCATCTTTCCCTGAAAGGTAAAGAGTTAGTCGTATGTAATGTCATGATGTATGAAATGTATTGAGTAATGATGTTCTCAAGATAAATGAGATTGTGTTGTATGATGCATATGCACATGCCACGATGTATGGATATGCAATGTTCTTGTGATATTCTCCAGCTTGGGAGAATAAATCTTGGACTGCTATTGGAGAGTACAAGGAGTTGGGTTCTTCGTTCTCGTTGGGGACAGTGACCGAAGATGATTAGCTAGAGACTCACACCTGTTCTGCTCGAGAACATTCCACCGGGAGAGACTCTATTTGAGAATAAACCTGTGGGGGAATGACTCTGTGGGGAAGAGAGATACTCTATTGGACTATCCACTGATTTGGAGGAATAAACTCAGCTGAGAATGAATTATCGTTGCTGGTGATAGGTAACTCTGCTTGGGGAGAATTTTGCTGACTTATTCATGATTATGAACCTCAGTTGGGGAGAGCTAACACCACTGTTTTTGGATACTTCCTACTCCGTGGGGAATGTATGTACCCTTAGTTATATTCTCAAGTTGGCTCTATCCCCGTGCCTGGTGGGTAGAGCAACTGTATGGTTTGGAGACTTCTTGTTTGCCCATGTTCCTGGAATTACGAGTAATTTTCTTTTGTTTCGTATGTAAATATTTATGAGTAGCAATTATTTTCAAATGCATATATAAAAAATTAATCATTGGACGTTTTTGCAAAACAAAACAGAAAAAGAAAAGACAAGTTCGAAATTTCTCGTGAAAATGAATTGTATTGATTTTGAAGTTGGCCTGTAATAGGCGTTTTGTACAAAGAGGCTGACGTCCTAGTAAGAGAATGCCGCCAAAAGATAGAAATTATACAATTTGTGTAAAAGAAAGAAAAACGGCTATGTGAAAAATCCCATTGAGTTCCAACTCTGCTATTGCCTTTATATCTTCGAGCATCTCATCACTTTGCTACTTGGTCGAAGGTGGATCAGATTGATTGGTGTCGTCCGAGCTTGATAGTCGAAACCGAAGTCTGGTCGCAAGATGATCCAATGAGACATAGTGTTACGCTTTGATCCCTAATTTTTGCCTGGACCTCCCTTTCGGGTTTTCAGTCCACCAGGATACCCTTTTTTTGCCCAAGCCGCCTTTTCAGGTTTTTGACTTGCCTGGTGTACAGTTTTTTTTCATTTTCATCCCTTACATTTTCTCGAACCCTTTTGGTTCGTCGGGAAGCCCTTATTTTTTCCTAGGACAGTCAACCTAGCAGGTCTTTGATTATGCGTAGTATCTTTTCACTATGTCTGCATTGACGGGGTGAGGAAGGTCGTCACCATCCATGGTGGTTAGAATCATAGCTCCTCTTGAGAAAATGTTCTTAACCACAAATGGCCCTTCATACGTGGGGGTCCATTTTCCCCTGGGATCACCTTGCGGAAGTATGATGCGTTTAATTACCAGATCCCCGACTTGATATTCTTGGCGTCTGCCTTTCTTGTTAAAAACCTTGATCATTCGCTTTTGATATGTCTGACCATGACAAATAGCAGTGAGTCTTTTTTCGTCGATTAAGTTCAGCTGATCAAGCTGGGTCTGGATCCAATCATCTTCGCTCAAACCTGCATCCTTCATAATCCGGAGGGAGGGTATCTGGACCTCAATGGGTAAGACTGCCTCCATGCCATACACCAGAGAATAGGGTGTTGCCCCTGTCAAAGTCCGTGCTGAGGTACAATATCCATGAAGAGAGAATGGTAACATCTCGTGCCAATCTTTGTATGTCACTGTCATCTTCTGCACAATCTTCTTGATGTTCTTATTAGCTGCTTCAACAGCCCCATTCATCTTCGGCCGGTAGGGAGAAGAGTTATGATGCTGTATCTTGAATTGTTTGCAGAGCTCGATGATCATCGTATTGTTGAGATTTGTACCATTGTCCGTAATGATCCTATCTGGTACACCATATCAAAAAATCAGATTGTGTCGGATGAACCGTGCCACGACGTTCTTGGTCACTGTAGCAAAGTAAGCTGCCTCGACCCACTTTGTGAAATAATCAATTGCCACCAAAATGAAATGATTCCCGTTAGACGCAGTAGGTCTGATCTCGCCGATCATATCGTTGCCCCACATTGTAAAAGGCCAAGGAGTTGTCAAAACATTTAGAGGAACTGGAGGTACATGCACTTTATCAGCATAGACTTGGCGCTTATGACAGGTCCGAGAGTACTGATAACAATCGGCTTCCAAAGTAGTCAAGTAATATCCTGCCCGTAGGATTTTCTTAGCCATGGTGTGTCCACTAGAATGGGTTTCGAAAGTACCTTCATGTAACTCTGCCATGATTCTTTCTGCCTCGCTTTTGTTCACACATCACAGTAAGGTTGAATCATGGTTACACTTATAAAGGATCCCATTGCTGATGAAGAACTTCGCAGTGAACCTTCTCAAGAACTTCTTGTCATTAACAGATGCCCCCTCGGGGTATTCTTGATCCTCAAGATACCTCTTTACCTCGTGGAACCAAGGTTTATCTGCTACCTCTTTAGTCTCGATGTCACAACAATGTGCGGGTTCATCCAACCTCTCGATGGTAATTTGGGGAGCTTCAGTGTCCCACCTGACCTTGAACATAGAAGACATGGTAGCTAGTGCATCTGCTAACTGATTCTCTTCTCTAGGGAAGTGTTCAAAGGTTATCTCCTCGATGTGTGGGAGCAATGTCAGTACATACTCTTTGTAAGGAATAAGATTTGGGTTCTTCGTATCCCACTTGCCTTTGATCTGAATGATCACTAGAGCAGAATCTCCGAATACACTCAAGAACTTAATCCTTAGGTCAATAACAGCTCGAAGACCCAGGATACATGCTTCATACACCGCCATATTTTTGGTGCAGTTGAAACATAGTCGGGTTGTGAGCGGAGTATGACAGCCCTCAGGAGATATAATCATAGCACCGATGCCATTCCCAATGCGTTTGATGCTCCATCAAAATACATAGACCTTCGGGATCCTTCCTCAAGTCCTTCATCCGGTCCAGGTTTCTCACAGCCGGTCACCAACATAATGTTCTCATCCGGGAATTTGAAATTCATGGATTGGTAGTCATCCACGGCCTGATGCGCCAAATGATCCGCCAATACACTCCCCTTGATTGCTTTTTGGGTTGTGTATTGGATTTCGTACTCAGTGAGGATCATCTGCCATCTTGCTATTCTTTCGGAGAAGGAAGGCTTCTCGAAGATATACTTGATTGGATCCATCTTCGATATCAATAAGGTGGTGTGAGTCAGCATATACTGTCTTAGCCGACGAGCAGCCCATGCCAAAGTGCAGCAAGCTTTCTCGAGCAGTGAGTATCGGGTCTCACAGTCGGTAAACTTTTTGCTAAGGTAGTAAATAGCGTGCTATTTTCGGCCAGACTCATCATGCTGCCCCAACACGCACCCGATTGAATTTTCCAGTACTGTCAAGTATAAGATCAACGGTCTTCCTTCAACTAGAGGCATCAGAATTGGTGGCTCTTGGAGGTATTCCTTGATCCTTTCGAAAGTGGTATGACATTCATCATTCCATTTTACCACTTGATCTTTCTTCAGCAGCTTGAAGATTGGCTTACAAGTAGCAGTCAGATGTGAAATGAATCGGGTGATGTAGTTCAGACGTCCCAAAAAGCCTCTAACTTCTTTTTCCATGCAGGGAGGCGACATCTCTTGTATATCCTTTACCTTGGGAGGGTCCACCTGAATACCCTTATCACTGACAATGAAACCTAGCAGCTTACTAGACCTAACCCCGAAGGTGCACTTGTTCAGGTTCAACCTCAGCTTGTACATCCTCAACCTGTCGAACAGTTTTTGGAGATGGTCAAGGTGTTCTTCCTCGGTTTGGGACCTTGCAATCATGTCATCAACATAAACCTCGATCTCATGGTGAATCATGTCGTGGAACAAAGCGACCATGGCGCACTGATAAGTGGCCCCAACATTCTTCAATCCGAACAACATGACCTTGTAGCAAATGGTGCCCCACTGTGTAACGAAGGTCGTCTTCTCCATGTCTTCGGGAGCCATCTTAATCTGATTATAACTATAAAAACCATCCATGAAGGAGAAGATCTTATGCTGCACGGTGTTGTTGACCAGAACATCGATGTGAGGGAGAGGGAAATCATCCTTGGGGCTTGCCCTGTTTAGATCTCTATAGTCCACACACATTCGTACCTTACCATCCTTCTTAGGCACCGGAACCACATTGACGATTCACTGCGGGTAAGAAGTGACAGCTAGAAATCCCGCGTCGAACTGTTTCATGACCTCAACTTTGATTTTCTCAGACATCTCAGGGCGCATACGGAGAACCTTCTGCTTGACCGGAGGACAGTCTTCTTTAGTTGGCAGGTAGTGTACCACAATATCAGTGTCCAACCCAGGCATATCTTCATAAGACCAAGCAAAGATCTCAACATAGTCGCGTAGCATCTGTATCAACCGTTGCTTAACACTAGGCTCCAGATTCGCACCTATCTTTACCTCTTTCCTGTCTTTCTCTGTACCCAAATTTACTGATTCGACTGGCTCCTCATGAGGCTGTATGGCCCTCTCTTCCTGCAGTAACAGTCTAGCAAGTTCTCCAGGCACCTCACAAACGTCCTCACCTTTGTTCTCGGTTTGGTTGATCAAATTTTTGAAGTCATAATTGGCAGTAACAGAGTCGTTATCAATGGGATCCAGAGTGGATATGGATCTGCATTATGATACGTGAGTGTGTGTAATAGAATACTTGTTTTGATAAAGTGAGAGACAGAAAAGAAAAACAAGGAGCGCAGAATTTGTAATGCCAGAAACGACCAATGTTTTATTGATGATATATGAAAATGACAGATAATAAGCCCTCACAAGCAAAGTCAAGATGCCTCGGGCCATAAAGTTTCAAACTGTTTATTACAAACTTCAAAACAAAAGTCAATTACTGTGGAATAAAAGAAACAGGTATGAAGTCCTTCGCCGTCCAGTTGTTCAATCCACCATTGGTTGTAGGGTAGATCTAGCTGTCGATGTATGAATATTCTTCACTGTCTCCGACCACATTAACTCCCTGATTACTGATATGCAGAGGAGGTCTTCCAATCCGTGCACGCCTAGCAGCCCTTTGAGCCCCTGTAGTAAAGCCCAAACCAAATTTGTCAGTTTTGTGCGTGAAATCAGGGAGCTGACCCCAATTTGTACACCCACCTTCTTCAGTTACAGCCCTGGTATCCTTGAGAGAAGCCATCTTCATTGGAGGTTTGTCAGTAGCAACTTCAGTTGACGCCAAGGTCTGGGGGACCTCTTTGAAGTTCTGACAAGGGGTTTCGATGAATTCCCCATCCATCTCCACGTAGCGGAAGGAGTTGAGATGACTCACCATATACTCCTCTTTACCTTGTACCGTGACAATCTTCCCTTTTTCCGGATATTTCAACATTCGATGGAGCGTGGAAGTCACTGCCCCAGCCTTATGAATCCAAGGGAGACCCAACAAGCAAGAATATAATGGTCTGATATCCATCACGTAAAAGGTGGATGCAAAAGTTTGAGGCGAAATTTAACAGGGATGTCCACCTCCCCGTGCACCATCCTTTTTGACCCGTCGAAAGCCCTGAACACAATATTGCTCGGCTTTAGAATCAAACCTTCACAGTCCAGACGGTCTAATGCTTTCTTTGGCAAAACATTCAATGAGGACCCGATATCCACCAATACATGGGCCAGAGTAGTGCCCCTGCACTCGATCGAGACGTGCAAAGCATCATTATAATTTCTTCCTTTAGCAGTCAGATCTGCATCTGAGAAACCCAACCCATTGTCGGCAGTCAAGTTAGCTACGCAATCTTTGAATTGATCGGCTGAAGTTTCCTGCGGCACATGCGCAGTCTTGAGGAATGCAATTATTGCCTTTCAATTGGCTTCATATCACAATAATAAGGACAACATGGAGATTTTTGACGGGGTCTGCCCCAGCTGCTCGACTATGTTGTAGTCGCTTTTCTTGATAATATTCAGAATCTCTTCTATCTCTTGTTTCGAGGTTTCTATAATGATCTTCTTAGTTGCCTCCGCCCGGACAGGATTACCTGTGATTTCTTTTCCCCGAGTGCCAGATGGCTCAGCGATATGGGTGATAAATGGAATAGGAACTGGGATAGTAGCTGATGTACTAGCAGATGGAATGACAACAGGCTTATAGACAGTCGGAGGGGAAATCTCGAGAGAAAATAGTCTTCCACTTTTGGTGACCTTACTAGCCCCGACAATACTGCTGAAATCAGCATCAGCTTCCTAACTCTTAAAGTCTTGTTTAACTCCATGGAAATACACATCGGTGCCATAGTGCCAAGGGATGACCTTATCCGAAGTGTATGGGATAGGACCAGGGACATTAATTATTAATGGAGAAATTCTTGGAACGGGTGTAATCCTAACAGGCTTTCTCGAGGAAGCCTTGGAAGGATTGGCGGAAATGGTTATGATGGCGACATCTTGAATTGGAACCAACAAAATCATAGTCTTTTCGAACAAGATTTCTCTATTATCCATCAGGCATTGAACAAATGATTTCAATAAGTAGCAACCAACAGGCAGAATTGAACACATGTGGCAACCTTCACCACAACCCGGAAATAAACCCGCTAACAACAAATTCCTCTTAACTGTCATCAAAGGAGTAGAAATTTCTTCCACGGATGTCACAAATAAATCATCGTCCACAACATTTACTCCATGACCATGTTTGGGCATGTGAGCAGTTATGACGTTGGGCTTCTCCGGAGCGTCAAACTCAATCTCTTTAGCTTTGATCAAGTCTTGCACTTTGTTCTTCAAGGCCCAACAGTTGTTTGTATCATGACCTGGACTTTGGGAGTGATAGGCGCAGGGGCATTCGGGTTATATTGAGGAGAAGTGGTGTTGGGGTTCTTCGGGGCTTCCCTCAGAGTTACCCGATTGGTCTTCAATAATTGTGGTAGAATTTGAGACAAGGTCATATTGAGCCAAGTGTACAGCCTCTGTGGTCTTTCCACCCTTTGTTGATTGTTGCATTGTGGAGCAACTGCGGGTCTTGATATTACTACCGGATTCACTGCTTGACGGTGTTCAGGTCTGCTTTGGCTCCTCGGGCCGTAGACTGCAGTAGCTTTTTTCTTACCATTAAAAGGCTTCTTTACTGCACTTGATGAAGTATCCTTCTGTATCTTACCACTTCGGATACCAGCTTCTACTCTCTCTCCAGTCAAGATCAATTCAGTAAACCCAGATGACAAACTGTCGATCTGATGATTGAAAAACGGGCTAGATAGCGTCCCTAGAAACATGTCAACCAACTCCCTATCAAACAAAGGGGGTTGGACTCTTCCAGCTAAGTCTCTCCACTTCTGAGCATAGTCCTTAAAACCTTCACTTGCACCCATAGACATACTCTGAAGCTGAGTACGAGTGAAGGCAAGGTCGGTGTTATATTGATACTGCCTGTAAAAGGCATCAACAAGGTCTTCCCAGCTTCGGACATTGGCTCCTTCCAACTGATAAAACCATTCAAGCTGAGTCCCTGACAGACTATCTTGAAAGAAATGTACCCACAAATTTTTATCAGCAGTGTGAGGTTGGATTTTCCTGACGTACGAGCGAAGATGGAGTTTTGGACAGGACACTCCATCGTACTTGGCAAAAACTAGGGCTTTGAACTTATGAGGGATCACCACTCCCGATACCAATCCAAGCTCTTCGAAATCCAGACCAGGGATTTTCTGAATTTCCATAGCACTCAGATGGTCTTCTAGTTTTTTTTACCTATCCTCAACAGGAGGATATTGCTCTTCATCATAATCCGTATCGTTATCAAAAACTGTTGGACTGGGGTCCTTTATCCTTTCTTGGTTCTCCTCTTCCTTGGATGAAAAGGTCAGATCAGTTGATTGTCTTATCCTTTCTCTGAATCTTCTACCCATGTTCAGAACACCAACCCTCTTCTTCTTCTTCTTTTCTTTCAGAATCAGAGTCTTCAAATCCTCTTTCCCTTTAGCCAAGCTTAAGAACATTTGTTGGAATTGGGAATTTTGTGCCTGGAGATCTTTGATGGCTTGATCAGAAGATGTTTCTGCTGAAATAAACAACGAAGAAGATGAGAAACCTGTAATGGTACCTATAATGGTGTGCATGATAATGGGATGCGTATGTAATGATTTCAAAGACTTTGGGAGATTTAAATTTGCAAAGCAAAAATAAAACAAACTTTATTAGATTAACTGGTAAAAAGATTCAACAATGCCTTTGAGGCGTTACAAAGAAATAAATGGAAAACAAATCTAAACTAGAAAAAGCAAAATCAAAAATCCCATGGACGCTTCCCCTTTGTGCTGACATAGTCATTGATCATTCTTTCATTCTCGATTTTCCTGGTGAGCTTCAAGATCTTCCTTTGTTGCTCATGGTACTTCTCCCGGTAAGTATCTCTCTCCTCTTTCAGCTGAATTCAGGATCTCTGCAATTCCCCAAGATCCGTGGGCATGTAAGGATAAAGGACTATGTAAGGAACGACCTCTTCATTGGTGGGCTCCACAATCACTGGCAATACAACATCATAAGGTATCCCAAGCTTCTGGGCTCGAGCCCGGATCCACTGGAGATAGGGCTGCATAGAGAGTGGAGTCTTTTGTCCTAGCTCTTGGGGGTCAGATCTGTTCACCATTCCCCAAGCTCGTATAAACTTTCGGCGGTGCTTGTCAATGTCCTCCTTGTAGTCAAAGGAAATATATGTAAGAAGTAGCTCATGAGGACCATCTCTCCGAGCAAGACCAAACCTTCGTAAAGCTAGGCAGGGATTGTAGGTTATACCCCCTCTGATTCCAAGCAACGGGACATTAGGGTATCCCCCACAATGATCAATGACTGCAATGTCTTCCATAGCCTTGGAACTCCAAAGAATATTTGTATGGGCAAGTGACATTAACCTGTAAGACCATCCCAAACCTTCTTCATTCTTCAATATAGAGTTGGGGAGGTGCGAAATAAACCACCTCGACAGCAATGGCATGCAACACATGAGAGTTCCTCTTCTTCGCACAGTACGAGTATAGAGGGTATGCAAGATATCGCCCAGTAAAGTAGGAACAGGATTGCGAGAAAGGAATATCTTAACTGCATTCACATCCACGAAGGAATCCGAATTCGGGAAGAGAACCAAACCATAGATAAGGAGAGCCAAGATATCTTCGAAAGCCTGAAAATCCAAATTATCCCAGAATAGTTGAGCCTGATCCATCAGAAATTTGGCTAAGAAACCTTCGACCCCGCTTTGTGTTTCCCAATTGGATATTACATCAGCCTGTTTAAGATGTAGAGCTGAAGCAATGTATTTCAGTCTAGGAGTCTCTTCCAAACCTGTGAAAGGCACCTGCTCAAGGATGGATATGCCCAGTAAGAGAGAGAACTCTTCCAAAGTGGGAACCAACAGTTAGTCTGGAAAAGTGAAACAATGATGCACAGGATCGAAGAACTGGAAAATCACACTCATCATATGCTCATCAAACTTGGAGGTAACCAGGCTAAGAAGCTGACCATGCCTTTTAATAAACATAGAAGTCTCAGACACTCTTGAGGCTAACTCTTTGAGTTAAGCAGGTATTTGCACAAAGTTAACTCAGATGGTATTTCTGTGCACGGAAGCCATAATCTGCAAAACAAAACAAAGATAAATCCCCTCGGTCTTTGAAATGGTTAGTATAATGAAGTATGCATGCTATGTTATGATGCATGATGTCATGATGAAAAAAAACAACAGGTATAACAGATAACAGGCATGGAAAAGGAAAACAAGTCACACAAAAGCCCTTAAGTTTAGGACCTGCATGGGGTCAAAGGTATTACCCTCTTAAATTTCAGTTGGTTTCAACCTGTCCTAGCAAAAGTAACTGGGTTCTAGAGGTTCTCAATATTACTGACCATCCTCCATCGGTCATGGTTTCAGCTCACGCAATCTTTTCTTGCGGCCAGAACTATCTTGAGAGTATGGTCTCAATGAGTGTAGCATCGAGTATCAACCAGTTCCTAGCTTTACACTGAGACCGGCTATCTCACTACTTCCTAATGGCCAAGTTGGTCTATTAAGGGTTCTAAGGTCAGTTGATGCTTAATGACACACATAGCGGCCCCGTATTCTCCCCGTTTCTCCATAAGGGATACCGGTACCAACCAATGTGCCACATCAACGTAGCTACTACTTCAACCGTATCGGTCTACGCTGTACAGTTCCCTCACAGTTTATTGCTACTTACCTAAAAAATTGTCCCCAGATCCGGGTTAGGATCTATAGTAACTCCCAATACAAAACCCTTAAAAGTAAAGCAATCGAAACAAACAAGAGAAGCAAGTATGATGAACTAATCCTAAGGTATATCCCACTTATTAGATCCCCAGCAGAGTCGCCAGTTCTGTGATACGGTGGTAGAACCGACTGTTTTGAAAATGCTGGTTTGCGTTTTGCATTTGTGTTCGCAAAATGTTACGGTAAGCAAGAGTCGCCACCGAATTTTATTTTATCTAACTGGAAAGGAAAAAAAGCACAGAAAAAACCCTTTTTCGAGATTTTGAGTACGGGGGGTAGATTATAGAAAGGGAAGGTGTTAGCACCCTTTCTATCCATGGTTTTCCATGGGATCTTAGGTACTTGCTCATCTTTTAAAAATTGCTTGTGTGTGTTTGTTTTGAAAAGTTTTGTTGAACTTCGTTTTAACCCTTGTTTCTGTCCGCAAGAGTGTTACGAAGTGTTTTTGAAAACTTTGTTTGAAAAGTGTTTGGTGTGAAAAGTTTGATTTTGAGCAAGTACCTACTAGCATCTACCTACTCGAAAAAAGATTGTTTCTATTCTCGTTTCCTTTAGACAACACTCTCCTACTATTGAGAAATAGGTAGCACCATTGTGGGAGTTGTTAGGGTCAATTCGTAAGGGACGTACGATCACTAAAGCAATATTAGGACGTCTTAGTAATAACCCTAATGTCTTAAGATCATATTCGAGGCAACATTTTCGAGGCAACAATTCCGAGGCAACATTTCCGAACGGGACATTTGATCTTTGTTTAGATAGGGGGGTAACCACTAAGACACCATATACTTAATTATCGTTTACCGAAGGAAACCGAAGTGAGAGTATACCCTAGGAGTGCGCATGTGCGAGTGATTTGATTTCAGTTATTATCTTTGCACATTAGGATTTGCTAGCCATTTTAAATTAACATGCAGTCTTGTCATACAATCCTATTAACATACATCTAACAGTTAATATTTGCAAGAATAAAAATGCAAGAAATAAAAACTACGCTATTACAAGACTTCGGGGTAGGGATTACATAGCCAAAAAAACCCGTAAAACGATAAATAAAAGAAAATCCTAATTAAACTATTACATATTGTAAGCAGTTACATTAATATTGTAAAAATAATAATAAACGCGCGCGACGAATTGAATGAAAAGGAATTAGGGTTTTGACCCCATCTAAACCTAATTACAACTTAAAAAGAAAAATCATTATTTTTTTGGTTTTTGATTATTTTGAGAAAATAAGGTTTAATTGAGTAAATAAAAACCTAATTACTAATTAATTTAAATTAAGAAAAATAATAATTAAATTATCCTATTTTTGCATTTTTTATTTTGGGAAAGAAATAAAAATTAAATCAAAAGCAAACCCTAATTTTTTCTAATTGATTTTAATTACAAAAAGGTTAGGATTAATCCTAAATTAAATTAGACTAATATTAAATTGAATTTGGTAAAATAAAATAAAACCTAAATTCTAAGTTGGTGAAAATTGATTTTATGATTTTTATGTAAAAAAAGAAATTAATTTTGTGTTAGAAAATAATTTAAACAAATTAAATTAAATAAAAGAAAAAATTAGAAAAGAAATAAAATGGGCCTGGGGTAAATAGCAAAAGGAGGGGGTGTGACTTACAAATCTGAGCCCAATAAGCTCCTTGGCCCGTTTGACTTTTCCAATCCCATGCTGCTTGCTTGACTCATGCCTATGGTGGACCTCCAAGGGATGGCCCTTGGATCTGGAGTGTTGATGGATGGTGTGATACGGTGGCCAGAACCGGGACTGTTTTAGGCATGCTGGTTTGCGTTTTGCGTTTGTGTTTGCAAAATGTCGCAGTAAGCAAGAGTCGCCACCGACTTTTATTTTATCCAACTGGAAAGGAAAAAAGCATAGAAAAATTCCCTTTTTTCGAGATTTTGAGTAAGGAGGGTAGATTATAGAAAGGGAAGGTATTAGCATCCTTTCTATCAGTGGTTTTCCACTGGCTCTTAGGTACTTGCTCATCAT
This sequence comes from Vicia faba, assembly GCA_948472305.1. Lineage (NCBI taxonomy): Eukaryota > Viridiplantae > Streptophyta > Magnoliopsida > Fabales > Fabaceae > Vicia > Vicia faba. The sequence continues at coordinate 1,435,639,648 of OX451737.1, read as the reverse complement.
TTTCAAAATTGCTTGTGTGTGTTTGATTTGAAAAAAGTTTTTGACTTCGATTTAACCCTTGCTTTTGACTTCAAGAGTGTTACGAAGTGTTTTTGAAAGATTTGTTTTGAAAAGAGTGTAAGTGTAATAAAGTTTGTTTGGATTTGAGCAAGTACCTAAGATTATACCTACTCGAAAACAGAATTGTTCTATGTTTGTTTCCTTTAGACAATGCTATCCTACTATTAGTGAGTAGGTAGCACCGTCGTTGGAGTTTTGAGGGTCAATTCGAAAGGGACGTACGGTCACTAAAGCAATGTTAGGACTTAGTAGTAAACCTAATGTCTTAGATCAATTATTCGAGGCAACAATTCCGAGGCAACCATTCCGAGGCAATTTTTTCGAACGAGACTTTGATCTTTGTTTAGACAAGAGAGTGACCACTAAAATATCCTATACCTAATTCCCGTTTACCGAAGGCAACCGAAGTGTGAGTATACACTAGGAGTGCGCATGTGCGAGTGATTCAATTTCAAATTTATTATCTTTGCATATTTAGGGTTAGCTAACCATTTTAAAGTTAATCATACATTCTTGTCATGCATCCATATTATTCATACATCTAACAGTTAATATTTCGTGGAATTTAAAGTGCGGAAATTACACTACGCTATTACAAGGCTTCGGGTATTTACATAGCCAAAAACAAACCTTTAAAAAAATGATAAATGAAAGTAAAAGGTCCTAATTAATCTATTACAACTTGTGAGCAATTACATCAATATGGTAAAAATAAAATAGTAAAGCGCGCGCGATGAAATTAAGAACGACAGGGAATTAGGGTTTTGACCCCGTCTTGTTAAAAACCTTGATCATTCGCTTTTGATATGTCTGACCATGACAAATAGCAGTGAGTCTTTTTTCGTCGATTAAGTTCAGCTGATCAAGCTGGGTCTGGATCCAATCATCTTCGCTCAAACCTGCATCCTTCATAATCCGGAGGGAGGGTATCTGGACCTCAATGGGTAAGACTGCCTCCATGCCATACACCAGAGAATAGGGTGTTGCCCCTGTCAAAGTCCGTGCTGAGGTACAATATCCATGAAGAGAGAATGGTAACATCTCGTGCCAATCTTTGTATGTCACTGTCATCTTCTGCACAATCTTCTTGATGTTCTTATTAGCTGCTTCAACAGCCCCATTCATCTTCGGCCGGTAGGGAGAAGAGTTGTGATGCTGTATCTTGAATTGTTTGCAGAGCTCGATGATCATCGTATTGTTGAGATTTGTACCATTGTCCGTAATGATCCTATCTGGTACACCATATCAAAAAATCAGATTGTGTCGGATGAACCGTGCCACGACGTTCTTGGTCACTGTAGCAAAGTAAGCTGCCTCGACCCACTTTGTGAAATAATCAATTGCCACCAAAATGAAATGATTCCCGTTAGACGCAGTAGGTCTGATCTCGCTGATCATATCGTTGCCCCACATTGTAAAAGGCCAAGGAGTTGTCAAAACATTTAGAGGAACTAGAGGTACATGCACTTTATCAGCATAGACTTGGCGCTTATGACAGGTCCGAGAGTACTGATAACAATCGGCTTCCAAAGTAGTCAAGTAATATCCTGCCCGTAGGATTTTCTTAGCCATGGTGTGTCCACTAGAATGGGTTTCGAAAGTACCTTCATGTAACTCTGCCATGATTCTTTCTGCCTCGCTTTTGTTCACACATCACAGTAAGGTTGAATCATGGTTACACTTATAAAGGATCCCATTGCTGATGAAGAACTTCGCAGTGAACCTTCTCAAGAACTTCTTGTCATTAACAGATGCCCCCTCGGGGTATTCTTGATCCTCAAGATACCTCTTTACCTCGTGGAACCAAGGTTTATCTGCTACCTCTTTAGTCTCGATGTCACAGCAATGTGCGGGTTCATCCAACCTCTCGATGGTAATTTGGGGAGCTTCAGTGTCCCACCTGACCTTGAACATAGAAGACATGGTAGCTAGTGCATCTGCTAACTGATTCTCTTCTCTAGGGAAGTGTTTAAAGGTTATCTCCTCGATGTGTGGGAGCAATGTCAGTACATACTCTTTGTAAGGAATAAGATTTGGGTTCTTCGTATCCCACTTGCCTTTGATCTGAATGATCACTAGAGCAGAATCTCCGAATACACTCAAGAACTTAATCCTTAGGTCAATAACAGCTCGAAGACCCAGGATACATGCTTCATACACCGCCATATTTTTGGTGCAGTTGAAACATAGTCGGGTTGTGAGCGGAGTATGACAGCCCTCAGGAGATATAATCATAGCACCGATGCCATTCCCAATGCGTTTGATGCTCCATCAAAATACATAGACCTTCGGGATCCTTCCTCAAGTCCTTCATCCGGTCCAGGTTTCTCACAGCCGGTCACCAACATAATGTTCTCATCCGGGAATTTGAAATTCATGGATTGGTAGTCATCCACGGCCTGATGCGCCAAATGATCCGCCAATACACTCCCCTTGATTGCTTTTTGGGTTGTGTATTGGATTTCGTACTCAGTGAGGATCATCTGCCATCTTGCTATTCTTTCGGAGAAGGAAGGCTTCTCGAAGATATACTTGATTGGATCCATCTTCGATATCAATAAGGTGGTGTGAGTCAGCATATACTGTCTTAGCCGACGAGCAGCCCATGCCAAAGTGCAGCAAGCTTTCTCGAGCAGTGAGTATCGGGTCTCACAGTCGGTAAACTTTTTGCTAAGGTAGTAAATAGCGTGCTATTTTCGGCCAGACTCGTCATGCTGCCCCAACACGCACCCGATTGAATTTTCCAGTACTGTCAAGTATAAGATCAACGGTCTTCCTTCAACTAGAGGCATCAGAATTGGTGGCTGTTGGAGGTATTCCTTGATCCTTTCGAAAGTGGTATGACATTCATCATTCCATTTTACCACTTGATCTTTCTTCAGCAGCTTGAAGATTGGCTTACAAGTAGCAGTCAGATGTGAAATGAATCGGGTGATGTAGTTCAGACGTCCCAAAAAGCCTCTAACTTCTTTTTCCATGCAGGGAGGCGACATCTCTTGTATATCCTTTACCTTGGGAGGGTCCACCTGAATACCCTTATCACTGACAATGAAACCTAGCAGCTTACTAGACCTAACCCCGAAGGTGCACTTGTTCAGGTTCAACCTCAGCTTGTACATCCTCAACCTGTCGAACAGTTTTTGGAGATGGTCAAGGTGTTCTTCCTCGGTTTGGGACCTTGCAATCATGTCATCAACATAAACCTCGATCTCATGGTGAATCATGTCGTGGAACAAAGCGACCATGGCGCACTGATAAGTGGCCCCAACATTCTTCAATCCGAACAACATGACCTTGTAGCAAATGGTGCCCCACTGTGTAACGAAGGTCGTCTTCTCCATGTCTTCGGGAGCCATCTTAATCTGATTATAACTATAAAAACCATCCATGAAGGAGAAGATCTTATGCTGCACGGTGTTGTTGACCAGAACATCGATGTGAGGGAGAGGGAAATCATCCTTGGGGCTTGCCCTGTTTAGATCTCTATAGTCCACACACATTCGTACCTTACCATCCTTCTTAGGCACCGGAACCACATTGACGACTCACTGCGGGTAAGAAGTGACAGCTAGAAATCCCGCGTCGAACTGTTTCATGACCTCAACTTTGATTTTCTCAGACATCTCAGGGCGCATACGGAGAACCTTCTGCTTGACCGGAGGACAGTCTTCTTTAGTTGGCAGGTAGTGTACCACAATATCAGTGTCCAACCCAGGCATATCTTCATAAGACCAAGCAAAGATCTCAACATAGTCGCGTAGCATCTGTATCAACCGTTGCTTAACACTAGGCTCCAGATTCGCACCTATCTTTACCTCTTTCCTGTCTTTCTCTGTACCCAAATTTACTGATTCGACTGGCTCCTCATGAGGCTGTATGGCCCTCTCTTCCTGCAGTAACAGTCTAGCAAGTTCTCCAGGCACCTCACAAACGTCCTCACCTTTGTTCTCGGTTTGGTTGATCAAATTTTTGAAGTCATAATTGGCAGTAACAGAGTCGTTATCAATGGGATCCAGAGTGGATATGGATCTGCATTATGATACGTGAGTGTGTGTAATAGAATAGTTGTTTTGATAAAGTGAGAGACAGAAAAGAAAAACAAGGAGCGCAGAATTTGTAATGCCAGAAACGACCAATGTTTTATTGATGATATATGAAAATGACAGATAATAAGCCCTCACAAGCAAAGTCAAGATGCCTCGGGCCATAAAGTTTCAAACTGTTTATTACAAACTTCAAAACAAAAGTCAATTACTGTGGAATAAAAGAAACAGGTATGAAGTCCTTCGCCGTCCAGTTGTTCAATCCACCATTGGTTGTAGGGTAGATCTAGCTGTCGATGTATGAATATTCTTCACTGTCTCCGACCACATTAACTCCCTGATTACTGATATGCAGAGGAGGTCTTCCAATCCGTGCACGCCTAGCAGCCCTTTGAGCCCCTGTAGTAAAGCCCAAACCAAATTTGTCAGTTTTGTGCGTGAAATCAGGGAGCTGACCCCAATTTGTACACCCACCTTCTTCAGTTACAGCCCTGGTATCCTTGAGAGAAGCCATCTTCATTGGAGGTTTGTCAGTAGCAACTTCAGTTGACGCCAAGGTCTGGGGGACCTCTTTGAAGTTCTGACAAGGGGTTTCGATGAATTCCCCATCCATCTCCACGTAGCGGAAGGAGTTGAGATGACTCACCATATACTCCTCTTTACCTTGTACCGTGACAATCTTCCCTTTTTCCGGATATTTCAACATTCGATGGAGCGTGGAAGTCACTGCCCCAGCCTTATGAATCCAAGGGAGACCCAACAAGCAAGAATATAATGGTCTGATATCCATCACGTAAAAGGTGGATGCAAAAGTTTGAGGCGAAATTTAACAGGGATGTCCACCTCCCCGTGCACCATCCTTTTTGACCCGTCGAAAGCCCTGAACACAATATTGCTCGGCTTTAGAATCAAACCTTCACAGTCCAGACGGTCTAATGCTTTCTTTGGCAAAACATTCAATGAGGACCCGATATCCACCAATACATGGGCCAGAGTAGTGCCCCTGCACTCGATCGAGACGTGCAAAGCATCATTATAATTTCTTCCTTTAGCAGTCAGATCTGCATCTGAGAAACCCAACCCATTGTCGGCAGTCAAGTTAGCTACGCAATCTTTGAATTGATCGGCTGAAGTTTCCTGCGGCACATGCGCAGTCTTGAGGAATGCAATTATTGCCTTTCAATTGGCTTCATATCACAATAATAAGGACAACATGGATATTTTTGACGGGGTCTGCCCCAGCTGCTCGACTATGTTGTAGTCGCTTTTCTTGATAATATTCAGAATCTCTTCTATCTCTTGTTTCGAGGTTTCTATAATGATCTTCTTAGTTGCCTCCGCCCGGACAGGATTACTTGTGATTTCTTTTCCCCGAGTGCCAGATGGCTCAGCGATATGGGTGATAAATGGAATAGGAACTGGGATAGTAGCTGATGTACTAGCAGATGGAATGACAACAGGCTTATGGACAGTCGGAGGGGAAATCTCGAGAGAAAATAGTCTTCCACTTTTGGTGACCTTACTAGCCCCGACAATACTGCTGAAATCAGCATCAGCTTCCTAACTCTTAAAGTCTTGTTTAACTCCATGGAAATACACATCAGTGCCATAGTGCCAAGGGACGACCTTATCCGAAGTGTATGGGATAGGACCAGGGACATTAATTATTAATGGAGAAATTCTTGGAACGGGTGTAATCCTAACAGGCTTTCTCGAGGAAGCCTTGGAAGGATTGGCGGAAATGGTTATGATGGCGACATCTTGAATTGGAACCAACAAAATCATAGTCTTTTCGAACAAGATTTCTCTATTATCCATCAGGCATTGAACAAATGATTTCAATAAGTAGCAACCAACAGGCAGAATTGAACACATGTGGCAACCTTCACCACAACCCGGAAATAAACCCGCTAACAACAAATTCCTCTTAACTGTCATCAAAGGAGTAGAAATTTCTTCCACGGATGTCACAAATAAATCATCGTCCACAACATTTACTCCATGACCATGTTTGGGCATGTGAGCAGTTATGACGTTGGGCTTCTCCGGAGCGTCAAACTCAATCTCTTTAGCTTTGATCAAGTCTTGCACTTTGTTCTTCAAGGCCCAACAGTTGTTTGTATCATGACCTGGACTTTGGGAGTGATAGGCGCAGGGGCATTCGGGTTATATTGAGGAGAAGTGGTGTTGGGGTTCTTCGGGGCTTCCCTCAGAGTTACCCGATTGGTCTTCAATAATTGTGGTAGAATTTGAGACAAGGTCATATTGAGCCAAGTGTACAGCCTCTGTGGTCTTTCCACCCTTTGTTGATTGTTGCATTGTGGAGCAACTGCGGGTCTTGATATTACTACCCGATTCACTGCTTGACGGTGTTCAGGTCTGCTTTGGCTCCTCGGGCTGTAGACTGCAGTAGCTTTTTTCTTACCATTAAAAGGCTTCTTTACTGCACTTGATGAAGTATCCTTCTGTATCTTACCACTTCGGATACCAGCTTCTACTCTCTCTCCAGTCAAGATCAATTCAGTAAACCTAGATGACAAACTGTCGATCTGATGATTGAAAAACGGGCCAGATAGCGTCCCTAGAAACATGTCAACCAACTCCCTATCAAACAAAGGGGGTTGGACTCTTCCAGCTAAGTCTCTCCACTTCTGAGCATAGTCCTTAAAACCTTCACTTGCACCCATAGACATACTCTGAAGCTGAGTACGAGTGAAGGCAAGGTCGGTGTTATATTGATACTGCCTGTAAAAGGCATCAACAAGGTCTTCCCAGCTTCGGACATTGGCTCCTTCCAACTGATAAAACCATTCAAGCTGAGTCCCTGACAGACTATCTTGAAAGAAATGTACCCACAAATTTTTATCAGCAGTGTGGGGTTGGATTTTCCTGACGTACGAGCGAAGATGGAGTTTTGGACAGGACACTCCATCGTACTTGGCAAAAACTAGGGCTTTGAACTTATGAGGGATCACCACTCCCGATACCAATCCAAGCTCTTCGAAATCCAGACCAGGGATTTTCTGAATTTCCATAGCACTCAGATGGTCTTCTAGTTTTTTTTACCTATCCTCAACAGGAGGATATTGCTCTTCATCATAATCCGTATCGTTATCAAAAACTGTTGGACTGGGGTCCTTTATCCTTTCTTGGTTCTCCTCTTCCTTGGATGAAAAGGTCAGATCAGTTGATTGTCTTATCCTTTCTCTGAATCTTCTACCCATGTTCAGAACACCAACCCTCTTCTTTTTCTTCTTTTCTTTCAGAATCAGAGTCTTCAAATCCTCTTTCCCTTTAGCCAAGCTTAAGAACATTTGTTGGAATTGGGAATTTTGTGCCTGGAGATCTTTGATGGCTTGATCAGAAGATGTTTCTGCTGAAATAAACAACGAAGAAGATGAGAAACCTGTAATGGTACCTATAATGGTGTGCATGATAATGGGATGCGTATGTAATGATTTCAAAGACTTTGGGAGATTTAAATTTGCAAAGCAAAAATAAAACAAACTTTATTAGATTAACTGGTAAAAAGATTCAACAATGCCTTTGAGGCGTTACAAAGAAATAAATGGAAAACAAATCTAAACTAGAAAAAGCAAAATCAAAAATCCCATGGACGCTTCCCCTTTGTGCTGACATAGTCATTGATCATTCTTTCATTCTCGATTTTCCTGGTGAGCTTCAAGATCTTCCTTTGTTGCTCATGGTACTTCTCCCGGTAAGTATCTCTCTCCTCTTTCAGCTGAATTCAGGATCTCTGCAATTCCCCAAGATCCGTGGGCATGTAAGGATAAAGGACTATGTAAGGAACGACCTCTTCATTGGTGGGCTCCACAATCACTGGCAATACAACATCATAAGGTATCCCAAGCTTCTGGGCTCGAGCCCGGATCCACTGGAGATAGGGCTGCATAGAGAGTGGAGTCTTTTGTCCTAGCTCTTGGGGGTCAGATCTGTTCACCATTCCCCAAGCTCGTATAAACTTTCGGCGGTGCTTGTCAATGTCCTCCTTGTAGTCAAAGGAAATATATGTAAGAAGTAGCTCATGAGGACCATCTCTCCGAGCAAGACCAAACCTTCGTAAAGCTAGGCAGGGATTGTAGGTTATACCCCCTCTGATTCCAAGCAACGGGACATTAGGGTATCCCCCACAATGATCAATGACTGCAATGTCTTCCATAGCCTTGGAACTCCAAAGAATATTTGTATGGGCAAGTGACATTAACCTGTAAGACCATCCCAAACCTTCTTCATTCTTCAATATAGACTTGGGGAGGTGTGAAATAAACCACCTCGACAGCAATGGCATGCAACACATGAGAGTTCCTCTTCTTCGCACAGTACGAGTATAGAAGGTATGCAAGATATCGCCCAGTAAAGTAGGAACAGGATTGCGAGAAAGGAATATCTTAACTGCATTCACATCCACGAAGGAATCCGAATTCGGGAAGAGAACCAAACCATAGATAAGGAGAGCCAAGATATCTTCGAAAGCCTGAAAATCCAAATTATCCCAGAATAGTTGAGCCTGATCCATCAGAAATTTGGCTAAGAAACCTTCGACCCCGCTTTGTGTTTCCCAATTGGATATTACATCAGCCTGTTTAAGATGTAGAGCTGAAGCAATGTATTTCGGTCTAGGAGTCTCTTCCAAACCTGTGAAAGGCACCTGCTCAAGGATGGATATGCCCAGTAAGAGAGAGAACTCTTCCAAAGTGGGAACCAACAGTTAGTCTGGAAAAGTGAAACAATGATGCACAGGATCGAAGAACTGGAAAATCACACTCATCATATGCTCATCAAACTTGGAGGTAACCAGGCTAAGAAGCTGACCATGCCTTTTAATAAACATAGAAGTCTCAGACACTCTTGAGGATAACTCTTTGAGTTAAGCAGGTATTTGCACAAAGTTAACTCAGATGGTATTTCTGTGCACGGAAGCCATAATCTGCAAAACAAAACAAAGATAAATCCCCTCGGTCTTTGAAATGGTTAGTATAATGAAGTATGCATGCTATGTTATGATGCATGATGTCATGATGAAAAAAAACAACAGGTATAACAGATAACAGGCATGGAAAAGGCAAACAAGTCACACAAAAGCCCTTAAGTTTAGGGCCTGCATGGGGTCAAAGGTATTACCCTCTTAAAGTTCAGTTGGTTTCAACCTGTCCTAGCAAAAGTAACTGGGTTCTAGAGGTTCTCAATATTACTGACCATCCTCCATCGATCATGGTTTCAGCTCACGCAATCTTTTCTTGCGGCCAGAACTATCTTGAGAGTATGGTCTCAATGAGTGTAGCATCGAGTATCAACCAGTTACTAGCTTTACACTGAGACCGGCTATCTCACTACTTCCTAATGGCCAAGTTGGTCTATTAAGGGTTCTAAGGTCAGTTGATGCTTAATGACACACATAGCGGCCCCGTATTCTCCCCGTTTCTCCATAAGGGATACCGGTACCAACCAATGTGCCACATCAACGTAGCTACTACTTCAACCGTATCGGTCTACGCTGTACAGTTCCCTCACAGTTTATTGCTACTTACCTAAAAAATTGTCCCCAGATCCGGGTTAGGATCTATAGTAACTCCCAATACAAAACCCTTAAAAGTAAAGCAATCGAAACAAACAAGAGAAGCAAGTATGATGAACTAATCCTAAGGTATATCCCACTTATTAGATCCCCAGCAGAGTCGCCAGTTCTATGATACGGTGGTAGAACCGACTGTTTTGAAAATGCTGGTTTGCGTTTTGCATTTGTGTTCGCAAAATGTTACGGTAAGCAAGAGTCGCCACCGAATTTTATTTTATCTAACTGGAAAGGAAAAAAAGCACAGAAAAAACCCTTTTTCGAGATTTTGAGTACGGGGGGTAGATTATAGAAAGGGAAGGTGTTAGCACCCTTTCTATCCATGGTTTTCCATGGGCTCTTAGGTACTTGCTCATCTTTTAAAAATTGCTTGTGTGTGTTTGTTTTGAAAAGTTTTGTTGAACTTCGTTTTAACCCTTGTTTCTGTCCGCAAGAGTGTTACGAAGTGTTTTTGAAAACTTTGTTTGAAAAGTGTTTGGTGTGAAAAGTTTGATTTTGAGCAAGTACCTACTAGCATCTACCTACTCGAAAAAAGATTGTTTCTATTCTCGTTTCCTTTAGACAGCACTATCCTACTATTGAGAAATAGGTAGCACCATTGTGGGAGTTGTTAGGGTCAATTCGTAAGGGACGTACGATCACTAAAGCAATATTAGGACGTCTTAGTAATAACCCTAATGTCTTAAGATCATATTCGAGGCAACATTTTCGAGGCAACAATTCCGAGGCAACATTTCCGAACGGGACATTTGATCTTTGTTTAGATAGGGGGGTAACCACTAAGACACCATATACTTAATTATCGTTTACCGAAGGAAACCGAAGTGAGAGTATACCCTAGGAGTGCGCATGTGCGAGTGATTTGATTTCAGTTATTATCTTTGCACATTAGGATTTGCTAGCCATTTTAAATTAACATGCAGTCTTGTCATACAATCCTATTAACATACATCTAACAGTTAATATTTGCAAGAATAAAAATGCAAGAAATAAAAACTACACTATTACAAGACTTCGGGGTAGGGATTACATAGCCAAAAAAACCCGTAAAACGATAAATAAAAGAAAATCCTAATTAAACTATTACATATTGTAAGCAGTTACATTAATATTGTAAAAATAATAATAAACGCGCGCGACGAATTGAATGAAAAGGAATTAGGGTTTTGACCCCATCTAAACCTAATTACAACTTAAAAAGAAAAATCATTATTTTTTTGGTTTTTGATTATTTTGAGAAAATAAGGTTTAATTGAGTAAATAAAAACCTAATTACTAATTAATTTAAATTAAGAAAAATAATAATTAAATTATCCTATTTTTGCATTTTTTATTTTGGGAAAGAAATAAAAATTAAATCAAAAGCAAACCCTAATTTTTTCTAATTGATTTTAATTACAAAAAGGTTAGGATTAATCCTAAATTAAATTAGACTAATATTAAATTGAATTTGGTAAAATAAAATAAAACCTAAATTCTAAGTTGGTGAAAATTGATTTTATGATTTTTATGTAAAAAAAGAAATTAATTTTGTGTTAGAAAATAATTTAAACAAATTAAATTAAATAAAAGAAAAAATTAGAAAAGAAATAAAATGGGCCTGGGGTAAATAGCAAAAGGAGGGGGTGTGACTTACAAATCTGAGCCCAATAAGCTCCTTGGCCCGTTTGACTTTTCCAATCCCATGCTGCTTGCTTGACTCATGCCTATGGTGGACCTCCAAGGGATGGCCCTTGGATCTGGAGTGTTGATGGATGGTGTGATACGGTGGCCAGAACCGGGACTGTTTTAGGCATGCTGGTTTGCGTTTTGCGTTTGTGTTTGCAAAATGTCGCAGTAAGCAAGAGTCGCCACCGACTTTTATTTTATCCAACTGGAAAGGAAAAAAGCATAGAAAAATTCCCTTTTTTCGAGATTTTGAGTAAGGAGGGTAGATTATAGAAAGGGAAGGTATTAGCATCCTTTCTATCAGTGGTTTTCCACTGGCTCTTAGGTACTTGCTCATCATTTTCAAAATTGCTTGTGTGTGTTTGATTTGAAAAAAGTTTTTGACTTCGATTTAACCCTTGCTTTTGACTTCAAGAGTGTTACGAAGTGTTTTTGAAAGATTTGTTTTGAAAAGAGTGTAAGTGTAATAAAGTTTGTTTGGATTTGAGCAAGTACCTAAGATTATACCTACTCGAAAACAGAATTGTTCTATGTTTGTTTCCTTTAGACAATGCTATCCTACTATTAGTGAGTAGGTAGCACCGTCGTTGGAGTTTTGAGGGTCAATTCGAAAGGGACGTACGGTCACTAAAGCAATGTTAGGACTTAGTAGTAAACCTAATGTCTTAGATCAATTATTCGAGGCAACAATTCCGAGGCAACCATTCCGAGGCAATTTTTTCGAACGAGACTTTGATCTTTGTTTAGACAAGAGAGTGACCACTAAAATATCCTATACCTAATTCCCGTTTACCGAAGGCAACCGAAGTGTGAGTATACACTAGGAGTGCGCATGTGCGAGTGATTCAATTTCAAATTTATTATCTTTGCATATTTAGGGTTAGCTAACCATTTTAAAGTTAATCATACATTCTTGTCATGCATCCATATTATTCATACATCTAACAGTTAATATTTCGTGGAATTTAAAGTGCGGAAATTACACTACGCTATTACAAGGCTTCGGGTATTTACATAGCCAAAAACAAACCTTTAAAAAAATGATAAATGAAAGTAAAAGGTCCTAATTAATCTATTACAACTTGTGAGCAATTACATCAATATGGTAAAAATAAAATAGTAAAGCGCGCGCGATGAAATTAAGAACGACAGGGAATTAGGGTTTTGACCCCGTCTAACCTAATCGAAAGAAAAAAATATATTTTTGTTATTTTCTAATTATTTAAGAAAAAATAATTAGGTTTTTAAGTTAAATACCAAAATAATTAGTAATTAAATTAATTAAGGAAAATGACTAAATTTAACCTATTTTTGTGTTTTTGGTTACTTTTAAGAAAAGAAAATAGAATTTAATTTAGACAAAACCCTAATTTCTAATTGTCTTTTTTAATTTATTTACAAAAAAATTAAGTTACCCTAGAAATTAAATAACCTAGTTAAATTAATTAATTAATTGATAAAAAAAATCTAAATCTAATTGGATGAAAAATATTTTTTGTGATTTTTTGATAAAAAGAATTATTTATTTTTGTTAGTAAAGTAATTTAAATGAATAAATAAAGAAAATAAAAAGAATAAAGGAAAATAGATATGAGCCTATGAAATCAGCATTTTTTTGGGGTGCATATAGAAAGCTTGGGCCCAAAAATCTGAGGTCCATGTTGACTTCTAGGCTACCATGCTTTGCGTTGACTAGGTCCCATGATGGTCTCTCATATGCTAGCCTTCAGATCTGGCCTCCAGGAGGTCCAATGGCAGGATGATGAGGATGTATGGTGGTCTTCACACAAAAGCACACGCCTGATTACTGAAAAGAAAATAATATGAAACAGATGGGGGGACCTGGGATTCGAACCCAGGTCCTGATGACTTTTGCACTGACCTGGCCACCAACTGAGCTGTGCGTTTTATTTGTATACAACATAAACAACAATTATTATATTATAAACAAACGAAATAATGAAATATTCGCGCAAATTTTCAAACGGACGAGTAAGGTGATGCCACGCCATCATCCCTGTCCTCTCTACGTGGCTAAAAGGTATGAAGACCTTTACCTACGGACAACGTCCATTGCTACAAACCTGCAATTTCTCCAAATCAAGAACAAGCAAGATAAATGAAATATAAGGCCATGAATCAGTTCGTCTGGACTTGTTGAGCACAATGGTGTTCCTTTTATAGCCCAATTTTACCTGTGTAAAAAGATCCTAAAACGAAGCATAAAACCCTAACAATGGAAAATCTTGATTCAGTCCACAAAAATACAATTGAATGATATAGATAGCTTGCAAATGTTCCAAGGATCAAGAATATATAATTATTTCGTGCTATAAGTGCCAGAATGATGCAATTCGATTTCAAAAATAAATCAAAGTCGTGACTAACTTACAGTGGGTTTTAGGGCCTGAAAGTTCTTGTTCTTGATTGGTTTTGCTTGCTTGTGATCCCAGGAAGCGATTGGGATGGCTAGGAGGTCTTGAGGATGCCTGGAAGTGTGAAATCGTGTCTGCACTTTTTTTTGTTTTTCTCAAGTTTGTTCTGATCTTGTGCGCCTCTATCTAGCCTTGTTTTAGGTCTGCAAATGTTCAATATATATCAAGGATTGGATTAGGGTTCAAAACATGATCTCAATCTTCCTCCATTATTGATTTTGATCTTGTATTGATTCACTTAAAAACCCTTCCAAAAATAGGCAAAATTCAATATTTTTATGCACTCAAAAGCCTTGCACGAATTCAATCAATTGCTAGCTGGATGTAGGACCTGAAACATGTACAAGATCCTTGGATTTCAAGGTTTTGGATTTTCCATGATTTGTTTTGATTAAAATTGATTTAATTCAAATAAAAATCAAAATAAATAATAAAAACAAGATAATGACAAGTGGCAAGGGCTAGGGCTCGTGGACCATGCTACAAATTCAAAACAAGTGCAAAAGATTAGGCCCATTTAGCAAAAATTGCAATTTGAGGCATAGTTGACTTTTGACAATTTTGCAAAAAGGGTAAACTTCACCAATGCATAACTTCATCAATTTTGACTCTTTGAAGGTGTTCTTGGACTTTTTAGAAATCTTGAGATGTCCTCTAAGCAACCCTTTTGGTCTCATCTCAATTTGGTATTCCATGTTAATGTATGAAGCTTTGAAGTAAAGGTGTTTTTGTTGACTTTTCAAAATGACCTATAATGTCCAAATTCATAACTTCTTGTGAGTGCATATTTTGAACTTCGGAGATGTAGATGGATTGTAGAGAATTGCATCCTATTCAAAATGAGATTTGTATGGGTCATTTATCATAAAGTATGAGAAAGTTATGCTTAGTCAAAGTTGAGTTGACTTTTCCTACAAAACCCTAATTTAGCAACTTTTCATTCTTGATGAATTGTGAGCAATCCTTGATGAATCATGATCAACCCTTGATCATATGATGAAATATAATTCAAAATGAGGATTTTGACCAAAAATCTCGAAGTTTGACTGTATGTAGGCCATAATTGACTTTTGCCCTAGCACAATCGATTTTCAGGCCTTTGAGCAATTGACTGAGCAAACTTCCTCTGCAAGGCATGAAACTTGACATGGATGATCTTGAGAACATATTAGGAAAATGGTGAGCATTTGGGATCCCTTGGACTCAAGTATCTTGATGCAACACGAAACCCTAATTTGAAGTAACTTGAGGATCTTTCTTGAAATGTTTTGAGAAATATGGGAGGGCAAATTTTGGGGTATAACATATGCCCCTGTTCAATCTTCTTAAACCTAAGGATGTAGATTGGCTTTCTTGACTTTCGTGATCCAAAGGTGGAAGATGATTGAACACTAGAGTGCCCAGAAATTTGCACTCGTATGAAGTGGTAATTGTGTTGTTGCGTCGGGAATGGGCTTACGGATGCCATTTTGGAGATTGATGATGGAAGATGGGCTTAAAGATGCCATCCAAAGGAGTGTCGATCGCATAAGAGATTCCTTAGAGAGAGTATGTATACCTATTGTTGAGGAAGACTAAGCTGGGGAATATTGTTCTTGCCTTGAGAGAAATAGAATTTTAGGAGCTTCGGTTGTCCGTTATTCTACCGGGGACATCGTCTCTTGGTTGAAGAGGTGAAAATGAACTACTATCTGGTCGTGATCCAGGCTTCATGGTGTTAAGATCGACTGCTATCTGGTTGTTGTCTAGGCTTTACATTGACTTACTAGGGAGGTGAGATTAAACTTGCTATCCAGTTGTAATCCAGGCTTTGCAATTTCTTGATTCTTATCTGGTCGTATTCCAGGCTTCAGAAGGAAATAGGTTGTTATCCGGTCGCATTCGGGCTTCAACTTAAATTTAGGGAAGACTAATATTCGATCGATTCCGGGCTTCTTAGTAATTATCCAAGTAAACTGCTATTTGGTCGAAATCCAAGCTTCACAGTGTCTTATACTGTTATCTGGTCGTAATCCAGGCTTCATTCCTTTACCGCTATCTGGTCGTAATCCAGGCTTCACGATGTTTTATACCATTATCCGGTCGAATCCAGGCTTCATGGTGTTCTGTATTGCTATCTGGTCGATTCCAGGCTTCAGTGTCATTTACCTCTATCTGGTCGTAATCCAGGCTTCACGATGTCTCATACCATTATCTGGTCGAATCTAGGCTTCATAGTGTTTGGGGAAATCAAGATACTATCCGGTCGTAATCCGAGCTTCAAAACTTGTATTAAAGATATACCACTATCTGGTCATAATCCAGGCTTCACAATAACTTGCTGAGCTGTTATTCGGTCGTAATCCGGGCTTCATGGCTTGTGTTTATGACATACCACTATCTGGTCAAATCCAGGCTTCATGGTGTCTCGCACTGCTATCTGGTCGTAATCCAGGCTTCACAGTAACTTGTTGAGCTATTATCCGGTCGTAATCTGGACTTCACGGCTTGCTGGGGATTAAACTATTATCCGGTCGTTCTCCGGGCTTCATAGCTTAAAGATAAACCACTATATGGTCGAATCCAGGCTTCGTTGTGTTCAATACTGCTATCCGATCGAATCCGGGCTTTATAATATGCTGTAGAAATCAAGGTACTATCCGGTCGGATCCGGGCTTTATAGCTTGAACTTGGTGAGAATTTGATTGTATCCTTCCTGAAAGGTAAAGGTTAGTCATATGTAATAAATGACATGTATCAAGCAATGATGTTCTCAAAATAAATGAGAGTGCGTTGTATGATGCGTATGCATATGTCATGATGTATGGATATGTGTGATGTTTTTATGACAATCTCTAGCTGGGGAAAATCCCGGATTGCTGCTGGAGAAAAGAGTTGAATTTTTCGTCTCCGCAGGGGATAGTGAATGAAGATGACTGTGAGAATACTCCTGCTAGAGAATAGCTGACGAGAAAATGACTCTGTGGGGGAGAGATGCTCTGCTAAAGGATCTGTTGATTTGGAGAAATAACCTCGGCTGGAGATGAATTACCGTTGTTGGCGATAATTAACTCTGTTGGGGATTGAGTTTCTGTTTATGAAAGAAATGAACTCCACTAGGGATAATCTTTTAGTGGCGACTTCATTGGGGATAATATTTTAGTGCGGGCGATAGATAAACTCTACTTGGGGAGAATCTGTTAGAACAAAGTTTGAATCTACTACCCTATGTTTAAGTTTTGATGATAACAAAATGAAATGATATATTATTTATATGATTCATGTTTGAACTAATTGCTACCTAAAAATATTATGTTCTACTTTGCAGAAACTCTGATAGGTATCAGTAAGAGCACACTTAATCAGCATCAGAATATTGGTTATTGACACCAACATCAGAAGTTGCTATATCAGAATACCAGAATCAGAAGATCAACTCACGTGTATGCTGAAGCTTGATGAACAGAACTGCGCTCAACACTCTGATAAAGAAAAACAACAGTTCATCAGCAGTTAAGCAGAGTCAGAATGAGCCAAGCCAGAACATGCATTAAGTAAGCAACGGTACTGTGCATTGAAAGCAAATTATTACCAACGGCCTCATTCCAGACAAGATCTGCTCAATAAGGAAAGTTTGTTATTAGCATTGAATCAAGAAATATTGCTCCAACGTTCAACAATCTCAGTGCTATATAAACAAGAATATGAAGATTGAATTGGCTAATGCTCTCCAACATTTTACACGCCTAAAAGCTGATCATAATCTTCCTTCTCTCAGTTTGCTAAACACTACATATCTCCTTATTCAATCATTGTTTAGAAATCTAGTTTTATAAGCTTAAGTTGTGTATACATCACAGTTGTGATACAGTTTTGTAGAAAACATTCACACACCTAGATTTATCTTCTTTGTAAGAAAGTGTTTCCTTGACAAACCGGGTTGTGGTTTGCATCAAGAAGGCTTTAGCAGTTGTTAAAGAAGTTTGTAATATTCAATTGAATATAGTGGATTAAGACCTCGTTGAAGAGAGGCGAAATCACCTTGACGGGTGGACTGGAGTAGTTTGAGATAAAACGAACCAGGATAAAAATATCTTGTTCATTGCATCGATTTTCAGTTTTACAATTCAACCCCCCCCCCCCCCCCCCCCTTCTTGTGTTTTTCACTTATTCAATTGGCATCAGAGCGCCTGGTTCTGAGCTAAAACACTTAACCGTGTCAGTACAAGATCCAGCGTCAGAAAAACACAATGGCAGGAAACTATTCTCACACCAGCAATGACAACCATGAGGACAGAGACAGATTCAGCGGCAAACCTCCAGTCTTTGATGGAGAAAACTTTGATTACTAGAAAGACAGAATTGAAAGCTTCTTTCTGGCACATGATGCTGATCTGTGGGATATGGTGACAGATGGATACACGCACCCTGTGAATGCAAGCGGTAAGAAGATTGATAGAAAAACAATGTCTGACCAACAAAAGCGTGACTTCAAGAATCACCACAAGGCCAGAACCATCCTTCTCAGCGCCATCTCCTATACTGAATATGAAAAGATCTCCAACAGAGACACAGCAAAGAACATTTTTGACTCACTCAGAATGACGCATGAGGGCAACGTTCAGGTCAAAGAAACTAAAGCTCTGGCGCTCATTCAGAAGTATGAGGCGTTCAAAATGGAAGAATCTGAATCCATTGAAACAATGTTCTCAAGATTCCAGATTCTGGTAGCTGGTCTCAAGGTTCTGGACAAAGGATACTCTACTGCTGACCATGTCAAGAAAATCATCAGAAGTTTACCCAAGCAGTGGAGACCAATGGTTACAGCTCTGAAGCTAGCTAAAGATCTCAACAAAATCACTCTAGAGGAACTTATCAGCTCCCTCAGAAGTCATGAGATAGAGCTAGAAGCTGATGAGCCTCAGAAGCAAGGTAAGCCTTTAGCATTAAAATCTAACAAAAAATCTGAGTCTAAAGTTTTGCAGGCAGTTGAAGAAACATCTGATGGATCCTCATCAGAAGAAGACGAACTCTCCCTCCTCTCCAGAAGAGTAAATCAACTGTGGAAGCAGAGGCAAAGGAAGTTCAGGAATCCCAGAAGATCTGATCAGAACGAGTCCTCTTCCAGATACAGAAGGACAGATTCTTCCTCTGGATACAGAAGATCTGAAGGCTCCTCAAGTAGCAAAAAGCCAAACACCAAGGACATCATCTGCTATGAGTGCAATGAGCAAGGACACTACAAGAGTGACTGCCCAAAGCTTCAGAGGGAAAAGCCCAAAAAGAAGTTTGGAAGAGAGAAGAAGAAAAGTCTCATGGCTACATGGGATGACTCAGACTCGTCTGAAGCTGACTCAGAATCAGATGATGAGAGAGCCAACATAGCTCTCATGGCTAACATTTCAGAACATAGTGAAGCTTCTGAATCAGACTCTGAATCAGACACTGAAGAGGTATTTCCTAACTTTGCTGTTAATTTTACCAAGGCTGAACTTGCTGAAAGCCTTAATGAAATTCTGGAAAGGTATCAGCAAATTAGAGTTAAATTCAGAGACCTAAAAATGAATCTTGAATCTGACTCTAATAAGACTGAGAGTCTCAAATTGGAGAATTCTGAGCTGAGAAATAAGATTTCAAAATTAGAAAACACTTTACAAAACTCTCAGAAGGAACCAATTTCTGAAACTCCCAGCAACGCTGATGAGATCATCAAGGAGTATGATCACAGTTTCCAGAAGTTCCTTGCTAAAAGCATAGATAGAAGCAAAATGGCTTCAATGATCTATGGAGTTAGCAGAAACGGCAGGAAAGGAATAGGATACCAAGGTAAGGTTCCTACACCAAAGAATGTCATGCACTTAACCATCAAACACACTCCTCTAAATTCACATTTTGTGTATGGTCACACACATGATATTAAATACACTAGCAGTAAGTACTCTGTGAAACCAAAATTCAACCAGAGTTTTGGTAAAACTAACAAATCAGGACCCAAGAAAATATGGGTACCTAAGGATAAAATAATACATGTTGCAGATATCTTTAGCAGCAAGTCAGAAACACCAGTCATGGTACCTGGACTCTGGCTGCTCGCGACACATGACCGGAAGAAGGCATATGTTCCAAAGCCTGGAACTTAAGCCTGGAGGCCACGTTGGCTTTAGAGGCAATCAGAGGGGAAAGATAATTGGCTCTGGAACTGTAGGTAATGGAAATCTTCCCTCTATTAATAATGTTCTGCTAGTAGATGGATTAATGCATAATCTGTTATCCATAAGTCAATTAAGTGATAACGGTTACGATATAATCTTTAATCAAAAATCATGTAAAGCTGTTAGTCAGAAAGATGGGACTATCCTGTTTAATGGTAAGAGGAAAAACAACATTTACAAAATCAAACTTTCTGAACTAAAAAGTCAGAATGTAAAGTGCCTTCTGTCTGTTAACAACGATCAGCGGATCTGGCACAAAAGATTGGGGCATGTTAGTATGAGAAGAATATCTCAGATTAACAAACTCAATCTGGTCAGAGGACTTCCTAATTTGAAGTTCAATTCAGATGCTCTGTGTGAAGCATGTCAGAAAGGCAAGTTTGCAAAACCTTCTTTTAAATCTAAAAATGTTGTTTCTACCTCTAAGCCATTAGAACTTCTGCACATTGACTTATTTGGACCAGTTAAAACTGCTTCAGTCAGTGGCAAGAAGTATGGGTTAGTAATCGTAGATGACTATAGCAGATGGACATGGGTAAAGTTCCTAAGACACAAGGACGAGTCACACTCTGTGTTTGTTACCTTCTGTAACCAAGTTCAGAATGAAAAGGATCTTAGAATCGTTAAAGTCAGAAGTGATCATGGTGGAGAATTTGAAAACAAAGATTTTGAGTCATTCTTTAATGACAGAGGCATTCTGCATGATTTCTCTTGTGCTAGAACTCCCCAACAAAATGGAGTTGTAGAACGAAAGAACAGAACATTGCAAGAAATGGCCAGAACCATGATCAATGAGACAAACGTTGCTAAGATCTTCTGGGCAGAGGAAATAAACACAGCGTACTACATTCAGAATAGAATCTCAATAAGACCTATTCTAGAAAAGACTCCATATGAATTGTGGAAGAACAGAAAGCCCAAAATTTCATATTTTCATCCATTTGGATGTACCTTTTTTATGTTAAATACAAAGAATTATTTGAACAAGTTTGACTCTAAAGCACATAAGTGTATTATGTTAGGATACTCTGAACGCTCAAGAGGGTACAGAGTATACAATACAGAAACACAGATTGTGGAAGAATCAATCAGTGTTCATTTTGATGATAAGCTTGACTCTGAAAAGTCAAAGCAGAATGAAGTTTTTGCAGGTATGGGAATTGAATTTACAGGTTCTGAAGACAAGTCATCAGAAGCTCTCAACACAAACACTCCTTCAACATCTGAAAGGAGCACTGCTAGCAATCCTACAACAGCTGCTGATCAACCTCAGAAGAGATTACCTAGAAGTAGCTTGGATCACCCAGAAGAGACTATCTTAGGAAGAAAGGAAGATCCAATCAGAACAAGAGCAAGCTTCAGAAACTCTGAAGAAACCCTCATGGGACTTGTGTCTCTGATTGAACCTTCTTCTATTGATGAAGCACTTCTGGATAATGACTGGATTCTGGCAATGCAAGAAGAGCTGAATCAATTCACCAGAAATGACGTATGGGATCTTGTTCCCAGACCAAAAGGATTTAACGTCATTGGAACAAGATGGGTGTTCAGAAACAAGCTAAATGAACAAGGTGAAGTCATCAGAAACAAGGCACGACTGGTTGCACAAGGTTATAGTCAGCAAGAGGGGATAGACTATACAGAAACCTTTGCTCCAGTCGCCAGGTTAGAATCTATCAGACTTTTAATTTCATTTGCTGTTAATAGAGGCATCACTCTGTATCAGATGGATGTCAAGAGTGCATTCTTAAACGGTTATATAGAAGAAGAGGTTTATGTGCACCAACCCCCTGGTTTTGAAAATACAAAACATCCAGAACATGTTTTCAAACTAAAGAAATCACTATATGGTCTGAAACAAGCTCCCAGAGCTTGGTATGAAAGGCTAAGTAACTTTCTGTTAGAAAATGAATTCACCAGAGGGAAGGTGGACACTACCTTATTCTGTAAATCAGTTAAGAATGACATCTTAGTCTGTCAAATTTACGTTGATGATATTATTTTTGGTTCTACTAATCCTTCTCTTGGAAGAAAATTTGCTAAGTGTATGCAGGCAGAATTTGAGATGAGCCTCATGGGGGAACTGAAATTCTTTCTAGGAATTCAGATCAATCAAACTCCAGAGGGAACTTACATTCATCAGAGCAAATACATCAGAGATCTTCTGAAGAAATTTGACCTCTCAGAATGTAAGCCATCAAAGATTCCAATGCATCCCACGTGCATTCTGGAAAGAGAAGAGGTAAGCAAAAATGTAGAACAGAAAGTCTACAGAGGTATGATTGGTTCTCTCCTTTATCTGAGTGCTTCAAGACTTGATATATGATTCAGCGTTTGTATTTGTACTAGATTCCAATCAGATCCTAGAGAATCTCACTTAATAGCTGTTAAGCGAATTTTCAAGTATCTGAAAGGTACTACTAATCTGGGTTTGTTTTATAGAAAATCTAGTGATTACAGTTTAGTAGGCTACTGCGATGCTGACTTTGCTGGAGACAGAGTGGAGCGTAAAAGTACTTCTGGTAGCTGCCAGTTTCTGGGAGAAAATCTGATCTCTTGGTCCAGCAAAAGGCAATCAACAATTGCACTATCAATAACAGAAGCTGAGTACATAGCAGCAGTAGGATGTAGCACACAAATGCTCTGGATGAAAAGTCAGCTTGAAGACTTCCAGATTTTTGAGAGTAACATTCCTATACTCTATGATAATACTTTTGCTATTTGCTTAAGTAAGAATCCCATTTTACATTCTAGAGCTAAGCATATAGAAATAAAACATCATTTCATTAAGGACTATATTCAGAAAGGAATTTTGAACTTAAAATTTATAGATACAGACCATCAATGGGTTGATATCTTCACTAAACCCCTTTCTGAAGATAGGTTTAATTTCATTCTGAAACATCTCAGCATGAAAATCTGCCCAGAGTGAAAATGTCTTAATTCCATATATTTATCTTCAGAATGTATTTGTTTTACTGTGAACTTCTGATCAATCTCTTTTCAGAAAGATAGAACATGCAGATTGTATCAGATGCAAGTCTAAAGATCTGAGAGTCTAAGCTCAAATACAGACGTGCTGATCACTACATCAAACAAGTGTCATCCAATCATCAGCAAATCTCTGAAGCAGAACACGTGCACGCTTCTGAGAAGGCAAAATGCTGATTGGGTGCATTGAGACACATGTCTGGTAACCGTTTTTGAGTATCTTTCTCAAATCCCCCAAAATCAGCAAGCATTAAATGAAAGTAATCACGTGGTTAAAACGTAATCATGATTTTATTTCTCTTTCTTAAAAACGTTTACAATTTCAAAATATTTTGAACCCTATTTAAACACGTTAACCTCTCTTTTTAATCTTTTACAGTTTCTCACTATTTCTCAAGCATTCTCTGCATTTTTCTGTGTTCATCTCTCTCAAACTTTTTTCTCAGTTTCTCTCAAAATCCCTAAGTGTGAACATGGCAACCTCCAGCAGTGCTTCTGCAGGTTCTCAGAAGAAAGCATCATCTGAACAGTATCAAGTGCCATTCAGAACACTCCTCACTCCTGTGAAGAATCTTGAAGTGTTATCTGAATTGATCATTGATTTTGGAAGTCTGAAGGAAAACGGTTTTGACCTAACAGAAGAAGTTAGGGCACAGAAATGGGAAAGGTATTTTGACAGGTTGGTTGGACCAACATTCCCCATGTTAGTCAAGGAGTTCTGGATTCATGTGACGGCTTCAACGCATCAAGTCACCTCCTACATTATGGGGAAGAAGATTGTGATCACTGAGGATCACATAGCAAGGTTAATCGGTTACAGTGGCGATGGCGTCCGCTGTATTGATATGGCTGAGAGATGTGCTGACGTGGGCGTCATAGCACAAAGGATTTTAACCCATGGGGTGCCCAGCAGCAAGATCAAAGATCTGAAGGATCATCACAGAGCTGGGCGAAGATAATTCTGGGGTGTTTTAACCATAGGAAGCCAACTAGTTCCCCTGATTACATAAATGTGGATCAGCAGTTTCTGATCTACTTTATCAATCAGAAGGTAAAAATTAACTTGGCTCATCTTCTGTTCAATCACCTCAGAACAAGCGTGAAGGAAACCAGGGAAGAAGAAAGAACAAAGAGGGATTGGATACCCTTTGGAAGGTTGATATCAGATATTCTGACTGAGAATAGGCTGATAGAGCATCTGATAGAAGCTCAAGAGTTAAGCACCATTGAACCAACGGTTGGGAAGCCTCTGAACGCGAAGAACTTGAAGAAAATGAAGTTGATAGAAAATATCAAAAAGGAACCCAGCGCTACTCCTATTGCTGATATCTCCAGCAGAAGAGTTCCACTGAGTGACTTTCCTTTATTTTCTGCGATAGAATCCAAGCCAGTGGTAGTTCTCAGATATCTGGACGCGTGCAAAGCTGATGGTACAGATCCCAATCTGAAGATCAAAGATCTGCACCAATCTCAACCAGAAGTGACTCTGAAGAAGACGAAGAAAAGGAAGGCACCTTCAGAAGGATCATCCCAGCAGACACCCAAGAAAAGAGGTAATTTATCTGTTGCTTCTGTTTTAAATTCTTCTACTATTCCAGCATCAATTCCACCTCCAACCTCTCATAGAATCTCAATCCCCATCCCAACAATAGATGAAACTGAACCAGAAGATGACCCTTCTGAGGCATTAAAACTCAGAAGACCCAGAACCAAACATCCCAAACCAACAATCTCAACAACATCAGCAATTGACAAAGTGCTGTCTGACATTGATCAACACACTTCTGATCACTCCTCCATCAATCCAAACTCTGAACCACAAATTGTCCCTTCTCCACAACTAGAACAACAACAATCTACTGAAGAACCAGAACAACAACAACCTCTCTCATCCATTCCAGAAGAACCTCTTATCCCTGAACAACCAGAAATTCCAACAACTTCTCCACAACCAGCAATTCCTTCTCCCTCTCCTCAACCAGAAATTCATCCACCATCACCTTAACCTGAGTTTCATCACTCTGAAACTCCAAATCCTCCACCTTCTGAACCTCATTCACCTCAACCATCACCTTTGGCAATCCAGCTGCCATGTGGAACAACAGTCACAATGGCCCAGCTGCCATCCTCACCAGAATCTACACCACCAAATACTCCCAAAACACCAAACAGTCCAATCATCATTTCTGATTCTCCCACTCCATCTCCAAAACAAACAGCTCCCAAGCAAACCACCGAAAACCCCAGCAGGACCTTCATAGACTTAACAATCCTTGACCGTTTTGCTGATCTGAAACATAAAATAGGCATTCCAAAACCAAAACAACCAGATGTTGGCTCTGGTATTATGAACTTTAAAACAGGTTTGAAGCAGTGAATTGCTTCTCTGAAGCAAGTCTGTCCTGGAATGATTGACCCAGCTGCCTCTGACCAGCTCTGGTCACAATTCAGAATTTGGGTACGTACTGAAGCCCTCAAGTTGCAGGATATCAACTATGAGCAGGAACAACAGAACTTCAGCAAGCTGCTGAAGGAAGTTGAAAGTCAGCTGCCACAGGAAGACGTGCTCCCTCTGGATAGTGAGCCATGGTCTGAGAAACAACTAGCTTCAAAGGTGCAACCAGAAGAAGACAAGACCATTCAAGCTGAAGCAAGTCAAGCAGAAGATGTTGCAGAAAGCTCTCAAAAGCTCCCTGCTTCTGATGTTTCTCAAGCTGCCTTGGACAGGCAGACTCTGGAAGAGCTGAAGCTGAATGACATGCGTCTGCAGCAGAGGATGGATGAAAACGACCAGAAGATGAAAGAAAGGATGGATGTGCAGGATAGCAAGATTGACACAGTTGTCAGCATGGTACACAAGCAGAATGAGACTGCTGATCAGATCAAAGCCATGTTGGAGAACCTGTTCACACGCTTTCCTTCCCAACCTTAGTTTTCCATTCATGTCATTTTCATGTTTTCTTTGATTATCTGGTGTACTGTTTTGTTTGACTCTAAAGCTTTTAATATGACAAGTTTTTCTGCCTTAAATGTTTTAGCACATCACTCACACTTTTTGATTGCTGACAAAAAGGGGGAGAACAAGAATGATATTTTAAACAATAACGGATTACTAAGACAGAAATTCTCGAACATTCTAACTCTGATATACTTGAATATGTTTTCTGTTTTGCTTAAGTCTACAGGTACAAGGAAGCTCCTGGATACTCTGAAGACTAAAGCTCTAATACTCTGACCCAAAGCAAAGCTCTGACAAGAAAAGCTCTGATACGCTGATCTGAAGCTCTGCTCTGATATGCTGATCTAAAGCCTCTGATAGTCAAAACTCTGAGAATCTGATGTTCAAAGAAAGGCAATAAAAAATCTGATCCTGAAGAACTCTTGGAATTAAAAAGGGAAGCAACAAACTCAGGGGGAGTATCTCTCAACTCTTATCCCTTATCTTTGATAACCTCTTACTCTGTTACATCTTATCATTTGGTTACCTCTGATACTTTTTCACGTTATTTTCAATTTAAAAATATCTAGTTTTTGTCATCATCAAAAAGGGGGAGATTGTTAGAACAAAGTTTGAATCTACTACCCTATGTTTAAGTTTTGATGATAACAAAATGAAATGATATATTATTTATATGATTCATGTTTGAACTAATTGCTACCTAAAAATATTATGTTCTGCTTTGCAGAAACTCTGATAGGTATCAGCAAGAGCACACTTAATCAGCATCAGAATATTGGTTCTTGACACCAACATCAGAAGTTGCTATATCAGAATACCAGAATCAGAAGATCAACTCACGTGTATGCTGAAGCTTGATGAACAGAACTGCGCTCAACACTCTGATAAAGAAAAACAACAGTTCATCAGCAGTTAAGCAGAGTCAGAATGAGCCAAGCCAGAACATGCATTAAGTAAGCAACGGTATTGTGCATTGAAAGCAAATTATTACCAACAGACTCATTCCAGACAAGATCTGCTCAATAAGGAAAGTTTGTTATTAGCATTGAATCAAGAAATATTGCTCCAACGTTCAACAATCTCAGTGCTATATAAACAAGAATATGAAGATTGAATTGGCTAATGGTCTCCAACATTTTACACGCCTAAAAGCTGATCATAATCTTCCTTCTCTCAGTTTTCTAAACACTACATATCTCCTTATTCAATCATTGTTTAGCAATCTAGTTTTATAAGCTTAAGTTGTGTATACATCACAGTTGTGATACAGTTTTGTAGAAAACATTCACACACCTAGATTTATCTTCTTTGTAAGAAAGTGTTTCCTTGACAAACCGGGTTGTGGTTTGCATCAAGAAGGCTTTAGCAGTTGTTAAAGCAGTTTGTAATATTCAGTTGAATATAGTGGATTAAGACCTCGTTGGAGAGAGGCGAAATAACCTTGACGGGTGGACTGGAGTAGTTTGAGATCAAACGAACCAGGATAAAAACATCTTGTTCATTGCATCGATTTTCAGTTTTACAATTCAACCCCCCCTTCTTGTGTTTTTCACTTCTTCAGAATCTTGCCGACCCATTCGCGGTTGCGAGCCTCAGCTGGGGAGAGTGGTGTCTTGTTCGGGACCGCTAATATCACTGACTTTTCCTTACTCTGCGGGGAGTGAATGTACCTTCAATCGTTTTCTCCAACTAGGTCTATCCCTATACCTTGTAGACAAAGCAACCGTAAGGCTCGAACATTTCTCGTTTTCCCCTGTTCCTGATATTACGAGTTAACCTCTTTTGTTTCACATGTAAATATTTATGAACATCAATTATTGTCAAATGAATATATAAAAAATGAACCATTGGATGTTCTTGCAAAACAAAACAGAAAAAGGAAAATAATTTGAAATTTCTTTGTGAAGAATGAATTGTATTGATTTTGAAGTTGGCCTGTAAATAGGCGTTTTTGTACAAGAGGCTGACGTCCTAGTAAGAGAACGCCGCCAAACAATAGAATTTATACAGTTTGTGAAAAACAAAGAAAAACAACTATGTGAACAATCCCATTGGGTTCCAACTCTGCTATTGCCTTTATGTATTCGAGCATCTCATCACTTCTCTACTTGGTTGAAGGTAGATCAGATTGATTAGTGCCATCCGAGTTTGATAGTCAATACTGAAGTCTGGTTACAAGGTGATCCAATGAGACATAGTGTTACGCTTTAATCCCTAATTTTTGCCTGGACCTCCCTTTCGGGTTTTCAGTTCACCGGGGTACCCTTTTTTGCCCAATCCGCCTTTTTAGGTTTTCGACTTGCCGGGTGTACATATTTTTATTTTCATCCCTTATTTTTTCCCGAACCCTTTTGGTTCGCCGGGAAGCCCTTATTTTTTCCTAGGCCAGTCAACCTAGCGGGTCTTTGATTATGCGTAGTATTTTTTCACTATGTCTGCATTGACGGGGTGAGGAAGGTCGTCACCATCCATGGTGGTTAGAATCATGGCTCCTCCTGAGAAAATGTTCTTAACCACAAATGGCCCTTCGTACGTAGGGGTCCATTTGCCCCTGGGATCACCTTGTGGAAGTATGATGCGCTTGATTACCAGATCCCCAACTTGATACTCTTGTCGTCTGACCTTCTTGTTAAATGCCTTGATCATCCGCTTTTGATACGTCTGACCATGAC
Source organism: Vicia faba (assembly GCA_948472305.1). Lineage (NCBI taxonomy): Eukaryota > Viridiplantae > Streptophyta > Magnoliopsida > Fabales > Fabaceae > Vicia > Vicia faba. The sequence continues at coordinate 1,435,611,036 of OX451737.1, read as the reverse complement.
AAATAGCAGTAAGTCTCTTTTCGTCGATTAAGTTCAGCTGATCAAGTCGGGTCTGGATCTAATCGTCCTCGCTCAAACCTGCATCCTTCATAATCCGAAGAAAGGGTATCTGGACCTCAATGGGTAAGACCGCTTCCATGCCGTACACCAAAGAGTAGGGTGTTGCCCCTGTTGAAGTCCGCGCTGAGATTCGGTACCCATGAAGAGCAAACGGTAACATCTCGTGCCAGTCTTTGTATGTCACCGTCATCTTCTGCATAATCTTCTTGATGTTCTTATTAGCCACCTCAACATCCCCATTCATCTTCGGCCGGTAAGGAGAAGAGTTGTGATGCTGTATCTTGAACTGCTTGTAGAGCTCGGTGATCATTGAATTGTTGAGATTTGTACCATTGTCCATAATGATCCTCTCGAGTACACCATATCTATATATCAGATTGTGCCGAATAAACCGTGCCACAACGTTCTTGGTTACTGTAGCAAAAGAAGCTGCCTCGACCCACTTTGTAAAGTAATCAATAGCCACCAGGATGAAACGATGTCCGTTGGATGCAGTAGGTCTGATCTCACCAATCATATCGATACCCCACATTGCAAAAGGCCAAGGAGCCGTCAGGACATTCAGAGGAACGAGAGGTATATGCACCTTATCAGAATAGACTTGGCACTTGTGACAGGTCCGAGAATGCTGATAACAGTCGGCTTCCATAGTAGACCAATAATATCCTGCCCATAGGATTTTCTTTGCCATGGTATGTCCACTGGAATGACTTCCGAAAGTACCTTCGTGTAACTCCGCCATAATCCTTTCTGCCTCGTTCTTATCCATACATCGCAGTAAGGTTGAGTCATGGTTATAACTGTAAAGGATACCATTACTGATGAAGAACTTCTCTGCGAACCTCGTCAGAAACTTCTTATCATTAACAGATGCACCCTCCGGATACTCTTGAGTCTCAAGATACCTCTTTACCTCGTGAAACCAGGGTTTATCTGTTACCTCTTCAGTCTCAATGTCACAGCAATGTGTAGGTTCGTCCAACCTCTCAATGGTAATCTGGGGAGCCTCATTGTCCCACCTGACCTTGAACATAGAAGACATAGTAGCTAGCGCGTCCGCTAACTGGTTCTCCTCTCTGGGGAAATGTTCAAAGGTTATCTCCTCAAAGTGTGAAAGAAAAGTCAATACATACTCTTTGTAAGGAATAAGATTTGAGTGTTTCGTATCCCACTCGCCTTTGATCTGACTGATCACTAGAGAAGAATCTCCGAATACACTCAAAAACTTAATCCATAAGTCAATAGCTGCTCGAAGGCCCATGATGCACGCTTCATACTCCGCCATGTTGTTGGTGCAGTTAAAGCATAATCGGCCGGTGAACAGAGTATGACAACCTTCAGGAGATACGATCATGGTGCCAATGCCATTACCCAACGCGTTTGAAGCTCCGTGAAAATACATAGACCATCGGGATCCATCCTCAGGTCCTTCATCCAGTCCAGGTTTTTCACAGTCAATCACCAACATGATGTTCTCATCCAGAAATTCGAAATTCATAGACTGGTAATTATCCACGGCCTGATGTGCCAAATGATCTGCCAACACACTTCCCTTGATTACCTTTTGGGTTGTGTACTGGATGTTATACTCGATTAAGATCATCTGCCATCTTGCTATTCTACTGGACAAAGCAGGCTTTTCGAAGATATACTTGATTGGGTCCATCTTTGATATCAATAGGGTAGTGTGAGTCAGCATATACTGTCTCGGCCGGTGAGCAGCCCATGCCAAAGCGCATCAAGTTTTCTCAAGCAGTGAGTATCGGGTCTCACAGTCAGTAAACTTTTTGCTAAGGTAGTAAATAACATGCTCTTTTCGGCCAGACTCGTCATGCTGCCCCAGCACACACCCCATCAAACTGTCGAGTACCGTCAAGTATAAGATCAAAGGTCTCCCTTCAACTGGAGGCATCAGAATAGGTGGCTCTTGGAGATATTCCTTGATCCTTTCAAAAGCGGCCTGTCATTCATCATTCCATTTTACCACTTGATCTTTCTTCAGCAGCTTGAAGATTGGTTCACAAGTAGCAGTCAGGTGTGAAATGAATCGGGCGATGTAGTTCAGACGTCCCAAAAAGCATCTGACTTCTTTTTCTGTTTGGGGAGCTGGCATTTCCTGTATAGCCTTCACCTTTGCAGGATCCACTTGAATACCTTTATCACTAACGCCGAAACCCAGGAGCTTACCAGACCTCACCCCGAAGGTGCACTTGTTCGGGTTTAACCTCAGCTTGTACATCTTCAACCTGTCAAATAGCTTATGGAGATGGTCAAGATGTTCCTCTTCAGTTTGGGATCTTGCAATCATGTCGTCAACGTATACCTCAATCTCATGATGAATCATGTCGTGGAACAAAGCGACCATGGCGCGTTGATACGTTGCCCCAGCGTTCTTCAATTCGAACGAAATGACTTTGTAGCAAAAAGTACCCCACTGCGTAACGAACATTGTCTTCTCCATGTCTTCGAGAACCATCTTAATCTGATTGTAACCAGAAAAACCATCCATAAAGGAGAAGATCTTATATTGTGCGGTGTTGTCGACCAGAACATCGATGTGAGGGAGTGGGAAATTATCTTTGGGGCTTGCCCTGTTCAGATCCCTATAGTCCACACACATTCGAACCTTACCATCTTTCTTCGGTACTGGAACCACGTTGGCAACCCACTGTGGGTAAGAAGTAGCTGCTAGAAAACCGACATCAAATTGTTTCATAACCTCAGCTTTGATTTTCTCAGACATTTCTAGACGCATACGGCGAACTTTCTGCTTCACTGGAGGACTGTCTTCTTTGGTTGGCAAGCGGTGTACCATAATGTCAGTATCCAACCCAGGCATATCTTCATAATATCAAGCGAAGATCTCAACATAGTCACGTAGCATTTGTATTAACCGTTGCTTGACACTAGGCTCCAGATTTGCACCTATCTTGACCCCTTTCTTGTCTTCTTCTGTACCTAGATTCACTGATTCTACTGGCTCTTCATGGGGCTGTATGGCCCTCTCTTCCTGTAGTAACAGTCTAGCAAGTTCCCCAGGCACTTCGCACATCCTCACCTTCATCCTCGGCTTGGTTGATCGGACTTTCGAAGTCAGAATTGGCAGTAGCAGAGTCGTTATCGGTGGGATCCAGAGTGGATGTATATCTGTATTATGATATGTGAGTGTGTGTAAGACAAATAGCTGTTTTGATAAAGTGCAAGATAGAAAAACAAAGAGCGCAAAATTTTTAATGCAAGAAAACGTCCAATGCTTTATTGATGATATATGGGAATAACAAACATTAAGCCCTCACAAACAAAACCACGGTGCCTCGGGTAAGACACCGGGCCATAAAGTTTTAAATTGCCTGTTACAAATTTCAAAACAAAAGTCTATTAATGTGTAATAAAAGAAACGGGCACGAAGTCCTTCGTCGTCCAATTATTCAATCCACCATCGGTAGTCGGGTAAATCCAGCTGTCAAACTCTGACTCTTCTTCACCATCCTCGATTGCATTCACTCCCGGATTACTGATACGCAGGGGAAGTCTTCCAATCCACGCACGCCGAACAACCCTTTGAGCTTCTGCAGTAAAACCCAAACCAAACTTGTCAGTTTTGTGTGCGAAGTCAGGGAGTTGGCCCCAATTTTCACACCCACCTTTTTCAATAACAACCCTGGAATCCTTGAGGGAAGCCATCTTCATCAGAGGTTCTTCATCAACAGTTTCAGTCAATGCCAGAGTCTGGGGGACCTCTTCAAAGTTCTGACACGGGGTTTCTATGAACTCTCCATCCATCTCCACATACCGAAAAGAGTTAAGATGGCTCACCATGTACTCCTCTTCTCCTCGTACTGTAATAATCTTCCCCTTCACTGGATATTTTAACATCTGATGGAGCGTAGAAGTCACTTCCCCAGCCTTATGAATCCACGGGCGACCCAGCAAACAAGAATAGGATGGTCGAATGTCCATCACATAGAATGTAGATGCAAAAGTCTAGGAGCCAACTTTAACAGGGACATCCACCTCTCCGTGCACCATCCTTTTGGACCCATCAAAGGCCCTAACCACAATATTACTCGACTTCAGAACCAACCCTTCACAGTCCAACCAGTCTAACGCTTTCTTGGGTAAAACATTTAATGAGGACCCAATATCCACCAGTACATGGGCAAGAGTAGTGCCCCTGCACTCAATCGAAACATGCAGAGCGTCATTGTGATTCCTTCCTTTGGCAGTCAAATCAGCGTCAGGGAAACCCAACCCGTTATCAGCGGTCAAACTAGCCACACAGTCTTTGAATTGATCAGCAGATGTTTCCTGCAGCACATGCGCAATTTTAAGGAAACTAATTAAAGCCTTTGCATGGGCTTCTGAGCACAACAATAAAGATAACATGGAAATGTTTGATGGGGTCTGCCCCAGCTGTTCGACTACGTTGTAGTCGCTTTTCTTGATAATCTTCAGAATTTCCTCTATCTCCTGTCTAGAGGTTTCTACAACAATCTTCTTAGGTGCCACCGTCCGGGCAGGCTCACCTGTGATCTCTTTGTCCCGAGTGTCAGATGACTCAGCGACATGGGTGATAATTGGAATATGAACTGGGACAATAGCTGATGTACTGGTAGATGGAATAGCAACAGGATTTTGAACAGTTGGAGGGGAAATCTCAGGAGAGAAGAGTCTTCCGCTTCGGGTGACCTTGCTAGACCTGACAATGTTGCTGACATCAATATCAGCCTCTTCAACCTTCAAGTCTTGTTTGATCCCATGATAATACACATCGGCCCTATAGTGCCACGGGATAACTTTGTCTGAAGTGTAAGGGATAGGACCTGGAATAGTAATGATCAATGGAGAAACTCTCGGAATAGATGTAATCCAAACAGGCTTTCTCGAGGAAGCCTTGGAAGAATTGGCGGAAATGGTTATAATGGAAATGTCTTCAACAGGAATCAATGGAACCAAAGTTTTCTCGAACAGGATCTCTTTGTTAACCATCAGGCGTTGAACTCCTGACTTCAATAAATGGCAACCAGCAGGCATGATTGAACATAGGTGGCAACCTTCGCCACAACCCGGAAATAAACCGGTCAATAATAGATTCTTCTTAACTTTCATTAACGGAGTAGAAATGTCTTCCACAGAGGTCACAAATGAATCATCATCCACAGCATTTACTCCATGCTTGGGCATAGGAGCAGTCATGACATTAGGCTTTTCTAGTGCGTCAAACTCGATCTCTTTAGCTTCAATTAAATCTTGCACTTATTCCTCAAGGCCCAGCAATTGTTCATATCATGCCCTGGGCTATCAGAGTGATAGGCGCAGCGGGCGTTTGGATTATACAACGGTGATGTAGTACTGGGATTCTTCAAGGCTTCCCTCAACAATTGTGGCAGAATTTGAGACAGGGTCATACTGAGCCGAGTATACTGTCTCTGCGGTCTCTCTACTCTTTGCTGATTGTTGCATTATGGGGAAACAGCGAATCTTGATATTACTACCGCATTAACTGCTTGGCGCCGTTCGGGTCGGTTTTGGTTCCTCGAGATGTAAATTGCACTAGCTTCTTTCCTGAAAGGTTTCCTTTCTACACTGGATGAAGCACCTTTCTGTATCTTACCGCTTTTGATTCCAGCTTCTACCCTCTCCCCAGTCAAAATCAATTCAGTGAACCCCGACGATGAACTACCGATCAAATGATTGAAATATGGACCAGACAAAGTCCCAAGAAACATATCCACCAACTCCCTATCAAACAGAGGGGGTTGGACTCTTCCAGCTAGATCTCTCCACTTTTGAGCATAGTCCTTAAAGCCTTCGCATGTACCCATAGACATACCCTGAAGTTGAGTACGCGTGGGAGCAAGGTCGGTGTTGTACTGGTATTGTTTATAAAAATCAGGAGCAAGGTCCTCCCAGTTGCGGATGTTATCTCCTTCCAATTGATAGAACCATTCAAGTTAAGTCCATGACAAACTATCTTGGAAGAAATGAACCCATAGGTTTCTATCAGCAATATAGGGTTGAATTTTTCTGACGTATGAGCGGAGGTGTAGCTTCGGATAAGATACTCCATCATACTTAGAAAAGAGAGGAGCTTTAAAATTGTGAGGGATCACCACCCCAGATGCCAATCCCAGATCTCCAAAGTCCAACCCAGGTATCTTCTGGATCTCCATTACACTCAACCGGTCTTCAAGATGCTTATACCTATCCTCAGCAGGAGGATACTGTTCTTCATCAAAATCCGTGTCATTATCAGAGACCACAGGACTAGGACCCTTTCTATCCTCTTGATTCTCTCCTCCTCCAGATGAATGAGACAGACCAGCTTCCTGTCGCAACCTATTCCCAAATTTGTGACCCATATTCAAGAGGACTACCTTCTTCTTCTTCTTCTTCTTCTTCTTCTTCTTCTTCTTCTTCTTCTTCTTCTTCTTCTTCTTCTTCTCCTTAAAGATGAGAGTCTTCAAATCCTGCTACCCTTTGGCCAAGTTCAGGAACAACTCTTGGAACTGAGCATTATGTGCTTGAAGAGCCTTGATAGCTTGATCAGTAGGTGTTTCAGAAGACATTTTGTGCTGAAATAAACAGCGAAGAAGATAAGAAACCTGTAATGGTACCTGTAATGAGGTGCATGGTAATGGAATGCGTATGAAATGATTTCAAAGACTTTGGGAGATTCATTTTTGTAAAACAAAATAAAACAAACTTTATTAGATTAAACATGTAACAATGTTTAACAATGCCTTTAAGGAGTTACAAAATAAATAAACTGAAAAGAAAAATCTAAACTAGAAACAATAAAAGACATCAGGAATCCCATGGTCATTTTCCCTTCGTGCTGACATAATCATTGATTATCCTTTTATTCTCAAGCTGCCTTGTGAGCTTCATGATCTTCCTCTCTTGCTCATGATAATTCTCCCTGTAGGTATCCCTTTCTTCCTTCAACTGAATCCAGGATCTCTTCAATGCCCCAAGATCAGTAGGCATGTATGGATGGAGGACCGTATAAGGAACACCTTCTTCATTAGTATGCTCCATAATCACTGGCAAAAAAGCTTCATAAGACATCCCCAGCTTTTGAGCGCGGGCTCGAACCCACTGTAGATATGGTTGCATATGGAGAGAAGTCTTTAGTCCTAGCTCTTGAGGGTCAGACCTGTTCACCATGCCCTAGGCTCGTATAAACCTTCGGCGATGCTCCTTCAAACAATAGAAGCAATGTGATGAACTAATCCTAAGGTATACCCCACTTATTAATCCCCAGCAGAGTCGCCAGTTCTGTGATAGGGTGGCCAGAACCAGGACTATTTTAGGCATGTTGGTTTGTGTTTTGTGTTTGTGTTTGCAAAATGTCGCGGTAAGCAAGAGTCGCCATCGACTTTCATTTTATCTAACTGGAAAGGAAAAAAGCACAGAAAAATTCCCTTTTTTCGAGATTTTGAGTACGGAGGGTAGATTATAGAAAGGGAAGGTATTAGCACACTTTCTATCAGTGGTTTTCCACGGGCTCTTAGGTACTTGCTCATCATTTTCAAAATTGCTTGTGTGTGTTTGATTCGAAAAAAGTTTTTGACTTCGATTTAACCCTTGCTTCTGTCTTCAAGAGTGTTACAAAGTGTTTTTGAAAGATTTGTTTTGAAAAGAGTGTAAGTGTGAAAAAGTTTGTTTGGATTTGAGCAAGTACCTAAGATTCTACCTACTCGAAAAAAGAATTGTTCTATGTTTATTTCCTTTAGACAATGCTATCCTACTATTAGTGAGTAGGTAGCACCGTCGTTGGAGTTTTAGGGGTCAATTCGAAAGGGACGTACGGTCACTAAAGCAATGTTAGGACGTCTTAGTAGTAACCCTAATGTCTTAGATCAATTATTCGAGGCAACAATTCCGAGGCAACCATTCCTAGGCAACTTTTCTGAACGGGACTTTGATCTTTGTTTAGATAAGAGAGCGACCACTAAAATATCCTATACCTAATCACCGTTTACCGAAGGAAACCGAAGTGTGAGTATACCCTAGGAGTGTGCATGTGCGAGTGATTCAATTTCAAATTTATTATCTTTGCACATTTAGGGTTAGCTAACCGTTTTAAAGTTAATCATACATTCTTGTCATGCATCCCTATTATTCATACATCTAACAGTTAATATTTCATGGAATTTAAAGTGCGGAAATTAAACTACGCTATTACAAGGCTTTGGGTATTTACATAGCCAAAAAAAAAAACCTTAAAAAAACGATAAATGAAAGTAAAAGGACCTAATTAATCTATTACAACTTGTGAGCAATTACATCAATATGGTAAAAATAAAATAATAAAGCGCGCGTGATGAAAATAAGAGCGACAGGGAATTAAGGTTTTGACCCCGTCTAATCTAATCGAAAGAAAACATATTTTTTTTGTTATTTTCTAATTATTTAAGAAAAAAGAATTAGGCTTTTAAGTTAAATACCGAAATAATTAGTAATTAAATTAATTAAGGAAAATAACTAAATTTAACCTATTTTTGTGTTTTTGGTTATTTTTAAGAAAAGAAAATAGAATTTAATTTAGACAAAACCCTAATTTCTAATTGTCTTTTTTAATTTATTTACAAAAAATTTAAGTTACCCTAGAAATTAAATAACCTAGTTAAATTAATTAATTTATTGATAAAAAAAATTAATCTAAATCTAATTGGATGAAAAGTATTTTTTTGTGATTTTTTGATAAAAAGAATTATTTATTTGTGTTAGTAAAATAATTTAAATGAATAAATAAAGAAAATAAAAAGAATAAAGGAAAATAGATATGGGCCTGTGAAATCAGCATTTTTTAGGGGTGCAGATAGCAAGCTTGGGCCCAAAAATCTGAGGTCCATGTTGACTTCCAGGCTACCATGCTTTGCGTTGACTAGGTCCCATGATGGTCTCTCATATGCTAGCCTTCAGATCTGGCCTCCAGGAGGTCCAATGGCTGGATGATGAGGATGTATGGTGGTCTTCACATACAAGAACACGTCTGATTATTGAAAAGAAAATAATATGAAACAAATGGGGGGACCTGGGATTCGAACCCAGGTCCTGATGCCTTTTGCACTGACCAGGCCACCAACTGAGTTGTGCGTTTTATTTGTATACAATATAAACAAAAATTATTATGTTATAAATAAACGAAATAATGAAATATTCGTGTGAATTTTCAAACAGACGAGTAAGGTGATGCCACGCCATCATCCCTGTCCTCTCTCCATGGCTAAAAGGTATGAAGACCTTTACCTACGGACAACGTCCGTTGCTACAAACCTGCAATTTCTCAAAATCAAGCACAAGCAAGATAAATGAAATATAAGGCCATGAATCAGTTCGTCTGGACCTGCTGAGCACAATGGTGTTCCTTTTATAGCCCAATTTTACCTGTGTAAAAAGATCCTAAAACGAAGCATAAAACCCTAACAATGGCAAATCTTGATTCAGTCCACAAAAATGTAATTGAATGATATGGATAGCTTGCAAATGTTCCAAGGATCAAGAATATATAATTATTTCGTGCTATAAGTTCCAGAATGATGCAATTCGATTTCAAAAATAAATCAAAGTCGTGGCTGACTTATAGTGGGTTTCAGGGCCTGAAAGTGCTTGTTCTTGATTGGTTTTGCTTGCTTGTTGTAACACCCCTTCTAATTTCCCCAAATAATAGGCAAGAATTAAAATCAGAGAAAATAAATTGCACGGAAGGGATGTCACAACACACTTCACATTCCAAAATTTTAAAGAAAAACGGACAGGGTACGTTTGTAAATTTAAGCATATCAACACAAAACAAACATACATAAATGTTTAACTTCTTTCTCTCGTGCAAACGCAACGGAGTTTCAATATTTAACTTCATCTCCATTCATGGAGGAATCAAAACATAATTCAAGGCATCAAGCCATGATAATTCACATAAAGCATATGTTATCAAGTCTCACATACACAAAATAATATACACAAGGTAAGGATTATATACATCATAATCCGAATACAAAATAGACGAGTTCGACACTAAATATACCCCCCTCCAGGTGTTACTACCAGAGCATCGACTCGACTCTAATCAAAATAAAACAGATTGCAATCCAATGCATCCTCTAACTAGCGCCTCGCGCTACCATCCTCGGTACCTGAACAATGCCATCAAAAGCATTTTCAAACAGAAGGGTAAGAATTCCAATAATCATATAACATGTAATTAAGGTAAAGCAATGGCAATAAATAAAGCAATACATAATGATCATGTTCATTTTATCACCTATAGTATCCTTACTCAAGGAATCCATTTCCAACGCATTAACCATGTAAACCGATTATCCGAATACTAACATCCTTGGCACATAACCATAATCCAAAAAAACAACAACATTGGCACATAATCAAACACATCAACACACATACATAACATGCACAATTATGCATGTGACTCACAACACGATTCAACGTATGCGAATGTGGTACCGACTCGTGGACCCAAGGTTCCACCACCTATGTTTCCCTTCCGGATCAAGGTCACTACGTCTTTTCCCACAATAGGGTCACCGTCTAGATATTGTGGACCCAATGTTCCACCACCTATGTTTCCCTTCCGGATCAAGGTCACTACGTCTTTTCCCACAATAGGGTCACCATCTAGATATTGTGGACCCAATGTTCCACCACCTATGTTTCCCTTCCGGATCAAGGTCACTACGTCTATTCCCACACTAGGGTCACCGTCTATAAAATCATGTGAACCCACAGTTTCACCGTCTCTGTTTCAAGACCAACCATGCCATGCAATATACAATATAATCAATGCATACAATTAAGATTCACAATAATCTTAACATACACATACCATCAAATCCAACCAATAGAACATCAACTATTGTACATGCATGCATACATATAATTTAACAATCACAACGTCAAGTAAAATGTATACAAACAAGTTACTTACTCAACCAAAACATAAACCATCAACTATCAAACAATTCCAAATCGGAAAGTATATTTCAACATAAAGTCATCATCAATGAACCGGCATTACTCTCAATGTTACTCATCACGATCGAGTCACCGGAATGTAACTCGAACGCTTAAATTCGGGATTAAACTCAATTTATTTCATTTCGTACTAAAATCGGGTCGATTCTTAAAAAGTCGAAATTTCGCAAAATGAACTTCACTACGTTAATCTACACGTCGGATTATGCTAGCACGTCAATTTTCGTTAAATTCGGAGCAACTTGCTCCGTCGCCGAAATTGCCGAAATTGGAAAATCGGAACATAATCGGGTTCCAAATTAAATCGACTAACTTATATCATATTTGTATTTAATTAATATAAATACTTAATATATTAATTAATAAAAAAAGAAAAACAAAACATAATTAAATAATTTTGTAACCTTAATCCTATTTTTATTTTTTTCTAAACTTAACTTTCATTCAAGATATACTGTTAGTACTTCAAATTTTCTAAATCCATTATCAAACTATCTAAGGCATACCATGTTAAGAGAAATGTCCCTGTATTACTACAAATCTATACCATCATTAACCAATTAAATATTGTCATATGCAAAATATACAATTTATGTTTTGATAGATCATAACCACCTTATTTAATAATTACTACTAGGGATAAATCTGCATCATATTTATGTAAACTATTTGGAAATACTTGTAGAGGAAGTTAAAATACTTGTGAAAATATAAAAATGTGTTTAATTGTTACCATGACACTAGATTTAATAAACCCAATGAATTATTAGCATAGTTTTAGATTACAAATCCTATACTGCTATTTCATTTCTATACTGCATACGCCAGTTTACAACTTTACTGCTATTATGCATACTTTACTTTAGTTTATAAGCTTAATTTAATTAATATAAATTAGTTTTCTTAATTTAATTTCTATTAACATAACAATAATCTCACAACACCAACACCTAAATTAACTCTCCTAATTTATCTCAACAAATCTCAAAAACCCTAACATCAATTTTATCCCAAATCAAAATATATCAAATCAAACCTAACTATAAGCATGGGAAATCAAACCCTTACCTCTAGTGTTGATTTTCTTGGAACAAGATGATGATTTTGTAGAACAAACCCTAGTCTTCTTCTTCTATTCTCTTCTTCTTCTCTCTTTTTTTTTTATCCTCTTTCTCTTCTTACCAACTACTCTTACTAACTCTACTTTTCTATTTTATAAAACTATCCTTCTACTACTAACTTTCCTCCCTCTATCTTTCTAAAATTATAATTTGGCCCCAACAATTATTTAATTCAAATTATAATATATAACTCTATTAAAACAATATTACACTAAATAATATTTATTCTATATAAACCTAATCATGCCAATTAATCAAACAAAGTCAAATATTACTACACACCAAATTAATATTATTCAAAATAATATTTCGACATAATAAATATTTTTATTTCATATTACCCAATTAATATTTTAATCGATATCAATTGAATATATTTCTCAAAATAGATATAATTTAATAGTTTTGAAAAATAATTAATGAAATAACATTTAAATATAAACGGCGTGTTACAACTCTCCCCCACTTAAAAGATTTTCGGCCTCGAAAATTACCTCTAAACGAACAATTCGGGATAGGAATCCCGCATCCGACTTTCAAGCTCCCACGTCACATTACCATTCGCCGAACCACCCCATGCAACTTTAACCAAAGCAATCTCTCTTCCTCTTAGTTGTTTCACCTTTCTATCTTCAATCCTCACCGGTAAAACCTCAACCGTCAAATTGTCTCTTACTTCCAAATCATCCGCTTGAATAACATGAGACGGATCCGCAATATACTTTCGTAATTGCGAAACGTGAAACACATCATGCAAATTTGAAAGTGATGGCGGCAATGCAATCCGATAGGCCATACTTCCAATCCGCTCTGAAATCTGATAAGGACCAATGAACCGAGGTGTCAACTTCCGCGATTTAAGCGCCCTTCCAACACCCGTAGTTGGATTCACCTTCAAAAACACATGTTCATCCTTCTTGAACTCAAGAGGTTTCCTCCTCTTGTCATAGTAACTCTTTTGGCGATTCTGAGACACTTTCATCTTCTCTCTTATCAATTTGATCTTATCCGTAGCCTCTTGAACCAATTCCGGACCAACTATAGCACTTTCTCCCGTCTCGTACCAACATAAAGGTGTCCTGCACCGTCTTCCATACAATGCCTCAAAAGGAGCCATGCCAATGCTAGAATGAAAACTATTATTATAAGTAAACTCAATCAAAGGCAAATGACTCTCCCATGAACCTCCTTGATCCAAAACACAAGCACGCAACAAATCCTCAAGTGACTGAATTGTTCTCTCCGTTTGACCATCCGTCTGGGGATGATAAGCGGAACTCAATCTCAGCTTAGTACCCAAGGCTCTTTGTAAACCTTCCCAAAATCTTGAAGTGAAACGCGGATCTCTATCTGAAACAATACATGTAGGAATACCATGTAAACAAACAATTCGTTCCACATACAACTGAGCAAGCTTCTCCATAGTGTAATCCATCCTAATCGGAATAAAGTGTGCAGATTTAGTCAATCTATCCACTATGACCCAAATAGCCTCATGGTTACTCGGAGTCCTCGGCAAACCAGAAACAAAATCCATCGAGATACTATCCCACTTCCACTCGGGAATAGACAACGGTTGCAACAAACCCGAAGGCTTCTGATGTTCAATCTTAGACTTTTGGCAAACCAAACAAGCATACACAAACTCAGCAATTTCTTTCTTCATACAAGGCCACCAAAACAGCTTCTTTAAATCTTGATACATCTTCTTAGCACCAGGGTGAATACTTAACCCACTTCTATGACCTTCCTCAAGAATCCTCTTTTTCACATCCCCCACATCGGGAACGCAAACTCTATCATGACATCTCAAAATTCCATTCTCATCAATTCTGAACTCTCCACCTTGACCTTGATTCACCAAAGTAAACTTGTCAACCAAAACCAAATCTGACTTTTGCCCATCTCTAATCTCTTCCAAGACACCACTAGTAAGCTTCATCATACCAAGCTTCACGCCAAAATAAGTCTCTTCACACACCAAACTCAAATCTCGAAATTGCTCCAACAATTCCCATTCTTTAACCATCAACATAGACATGTGTAAAGACTTCCTGCTCAAAGCATCTGCAACCACGTTTGCCTTACCAGGATGGTAATTTAAACTGAAGTCATAATCTTTAAGAAACTCTAGCCACCTTCTTTGCCTCATATTCAACTCTTTTTGATCAAACAAATATTTCAAACTCTTATGATCGCTAAAGACGTCGAATCTCGACCCAAATAAATAATGCCTCCAAATCTTTAACACAAAAACCACCGCTGCCAACTCCAAGTCATGAGTTGGATAATTCCTCTCATGCACCTTGAGTTGCCTCGAAGCATACGCCACAACCTGCCCATTTTGCATTAACACACCTCCTAAACCCATCAAAGAAGCATCGCAATAGACCGTAAACGGTTCAGATGGTTTAGGCAAAATCAAAACTGGCGCAGTTGTCAACCTTCTCTTCAACTCTTGGAAACTATCTTCACACTGCGGAGTCCACACGAACGCTTGACTCTTCCTAGTCAATTGTGTCAACGGTAAAGCTAGCTTGGAAAAGCCTTCAATGAACTTACGGTAATAACCCGCTAAACCAAGAAAGCTTCGAATCTCAAAAACTGACTTTGGAGATTCCCATTCTGACACGGCTTCTATCTTCGAAGTATCCACAGCAATACCTCCACGAGATATCACGTGACCAAGGAAACTCACTTGTTCTAACCAGAATTCACACTTCGAAAGTTTAGCAAACAAATGATTTTCCTTCAGAATTGACAAAACAATTCTCAAGTGTTCGGCATGCTCTACTTCACTCTTGGAATAAATCAAAATGTCATCGATGAACACCACCACAAACTTATCCAGAAACTCATGAAAGATTCTGTTCATATACTCCATGAACACACCAGGTGCATTCGTAACACCAAAAGGCATCACCGAATACTCATAGTGTCCATAACGAGTTCTGAACGCAGTTTTCTGAATATCACCCGATTTCACGCGAATCTGATGATAGCCTGACCTCAAGTCAATCTTGCTAAACACACATGCACCCACCAGCTGATCCATTAAATCATCAATCCTTGGCAAAGGATACTTGTTCTTAATGGTCACTTTGTTTAGCTGCCTATAATCCACACAAAGTCTCATTGTTCCTTCATTCTTCTTCACAAGTAAAACTGGAGCACCCCACGGACTCACACTAGGACGAATAAACCTTTTGTCAAGCAACTCTTCCAGCTGACTCTTCAGTTCCACTAGTTCCGACGGTGACATCCTATAAGGAGCCATCGAAACAGGACTAGTACCAGGAATTAAGTCGATGGAAAACTCTACCTCGCGCTCAGGAGGTAAATCCGTAATCTCTTCAGGAAACACTTCAGGAAATTCGCATACCACAGGATAATCCTTTCTTACTCTACCATCTTCCAAAACCATACTCGCCATAAGCATAAACAACCCATCTCCATTCTTCACACTCTTCTCAACTTGCTGTGTAGACAAGAAAACCACACCATCTTTCTCGGACTCGAGAAAAAGAACAGCCTTAGCAAAACAGTTGATATAGACATGGTTGGCTTTCAACCAGTCCATACCCAGAATCACATCTATCTGATGCAAAGGAAGGCACACGAGATCAACTTCGAAATCTCTTCCGCACATGCGCAAAGGACACTTCAAACAAACAACTGAAGTAGAAACTGAACCCATCGCAGGTGTATCTACCTCCATACTTCGATCCAAAGTAGACAAGACAAGGCCCAATATCTTGGCACAATCTAAAGCAACAAACGAATGCGTCGCACCCGTATCAATAATAGCAACCAAAGACACATTAGAGATAAAGCATGTACCTCTGATTAGACGTTCCTCAGCAGAAGTCTCTGCTCCAGATAAAGCGAATACTTTTCCAACTTCTTTCTTTGGCTTTGGATATTTGGTACTTATGTGGCCTCGCTCACCACAATTAAAGAAAGTTACACTCACACCAACTCTACAATCCACCGCTTTGTGACCCACCATGTCACACTTGAAACACTTAACTATCCCCTGGCGACATTCCATAGCACGATGTCCCTCTTTACCACATTTAAAACATTTGATTGGAGTAGTCACTCCCCCACTCGGACTCTTTCCACTGCTTATTGGTCTCTTTCCTCTTCCATCATAAGGCTTAGGACGCATCTGTCCCTTACCTCTTTTCTCACTCAAGCTCTTGTAATAAGCAGTGCTATCCCGACTGTCTTCGTCGTAGATACGACTCTTATTAACCAACTCAGAGAATCTTGTAATCTGCTGATACCCAATCGCCTTCTTTATGTCTGGCCTCAAACCATTAACAAACTTAAGGCACTTCGACCTCTCAGTATTAACAGTGTTGTAGTGAGGACAGTATTTGATCAAATCTTGAAATTTAGCCGCATAGTCAGCTACCGAACCACTACCTTGTTTCAATTCCAGGAATTCAACTTCCTTTTTACCACGAACATCCTCCGGAAAATAATTCTCCAAGAATGCATCTCTGAAAATTTCCCAAGTCACCACAACCTGCTCCTCCTCATACCTCTGACTAGCGTTGATCCACCAGTCTTCGGCCTCTTTAATCAGCATGTGTGTTCCGAATTGCACTTTCTGAGCGTCGGTGCAATTCATCACACGAAAGATTTTCTCAATTGCTTTTAACCATTCTTGGGCTTCCACCGGAGCATGCTCTCCCTTGAAAGTAGGCGGGTTGTTCTTTTGGAACTTCCCAAGAGCACGGAAAGCATCTTCAGTACCATCATGTGGCGCTTGAGTCGTTTGCGGCATCTGATTTATTGACCCCGCAAGCAACCTCAATGCCTCAGCTAAAGCATCATCATTCCTTCTACCATCCATCTTCTCTCTCTACAACATAAAGTATTGATCGTGTTAGCCACACAATCAAATACAAGGGATTAACAAAATAAGACCTGACAACTGACCGACTATGCTCTGATACCACTATTGTAACACCCCTTCTAATTTCCCCAAATAATAGGCAAGAATTAAAATCAGAGAAAATAAATTGCACGGAAGGGATGTCACAACACACTTCACATTCCAAAATTTTAAAGAAAAACGGACAGGGTACGTTTGTAAATTTAAGCATATCAACACAAAACAAACATACATAAATGTTTAACTTCTTTCTCTCGTGCAAACGCAACGGAGTTTCAATATTTAACTTCATCTCCATTCATGGAGGAATCAAAACATAATTCAAGGCATCAAGCCATGATAATTCACATAAAGCATATGTTATCAAGTCTCACATACACAAAATAATATACACAAGGTAAGGATTATATACATCATAATCCGAATACAAAATAGACGAGTTCGACACTAAATATACCCCCCTCCAGGTGTTACTACCAGAGCATCGACTCGACTCTAATCAAAATAAAACAGATTGCAATCCAATGCATCCTCTAACTAGCGCCTCGCGCTACCATCCTCGGTACCTGAACAATGCCATCAAAAGCATTTTCAAACAGAAGGGTAAGAATTCCAATAATCATATAACATGTAATTAAGGTAAAGCAATGGCAATAAATAAAGCAATACATAATGATCATGTTCATTTTATCACCTATAGTATCCTTACTCAAGGAATCCATTTCCAACGCATTAACCATGTAAACCAATTATCCGAATACTCACATCCTTGGCACATAACCATAATCCAAAAAAACAACAACATTGGCACATAATCAAACACATCAACACACATACATAACATGCACAATTATGCATGTGACTCACAACACGATTCAACGTATGCGAATGTGGTACCGACTCGTGGACCCAAGGTTCCACCACCTATGTTTCCCTTCCGGATCAAGGTCACTACGTCTTTTCCCACAATAGGGTCACCGTCTAGATATTGTGGACCCAATGTTCCACCACCTATGTTTCCCTTCCGGATCAAGGTCACTACGTCTTTTCCCACAATAGGGTCACCGTCTAGATATTGTGGACCCAATGTTCCACCACCTATGTTTCCCTTCCGGATCAAGGTCACTACGTCTATTCCCACACTAGGGTCACCGTCTATAAAATCATGTGAACCCACAGTTTCACCGTCTCTGTTTCAAGACCAACCATGCCATGCAATATACAATATAATCAATGCATACAATTAAGATTCACAATAATCTTAACATACACATACCATCAAATCCAACCAATAGAACATCAACTATTGTACATGCATGCATACATATAATTTAACAATCACAACGTCAAGTAAAATGTATACAAACAAGTTACTTACTCAACCAAAACATAAACCATCAACTATCAAACAATTCCAAATCGGAAAGTATATTTCAACATAAAGTCATCATCAATGAACCGGCATTACTCTCAATGTTACTCATCACGATCGAGTCACCGGAATGTAACTCGAACGCTTAAATTCGGGATTAAACTCAATTTATTTCATTTCGTACTAAAATCGGGTCGATTCTTAAAAAGTCGAAATTTCGCAAAACGAACTTCACTACGTTAATCTACACGTCGGATTATGCTAGCACGTCAATTTTCGTTAAATTCGGAGCAACTTGCTCCGTCGCCGAAATTGCCGAAATTGGAAAATCGGAACATAATCGGGTTCCAAATTAAATCGACTAACTTATATCATATTTGTATTTAATTAATATAAATACTTAATATATTAATTAATAAAAAAAGAAAAACAAAACATAATTAAATAATTTTGTAACCTTAATCCTATTTTTATTTTTTTCTAAACTTAACTTTCATTCAAGATATACTGTTAGTACTTCAAATTTTCTAAATCCATTATCAAACTATCTAAGGCATACCATGTTAAGAGAAATGTCCCTTTATTACTACAAATCTATACCATCATTAACCAATTAAATATTGTCATATGCAAAATATACAATTTATGTTTTGATAGATCATAACCACCTTATTTAATAATTACTACTAGGGATAAATCTGCATCATATTTATGTAAACTATTTGGAAATACTTGTAGAGGAAGTTAAAATACTTGTGAAAATATAAAGATGTGTTTAATTGTTACCATGACACTAGATTTAATAAACCCAATGAATTGTTAGCATAGTTTTAGATTACAAATCCTATACTGCTATTTCATTTCTATACTGCATACGCCAGTTTACAACTTTACTGCTATTATGCATACTTTACTTTAGTTTATAAGCTTAATTTAATTAATATAAATTAGTTTTCCTAATTTAATTTCTATTAACATAACAATAATCTCACAACACCAACACCTAAATTAACTCTCCTAATTTATCTCAACAAATCTCAAAAACCCTAACATCAATTTTATCCCAAATTAAAATATATCAAATCAAACCTAACTATAAGCATGGGAAATCAAACCCTTACCTCTAGTGTTGATTTTCTTGGAACAAGATGATGATTTTGTAGAACAAACCCTAGTCTTCTTCTTCTATTCTCTTCTTCTTCTCTCTTTTTTTTTTATCCTCTTTCTCTTCTTACCAACTACTCTTACTAACTCTACTTTTCTATTTTATAAAACTATCCTTCTACTACTAACTTTCCTCCCTCTATCTTTCTAAAATTATAATTTGGCCCCAACAATTATTTAATTCAAATTATAATATATAACTCTATTAAAACAATATTACACTAAATAATATTTATTCTATATAAACCTAATCATGCCAATTAATCAAACAAAGTCAAATATTACTACACACCAAATTAATATTATTCAAAATAATATTTCGACATAATAAATATTTTTATTTCATATTACCCAATTAATATTTTAATCGATATCAATTGAATATATTTCTCAAAATAGATATAATTTAATAGTTTTGAAAAATAATTAATGAAATAACATTTAAATATAAACGGCGTGTTACACTTGTGATCCCAAGAAGCGATTGGGATGGCTAGGAGGTCTTGAGGATACCTGGAAATGTGAAATCATGTCTGCACTTTTTTTTTGTTTTTCTCAAGTTTGTTCTGATCTTGTGCTCCTCTCTCTAGCCTTGTTTTAGGTCTGCAAATGTTCAATATATATCAAGGATTGGATTAGGGTTCAAAACATGATCTCAATCTTCCTCCATTATTAATTTTGATCTTGATTTGATTCACTTAAAAACCCTTCAAAAAATAGGCCAAATTCAATCTTTTTATAAACTCAAAGGCCTTGCACGAATTCAATCAATTGCTAGCTGGATGTAGGACCTGAAACATGTACAAGATCCTTGGATTTCAATGTTTTGGATTTTTCCATGATTTGTTTTGAATAAAATTGATTTAATTCAAATAAAAATCAAAATAAATAATAAAAACAAGATAATGACAAGTGGCAAGGGCTAGGGCTCGTGGACCATGCTACCACTCAAAACAAGTGCAAAAGATTAGGCCCATTTAGCAAAAATTGCAATTTGAGGCATAGTTGACTTTTGACAATTTTGCAAAAAGTGTCAACTTCACCAATGCATAACTTCCTCAATTTTGACTCTTTGAAGGTGCTCTTAGAATTTTTAGAAATCTTGAGATGTCCTATAAGCAACCATTATGGTCTCATCTCAATTTGGTATTCCATGTTCATGTATGAATCTTTGACCAAAAAGGTGTTTTTGGTGACTTTTCAAAATGACCTATAATGTCCAAATTCATAACTTCTTGTGAGTGCATATTTTGAAATTGGGATATGAATATGGATTTTAGAGAATTGAATCATCTTCAAAATGAGCTTTGAATGGGTCATTTCTCATAAAGTATGAGAAAGTTATGCTTGGTCAAAGTTGAGTTGACTTTTCCTGCAAAACCCTAATTTAGCAACTTTTGATTCTTGATGAATTGTGAGAAATCATTGATGAATCATAATC
The DNA here is from genome assembly GCA_948472305.1 of Vicia faba. Taxonomy (NCBI): domain Eukaryota; kingdom Viridiplantae; phylum Streptophyta; class Magnoliopsida; order Fabales; family Fabaceae; genus Vicia; species Vicia faba. Next base: position 1,435,589,968 of record OX451737.1, on the reverse strand, counting down.
AAACCTTGATCAAATGATGAAATATACTTCAAAATGAGGATGTTGACCAAAAATCTCGAAGTTTGACTATATGTAGGCCACAGTTGACTTTTGCCCTAACACAATCGATTTTCAGGCCTTTGAGCAATTGATTGAGCAAACTTCCTCTGCAAGGCTTGAAACTTGACATGGATGATCTTGAGAAAATATTAGGACAATGGTGAGCATTTGGGATCCCTTTGACTCAATTATCTTAATGCAACACGAAACCCTAATTTGAAGTAGACTGCCTTAGGAGAGAGGTTGTTTGGTCAACCCTTGAACTTCCTTGAGCACCTTGAGGATCTTTCTTGAAATGTTTTGAGAAATATGGGAGGGAAAATTTTGGGGTACAACATATGGAATGGTTGGATGCTGAGGGAATATGGTAGGCTCATTGGATGCTAGCGCGCCTGAATATGTTAGAAAAAATAACATGAAGCAAAGTTGGGACCTGGGGATCGAACCCAGGCCCTTGAACACAATTACACTACATGTTTACCAGCTGAGATGGCTTGGTTATTTTTATGAACATTAACAAAGAAATATAATATTATAAAACAAAAAAGCAAGTTCTTAAAACGCGCACAATTTTGAATGGGCCATTCACAGCACACCTTGCTATCATCTTCCTCGTTGCTTCTGTTGTTTTAGACAAACACTTTTACCTACGGACACTGGGCGTAGGTACATCCCTTGTCCACTACAAAACCTCGTCCCTGCTTGATAAATCATAACCAGTGATACCAATCAACTCCTCTCAACCTCATGAGCATCATGGTACCACTATCCATGGCCAATTGTCCCTGTAGAGAAAAACCCTAAAAACGAAGCAAGAACCCTAACTTTGGCATCTTCATGTTCAGTTAGAAAAAACGAAATTAAATGTAACCATTAGTTTGCAAATGATTCAAGGATTAAGAATATGTCAATGAATGATGCTAAATATGCCAGAATTATTGAATTCGATTTCAAGAAAATGTGGAAGCTGTGTGAAACTTACGGTGCATTTCTGGATGTTAGGAAGCTTGCTAATGGTTGCAATGTGATCCAAGGATATCCAGCAAGCAATAGAGATGCTTAGAATGGCTTGAGATAGCCTCAATCCTGAAAATTGATTCACAACTTTTGTTGAATTTTTGCAAGTTTGCTTTCTGTTTTTCACGCCTCTCCTCCTCTTGTTTTTGATCTGAACATGTTCCTTATGTAACCTAGAACGAATTAGGGTTGCAAACTTGTATCAAATCTTTTCCAATTAAGATCATTGATTCATGATTTGATCCTTTGTGCAAATCTTTCTAAATCAAGCCAAATTCAATCTTTTTGTGTCCAAATGAACCTTGCACAATTTGATTCCATCTCCAGTTGTATAATAGACCTAAACATGCACAAAATCTCAAACTTTGATTAGTTTTTGATATTTTCATGATTTTATTTTGATTTTATTTGATTTAATTGAAATAAAATCAAAATAAATGACAAAAATAAAATAACGACAAATGGAAGGGATCATGGGTCGTGGGTCATGTTACAAACTCAGTGCAAGCATAAAAAGTTGGGCCCATTTAGCAAAAAATGCAATCTTGGCCACTTTTGACTTTTGGCAATTTTGCAAAAAGGGTCAACTTTTCCAATGCATAAATCTCTCAATTTTGAACCTAGAGAAGTGTTCTTGGAGTTTTTAGAAAGCTTAAGATATCCTCTAAGCAACCCTTTTGGTCTCATCTCAATTGAGTCTTCCATGTTCATGTATGAAGATTTGACCCAAAAGGTGTTTTTGTTGACTTTCCAAAATGACCTATAATTCCCAAATTTATATCTTCTTGTGAGTGCATATTTTCAACTTGGGAGATGAAGATGAATTGTAGGGAATTACATTATCTCCAAAATTAGCTTTGTATGGGTCATTTTTGATAAAGTATGAGAAAGTTATGCTTGGTAAAAGTTGAGTTGAGTTTTCCTACAAAACCCTAATTTAGCAACTTTTGGGTTTTGATGATTTGTGAGAAATCCTTGAGGAATCATGATCAAACCTTGATCAAATGATGAATAATACTTAAAAATGAGGATGTTGACCAAAAAGCTTGAAGTTTGACTGTATGGGGGCCACAGTTGACTTTTCAGGCCTTTGGGCAATTGACTGAGCAAACTTCCTCTGCAAGGCTTGAAACTTGACATGGATGATATTGAGAACATATTAGGACAATGGTGAGCATTTTGGAATCTTTGGACTCAAACATATTGATGCAAACTGAAACCCTAATTTGAGGTAGACTGCCTTAGGAGAGAGTTTGTCTTGGTTAACCCTTGGACTTCCTTGAGCAATTTGAGGACCTCACTTGAAATGTATTGCCAAATATGGGAGGGAAAATTTTGGGGTACAACAGGAAGGCACAAGGATTAAACATTATTATTAGCTCTTATCTATGTTGTACTGTAAAAAAAAAATCCCCTCCATTAGACGCTTTTGGTCTTCCTCTATTGTATTCTGCAACTCATCCACCACATGCAATAAAAGGGAAAACAGCTTCTTTCTAAGCTCTAACAATCTCGAACCAGTAGTATTCTCAGCATCCAACACTGCTATTTCTTTCTCCAACTCAGTTATAACCTTTTGCGTCTCACATTTCGGCGGCTGCAAAGTAATAAACTTCCTAATAGCCCCACACTCCTCCTTATGTCGTCTCTCAACCTTACTCTCATCCAATTGCTTCTTATAAACCTCAATATCAACTTGCACCTGCGAGATCTGGTGATACATCTCATCTTTCAACTTATTGGAATTATCCTTCTCCCTAACAGCTCCCCCAGATAAAACACCAGCATATGATCTATTAACTGTTCGTCGGTTGCAAGATAATCTGGACCTCTTGTATTCAGTAGGTCCCAAATATGGAATCCCTCAGATCTTATTTTTAGTAACCGGACACTTCGGTCCACTCGCCCTCTTCTCCGGCAGGTAATATTTCGATATCACACTTTCTCCTTTTTTGTGACACTGTGATATACCTTAGGACCTCCTAATCATTTTCCCCTAGATTGTGACTCGAATCCTTGCTTTAATTATAAAACTAAAGATTTAAGTTGCTCTAATCTCGAGAGATTTAGGCTTGTGTGTGTGTCATAGAAGAAATGAGATAGGGGTGAAGGCGGAGAAGACGATGTAGAAATCATAGAGATTGGTGGAGATGAAATTGAAGGCGAATGAATGTGGTTTCGGGTCGTGGCTTGATTATTTGAAATGGGATAGAGTGCTGTTGTAGTTTCTTTATTTCCTTATCATCATTTTTGGCCTTTTCTGCCATTTGCATGAACTTAAACAGATCGCCGATGTCTACTTGTTTGCGAGCAAGACCACTCTCAATTCCTCAGACACGAGTGGCGAAATTCTACGAACATAATGTCTCTCCTAAGTCCGCTGAGCTTGGACTAATTTGGACAAACATTAAGGTTTTACAATCTCCTCCTAAAGAGCTCTGAAGTACGTGAGTAAGCTTTGAGTCTCTGTAAGGGATGCGGGCTACTAGAAGGATGGGGTTATGGTTTTTTATTTATATATTTATTTATGTTATTATTGTATATTTTCCAATACTTGTTATTATCATCCTAACATTTCTAATGCCAATAAAAATGCAGCAGCTCTATAACCTAGTAAAGTGGTAAATCAAGCATTTCATATGGCATAAAAGTGGTGCAAAGAAGATTCAAATATGGATACATGAGAAATTTATGCATACATAAATAAGGAGGAAGAAAAAATACCTATCGGAGTCTCTCCGATGGAGCTTCAAAACAATAAGTTTTCCTCTTTTCCATTTTATTTCTTGCTGAATTTTCCTGGTTGCCTCTCCTTGAATTTTGCTGTTGTTTTCCCTCTACTGAGTTTTTGTGCGTGTCTTTAATTTTTTTGTTGTTTTTCACTTGCTCAACTTTTTTGTGTTCCCCCTCTCCTTAGTTTTTGTATGTGTCACTTTTGTGTCCATCAAGAGGGCTTTTGTAGAGAAATAACAAGGCATTTAAGGGGGAAAATAGTAGAGTTTTTGAACTGTTTTGACAAACTGCTTTGATGCTTTGTTCATGCAATTTTTAGTTTCCATATTGATGCAAATTCTAGGCTATTTTGATGCAAATTTTTGCAGGTTGTTGCAGGCTGTTTAGGCTGATTGGTTTGCAGTTTTGGCAGCATGTTTTGGACTATTTTGCTTGCTGTCTTTGCTACATTTTTATAACAGTTTTGGGATTGTTTTGTAGGCTGGTTTTACAACAGATATTGGAGCTGTTTTGCTGCATTTTTGGGGTTGTTTTTATGTATTTTTTGGACCGCAAAATACCATAAAATTGGACGTTTATTACATTGCAACAGATATGGAAAATAGGGGCAGCAACATGATATTAGGCTGGAATTAGGACATTAGAAATAATAGTTTGTACAAATATGTAATCCCTTGTAACTTTGTAATAATAAATCCAAATAAAATTGTAACATGACTGGATACTCGTTCTTCATATAATTTCTTTCAGTTTTTTTGTAATTGAAAATATCTTGGATCTTTATTTGAAATTTTGAATCTTGATAAAACTCAACATCTTCCACTTGGTTTTGGAAAAGGATGATTGATATTTGAATGAATTGTTGAATGATGAGTAAATGATAGCGCAAGCTTTAAGACTTCAATCTTGCATTTTGTAATAGAGATCCAAATAAATTCATGAATTGATCTTGTAATAAAATTGTAAATATCATGTATTCATTCTTATGATGAATGATTATTTGAATCAAGTTTCCTTTTCCAATATCTTCTTGAATAAATGCCTCGTGTGAATTCAAATGGCCATGGTGTGAATCCATAAAAATAATCACAAAAAAAAATCTTAAATAAATATTAATGAGATGAACGATTATTCTTGAATGAGCCATTTTGAGAACCCCTATTTAATTAACACTTGAATTCACATGATAAAAATTCAAGTATTCCAAATAAATTATTCCAAAGCGATCTTGAATTTAATCACCCCACTCTAACGAAATTCACCTCGCGTCATGTAAGTATAAGAAATCGAACCGTGCTTAAAACCTTGGAATAATCACTAGAAAATGGATTCGAAGCGAAATATTATCGCTTTGAGAAATTGGCACAATGATTTGAACTTAGAGATCCAAAAACTCTTAAATCATTACAAACGTCCCATAAAGTCCTCTAATGGCTTTCTAAACATAATTCGTCTTCAACTCTTAACGGAAACTTGCAGATGAATTTTGGTCGAAGCGTTTGGAATTGACTTGTATAGCTTGATCTTTTCTCATATTTCGAGGCAAGGTGAGACACACGTATACCATTGATCATGGAACTTTGAATGCTCTTTTTTTTTGAATAAATTTAGAGAAGCTTGAGGCCACTTGTTCAAACAGAGCATGGAAATAAACACACGACTCTCTTGATGAATCAGTCTTCGAGAATCAATGATCAATCGTACTTCTGGCTTGAGAGACTCCAAAACCCTAATTGATGTGTGGCGCCTGATGCTCTTGATTTAGACCTGTTTCTGCACATGAAATCAAAGAAACAAAAACATACACTTCGTGCTTGATTAGAAGTTAGTCATGCATAAGATAAAATGCTCACAACACTCGATAATCTCTGCACAGACAATGCTCGAAGGTGAAACATTTGAAATAGACCATATTTTGTGACCTTGATGTATATAAGAAAAAAATGCAAAAAAGGAGATGGGATCTTAGGTCAAAATTGGGGTATGACAATATCATGCTCGCCACGATCCATAACAGTTACGAACATCTTTCCATAACAGAAAAAAATGCATTAAAAGGAGATGGACTCTAATTGTTTTCAAAAAATACTTTTGAATTTTAAAATGAAACAACAAGAGCGCTCATTTTGAGTTTAATAATATGACCTGACTTGATAGAATGAAAATGTGTGTTGTACCCTAATTCCCCCCCTAAGATCCCTTCCTCATACCATATCAATTCATTCACAACAAGATCACACATTAGGGTTTTGTTCTTCTCCCTATATTTAACTTTGCTCTAGGAGGAATCACCAAGCACCTTGATTTGTACTTTATGATCATCTATGTTTTGTATTGATTATTCTTTAACTAATAAATACAATGAGTTTTTCCCCTAATTATTGATGATGTAGGTGAAAGCACAATACATTCCATCAAGATTGATCTATGGATTCATGAGTTCATTTCTAGCCCTTCCTAAACAAAGCTTCATTGAGATTCAAGCCTCATCATTAAAGATGTTTGGAATTAATATCATGACAAAGTATTTCATGATTCCTCATGCCTCAAGTTTTTAAGATTTAGTTCAAAAATACAAGGGTTGATTGAAGAATTTTGACTCAATTGGACAAGTCTTTAATTTTAATAATCACAAATGCACACCTCCTTCAATTCTTAAGATGTGGAAGTGGTTTTGGTTTAAATAGTTTCTACTTATCATTATCAACAACTTATAATCACATAAAAAAAGTATTTGTGCAAGAAGGTTGTTCAAAGTTGTAAAGGTTCCCCGAGGCATTTTCTGGCTTCAGGAGCCAGGGTTTTGAACTTTAAAGGGGTATATCATGTTCATATTTTGGTATTTTTGAGTGATTCTAGAGACATTATTCTCTTCAAAGGGTTATTAACAAATTACTTCAAAAGTTGCAAAGAAATTTTGTGTGAAAGAAACTTAATGATGAAGAAAGATTACAATTCCTCTAGATGGACCCTCAAATTCCTTTATATGGATTCAAATGACCATAACTTGATCAATTTTTATCACCTTGAGCCCATTATTTTTCCACAATGATCTTGAAGATGTGAAATTTAACCTTTATTTTATGTGAAAAGCTTGAAGATGGATGAAAGATGCCCTAAGGATGCAAAAGATTATAGGTCATTTTTGAATTTTTGCCAAATTCAAGAAGTCATAACTATCTCAATTTTTGGAGATTTTGAATGGTTCAAGTTTCAAAATTCCATTCAAGAGGTCTACTTAATTCCATATTTTTTTGTCAAGATAAAATTTTAAGTGGATAGCGATGTTTGGATGCAAGATATTATAAGTTATTTTTGAAGAAAAACATATAAATTTTCTAAGTATGGAAAGTCAACCTCTTTAACTCAACTTTTACTCATCACAACTTTCAGCTCAAACATCCATTTGGTCCCATTCTTTGCACATTGTAAATATTTAAACCTCCTCTTTCTAAAGCTTCAAGAATCATGACCTAAGATCCCTTGAGCTGAGAATGCCATTGATTTAAATTTGGCAACTTGAAACTGAATTTCTCACTAAGTCAGAATTTTGAAATCCATAATGTGGCTTCTAATCACAAGATTTGTTCGTGTTTTTTTATTGAAAATTGATTAACAAACTTTCCTAAGGTGTTTAGCGCTTCTAAACACGAAGATTGGATGAGTTTTGATGAAAATGAAGTCACACTTCACTCGTGCTCGACCTCCACTCAATTTCCCTCCAAACTTCTTTGTTTCTTCAAATTTTCATTTCCATTCGTTTTCCTATAAATAGAGGACCTTATTACATTCGTTTCCTCAAGATTTGAGAGCCAAACTCTCCCTGTCAAAACCTCACACGAACTTCAAATTTTTGAAATTAATTTCTCAGATTTAAACTATTTCCTCCAAAATTATTTGCACATTCATCATCCTTCATCATCGTACAAACTCTCCAATACCTAAACCAAGCATAACGAGCCATAATTCAAGCTACATAAGTCCAATTTCAAAGCATTATTCTTGAACTTCGAACAAGTAGAATTCTCCACCATTTGGATCCAAATAAAGCACTAACTTACTCTGCTCATTCTCTTGATTCTTGTGCTTCTTACAATTTTTAAATTCATTGAGAATTGAGAGAGAAATCTCAATTGAAAGGTGCTCGCTATTTTCTGAGTTTTTGATCCATATCTCCTTGCACACTTTATATAAATTTGGCGCGATGGTGGTGTTAGGATTGTCTTGAAGAGGCGATTCAAATGATACTAGTCTGGGATTCTAATTTTTTCATTTGAAGAAACTCATGAAATCTCCATTGCAGGGCATCTGGAGGTTGAAGATGATGACATGTCTCGTCTCAACTAATGATAGCACGCCAATTGTTTTATTTTTATTGGTTTCCCTTTTCTGATCCAATGCATTTTCAAATAAGTTCCATATCAAGCCCAGCGCGCCTGGTCTACTGGATCATCTTACTAACGCGTTTTGTCTATGATCTGATGGTCCACATCTTTTTAGTTTTATTTTTATTTTCTGATTTTATATTTTAATTGTTTTAAATTTCAAAAATTCATAACTCTTTTATTTTTTATCCAAAAATTATGAAAAAATTATACAAAAATACTTTGAATTATTTCTGGCTTTATAAATATTTGTAGAATTTTATCTTAATTTTTTATATTTTTTATTTATTTTTCCATTATTTGAACAATTTAAATTGATTTAAAAATAGTTTTCAGCTTTAAAAAATTTCCAAAAATTTCATATAAATATTTGAGTTCATTCCTGATTTTTCTATGGTCTTACCTATTTTTCTTGATTAATTTGAATATAGTTGCTATTTTTCTCTCTTATTTCAATTTTATAATCATTTTAAAAACCTTTTCTTTTATTTTTAAATACAATTTTATTTTTGTATATATTCTGGATGATCTTGGATAAAAATTTTGATCATGAACTTTATTAACATCATTGGATCCATGATGTTGAGTTTAACTCAATAATAAATGGATGAATCATTTACATATCATGTCTCAAAATATGAAGTGCATAGATTGCTATTGACCGACCTCAAAATAAGTGCGACTTCTATATAAGTCCACTTATGATTGCTTAACATAACGATAAATTTTGTCCCGATTTGAGAAAATGATCATTCGTGGCTCAAACTTATTTTTGCAAGCCCAAGTATGTTAATTTGAATCCTTTGATCCAATAACCTTGAGATCTATTGTTAGGAGGCTTTGGTGCTACTAATCCTCTAATGGAACTTCATCAATTTTGGTCAAAGTAGATCACTTATACATCATTGATCATTAAGTATTACTTTGAGATTCTTAAATGGATGATATACTTGGCAAAAAGCAAATGCAACTTTTTCTTGAGAGGCTTTGGTTCTACCAATCCTCTAATGAGTTCCAAATGCAAGTTTCAAGATGGTCATCCAACTAACAACTAATTCCTAACAATTGACTTTATTTTATGTTTTTATTTTATGCTTTTACTTTATGGACCATTTACTTTAGCATTTACATTTCATGTTATTTTTCATCTTTTCTCACTTGGGCATTTACTTTTATGACTTTTTGATTTTGCTCACTTGAGCTTTTCATTTTCTTTTTGAAGATACCTAATAACCAACTTAAACCCTAAAAAATTTTAATATTACTTGGATTATTTGGTTACTATCCTTGGCATTATGGAGACATGGACTTCTTGGACTTAGTATTAGAAGCCTTGGCCTTTCATGAGACCTTGTGACCTCAACTATTACTTTGTCTGGAGTTCTTGGGGTTTACCCCAAGACATTGGTTTGTTTGTTCGTTTTGTGAGCAGGTTATTGTGATTATACACTTTGCCTATAATATGGAATTCATCTGTATACAGTCGTTACTCTACCCAATTCTTGTGAAATTTATGCAAACTGAAGCTTGGTATTCTTAAGAGGTTTATTAATTGTTTCCTTGGTTTTAAATCCAAAGGATGTAATTCTACATTAACTCATTATGTCAAGTATTGGCTTCTTGTTGGTCAGACGGTCCTTTTCCCTAGATTTTACCTTTATGTTTTAGGATAGTCCCTTTATATCCTCCCATCTTCTTTACTTTCAAAAATCTTCTCTCTCCTTTTGAAAACTCTTCTTGTATCAAAATTTGAACCATTTTCATGATAAACTTGGACTTAGGTCCATGCATTTTCAAACCCATTTTCTTAATCAAATTTCAATCAACTTAACAATACCTTAACATTTTTGGCAGAAGACTAAAAGTTAATCAATCTCATTCAAACTATTTTTCCATTTGGCCTTTATCTTAAAATTTTTTTCACAAAATATTAGACTCTTGTCAATCCTTGTAGTGATGTAAACAACTATACTTCTACAATATGAAGTGAAGAGAGATATTTTCGACTTGGGTGTTAAGTGACGTTTTGTTGATTTTAAAATCCAAGCCATATCCTCCACTTTGAGATGATGCAAAATCTCCTTTCTCATGATTGTGGGTAGTAAAATATGTTTTCCACACGGACAATGACTGTGGTGTCTTATCTCATACAATTAATCAACACACACATGTTTTAAATTTCTTTAAGAGGAACTACGTATACCCCGATCCCCTATTGCACGAATGGTGGTACGTAGGCATCAAAGGTTCGCAACCGCTGCAGGTGTAAAAATCGTAAAAATACTTCTTTTCTCATCACCACAATTTATTTTACACAATATTTTATAGCCAAAATATACAAATTTTCATAAAGAGGTTCATGTGGAATACCATAGATGTTTAGGGTGCTAATACCTATCCTTTGCATAACCAACCCCCTTACCTAGAATCTTTCCCCCTTCTTTTGGTTTATTCGCTCTTTTCCCATTCCTTTGGAAACAATAAAGCACAGTGGCGATTTTTATTTTGATCTGTGCAAGTCAAGTCAATCCAATGACTTTGTCTTAACATTTCTATCGCTATAGAAAAAATGGCGACTTTACTGGGGACAGATTGACCTCTTGCTGGTCCATCCCTATGTGGGTTGAGCCTATCTTTGTCTATATCTTTATATGTGTTATTGTTTGTTATATGTTATATATTTGTTTGTCTGGATTTTACTACTTTTCAGGTTGCTTGGTGATTTCTCATAAGTCCTATACCCAGACTTGGGAAGACTTAATATGGGACAGGCGGTATAGTCATGTCAACTTTGAGGTAGTAATCCAAAAAAAGGAGGCATGAGATCCCCCACTCTGTGTAGGCCCCTTTGACTGTAGTGTCGTTTACCGAGTAATCGGGAAGACATACTGCTTTCGACCTGGGAGCCTGTTGAAACTGAGGACCGTAGAATACATAACCCATCTTGGCCTTTTAGGTGTAGTGCGGAAGCTATGACGGAGTAATCCGGAAATATTTGTCACGTGATACTATGCTCCACCGAGTTTTTCTTGAGAATATTACTAATTACTGAGTTAATCGGGAAGTTGTAATATCTGAAGGAAGGATATAGACTCTGGGAACCTTTAGAACCTTGTTCGACAAGTGATAACTTTTCGACCACACCTTATGGGTAGTACCTTCGACCTCATGCTCGTGACGTTGAACCTATGAACCTTATGTTTGTGATCTTGTGTGTGATTGTTTCATCATGCATTCATGAACCCATGAGCATCTCTTAAAGAAATTTTATTTTAAGGGACTTAAAAGTTGACTCTTTGTGAATATCTGAGGTGCTTTTTGACTATGTATTCTGGAAAAAGAAAGACCGGAAAGTACAGTTTCAAAAATCCCAAGATAGATAAGTTGATGAGTCTGATTCCCGAGATTGAGTGTTCTGCAGATTTTTGGAGAAAGTATAGGTCCATCATTTCTCTCATGAAGCTTAGGATGAAGGAGGGTATTCTCTCGACTTTGGTATAATTCTTTGATCCGATGTATTGATGCTTTACATTCCTTGATTATAAGTTGATGCCTATATTATAGGAGTATTCTTATCTGCTGGGTTTTCCTATTATCGATCATGTTCCTTTTACTGGTTTGGAGGGTGAGCCAAAATCACATGAGATTGCTACTTTGATCCATTTGGGGAAGTCTGAGGTTGAAGCCCACATGACTCTAAAGGAGGGATTATAGGATTACAAGCTCAATTCTTATTGGAGAAAGCATGCTACTTTGCTAGGATGAAGAGTACGGTTTCTTTTGAGCTCATCTTTGCTAAACTCGCTTATGGGTTGTTCTTATTTCCCAATGTAGTCAAATTTGTTGATATCAATGCCATCAAAATATTTATGATAGGGAACCAATTTCCTACATTGTTGGGTGATTCTTATTACTCTATTCATATTCAGGATTCTTATAATGGAGGGATGGTCATCTGTTGCACGCATTTGTTGTATCAGTGGTTTACTTCTCATTTACCTCAGTTTGATGCTTTTGGGGATGTCAGAAGGGAACCTGGTTGGGGTCCAAATATCATGGCACTTACTCATTCAGATATTGTTTGGTATCATCAGGCTTTCCATGATATAGAGATTATCGGAAGTTGTGGTAGTTTCCCCAATGTACCTCTTCTTGATACAAAGGGAGGAATTAACTATAACCCTGTTCTTGACGATGACAACTTGGATATCCGATGAGGGATAAGCCAAACAATATTCATTTGAGTAGTTTATTCCTAAAAGAGGGAGAATACCATAAGGAAGCTAGAGAGAAGATTTCGAAGGCCTGGAGACACATTCACAAGAAGAGTAGGAAAGACTTGGGACCTAGGGGGCTGTTTCTCTGGAGCCTTATGTACAACGGATACAAGCAAGAGCTATTCAGTTGAAAGTTCCGTATTCTCGGGAAGCAGCTATGTCTTCTTTGTTTATGAAGACCACTCCTGTCCTATTGGATGATGTTGAAGAGCTCCAGCTTGCTTTAGTAAGGATGCAGTAGGAAAAAGAAGCTTGGAAGAATAAGTTCCAGACTCTAGAGACTTCTTACCGATCAGACATCAAAGAGAGAGACAAATTGATTGAGATTCTGGAGAGTCGAGCTGTAGAGACAATGGAGAGGCAAGGGGATTTATTTTCCCCTAAACCTCAATCAGATCCTAGTTGCTCACTTCCTGATTCGGATGATTGGAAGGAGGTCGCCACCAGATATGTAGAAGAAAACCAGAGGTTGAAGGCTCAAATTGCAAGACTTACGGAGAAACGTCAGTGTATAGAGTGATCTCCATCAGCTTTGTTTCTTAGGGTTTTAGAATTTATTTTCATCTTGTACTTGGGATTATTTAAACTTGTACTAAAAAAGTTGTAATCCATTTTGAAGTTATTATAATAAAAATTTTAGTATTTCAAATGTGTTATTACTTAGATATTTTCAAAATTGTCTATAAATCTTTAAGTCCCTTGAAATATTAATAATAAAATAAGTCATGTGCATTGAACATCATGCATCATATTGTACATAATTTTTGCATTTTTTGTGCATATCCAGGTGTCTTACTGAGTTTCTTTACTTCGTTCAGCAACTTGTCTCACCAGTACAATACTCGAGCTAATTTCAGAAGGAAGATGAATAACTTAGAACAAGATAATTGCGAGTTACGCAAGGAAGTTTCTGCTCTGAAGGCCAGTATGTCCAATCTCACTGCTATGATGGAATCTTTGGTGGCTGCTCAGAATCAACCACAGATTGCTCAGCCTCAACAGATAATGGTTACTACTAAAGCTCAGACTATTCCTGTTTTATCTACTCTAGTTGTTGTTCAGAATTGTATGCCCCCAGGATATCCTTGGGGAATGCCAGAGAACTTTATGCATGAAAGTTTTAATCAGGATCCTCAGATTTCTCCGCTTACTCAAACTACTGCTACTCTCGCACCTCCTGTGGTGCACGTTACTCCCGCTGCTAGAAATAAGGTTCACTATGCTGCACCTCCCTTGGTGAATATGGTCCCATTGTCTAATGATGAAGTGTATCACCCGATTCGTCTACCAAGTGAAAGGTTGGGTTTTTATGATAGAATGGACGATTTTCAAGATCAGTTTGATAAGATGCAGAAAGAGTTGAAGGCCCTCAGAGGAAAAGTGTTTGGACAAAATGTGAATGATATGTGTTTGGTGCCAAATGTGAAAATACCTGCAAAGTTCAAAGTACCGGAGTTTGAAAAGTACAAGGGAAACACTTGCCCTCATGCTCATTTGGTAATGTATGTAAAGAGAATGTCTACTCATACAGATGATTAATGCTTGTTAATTCATTTCTTTTAAGACGATTAAACCAGTGCAACATTGAAATGTTACATGAGCCTGGACAGTGCCAATATTCATTATTTTAATGACTTAAGTGAAGCATTTATCAGACAATACAAATACAATGTGGACATGGCGCATGACCGTGATCAACTCAGGTCCATGGTCCAGAAGGACAAGGAATCATTTAAGGAATATGCACAAAGATGGTGTGAGGTAGCCGCCAAAGTGATTCCTTCAATGGAAGATAAGGAGATGACAAAGATTTTCCTAAAGACACTAGGTGCATTCTACTATGAAAGAATGGTGGCGAGTGCGCCCAGTGATTTTACAAAAATGGTAGGAATGGGCGTCCGTCAAGAACAGGCCGTAAGAGAAGGTCGTTTGACAAAAAGTGAAGGTCCTAAGAATAAGCAGGAGGATGAAAATTCTTTTATTCAAGAGATAAGGGTTAATACTTCTAGAAGAAATCATCAGCACCATCAACGGGTTGCCTCAGTGACTCGGGTTGTAAACATAACTCCGACTACAATTGCTTATCAAAGACCATCCCCTCAGGGAAGTCAAGGGCAGAATCAGAGAAGAGAGCCTTTTGACTCTATCCCTATGAGTTATACAGAGCTACTCCCAACATTGATTCAAAAAAAGTTGGTCCAGACTAAGCCACCTCCTACTATACTATCCCTTTTACCTTGGTACTACAAGGTAGATCAGACATGCACTTTCCATCAGGTTACACCAGGGCATAATGTATAAAATTGTTATCCTCTAAAGTCCAAGGTAAAGAAGATGGTTAGATTCGTCCTTTTGTCCTTCAAAGATATCATTCCTAATGTAAAAGATAATCCTCTTCAAAAACATGGAGGAGTGAATGCTGTTAACATGGTTGCTGGTTTTCCAGGGGACTTCCGCATTTATGATATTAATTTGGTTAGAGGAGACTTGTTAAATATGCATGTAGACCTTTGGGAGTTTAGTTACTATACTCATGACCATGCTGGTTGTGGTATCTGTAATACTAATATGTAAGGTTGAGATAAGATAAAGGCTGATTTGCAGGAGATGATAGATGAGGGCCTCATCCATATAATCATGCCTAGGGCAGAGTATGAGGAGGAAGTGAACATGATCTTTGGATGTCTTAGATAATTCAGGATCTTTGATACGGAACATATGAATGATGATCTTGTACATTGCATGCTACTTTCTGCCATATGGATGGTCAGGTAGAGCACCACTATGGATCTTGCCGAGTTTGTTGTAGGGAACTCCCGAGGATGTTCAATTGTGAGAAAAGGTATTCAGTTGTTATTGGATAATGGAACTATCAAGGTTTCAAGCCAAAGAGGTGATTACCATGAGGTTAATAAGATTGAGGTTTGTTTGGCTGAGGAAGAATCAAATGATGAATATGCTTCTGCGGATGAATTCATTTCCTCAGATGAGGGTAGGTTCCATGGCGATGATTCTTTACTGTTAATATTTTCTGAAGAAGGTGTGAATGTGATTGTGCCGTGTTTCAGTGATTCTGCCCCTGTTGAAATTGAATACTGTAGCAATCCAGTTGTTGCCCCTGTGGTGATTTGCTTGCCAGAACCCGTTCCTTACAAATCAGACAAAGCTCTACCTTACAAATACAATGCTACAATTTTAGAGGATGGTGTGGAAGTTCCCGTCCAGCCTTTATCTAGTGTTGAAAATATTACTGAGAATAGTAGAGTGACCCGCAGTGGTCGTGTATTTGCACCGTTTGTTCGAGGGAATGATAATGCTGGTAAAAAGGCTGTGGAAAGTAATGAAGATAAGAAGGCTGAATGGGAATCTAGTTGTACTACCCAGGAGAAGGACGTGGATTATATTTTGAAGATAATCAAAATGAGCTACTAGCGAATTATGGATCAGCTATTGCAGACTTCTTCAAAAATATCTATCTTGACTTTGTTGATTAATTCTGCTGCCCATAGAGATTCTTTAATGAGGGTGTTAGACCAGGCATTTGTGGAGTATGACATGCTATTAGATTAATTGAGCAGTGTGGTAGGTAATATTACATCATGTAATAACCTAAGCTTTAGCGATGATGAATTTCCTGACAAGGGGAGGAACCATAATTTGGCTTTCCACATATCCATCAACTGTAAAAGTGATTCACTATCAAATGTGCTGATTGATAATGGATCCACCTTGAATGTGATACCGAGGAGTACACTGATGAATTTAAAATATCAAGGGGCTCCTATGCACCAAAGTGGTATTATTGTCAAAGCTTTCGATGGATCAAAGAAGTCGGTTATTGGGGAGGTTGATCTGCCTATTCACATAGACCCACATCTATTCCAAATCACTTTCCAAGTCATGGATATTGTACCCGCATACAGTTGTCTACTTGGAATACCATGGATACATGAAGCAGGGGATTTCACTTCCATACTACACCAAAAGTTGAAATTTTTGCGCGAAGGATACATGGTTATTATAAATGGAGAGCAAGCGTTGTTGATATCTCATCTATCATCTTTCAGTGTTGTTGAAGCAGATGAAGCTGTTGTGGGGACGCATTTCTTGGCTCTGTCTGTTGATAATGTAAGATGGAGTGAGAACTCTATGACTTCATTCAAGGATGCTCAACAGGTTGTACGCAATGGTCCAAGTAAAGTATGGGAACAAGTCGTTGATCCTCCAGTGAACAAGAATAGGGCAGGTTTAGGATTCTCTGCCAGGAATGGAAAAGATGAAGGTTTGAAGTCAAAGTCTACTATGAGCAGTTATCATGTCTTTTTTTGCAGTGGAGGCTACCTCCATCCAACTGTTTCTTGAATTAATGCTATTAAGGAGGATGAAGAAGATCAGGAAATGCCAAATTATGTGACGTCTAGAGTCAGAACCCAGAACTAGGTCACTTATTATGATACGGTGGCAGAACCAGACTGTTTTTTTAGGAAAATGCTGGTTTGTGTTTTGCGTTTGTGTTTGCAAAATGTCGTGGTAAGCAAGAGTCACCACCGACTTTTATTTTATCCAATCGGAAAGGAAAAAAGCATAGAAAAATTCCTTTTTTCGATATTTCTGGGTACGGGGGGTAGATTATAGAAAGGGAAGGTATTAGCACCCTTTCTATCCGTAGTTTTCTACGGGCTCTTAGGTACTTGCTCATCATTTTTAAAAATTTCTTCCGTGTTTGTGTGTTTTGAAAAGTTTTTGTTTTCCTTCGTTTTAACCCTTGCTTCTATTTTCAAGAGTGTTACAAAGTATTTTTGAAACTTTGTTTGAAAAGAGTGTAAGTGTGGAAAAATTTAATTTTTGAGCAGGTACCGACTAGCATCTACCTACTCGAAAAAAGAATGTTTCCGTTCTTGTTTCCTTTAGACAATGCTATCCCACTATTAATGAGTAGGTAGAACCGTCGTTGGAGTTGTAAGGGTCAATTCGAAAGGGACGTACAATCACTAAAGCAAGGTTAGGACGTCTTAGTAATAACCCTAATGTCTTAAGATCATATTTGAGGAAACATTTCCGAGGCAACCTTTCCGAGGCAACATTTCTAAACGGGACATTTGATCTTTGTTTAGACAAGAGAGAGACCACTAAAACACCCTATACTTAATAACCGTTTACCGAAGGCAACCGAAGTGAGAGTATATCTTAGGAGTGCGCATGTGCGAGTGACTTGATTTCAAGTTATTATCTTTGCACATTTAGGGTTTGCTAATCGTTTTACAATTAACATACTTTCTTGTCATGCAATCCTATTATCATACATCTAACAGTTAATATTTGTGAAAATTAAAATGCGAGAAATAAAACTACGCTATTACAAGGCTTCGGGGAGGGGGATTAATTACATAGCCAAAAACCCGTAAAAACGAAAAAATAAATGAGAAGTCCTAATTAATCTATTACATCCCATGAGCAGTTACATCAATATTTGCAAAAATAATGAACGCGCGCGATAAATTGAGAACGAAGAAAATTAGGGTTTTGACCCCGTCTAAACCTAATTGAAGGAAAAAAAAATCATTTTTTGTTGTTTTTGATTACTTTTGAGAAAAATAAGGTTTTAAATTAAATAAATACAAACCTAATTACTAATTAAATTAAATTAAGAAAATTAATTAATTTTGACATATTTTTGTATTTTGGTTATTTTAAGAAAAGAAAATGAAAATGAAAATGAAATTGAGCAAAACCCTAATTTCTAATTGATTTTAATTTATTTACAAAATGATTAAAATTGCCCTAAAATTAAATTAAGCTAATTAAATTAATTTTGACAGAATATATAAAAAAACCTAAATTTGTTGAAATTGATTTTTATGAGTTTTTTGTATAAAAAAGAATTAATTTATGTTAGAAAATTATTTAATCAAAATAATTAAATAAAAGAAAATATAAAAAGAAAAGAAAGAGAGAATTGGGCCTGGTATGCTAGCAATTTGAGGGGGTATCCATAGCAATTTTTGAGCCCAAAAGCCTTGGCCCATGTTGACTCTTCTGATTCCATGTTGCATGTTTGACTAGGCCTATGGTAGACCTTCATGTGATGGCCTTTGGATCCAGTTTGTGGACATCTGGTTGGCTGTGCATTGAGGCGTATGGTAGTCACCTTGGATGCATATGTACCTGATTATGCAAGATGTAGTTGTTTAGGTATTGGCTTGCATTTTTGGTAAAACCCAAGTGTATGTGTGAATGTCATGACTGATGTCATAACATTCTAGTTTAGTTTGTACAGACTCATTAGGTACCTTTGTAGAAAAATATTGTAATTCAAGTACTGATGTTTATAAGTGTGTATCTGAGCATTTTGCAAAATGATCACATTTTGCTAAATCAGTAGACAGGTTTTCTCAGATGTCATAACAGATGTTATGACATCCTGTTCTGAACTAACAGGTTTGCAGGTTGGATAAGTCTGAGTTTTTTTAGGAAAATAACTCAGTCTTTCCAGAACAGAATCCTGCGTTTTCTGAGGGGTAACCTAGCTCAACCCTAACCTGGTTAATAAAGTCCTGTGACCTGGTCTTTAGGTCAAACGGAATTAACCCTAGGTTTTTGTGGAAACCCTAACTGAAGTTGCAGCTGCTATATATTCAACAGAGCTGCTGTTTTGCAAGTAATCCCTTTTTGATCAGAAGATCATTTGTAATCTGTATAGGTTTGATTATTGTACTCCAAGCAATTATCATTGTGATAAGTGACTTGGAATAGGTTTTTAATTGTAAGGGTTGTGTAGCACTCAAAGCTTTGAAGCAAGAGTGTTTGAATGTTCCTTGACTAAAGTTGTGAAGCAGAGTCAAGTTAGTTGTGTGCATCACTCAAAGTTGTGAAGCAAGAGTGATTGTGTTGCTTGATTAAAAAGCTGTGAAGCTTAATCAAGTGTTTGTTTTTGAAGAGTGTCTTCATCAATTCTTTAGTCAAATTTTTTTATGTATCACTGCTGTGATTGAGGGGGAGTGAGTAGGAACCCAGGTTTAAGTTGTACTTAGATTGGAATTGCATTGGGTAGGTTTTAAGTGAAGGAGATAAACTGGTTGGTTTATTCCTGAATTAACATCTCTTATAGTGGATTTCCTCCCTGGCATGGTAGCCCCCAGAGTAGGTGTTGTTGCACACTGAACTGGGTAAACAATTGACTGTGTTCTTTATTGTTTTTATATTTACTGTCATATAGTAAGTCAGATACGGTGTCATAACATTGAACGTGACATTGAGTATCTGCAGCCAGAATTTCAATTGGTATCAGAGCAGGCACCCTGCCTGTATTACTGGGTGAGATCTAGGGATATCACTTTCTGGCACTATGGACAAAGAAGGAGTTTTTGGAAATAGACCACCCATTCTGGATGGAACTAATTATGACTACTGGAAACCCCGTATGATTGCCTTCCTAAAATCTCTGGACAAAAAGGCTTGGAGAGCTGCTGACAAAGGATGGATCCATCCCACCATAACTGAGAAAGATGGGACAATCAGTCTGAAGCCTGAGGAAGATTGGAGTAAAGAAGAAGATGAGTTAGCCCTGGGAAATTCCAAAGCTTTAAATGCCTTGTTCAATGGAATTTATAGAAACATTTTCAGATTAGTACATCAATATGAACTGGCCAAGGAAGTTTGGGACACTCTCAAAATTACTCATGAGGGCACTTCCAAAGTAAAAATGTCAAGGCTTCAGATGTTGACTACCAAATTTGAGAATCTAAAAATGATGGAAGATGAAACCATTCATGAGTTTCACATGAACATCTTGGAGATTGCCAACACCTCAGGAGCACTGGGAGAAAAGATGTCAGAAGAAAAACTGGTGAGGAAGATTCTCAGATCCTTGCCTAAAAGATTTGCAATGAAGGTAACTGCCATAGAGGAAGCCCAGGACATTAGCAAGTTGAAAGTGGATGAACTTATTGGGTATCTTCAGACTTTTGAGATGGGGATCACTGATAATGGTGACAAGAAGAACAAGAGCATAACACTTATGTCCAACACTGATGTTGAAGAAAATATTTCAGAAGCTGTAGCCATGCTTGGAAGACAGTTCAACAAACTCATCAAAAGAATAGATCCAAAGTCAAGGTCAAATGTTCATAACATTCCCTCTGACATTGACAGTTCCAGCAGAAGACCAAGGTCAGAAGAGAAGGGAATTCAAGGCAGAGGAATTCAATGCCATGGTTGTGAAGGATATGGGCATATTCGAGCTGAATGTCCTACCTTTCTTAAGAAACAAAAAGGAATGACAGTTACTTGGTCTGACTGTGATTCAAAAAGTAATTCTGAAGAAGAATCTGCCAAACGAGTTACTGCTTTAACTGGTGTTTGTACCTCTGAAAGTGACATCAGTGATGAAGAGGTGACTTTTAAAGAACTGGCTGATACTTACAAGAAATTATGTATCAGAAGTACTGAAGTCTGTGTGCAGAATGAGAAACAATCCAAACTCATCATAAAGCTGGAGGCTGAAAAAAGGGCAAACCTTGAAACTATAAGTCATCTAGAAGGAGAAGTTCAATTGCTGAACTCACAACTGAATCAAATGACCAAATCTGTCAAGATGTTGACAAATGGAACAGACAAATTGGAAGAGATCCTTCAGGTTGGACAAAATGTGGGAAATAAATCTGGACTAGGATTTACGGAAGCAAAGAAATCTGGTACTGGTAAGCAAATGTCAAAACAGATGTCTCAACACAACTCTCAACATCAGGAACAGAGACATATGAAGAAAAGGTACCAAAGATGGAGATGTCATCATTGTGGGAGATATGGCCACATAAAGCCCTTCTGCTTCATATTACATGGATATCCTAATCAGAACTCAAGTGTCAAACCTAAGTCTAAAAAGGTACCACGTGCTCCTAAATGGAAGAAAAAGGCTACTGCACTGATAGCTCACACTTCCCTGAGGGTCTCTGCAAAGGAAGACTGGTACTTTGACAGTGGATGTTCCAGACACATGATTGGAATCAAGAACCTCCTCAATAATGTTAAGCCTCACACCACCAGTTTTGTGACCTTTGGAGATGGGGCTAAAGGTGAAATCAAAGGAGTTGGTGATTTGGACTGCCCTAGAGTTCCAAGTCTGAATGAAGTACTGCTGGTGAAAGGGCTGACCGCTAATCTCATTAGTATCAGTCAATTGTGTGATCTAGGATTCAAGGTCAATTTCTCAAAATCTGAATGCCTTGTAATCAATGACAAACAAGAGATAGTAATGAAAGGAGTCAGATCCAAAGACAACTGTTACTTGTGGGAGCCTGAGAACACTAATTTCTCATCTGTGTGTTCCATTGCAAGAGAAGAAAAAGAGGTGAAACTGTGGCACCAAAAACTTGGCCATCTTCATCTAAGGGGTATGAAGAGGATCATCTCCTTGGAGGAAGTCAGAGGGATTCCAAGACTGCAAATTGATGAAGGAAGAGTTTGTGGTGAATGTCAGGTTGGTAAGCAGACTAGGATGTCACATCCAAAGTCAAGACATCTGACCACCTCTAAGGTTCTAGAACTCCTCCATATGGATCTGATGGGACCAATGCAAGTAGAGAGTCTTGGTGGTAAAAGATATGCCTATGTGGTTGTGGATGATTTTTCCAGATTCACCTGGATTAATTTCATTAGGGAAAAATCAGATGTATTTGAAGTTTTTAAAGAATTATGCAAAATAATTCAAAGAGAGAAGGAAGGATGTATTGTCAGAATCAGAAGTGATCATGGCAAGGAATTTTAAAACAACAAGTTTGGTGATTTCTGTTCTTCAGAAGGAATTAGTCATGAGTTTTCTTCTCCTATAACACCTCAACAAAATGGAGTTGTGGAAAGAAAAAACAGGACCATACAGGAATCTGCCAGAGCAATGTTACATGCTAAAAGACTTCCTATGTATTTTTGGGCTGAAGCTATGAATACAGCCTGCTATGTTCATAACAGGGTCACCTTGAGGAAGGGAACCTCATCCACCATATATGAACTCTGGAAAGGAAGAAAACCAACTGTGAAGTACTTCCATGTGTTTGGCAGCAAATGCTATATTCTGGCTGATCGTGAACAAAGAAGAAAACTGGACCCTAAAAGTGATGAAGGCATATTTCTAGGATACTCCTCAAACAGCAGAGCTTATAGAGTATTCAACTCCAGAACCAAAACCATGATGGAATCAATAAATGTTATAATTGATGATTATCATGAAGAAATAGATGTTCCTTGTACTGTTGAGACATTCTTTGAGACTTCAACCCAACAGAATGACCTACCCAACTCCACCACAACAGAATCTGAATCAAAGGAAGCTAGCAAGATCCCTTCCATCAGAATTCAGAAGGATCATCCAAAAGAGCTCCTCATAGGAGATCCCAATAGTGGAGTCATCACAAGATCTAGAGAAATCATCTCAAACTCTTGTTTTGTGTCCAAAATGGAACCAAGAAATGTCAAGGAAGCCTTAACTGATGAATATTGGATTGGTGCAATGCAAGATGAACTGAACCAATTCAAGCAACATGAAGTTTGGGAACTGGTTCCTAGACCTGAAGGAACTAACATCATTGGGACAAAATGGATATTCAAGAACAAGTCAGATGCTGAAGGAGTTGTCACCAGAAATAAGGCAAGACTTGTTGCTCAAGGATACACCCAGGTTGAAGGGGTTGATTTTGATGAAACCTTTGCACCTGTAGCCAGGATGGAATCAATCAGACTCTTGTTGTCAATTGCTTGTCTTCTGAAGTTCAAGTTATTTCAGATGGATGTGAAAAGTGCCTTTCTAAATGGGTACTTGAATGAGGAAGCTTATGTGGAACAACCTAAAGGCTTTGTGGATCCAACCCACCCTGATCATGTCTACAAATTGAGAAAAGCCCTATATGGCCTGAAACAAGCTCCTAGAGCATGGTATGACAGGTTAACAAAGTTTCTCTCAGACAAAGGCTACAGAAAAGGAGGCTTGGACAAAACTCTCTTTGTCAAAACTGAAGGAGGGAAGTTGATGGTTGCCCAAATATATGTTGATGACATAGTGTTTGGAGGAATGTCAGAACATATGGTTAAACACTTTGCTGACCAAATGCAGGCTGAATTCGAAATGAGTCTCATGGGAGAACTAACTTATTTTCTTGGACTGCAAGTCTCACAGATGGAGGACTCAATCTTCTTATCTCAAAGCAAGTATGCTAAGAATATTGTAAAGAAGTTTGGTATGGAGAATGCAAGTCACAAAAGGACTCCTGCTCCTACTCATCTAAAGCTTTCCAAAGATTCAAGTGGGGTTAAGGTGGATCAAAGTCTGTACAGAAGCATGATAGGAAGCTTGTTGTACTTAACTGCCAGCAGACCTGATATTGCCTTTGCAGTTGGAGTTTGTGCAAGATACCAAGCTGATCCCAAAGTCAGTCATATCAATCAAGTGAAGAGAATTTTGAAGTATGTAAGTGGAACTTACAACTATGGATTGATGTATACTCATGGCTGTGAACCAACTCTGACTGGCTACTGTGATGCTGATTGGGCTGGTAGTGCTGATGATAGAAAAAGCACCTCTGGAGGATGTTTCTTCTTGGGAAATAATCTGGTTTCCTGGTTCAGCAAGAAACAGAATTGTGTGTCTCTCTCTACTACTGAAGCTGAATACATTGCAGGTGGTAGTAGCTGCTCTCAAATGATCTGGATGAAACAGATGCTCACTGAGTATAATGTCACACAAGATGTCATGACATTGTACTGTGACAATCTGAGTACAATCAACATTTCCAAGAATCCCATACAGCATAGCAGGACCAAACATATTGACATACAACATCACTTTATCAGAGACCTTGTAGAAGAAAAGACAATCAAATTGGAACATGTTGCCACTGAGCTACAGCTGGCTGACATTTTTACCAAGGCTCTAGATGCAAATCAATTTGAAAACTTAAGGGGTAAGTTGGGTATTTGCCAACATGAGGAATTGTAGCAATTAATTTTGCTTAAAACAAGGATCAAAGGAGCTATGCCTGTTCTGATTGGGTTAAAATTATATTTTCCCATTTCCTACAATTCTTTTAAGAAGTTGAAAAGACACTCCTTTGCTTCCTTCCCCTCTCGTCTCCTCATCAAAACCCAGCCTCTCAATCAGAATTTTCTCCTCAGTTGCCGTTGGTCCTCTAGGACTGTCAAAATGTCTCAAACACCATCATCATCCAATACGACTATTTCAACCTCTTCCTCTGATCAAGATTCTAGGACAATCTCTTCCTGTCTGGACTCTGAAGTTCTGGAGATCTCTTCTCGTAGAAAAGTGGGAACTAACCCCACCAAGGTCAAAGAGTTGAGAACAAGACATGCAGGAAAGTCCCAAGCTTCTGCCTCTGGTAATCCATCTCATCCTTCTTATTCAATTCCCCCTGAAATTGCAAATAGGGAAGGGACAGCCTATGTTAATCAAGCAATAGCAAAAATTGTTTCAAGAATTCTGAACGAGAACCACTCAGTTCCTGGCATTTCTGTTCCTCTGAACCAAGAAAGTTCAAATGCTAATGTCTCTAAGAATGTTGAGACATCAAACAAAGAGAAGAATGCTGACAGTGCTCACAAGAAAAGGAAGAAGCCCGAATCCTCTGAGTCTGATGACAGTGCTTAAAGGATGGTTGCTGTTTGGTGGTGCTGCTGGTTGGTGCTGATATTCAGTTGTTTTCTGCTGCTGCTCTTATTATTTTGTTTTGGATAAACTGTATAATCTTATGAACATGTATCTTTGGACCATTTGTGGCTAAAGAGGGGGAGAATATTTTGGTACTTAATATGTACTTGCTTAATTAGACATTCTATTTTTCTGCAGTCATTTATTTCTGCTGCTATCTATCTCTGATTGCTTAGGGTCTTTAGCCAAAAATCTGCCAAAGGGGGAGTTTGTAGTTGTTTAGGTATTGGCTTGCATTTTTGGTAAAACCCAAGTGTATGTGTGAATGTCATGACTGATGTCATAACATTCTAGTATAGTTTGTACTGACTCATTAGGTACCTTTGCAGAAAAATATTGTAATTCAAGTACTGATGTTTATAAGTGTGTATCTGAGCATTTTGCAAAATGATCACATTTTTCTAAATCAGTAGACAGGTTTTCTCAGATGTCATAACAGATGTTATGACATCCTATTCTGAACTAACAGGTTTATAGGTTGGATAAGTCTGAGTTTTTTTAGGAAAATAACTCAGTCTTTCCAGAACAGAATCCTGCGTTTTCTGAGGGGTAACCTAGCTCAACCCTAACCTGGTTAATAAAGTCCGGTGACCTGGTCTTTAGGTCAAACGGAATTAAACCTAGGATTTTGTGGAAACCCTAACTGAAGTTGCAGCTGCTATATATTCAACAGAGCTGCTGTTTTGCAAGTAATCCCTTTTTGATCAGAAGATCATTTGTAATCTGTATAGGTTTGATTATTTTACTCCAAGCAATTATCATTGTGATAAGTGACTTGGAATAGGTTTTTAATTGTAAGGGTTGTGTAGCACTCAAAGCTTTGAAGCAAGAGTGTTTGAATGTTCCTTGACTAAAGCTGTGAAGCAGAGTCAAGTTAGTTGTGTGCATCACTCAAAGCTGTGAAGCAAGAGTGATTGTGTTGCTTGATTAAAAAGCTGTGAAGCTTAATCAAGTGTTTGTTTTTGAAGAGTGTCTTCATCAATTCTTTAGTCAAATTGTTTTATGTATCACTGCTGTGATTGAGGGGGAGTGAGTAGGAACTCAGGTTTAAATTGTACTTAGATTGGAATTGCATTGGGTAGGTTTTAAGTGAAGGAGATAAACTGGTTGGTTTATTCCTGAATTAACATCTCTTATAGTGGATTTCCTCCCTGGCTTGGTAGCCCCCAGAGTAGGTGTTGTTGCACACTGAACTGGGTAAACAATTGACTGTGTTCTTTATTGTTTTTATATTTACTGTCATATAGTAAGTCAGATACGGTGTCATAACATTGAACGTGACATTGAGTATCTGCAGCCAGAATTTCACAAGAGATAAAACTATGAATAATATGGGGGACCTGGGATTCGAACCCATGCCCTTTGGCCTTTTCCACATGCCTTCAGACCAACTCTGCTAGCGCGCTTGTTTGTATAGGGAATAGTAAACAAACATTATATTAGCAAAATCAATTCAACATATCAAAAACACGCGAAACTTAAATGGATGAATCACATCACGCCACACCATCATCTTCCCCAGCGTCCGTCGTCTTAGGTAAACTACTTTTACCTACAGACATTTTCTGTAGGTACATCCCCTGCATATTTTCAAACTCTCATACAAGCTTGATAAATGAACACTAATGCTACAGGCTAGTTCATCTTGGCCTTGTGAACACCATAGTACCCCTCTTTTGGGCCAATTTCACCTGTATGAGAAAACCCTAAAACGAACACAGAAAACCTAACAATGGTGGATCTTTGTATGGTCAGTGAAAATGTAATTAATTATTACCATTAGCTTGCAAATGCTTCAAGGATTCAGAATATATAAACCAATCATGCTAAAAATGTCAAATTCATGAGATTCGATTTCAAAAAGGGAAGTATGTCGTGAGGCACTTACATTGCGTTTCTGGGCACAAAAATGCTTGTTGGTGATTGGGATAGACTCCTTGAACACCCAGGAAGCGAATGAGATAGCTTGGAAGGCTTGAGATAGCCTGGAATTATGAAAATAGATTGCTACTTTTCTTGAATTTTTCCATGTTTTTCCTCAGCTTCTCACGCCTCTAACCCTTGTGCTTTTGGTCTGCATTTGTTCAATATATATCATAGACTCAATTAGGGTTCCAAGTTTGCATCCAGTCCTTGCAATTATGAAGATTTGATCCTTGATTCACACTTGTATCCAATCTTTCAAAAATAAGAAAAATTCAATATTTTTGTGTACAAACAAGCCTTGCACGATTTGAACTCATTGCCAGCTATTCATGGACCTGAAATATGCACAAAATCTCAAGGTTTAAATGATTTTGATATTTTCATGATTTTATTTTGATTTAATTGAAATAAAAATCATAATAAATGGCAAAAATAAAATAAAGGCAAGTGGGAAGGATCAAGGGTCGTGGACCATGTTACAAACTCAATACAAGCACAAAAAGTTGGGCCCATTTGACAAAATTTGCAATTTGAGGTACTTTTGACTTTTGGCAATTTTGCCAAAAAGGTCAATTTCACCAATGCATAACTCCTTCAATTTTGACCCTAGAGATGTGTTATTTGACTTTTTAGAAAGCTTAGGATGTACTATAATCAACCCTTTTGGTCTCATCTCAATTGAGTCTTCCATGTTCATGTATGAAGCTTTGACAAAAAAGGTATTTTTGTTAACTTTTCAAAATAACCTATAATGTCCAAATTTGTAACTTCTTGTGAGTGCATATTTTGAACTTGGGAGATGAATAAGAAGTGTAGATAATTACATCCTATTCAAAATGAGCTTTGGATGGGTCATTTTTGATAAAGTATGAGAAATTTATGCTTGGTCAAAGTTGGGTTGACGTTTCCTGCAAAACCCTAATTTATCAACTTTTGGGTTTTGATGAATTGTGAACAATCCTTAAAGAATAATGATCAACCCTTGATCCAATGATGAATAATACTTCAAAATGAGGATGTTGGCCAAAAATCTTGAGGTTTGACTGTATGGGGACCACAGTCGAC
This sequence comes from Vicia faba, assembly GCA_948472305.1. Classification (NCBI taxonomy): domain Eukaryota; kingdom Viridiplantae; phylum Streptophyta; class Magnoliopsida; order Fabales; family Fabaceae; genus Vicia; species Vicia faba. The sequence goes on along the minus strand of OX451737.1, from coordinate 1,435,561,814 downwards.
TTTTGCCCTAGAATAGTCGATTTTCAAGCCTTTGAGCAATTGACTGAGCAAACTTTCTCTGCAAGGCTTGAAACTTGACATGGATGATCTTGAGAACATATTAGGACAATAATGAGAATTTGGGACCCCTTGGACTCAAGTATCTTGATACAACATGAAACCCTAATTTGAGGTAGACTGCCTTAGGAGAGGGTTTGTCTGGTCAACCCTTGGACTTCCTTGAGCAATTTGAGGATCTCACTTGAAATGTTTTGAGAAATATGGGAGGGCAAATTTTGTGGTACAACACTTATGATATTCCTTCTTGCATCCATGTCTTAAAGTAATTTATTTTTTCTTTTCAAAAATCTTTCATTCTTCCCAAAATGAAAGTTAATGTTGTATGGGCTTATCCATTTACTTTGATCATTAAAATCATAAATAAAAGTTATCTTTGATTCTCAAAATTGTGTCTTTTATTTTTCAGCTTTTTCATGGAAATTGGTAATCAGAGAAAAACTTTTTGAATAAAATATATTTGTGAATAAGTCTGCATAATCATTTGATATATGTGTCAGTTTCTAAAAAGCAATCACAAATCACATGTGCGGATTAATTAATAAACTCGTTGAATACAATGACCCTGCACCCTTTCCCAACTTTGAATATCCTGTATTTGGGACGGAAGGAGAAGAACATGATGAGATTCCAGAAGAGGTCTCACGGTTGCTCGAGCACGGGGTAAAAGCCATTCAGTCGTATAAAGAGTCAATGGAAACAATCAATTTGGGTTCAGAAGAGGAGCCAAAGGAAGTCAAGATTGGAGCATCGTTGCACCCTGATGTGAAGAAGAAGTTGACTGAACTATTGAAAGAGTGTGTGGACATCTTTGCTTGGTCTTACCAAGACATTCCAGATCTAGATACATATATTGTGGAGCATCATTTGCCTTTGAAACCATAGTTCCCGCCAGTCAAGCAAAAGTTGAGAAGAACTCACTCTGATATGGCAGTAAAAATCAAAGAAGAAGTATTAAAACAGATAAATGTCGGTTTTCTTGTGACATCAGTGTATCCTCAATGGATTGCCAACATTGTGCCCATACTGAAGAAAGATGAAAAAGTCCACATATGCGTAGATTAGATATATCTAAATAAATCTAGTCCAAGAGATGATTTCCCATTGCCGCACATTGATGTGTTAGTTGATAGCACAACAATGTTTAAAGTATTCTCGTTCATGGACAAATTTTCCGGATGTAATAAAATAATAATGGCTCTTGAGAACATGGAAAAAGCAATATTTATCACACCCTGGGGAACATTCTGTTATAGAGTGATGCCCTTCGGTTTGAAGAACGCTGGTGCAACGTACCAGAGGGATATGCCAACCCTATTCCATGATATGATGCACAAAGAATTTGAGGTATATGTCGATGATATGATTTCCAAATCGCAGACCGAAGAAGGTCATGTGGAAGATTTGTTGAAGTTTTTTCAGCGTTTGAGGATGTACCGTCTCCTCCTGAATCCAAACAAATGCACCTTTGGTGTCTGATCAGGGAAATTGTTAGGTTTCATTGTCACAAGAAAGGGATTGAAGTTGACCCAGATAAAGTCAAAGCTATTCAAGAAATGCCTGCGCCAAGGACTGAAAAGCAAGTTAGAGTCTTCCTTGGGCGTCAAAATTATATTTCCATATTCATCTCCCACATGATCGCAACATGTGAACTGATCTTTAAGTTACTAAAGAAGTACAAGGGTTGTGTGTGGATAGAGGATTGCAATATGTCATTTGGAAGCATCAAATAATATATGCTTGAACCTCCTATCTTGCTCCCTCCCGTTGAAGGAAGACCATTGATCATGTATCTCACTGTGTTGGATAGTTTTATGGGCTGTATTTTGGGACAACAAGATGAGACATGAAAGAAAGAATATGCCATATACTATCTCAGTAAGAAATTTACTGATTGTAAGTCATGATATTCTATGTTTGAGAAGACATGTTGTGCTCCGGTCTGGGCGGCAAAGCGTTTGCGACAATATATGATGAATAATACTACTTGGTTGATTTTCAAAATGGATCCAATTAAGTATATTTTTGAAAAGCCTGCTCTCACAGGGAGAATTTCCCGCTGGCAAATGTTATTGTCCGAATACGACATTGAGTACCACACTCAAAAGGCCATAAAAAGAAGTGTGTTTGCGGATTATGTTGCTCACCAACCGGTATATGACTATCAATCAATTATGTTTGACTTCTCTGATGAGGATATGATGTTCTTAAAATCAAAAGATTATGATGAACCTTTGGTTGGGGAAGGTCCAAATCCTGAATCTCGCTGGCGAATGGTATTTGATGGAGCGGTGAATGCTTACGGAAAAGGATTTGGTGCGATGATCATTTCTCGACATGGATCACACATTCCTTTTACTGCAAGGCTAACATTTGATTGCACTGATAAAATGGCGGAATTTGAGGCTTGTATTATGGGTCTCGAGGAGGCCATCGATCTTAGAATCAAGGTTCTATATGTGTATGGTGATTCGGCTTTGGTTGTTAATCAGATTAAAGGAGAATAGGATACTCGTCACCCTGGCTTGATCCCTTAATAAGATTATGCTAGAAGACTATTACCCTTCTTTAAAAAAGTTGAATTCCATCATATTCCAAGATATGAAAATTAAATGGTGGACACTTTGGCAACTTTGGCTTCTATGTATCAAGTTAATACTTGGAATGATGTGCCTCGTATTATAGTGCGGCGTCTGGATAGACCAGCTCATGTGTTTACAACAGAGGATGTGGTAGATGAAAAACCTTGGTATTTTGATATTAAACACTTTCTTCAGACTCTGGATTACCCAATTGGTGCATCAAATAAAGATAGAAAGACATTGAGGAGGTTGGTGGGCAACTTTTTCCTTAATGAATATGTACTGTATAAAAGAAATCATGACATGGTCTTGCTCAGATGCGTGGATAGACACGAAGCAGAGATGTTAATGCATGAGGTTCATGAAGGTTCATTTGTTACCCATGCCAATGGACATTCAATGGCGAAAAAGATGCTTAGGGCAGGTTACTATTGGCTGACAATGGAATCTGACTATTACAAATTTACAATGAAGTGCCATAAATGCCAGAATTATGCTGATAAAATTCATGTACCTCCAACACTTCTCAATGTTATGTCTTCCCCATGGCCTTTCTCTATGTGGGGTATAGACATGATCAAAATGATTGAACCAAAGGCGTTAAATGGGCATTATTTCATCTTAGTGGCAATTGACTACTTCGCCAAATGGGTGGAGGCAGCTTTATATGCTAATGTTACTAAACAGGTGGTAGTACGCTGCATCAAAAACAACCTCATATGTCGGTATGATGTGCCAAGCAGGGTCGCACTGACAACAATTCAAATATGAATAACAAGATGATGTCCGAACATTGTGAAGGGCTAAAGATTGTCCATAATAATTCATCTCCCTACATGCCAAACATGAATGGAGTTGTTGAAGCGACCAATAAGAACATCAAGAACATCATCTAGAAAATGGTTGTTACTTATAAAGACTGCCATGAAATGCTCCCTTTTGCTCTGCATGGGTATCGAACATTTGTACACACTTAAACAGGGGAAACCATGTTCTCTCTTGTATATGGCATGGAAGTAGTGCTACCCATTGAAGTTGAGATTCCCTCTTCGCGTGTAATAATGGAAGCCAAGTTGTCAGTGGCTGAGTGGGTCCAGAACAGGTTTGACCAGTTGAATTTAATAGAAGAGAAAAGAATGTCGGCCTTGTGTCATGGCCAATTATACCAAAAGAGAATGAAGAAAGCTTTTGATAAGAAGGTCAAACCTCGTGAATTCAGAGAAGGCGGCCTCGTGCTCAGGAAGATCATGTCTTCTAATGCTGATTCTAGGGGCAAGTGGACTCCTAATTTTGAAGGCTCATATTTGTCAAGAAAGCCTTATCTGGCGGTGCACTAATTCTTTAAACGATGGATGGTGAGGAGTTCCCATGTCCCGTGAATGCTGATGCAGTCAAGAAATACTTCTCCTGAAAAAAATAAAAGAACAGCTCGCTAAGACGAAAACTCGAAACGGCGTCTTAGGCAAAAAAGAACGTCTCGGTAGGCTGAAAACACGAAAGGTAGGTCTAGGAAAAAATTAGAGACATAAAAAGAATAAATTTTCCCAGTAGGTTGAAAACCCGCAAGGGAGACCTAGGAAACATTTAGGGATTTTCTGGCATGTAACTGCATCAGACAAGACTTGATCATTGGAGCAACAATCTACTTGGATCTTACTACTCTTTGACCAAAGTTTTGGCTCAGGAATTCAAAGTTGTTAGGTAGAATAGTGGTCATTGAAATTCAATGTATCTTTTCCAAATATATATTACCATGTTCCAAACTTTCTAATCATCTATAGAGTATTGTCATTCGCAGACTACCATTTTATTAATAAAGTTTTAGCCTTTTATCCAATCCTTCACAATTCTTATTTTATTCAGCTTATACATATTTCATTTATTATCGATAATAATGATCAAAGCCAACAGACTAAATTACAAAATTATTTTGAAAAGAATTTACAAATTGCTTTAAATTTTGTTATACAAGGAGAACAAAATTAGTAACTTCAGGGACGGATAAGCTCAAAGGTTTACATGATATGAAGACTTAATCCAAGATTCCCCAGTGAAGGCTTCACTCATTTAATAAAAGTGTTGTCTCCCCGTACAAGCTGATATTGGACTCATTTACGAAACATCTCCTTTCGGTAGTACTAGAATATTGTTTGTTTGCTCAGCAAATAGGCAAGGGCAATGTCTTATTGGAGAAGTGTTGAAATGGTTATCAATTTTTTTGGGTTTTCTCCCTCCGAGTGCTGGATTGGTTTTAAAATCCCCATAAGTTTCTTGCTGTAGTGTTTGATTTCTTGATATCCCTAGGTGAAGTTGAGATGATGGATTTCTATGAAATTTCTGCCCCCGTGAGGTTTTTGTACTTTCTCCCCAGAGAAGTTGGTGCACTTATCACTCTTAATATTTAAGAATGTATCTAGGTGTCCCCTCCGACAATATGGTATTACCCTCCCAAATGAAGTCATTATGTGATCCCCAACTGATGTCTCAATGAGGTGATATTGTTTTCCCAGGGAAATCAACCATGGCCAAAATGTGAACTTCGAACATTTTGTTTCCCCCGCTGAAGTTTGTGTAATTCCCTGGTGAAACATGGAGGAAGATGTTATATCTCCATGTTTGTGTTAATTTACTGCTATTGATCTTGTTCTTTCCCACTGGATTTAAGTTATGAAATAGGAGTTTGTTTCCTCAGTTGGTGCTTACTATCTCATGGAATTTCTACCCTGAATGTGATTTAGCCGAGTACTAATGTTACCCACTTGTTTGTCGTATGTTTATCCCCAATGTTATATGTCTATTTTATCAAACATATACATGATAACATTCATACTTTCTTACCAGCATCATGCATAATCATTACTCATTTGCATCTTTTAATAAATATTTTGTTGATATATTACCTGTTTTGCAGAGTTGTGTTACTCTTTCTCCATTAGAATGTCAACCTTAAGCATAAAGTGTATATTCTTTCAATTTCAATTTCTCCAAGATATATCTTTTGTTTGACTGCTTCATTCCGATTTATTTCTGGTTGGGATGGGCACCCTCAGGAAAATTATTATTAGGGTTTCTACAAGCTTTGAGATTTGGTTTGAAATGTGCATTTATTTTGAACGAGAGGATTCTATATCCTCAACAGGAATTATATTGTCACTTCTTCAAAAGTTCCATTTTATTTCCCCCAGGAAGCCATATTTTCTTTCTTCAGGAAGTCTTTATTGCAATTCCTTTTCATAGCAGCAAGTGGCATGTCTCTTTATTTGAGCAACCTGTACTTTCCCCAGTGAATCTGATAGACACCCAAAGAAGATTCATATGTTGTTACTCCAATGAATGGTAGCCTTGTCATTATGGAAGGTAGTTCGTTGATGAGATGTTTCTACTCCAATGAATGGTAGCCTTATCATTATGGAAGGTAGTTCATTGTTGAGATGTTGTTACTCCAATGAATGGTATCCTTGTTATTATGGAAGGTAGTTCGTTGTTGAGATGTTGTTACTCCAACGAATGGTAGCCTTGTCATTATGGAAGGTAGTTTGTTGTTGAGATGTTGTTACTACAATGAATGATAGCCTTGTCATTATGGAAGGTAGTTTGTTGTTGAGATTTTATTACTCTAATGAATGGTATCCTTGTCATTATGGAAGGTAGTTCATTGTTGAGATGTTATTTTCTAATGAATGGTGGCCTTGTCATTATGGAAGGTATTTCGTTGTTGAAATATCTTTCCGATGGATGGTAGCCATGTCATTATGGTACGTAGTTCGTCGTTTAAATATTTTTCCAATGTATGGTAGCCTTGTCATTATGGAAGGTAGTTTGTTGTTGAAATCTCTTTCCGATGAATGGTAGCCTTGTCATTATGGAAGGTAGTTCATCGTTGAAAATTCTATTGTTTTGAAGAAATTTATTTGTTCACAGTCATGAGTACTGAATACATCTTGAAAAAATTACCGGTGTTATCTTATCATTCCTTTCCCCGGTAGTTTGACGTTAGTTTTTTTGCTATCCCCTCAGTGAGTTTCTAGTTCACAAATATCTGTCGGTCACCGCTATCCTTCACTCTCTATCCTTATTTTTTTGGGTTGACGATGCTTTAGATCCTCTCTTGGGCATTACCCCAGTAGAGTCTCGTCTTTTCTTCACCAATGATTTATTTTCCTGGTCAAGTTTTCTTTTGCTTCCTCTTTTACCTTTTACATCCCCAGTGGTGTCTTGCGTCCCTTTAGATTTGTTAATCTGCATTCATAATCATAAGCATTCCATGGTGTGATGCGGTGAGAGAACTGACTTGAGGTTTTGCGTTTGTGTTCGCAAATGTTGCGGTTTAGCAAGAGTCGCCACCAACTTTTATTTTATCCAAAAGGAAAGGTAAAAAAGCACAGGAAAGACCTTTGAGATTGTTTTTGGGTTCGGGGGGTATATTATGAAAAGGGAAGGTGCTAGCACCCTTTTCATCCATGGTTTTCCATGGGCTCTTAGTTACTTATTTTAGATCACTTGCTTTGCTTTTTCAATTGTTTGAAATGGTGCTTTTGTGTGTGGTTTTGAAAGTATTTTGAAAAGAGGCCTTTGTTTAGGCAACCTTTGCAATGATTCTTGTTTGAATGTATACAAAGGTGTTTGTCTTTTGAAAAATGTTTCAATGTTTGAAAGTTTGTTTGGAAAATGTTTTAAAATTGTGTATGTGTTTTTGAAAATAGCAAGGATGGTTTGAAAATTGATCAAGTAACTAGGAGTTGTTTACCCTACTCAAAGATCTTTCCTACACATTTTTAACCCTTTGACATTGTTGTTTTACCATTGTATTTGGTAAACAACCTTATCTTTGGATGTTAAACGGGACGGGCGTGGGTCATCGTATGACCATGATGACAATATTTCCAAGTATCTTAGCAAATTTTTGAGGGACTAGATCATTTTTGTTTAGGCAACCAAGATAGCGTCATCGAGGGACTATGATCTTTTTGTTTTGATTGATTTTGCCAAGATACCTAGCATGCATACCATGTCCATTTTAAGGCAACAAAGTGGACGAAACCCTAGGGGTGCTTGTGTGCATTGTGTTGTCATTTTTCATGTATTTTTGTCTTGTGTTTAGTCATTCTATTTGTTTGATTTTGGTATTTGCATACAAAACCCTAATCTTACTATCATGGTATATGAAAGTGATAAAATGCGTAAAAGTAAATCTAAGACTATTACAACATTATTATGGGGAGGGGGATACAAGTTTGAATAAGGGGATATTGCTCAAAATAAAACCCTAAAACTATTATTACAACCAAATTGAAATATTGCACAAATAAATAAATAAGCAAATATTTAAATATGCAAATAAATATAAGTATGCAAAAAAAATTTTTTGTATTTATTTTATGTATGTAAAATAAATTTATTTATGTCCTAAAGATAAGAAAATAAAAATGATTATTTTTTGGAAAGGGTGAAGAAACCCTAATTTTTGTGTTAAGAAAATATATTCTATATTATTTATTTATTTCATTTATGTATAAGAAAATAAATAAAAATATATATAAAAATGTTAAAAAATAAAATATGTGAGAAAATATTATTTTATCTGTATAATATAATAAAATAAAATATGTAAGTATTTTAATATTATTTACAAGTTTTAATTAAGAAAATAAAGTAATATTAACCTAATTATTATTTATTATGCAAATAAAAATAAAATAAAAATATGATAAAATGCCAAAAATAAAGAAAATATTTTTATGATTTTTAATGTTTAGGAAAAAATAAATAAAAATCAGAAATGTGAAATATACAAGAAAATATGGAAAATAAAAGAAATGGGCCAAGGGGGTGCAGGAAGTAAAACAGGGGGTGTCAATAGTCAGACAAAGCCAGGCCCAGTCCAATGTCCCTTCATCCATGTCCTTGAGACAGAAAAAACGCGCGCTTCTTGCTTCAAATTTTAACTCCTGCATACGTGCTTAAAAACGAAATCTTGCAACATGAAACTTGTAGCTTGTTAAATCACGATTCCAACCATATAAAAAACTTGATCTAACTCTAAGAAACCAGGGAGAATTTCAGTGCCCCTAATTTATGACCTAGTTTTTTCAGCAACTTCAACATCCAAATTCTCCTAGCTTGGTTAATATAAATGGAAGTTATGCATATGTACAGCTCAAGGACATTAAGGACTACATTTTTGCTTCACAAACCTAAGCCTAATGATTTCTAAATAAGGAGATAGAAAGTTGGAAATTACCTTGTTAAGTCAAGTTCGAATATGGTAATGTATGAGTTATGAGTGAGGCCTGAAATTCTTTTGATCTTGCTTGAAGTTCCCTTGACCTTTTCCAATGTTCAGCTTGCTTTGAAATGGCTTGAATCTCCCTATAGAACTCAGCCTGCAAACTCGGAAATTGAAAATGGTGAAGCTTGAAAATGAAGTTACAGTTGCTTGAGAAGGCTTGGATAGTTTAGGTGTGTTTTATTGAATGTGTTTGAAGTGGTTTCAAGCAAAACGCACGAGGCAAATTTGTTTTGAAAGTGATTCTGCAGGTGATGCCCTGTTTGGGCAGGAAATTGGTGTTTTGGTGTTTTGGAGGGTTTGAGAAGTTGGCAACTCGTGTTTCTGGCTTGGTATATTATGCTGAACTTGTTTCAAATGATACCCAACTTTGTCCTTATCAGATGGAAGAGTTATGTTCCTTTTGCAAGCTTACTTGCTTTTGAAGCAAAAGTGAGTTGACAAAGGCAAATGCTTGTACAAGCTAGCTCAGGGTCTACACATAGTTGGTACACTTTTCCTGATATTTGTGGACTTGGTTTGCAGCAAAAGCTTTGGTCCATGGCTCAAGATAAACAAAGTTTGTAAAAGCTAACTTTATCAAAGTAGCAATGTAAACTTTTTGACATTTTTGGAATAAATCTTTGTGTAATGCTCCATATCTCAGAGAAATGCCATTGTCCAATGTATTTGCATTTAATTAAGGAGTGTGGAAAGTATTAAGTCCTGTAAAACAAGTACAAGCATGATCCAAACTGATTTGCAAGTTGTAACATGGTGCAAAATGCCTTGGACAAAAGTGATAATTTGCCATTTTCAAACTTTCGATTCTCCCTAACCATGAATGATCTTGGAGAGTTATTTGAGATTTTGGAAATCTTATAACATGATCTACAATACATATTTGAAATTCATTTTGAGATTCCAATTGGAACTAGGTGAAAAGTTGCCATGAAGATAGGTCAAAATCCTGCCTAAAATAGGGCAAAATTTCACTAAGTTAAATGTTTCATGGACCCTTATTCACAAAATTATAACTTGAGATCCAAGCATATCTAGGGAAAACTTTGTGAATCAAAGTTGTAGATTTTATGGAGGACTACAACTTTCATGTCGGAAGTTTTGTTTGAATCCAATTTCATCATGGTGAAAAAATTGGGAAAATTTGGGAAAAAATAAGAAATTTTTATAACTTAGAAAATTTCTAAGTTATGAAAAATTTCAAACTTAAACCCTAATTTTCAAAATTAGGTTTCTTGGTGAACAAGTTTCATGTTTTGACACATCTTGATGAAAAATAACCCTTGGCACTTGATTTTGACCAAAAAGTCAAAGTTTGACTTTTTAGTGTACAGTTGATTTTTAATCAGTTGATTGGAAAATTCATGTGTCAATCCAAATGCTTTTGAGATCTTTTGAACTTTGTGATTAGGTGAAGATGATTCCATTGAGTCCTTAAAATCAATCTTGAACCCAATTTTCCATTTGCTAGGTTAAAAATCAGAAATTGCCCTTCTACAGTCAAAAACCTTAAAAATGACCATTTTGCCCTTTTGATGATATGATCAAATTTCTTGAGGAGTTGTGGTCCAAACTTGATCAAATGGTACATATGAGTATATAATGTTGATGTGGACAAAAAATTATGAGGTTTGACTGTAAATTGACCACAATTGACTTTTTCCCCAATATAGTTGATTTTTAGGTCAACTGTCCAATTGACTGGGCAAAAATTTGATTCAAGGCTTGAAACTTGGTATGAGTAATCTTATAGGTCCAACATGAAGTATTAAAGTCACATGAGGCATTGGAATTCCAAAAATCCCTGTGCAAACTCAAACCCTAATTTCAGGTCATCAGTGCAAGATGAGGTCTTGAGCTGAGCAAACCATAATCTGGTCTTGAGTCCAAAGAGTCTTGTGAGGAGAATCTTGATAAAATGAGAGGGAAAATTTTGGGGTACAACACATGGTATCTTAGGGTAAAAAATAAGTCTCGTTTTATATTTAAGTATCTTCAATCGCGTCGACATGAAGATTTCAATCTTCGTATCTCCGGATAGAAGACACTTAAATAAGGACAGCTGTTGTACCCTATTTCCCCCCCTAAGATCCCTTCCTCATATCATATCAATTCAATCACAATAAGATCACACATTAGGGTTTGGTTCTTCTCCCTATCTTTAACTTTGACCAAGGAGGAATCACCAATCACCTTGACTTGTACTTTATGATCATCTTGTTTTGTGTTAATTATCCTTTAACTAATAAATACAATGAGTGTTTTCCCCCAATTGTTGATGATGTAGGTGAAATCACAATAGATTCCATCAAGAATGATCTATGGATTCATGAGTTCATTTCCAGGCCTTCCTAAACAAATCTTCATTGAGATTCAAGCCTCATCATTAAATATGTTTGGAATTAATATCATGAAAAAGTATTTTATGATTCCTCATGCCTTAAGTTGTCAAGATATAGTTCAAAAATACAAGGGTTGATTGAAGAATTTTGACTCAATTGGAAAAGTCTTTGATTTTAATAATCACAAGTGCACACCTCCTCCAATTCTTAAGATGTGGAAGTTGATTTTCTTGCAATAGTTTCTCCTTATCATCCTCAATAACTAATAATAACATAACAAACGTATTTGTGCAAGAAGGTTGAACAAAGTTGTAAAGGTTCCCCAAGGAATTTTCTAGCTTTAGGAGCTAGGGTTTTGAACTTAAAAGGGGTATATCTTGTTCATGTTTTGGTATTCTTGAGTGATTCCAAATACATATTTCTCTTCAAAGGGTTATTAACAAATTATTTCAAAAGTTACAAAGAAATTTTGTGGGGAAGAAACTTGATGATGAAGAAAGATTACTAGTCCTCCAGATGGACCCTCAAATTCCTTTATATGGCTTCAAATGACCATAACATGATCAATCGTTATAAAATTGAGCCCATTCTTTTTCCATAATGATCTTGAAGATTTGAAATTGTAAATTTCTTTTATGTGCAAAGCTTGAAGATGGATGGAAGACGCCTTTAGGATTCAAAAGATTATAGGTCATTTCTTAAACTTTTGCCAAATTCAACAAGTCACAACTCTCTCAATTTTTGGAGATTTTGAGTGGTTCAAGTTTGAAAATTCCATTCAAGAGGTCTACTTCATGCCATCTTTTTTTGTCAAGAGAAAATTTTAAGTGGAAAGCAATCTTTGGATGCATGACATTATAAGTCATTTTTGAAGAAAAACTTAGAAATTTTCTAAGTATGGAAAGTCAACCTCTTTTTCTCAACTTTAACTCATCACAACTTTCAGATTAAACATTCATTTGGTCCCATTCTTTTCACATTTTAAAGCTTGAAACCTCCTATTTCTAAAGCTTTAAGAATCATGACCTAAGACCCCTTGAGCTGAGAATGCCATTGATTTGAATTTGGCAACTTGAAACTGAATTTCTCACTAAGTCAGAGTTTTGAAATCCATAATGTGGCTTCTAATCACAAGATTTGTGCGTGTTTTTGATTTAAACTTGATTAAAAAACTTGCCAAATGTGTTTAGCGCTTCAAAACGTGAAGATTGGATGAGTTTTGATGAAAATGAAGTCACACTTAACTCGTGCTTGACCTCCACTCAATTTCGCTCCAAACTTTTTTGTTTCTTCTAATTTTCATTGCCATTCGTTTTCCTATAAATAGAGGAGCTTATTCCATTCATTTCCTGAAGCTTTGAGAGCCAAACGTACCCTGTCAAAACCTCACACGAACTTCAAATTTTTGAAATCAGTTTATGAGATTTAAACCTTTTCCTCCAAAATTCTTTGCACATTCATCACCCTTTCATCATCCTACAAACTCCCCAATACCTAAACTAAGAAGAACGAGCCATAATTCAAGCTACAGAAGTCAAGTTTCAGAGCTTTATTCTTGAACTTCGAGCAGGTAGAATTCTCCACCATTTGGATCCAAATAAAGCACTAATTTACCCTGCTCCTTATCATGATTCTTGTGCTTCTTACAATTTTTAAATCCATTTAGAATTAAGAGAGAAATCTCAACTGAAAGGTGCTCGCTATTTTCTGAGTTTTTGATTCATATCTCCTTGCACATATTATATAAATTTGGCGTGGTGGTGGTGTTAGGATCATCTTGAAGAGATGAATCCAATGATACTAGTATGGGATTCTAATTTTTCCATTTTAAGAAACTCATGAAATCTCCATTGCAGGGCGTCTGGAGGTTGAAGATGATGACATGTCACGTCTCAACCAATGATAGCGCGCCAATTGTTTTATTTTTATTGGTTGCCCTTTTTCTGATCCAATGCATTTTGAAATAAGGTCCATATCAAACACAGAGCATCTGGTCCACTAAATCAGCTTACTAACGCGTTTTGACTATGATCTGATGGTCCACATCTTTTTAGTTTTATTTTTATTTTCTGATTTTATATTTTAATTGTTTTAAATTTCAAAAATTTATAACTTTTTTATTTTTTACCCAAAAATTATGAAAACAATATACGAAAATACTTTGAATTATTTCTGACTTTATGAATATTTTTTCATATTTTTATTTTGATATTTGGTATTTTTTATAATTTTTGCCTTGTTTGCTTTATTTTAATTGTTTTAAAAATACTTTCTGACATATTTTCATTTTGATTTTTTTCATAAAAATCATTTTCATTGTTTCTGACCTTCTTAATTTTTTTATAGAATTTTAAATTAATTTTTTCTATTTTTTTATTTTTTTTCATTATTTGAACAATTTAAATTGATTTAAAAATTGTTTCTGACTTTAAAAAATTACCAAACATTTCATATAAATATTTGGATTTATTCCCGATTTTTCTATGGTCTTATTTATTTTTTCTTGATTAATTTTAATATAGTTGCTATTTTTCTCTCTTATTTCTATTTTATAATCATTTTAAAAACCATTTTCTTTTATTTTTAAATACAATTTTATTTTTGTATATGTTCTGGCTGATCTTGAATTAAAATTTTGATCATGAACTTTATTAACATCATTGGATCCATGGTGTTGAGTTTAACTCTATAAAAATGGATGAATGATTTTAATAATAGTTTGATTAAATTTTTGGTTCAAATGTGGGTTATTCATTTCTCCTTCCCTCTTCATCTTATCTCATTCTTATTGTACCAAGTGTTATTGGAGCATGATTTACATATCATGTCTCAAAACGTGAAGTGCGTAGATTGCTATTGAACGGCCTTAAAATAAGTGCGACTTCTATATAAGTCCACATACGATTGCTTAACATAGCGCTAAATTTTGTCCCGATTTGAGAAAAGGATCAATCGTGGCCCAAGCCTATGTTTGCAAGCCCAAATATGTTAATTTGAACCCTTTTATCCAATAACCTTGAGATCCATGGTTAGGAGGCTTTGGTTCTACCAATCCTCTAATGGAACTTCATCAATTTTGGTCAAAGTGGATAACTTAAACATCATTGATCATTAAGTATTACTTTGAGATTCTTAAATGGATTATATACTTGAGAAAAAGTAAATGCAACTTGTTGTTGAGAGGCTTTTGTTCTATCAATCCTCTAATGAGTTCCAAATGCAAGTTTCAAGATGGTCATCCGACTAACCACTAATTCCTAACAATTGACTTTATTTTATGTTTTTATTTTATGATTTTACTTTATGTACCATTTAATTTAGCATTTACATTGCATGTTGTTTTTCATCTTTTCTCACTTGGGCATTTACTTTTATGACTTTTTTATTTTGCTCACTTGAGCTTTTCATTTTCTTTTTGAAGATACCTATTAACCAACTTAAACCCTAAAAAAATTTTAATGTTACTTGGACTATTTGGTTACTTTCCTTGGCATTATGGAGACATGGACTTCTTGGAATTAGAATTAGAAGCCTTGGCCTTTCATGAGACCTTGTGACCTCAACTGTTATTTTATCTAGAGTTCTTGGGGTTTACCCCAAGACATTGGGTTGTTTGTTTGTTTTGTGTGCAGGTTATTGTGATTACACACTTTGTCTGTAATCTGGAATTCATCTGTATATAGACGTTACTCTGTCCAATTTTCGTGAAGACTTAATGCAAATTGAAGCTTGGCATTCTTAACGGGTTTATTAATTGTTTGTTTGGTTTTAAATACAAATGATGGAATTCTACATTGACTCATTATGTCAAGTGTTGGATTCTTGTTGGTTAGATGGTCCTTTTCCCTAGATTTTACCTTTATGCTTTAGGATAGTCCCTTCATCTTCTCCCATCTTCTTTAATTTCAAAAATCTCCTCTCTCCTTTTGAAAACTCTTCTTGTTTCAAAATTTGAAACATTTTCATGATAAACTTAGACTTAGGTCCATGCATTTTCAAACCCATTTTCTTAATCAAATTTTAATCAACTTAACAATACCTTAACATTTTTGTGAGAAGACTAAAATTCAATCAATCTCATTCAAACTATTTTTCCATTTTGACTTTTATCTTTAAAAAAATTCCTCAAAAGATTAGACTTTTGTCTGAAAGAATTTCCTCATACAAAGGAGACTCTATATGGAAATGAGGGATGAAAAATTATATTGGGAATAGCAGTATGAAAAAATCCCGAAAGTAGGAAAGGATAATCACAAGATAATTCTAGACTTCTACCAAGAATATCGCTTCTACAAAGACAAGCATGCACAACTCGCCTTCTTAGCCAACAATCTCATTGGTGACATCCATAGAAGTTAGAGAGATGTGGAAAATGTGATGGTCCCTCTCCCGAAAGATGTTGAAGACCTTCCTCAAGCTTTGTAGGACAATGGTTGATGGTTTCAAAGCAGATATCTGCAGGTGCACTTAGAAGATTTTGTTTCCCTTTGTTATTTCATTCAGCAATTTAATTTTGATGTTTTGATTTGAATATTTTTCAATATCTTAATTGTATTCCATTTTCTAAGAACAATTATCATTTCAATAAAAGTACTTTGTTTCCATATCCTGTTTGTGTATTTATTTTCTAGATGCTCACCAATAAAAAAGAAAAACCTGAAAAAATATATATAAAAAATATGAAAGAGAATCCAAGTGAATAAGACATTTAAAAATGAAACTTTAACATATTCCTACACATCCATACATTCACAAATATTGTATTCCGTAATTTCATACGATAAAACTTATCATTTTTCAAAAACATTCTCCAGTTAAACCATTGGTAGAAAAGCACCGCCTCTTTGACCGCCATATCAAACAAGAGCCCATCAAAAGAAAGTGATGGAACAGATCCAAGAGAATCAAGTTGTATTCACGGAAGATTTGAACCAAGTGAAAGACAATATCGACTCAATGAAAGGAGACATGAGCCAAGTTCTTCTAGCCTTGTAGAACATCATTGAGAGATAAGAAAAATTTCCTAGGGTAGCCTTTGAAAAACTAGCATAAACTATTGGTACTTCAAGCAGTCACCAACCAAGGAAAACAACCAGATTCAAGACCTCTAAAGTTAACTATAGCACAACAGGAGGTCAGGCAAGCTGATACTGAAGGGTTTATCCCACCTCCACCAAAGGTAGGGGCATCCCATACTTTACAAATTCCGATCAACAACACAGACAACTACATAGATCTACAGTATGGAGGCCTCGATTTGGAAGGTGCTACTCAATCACACAACCTAAGATTGTTGAGAATCCCTTGGCGCTCGATCGATATAAAGCTTTTGAATAAAGGTTGAAGGTTGTGGAGGGTTACTATGCTTTCAACGTCGATGCTCTTGAAATGGGTCTAGTTCCGGATGTGGTGATCCCTCCAAAATTCAAAGTACATAACTTTGGAAAATATAAGGGGCACACATGTCCTAGGAACCATCTACGCATGTATTGCAGAAAGATGCACGACTATGATCGATATTAGAAGCTGATGATCCATTGCTTCCAAGACAGTTTGGTTGGGGCATCTTTAGATTGGTACATGCAATTGGAGCGGGTTCATATCCAGACATGGGAAAATCTTGCCAATGCTTTTCTAAGACAATACAAGTACAATTTGGACATGGCGCCTAACCGTGTGCAGCTCCAAAAATTATCTCAAAAGAAAGATGAGTCCTTCAAAGAGTATGCACAAAGGTGGAGAGAAATGGAAGCCCGTGTACAACCACCACTCCTGGAGAAATAATTGGTCGATATGTTCATGGTAACTTTACAAGGATTATATTATGATAAGATGGTAGGAAGCTTCTCTTCCGAATTTTCTGATTTGGTAACCATTGGTGAAAGGATTGAAGCAGGCATAAAGAGTGGTAAGATACAAGGGGCATCATCCAGGACCCCTTACAATTCAAAGAGGCAAGTTCCTAACTTCTCAAAAAAGAAGGAAGGAGAAATTAATGTTGTAGCATCGCATCCAATAACACCGCAATCGTTGGTAATTCCCCGGGAACAACAACAACATAACAGGTTTGAAAGGCCTCCGAGAAGATTTGATCCTCTCCCCATGCCACATAGTCAATTATTGCAACACTTACTCAAAGCATCTTTGGTACAACAGAAGCCTCTAGCTCCTCAAATTGGGGAACTCCCGCAAAAGTATAATGCAATTTCCAGGTGCGAGTATCACGTAAATTCTCCGAGGCATACCATAGAAAAATTTTGGTTTTTCAGACATAAGGTTCAAGATTTGTTGGATTCCTAAGATATCACTTTTGACAAGCCAAACTCAAGATGAACCCCATGCCTCCGCATGGTGGACCAACGGTGAATGCAATTGAGGTGGTCATTGGCTTTGGGGTAGCCATATGATTAAAAGCTCGGATAGATATCTTGAAAGAATACTTGTTTGAGTGTGGGTTCTTCTTAGAACACAATGAAGCTTTTGAGAAAATGTTGCATAAATTGGTGGATCAAGGGATAGTCCAATTCAGGCAATACCCTAAAGAAGAATACGTAGCTGTGATCGATGGAAGTATGAAGTAGCCATTGCTAATTCCCTGTTAAAGGCCAAGTCCTAATAAGAAAACTCTTGTGATTCCATGGGGAGAGTCAAAAGAAGCACCAATGATAATACCGCGACAAACTTTGAGGGTACCAGTAGTTCCAAAGACTACAATGGTGATTAGGGGGCCATCTCCCACTCCTTACAAAAGTGACAAAGCGGTACCATGGAGTTATGATTCAACTTCTATGTCAATGGTTTAAAGAAATAATGTGATCATCTACATGTCAAGGACTTACAATCACAAATATAGCACGGACAAGGGGCGTGACTCGCAGTGGTCGAATTTATGGTCCTGAACCACAAAAGGAGAATGATGTTTGGTTAAGGATAAAGGGAAAGTTGTTATAGAAGCTAGCCAAGAACAAGAACCTCCAAACAAGAATTTTACTGACCAAGAGGCGGAAGAATCCTGAAAATAGTCAAGAAAAGTGATTATAGGGTGGTGGATCAGCTACATCAAACCCCAGCCAAAATTTCAACAATCTCTCTGCTCCTCAATTCAGAAGCACATCGATACTCTCTGATAAAGATTCTAAGTTATGCTCATGTTACAAAGGAGATTACAGTGAATCAGTTTGACAACATCGTAGAAAATATGACATCTGGATCATATCCAGATTTTAATAATAATGAGTTTACTCCATAAGGTAGAGCTCACAATAAGGCGTTGCATATTTCCATTAAGATTGGTACAACTAATCTATCCAAGGTACTCACCAATATCGGTTCTTCCCTCAACGTGTTACCAAAATCCAGCTTGATGAAGTTAACACTAGATGGTGTTGTTATAAGGCCAAGTTCTACGGTAGTCAAAGCTTTTGATGGTTCTCAAAGTTCAGTGTTTGGAGAAGTGGATCTTCCTGTCATGATCGATCCATATATGTTTTATATTACCTTTTCAAGTAATTGATATAGAGCCAACATATACATGTTTGATTGGACGACCTTGGATTCATGCAGCATGGGATGTTACTTCAACTCTACATTAGAGATTGAAGTTCCTCGTTGAAGGAATATTGGTTATAATCGATGGTGAAGAAGATATAATTTCAATCCACATAGATTCCTATAGATATATTAGTGCGAATGAAGACTTCATAGAAACTCCATTTCTAGTCTTAGAGGTTGCTTCAATAGTAACCCTACCGGTGGAGAAAATCAAGAAACCTATTGTGACTTCATATAGAGATTTACAAGAAGCTGTGGAAGATGGTACCACAAAATTTTGGGGGTAAAATTGTGTAGATACATGAGAAGATAAATCGTTTTGGTTTGGGATACGAATCATCAAAGGCTACTCTGAAAGGAAAGGGGAAATTTCATCCCATCCAGGAAACCTTTATCAACAAAGGAGTAGAGCATGGTGAACAAGTGGCGATGATATCTAACAAGAGCAATACCAAAAGAGCATCTAACCTCATCCATGAGTGTGCTCCAGGCAAAGAACTCCAGAATTAGACAACCATGGAGATTCCAGAGACCTTTTTCTTTCCAAAGCAATTTTTCTTATTTTTAAGGAACCTATGTCATGCCCGAGGCATAGGGGTAGCTTGTAAGAGTCACCCATTTGTTTCAAACAATATTTTCAATTAATAAGAGTTGTGTTTTGAATTCAATTAAGATACCTATCTTTCTCTTGCATTTGTCTCTTATGTTTTAAAATGGAAATACTTTTATTCATATGCATTTTTAAATTCACATACTAAAGTTGCACCAAAACATGATAAATGTGCATATCCATGGCTAAAATCAGCGATACTGTTACTGCTGCTATTTGATATAATTTTGATGCACCAATCAACCAAGTGAAAGAGGAAGATGATGAAGATCTTGAAATCTATGAAGAATTGGAAAGGGAGTTAGAGAAAAAAGCTGACAATATACAACCATACTAGGAACCTATTGAGACCATCAACATTGGCACAAAGGAAGATCCAAAATAAATCAAGATAGGGGAAACATTGGTGGGAAGCATCAAAGAAAGACTGATCAAAATGTTACATGAATATGGGGATGTATTTTCCCGGTCTTACAGAGATATGCCAGGGTTCGATACATGTATTGTGGTGCATATACTACCTCTCAAGAAAGGTTGTTATCTAGTTAGGCAGAACCTCAGAAGAACCCGTCCAGACATGTCTAGCAAGATTTGAGAAGAAGTCCTAAAACAATTTGATGCAAGGTTTTTAGCCGTGGTAGATTATCCACCTTTGATAGCTAACATCGTGTCAATGACCAAGACGGACAACAAAGTGTGCATGTGTGTAGATTATCGGAATCTAAACAAATCAAGTCCCAAAGACGATTTCCCGTTGCCTCACATAGATGTTTTGGTGGATAATACAACCCAAGCTTCGGTATTTTCATTCATGGATGGTTTCTCAGGTTATAATCAGATCAAAATGGCACCCAGGGATATGGAAAAGACTAATTTCATGATTCCTTGGGGCATTTTCTGTTACAAAGTAATGCATTTTGGTCTAAAGAACGCCAGGGAAACCTATCAACGAGCTATGGTCACACTATGTCACGATATGATCCATAAATAAGTTGAGGCATACATAGATGATACGATTGCCAAATCTCATATAAAAGAGGATCACATCATACACTTATAAAATTTACTCAAGCGTCTGTGAAAGTTCAAAATGAGGTTGAATCTGAACAAATGTACATTTGGTGTCAGGTTAGGCAAGTTATTGGGTTTTATTGTAAGTCTGCATGGCATTGAGGTAGATCCCGACAAGGAGAAGGCCATACAAGAAATGCCAGCTCCAAAAATGAAAAACATTTTTGTCATTTTTTAGGACAATTGAATTACATTTTAAGGTTCATGCTACACCTAACTTCTATGTGCGAGCCTATATTCAAATTACTTCAAAAAGATAAAATAGTGGTGTGGAATGATGATGGTCAGACAACCTTCGAAACGAAAAAGAAACATTTACAAGAGCCACCAATCTTGGTGCCACCAGTTCCAGAAAGACCGCTCATCATGTACTTAATAGTGCTGGAAGGGTCAATGGGATGTGTAATAGGACAACATGACGAAACAGGAAGAATGGAGCATGCAATATACTACCTCAGTAAGAAATTCACCGATTGTAAAACCAGGTATTCACTCCTCGAGAAAACTTGTTGTTCTTTGGCTTGGGCTACTAAACTATTGAGGCAATATATGTTAACTTACACCACGTGGTTAATAGCAAGGATGGATCTTTTGAAGTATGTGTTTAAAAAACCATCCCTTACAGGAAGAATAGTCGGATGGAAGATGTTATTATCTGAGTAATACATCTAGTATGTTACTTAAAAGTCCATCAAAGGTAGTGTTCTAGCTGACCATCTAGCTCATCAATCGTTGCCAGAATACCAACCAATGAAGTTCGACTTTCCAAACGAAGATGTCATGGTTATAGGTGACTTTGAAATACAAGGACCCGACAAAGGACCTGAACCAGGGGAACATTGGAACCTCATGTTTGATGGTGCTTCAAAGGCACTAGCGAATGGTATTGGGGAAATTTTGACTTCTCCGAAGAATTTTCACAAACCTTACACTACAAGGTTATGCTTTGACTGCACCAACAATATTGCTGAATATGAAGTTTGTATCTTGGGTATAGAAGTAGATGCCGATCTAAGAATTAAACACCTCGAAGAAAATGGATAATCAACATTAGTCGTATATCAAGTCAACGATGAATGAGACACTAAACATCCCAAACTGATTCCATACCGGGATCCTGTTTTGAAGCTAGCTGTGAAATTTACTAAGATTACCTTCAGTCATATCCCACAAGAAGAAAATTAAATGGCATACGCCTTGGAAACTTTATCAGCCATGTTCAAAGTAACTTGGCAAAATCACGAACCACATATTACAATCAGGCATTTTGAAGAACCTACACGTTGCCTTGCCATTGAAGAAGGACCAGATAACAAGCCTTGGTTCTATGACATCAAAAGATATCTCGAAAAGTAAGAATATCCAGAAAATGCCTCTATAGTTGACAAGTGGACAATGCAGAATCTAGCTTCAAAGTTCTTTCTAAATGGTGATGTGTTCTACAAAAGAAACTCGATATGGTGTTACTCAGGTGCGTGGAGAAACACGAAGCATATACACTTATGAGAGAAATCCATGAAGGCACTTTCAAAACTTATACAAATGGACATGCCATAGCTAGAAAGATCTTGCGAGCAAGTTATTATTGGTTGACGGTGGAAGCTGATTGCTAGAATTATACAAAGACATGTCACAAATGCCAAATCTTTGCTGAAAAATGCAAGTTCCACCAATTCCTCTAAATATCTTGAGTTCCCCTTGGCCATTTTCAACATGGGGACTTGATATGATTTGAATGACTGAACCGAAAGCCTCTAATGGATACAAGTTCATACTAGTTGTCATTGATTACTTCACCAAGTGGGTGGAAGATGCGTCCTATGCGAATGTGACAAGACAAGTGTGTCATACCCCAAATTTTCCCTATCAATTCAATAGTCGTATTATTACTTTGCTTCTAATTTAATAGTCATGGCATTTAAAATTGTTTGTTTTAAATATTATTTTATGGGAGGTTTAAATTCATAAGGGGTGTATTATTTCAAAATGGTCCATCAAAATCTAATGGTCCATTAGAGATTTTGGGTTCATTTAATAATCCATTTCAAGTTATAAAAAGAAGGTGTATTTTTATAATATAAGGGTAAGGTATTTTGGTCTATTAAAATATGATGGAAAATTAAGTTTTGATTCATTTTTTTAATAAAAGAGGGGGTGCACGTGTTTTTGAATCAATTAGGCCCATGTCTTTTTTTTTTTTTTGCGAAGTCCTATTCTCTTCTTAATGGAAGTCCATATGCATTTTTCGTTGTATTTATTTTTTATCATTCAAAACATTATTAATATTATTAATGTTATTTTATTATTATTATTATTGTTTTTACTTATTATTCTATTGTTACTTTCATGAGAGTTTGACTAAGTCAACTTAGGGAAAGAAACCCTAATTTCAATCCAGCTCAGAAAACAAAAACCTAGCAAAATAGTTACTGTGGAGATTCAATCCAAAAATTCATAATGAATCAGATCGTACCAATTAAGCAAAATTGTATCAAGTCCTATTACATAACAAAATAGTTCAAAATCGAATACATTATCATTAAAATCAAATACATAATCAGTTTTCTATTTCAATCAAATCTTTGACTTACAAATAAAGTCTCTAATTTCCTCTAATCTAATCACTAAATTCTAAAAATAATTCAATTAGTAACGATAATCAGAAGAAAATTCCTAATTTATACTAATTCCTAAATATGTAAACCTTGTGAACTAAGACTAAGGAAAAGAAATTTTGGGGAGAAGAAAACTTGTAAACCGAGAAGAAGACAGAGAAGCAGTTGAAGCCTAGGTATTTCTTCTTGCTTGAGATATAGGGTTTCAATTTTTGAAACCCTAAGATTTGTCCTCTAAGTTGCCGTTGCAACACAATCTTTACACATGCAAACAGTAGAAAAGGAAAAAATCAAAACACATACGAGGAGAATTAACAAAAAAAACAAGAAGATTTAGACAAGGATCAAGTAAGACGATTTCACTTTGCTTAGGATTTATTGTTTTTTAAATCTACGATTTGTGTTTAGTTTTAGGTCTCTGGGTTTCTGAAGGGGTTAGGGTTCATTAGGTTTTATCACTTAGGGTTAGGGTTCATCCGATTTAGGGTTAGGGTCCATCTTTGTTGAGGGTTTATGGGTTTTAGGGTTAGGGTTCATCATGAACCCTTAGGGTTCATATGAACCTAGATGGTGCCGTTGTTTGAAGGCGATGGTGCCTTGGAGAGGCTGCCGGTGGAAGCGATTTCTGGCCGGTAGCGCCAAAGGCTGAGGTGATTTCTAGTCACCGTATTTCTAGAGAGAATGAAGAGCCTCTCTCTCTAGAAAATAACAAGGGGTAGTTTGTTGTAGAGAGAGGGAGAGAAAAGAAAAAAATAGGGCTCTTATCCAAGGGTTTCGTTTATATAACACCCTTTAATCCGGTGCGCCTCCCCTTACCATACGCCTTCCATCAGAACCCTTTGATCATTATCAAATGTCTCTAAAACGCACGCCCACTGTAACTCTGTGCGTTCACTCACACTTTGTCTAACAGACCTGATATTTGTTTTGGGCCCAACCCATTACTAAGCACACCCTTAATTTACTTCACTAACACAATAACTTACCCTCATGTGTTATTGGGCCCAATTCAATATCTGAACTTGGGCCCTTTTTGAACCCACCCCCCATTTTTACTGCGTAGTATAGACTACACCCCTTGTGATCTGAGTCTGAATCTAATATCTGGATTTAGGGCCCTGTTATCTGCATCCCCGTGAATTACTTAGTTCAAATAAAATACACCCCCTACATTTTTTAATCAATCTTAGTTTTATATTTCATTTATTTATTATTATTAATATTTTAACATTTAATATATTTATTTTCTAAAATTATATATTTATTAATTCAAATCATTAAAATTACTAACTCATTAAAATATTTTTGTTGTATTAAAATTATTTTCCTCATGCATTAACAATATTTTTCTTTTTTAATATATTTAAAAAAACTATCTAACCAATCAAATTACTAATAATTTTCAACTAACACAATTTAAAATACAAGATATCATTTTCAAAAAGGATTATGGAGATATCTCTCATTAATTGCGAACTTCGTCTAAAAACTCCGCTATTTTAAAACCCAGACTTGATTCAAAGATTAATTCAAAATATCTTCGTAATCCATAAAAACACCAAAACTATGAACTACGAATTGAGACTTTGATTCCTCATAAGAGGATACATAGGTGTATGACTTCAAATCGTGGCGATTTCCCCTAGTAAAAATTAAAACCCTATTTCCTAAATCGTAAATCTAAACCCTAGTATCCTTGTGAACAAGGTAGATGAGGGGTGCCTAAAACCTTCCCTTCGTCTAAAAATGAGTCAAAAACTTAGAATCTCTGACCAAACTAGGGTTATCTTCTATATTCCCTTCCCTATGTTAAAAATTAATGGTGGCGACTCTCATTTTAAAACCAGTTATTACAGCTGGAGACTCTGATGGGGACTCTATCCTAGAGTTAAATGCCTTTCTTTTGGGTTTTTAGGGTTTTTTTTATTTCTTAAAATTGTATTTATTATTATCTGTTTATTTATTTGTTATATCTTTTTATCATGCTATATTTATTTGTGATGGGATTTTTATTTTAAAAATTATTTTTAAAAAAAACCTTAGAAAGAAGGTTCGTCTGTTGGCCAAGGGGATACATCATCCCTATGAGTTTTTGTGACGACTTCGCCTAGAGTCGGTAGAATTCCAAAAAAAGAAATAAGTATTAAGAGACATCATCTTAGGGGGTAGGACTTTGGAACGAAACCATTGACTTTTTGTATAAACTCTAAACTAAAAACTCATGGTGAGACGTTTCATGACATATAGACGAAAGTTTCGGTCTACAAAGAGGCTCCACTTAAGGGAGGCCCTTGTTCCTTTCCCTCTGATGTTATCTATGATACATTTAAGGAAACAACCTTATGGGGAGGGTGGAATATACATAGGCAAAAACTAGGAGCCTACCAACTAAGGATACCTTTCATAAATCCCGTCACTATCATCATGCATTCATACATTTTGCATTTCATATTCATCATTCTCCATTCTTTTTGTCTGTATTATTCACATGATTAAAAGATAATAAAAGGTTTTGGGTAAAGTGTATTAAAATTGAATTCCATAGGGAACCAAATTGTCTGTGTTAATGCCATCAAACTAGATATGATGAAGATCGAGCCTATCAAAGGGAAACTTTCTGAAAGAGCTTTGAAGATGTTTACTCGCTGATATGGGATACCCTTGAGTTGACAAAAGTGGATGTACAATTGGATTCTATTTCTGCCTTGGTTCAGTTATACGATCCTCCCTTTAGGTGTTTTAACTTTCAATACTTTCAGCTAGAACCGACTTTGGAAGAGTTCGATAGACTCTTGAATTTCTCTAAGGGAAAAGCTTGTGTAGGAATTGGATAGACTATTGACATTAAAGACTTAGAAAATGTCTTAGGGGTCCCTTATCCTGAATTGTCACTATATTACAAAAAAGAAGGTGATGTACAAGGGATTAAGAGATGTTATTTGGAAAATAAAGCTATTTATTTTTCCAATAACAAAGAATGGGAGTATTGTATTGATTTCTTAGAGCTACTTGTCTTTGGTGTAATTTTGTTTCTGCGGACTTTGGACTATATTGAACTTGTAACTATTAGTGTATTTTGGGACGTAAAAGCCTTGAATGCGGATCCAACTCCTGCTTTACTTGCTGATGTTTATTATAAAATTCACACTCGGTATGAGAAGGGGAGGGGTACTCTAAATTGTTGCATCCCACTTTTATTTCTTTTAGTTTATGACTCATATCTATAAGGAGGATTACATGATTCCAAGTCTGACAAGATACTAGTGGCCTCAAAAATTAAGGTCTCTTACTGCTAATTCTGTGTTTTGGTATGCGAGGAAGCTAGATATTAGAGATATCATTTATAGTTGCAGAGACTTTCTAAATGTTCTGTTAATTGAATCACATGGTTGCATCAACTACAACTCTACCTTGGATTTGCAACAACTAGGGTACCTTTTGGAGGATAAATCCTCCGATGAACAACTTCAACAATTAATCATTCACGACAAGAGAAAAAAACGATAGAGAGTTGCTCAACAAGATCATCCGAGATTGGAATAAGGTTAGCAAGAGAAAGGCCGGAAGGAAGAGTGCTATGGCGAAAGAACCTTACACTCGGTGGGTTTTGGATAAGTTACATGGCTTTAAGCTACCTTTTCACATTGATCCTGAGCACAATCTAGATGTCCCAGATCCTCTGCCTATGTCCTTAGAAGAAATAGACAACTTGATGAATGCTTTGAATCAAGTTCAAAAGGAGAAAGAAGAATTGTAGCTTAACATCTATAACTTAGCTAAGGAGAAAAGACAGATGCAACATGTACTTAAATCAAAAGATCAACACTTTCAGAAAGATCGTGAGGCATTTGAAAAGTTGAGTGTTAAGCGGAAGTGTTTAACTGAAGGATTGTTGAGTGATAATTTAAACTTGGATTCCCACAACCAACGATTAGAGCATGTTGTTAGCAACATTGGGAAACTAAGTAGGTGGTACGAAAAGGCAATGCAAAACAAAAAGGAGATGGAAGAAGATTTGAGGGCTCAAATCCAATGTTTGGGGCAAGCTTCTTTAGATCAAGAAGAACAAATGAAGTATCTTACCATGAGACTCCAAGATATCCAAGAATCAGAGATAGGGGAACGCCTCAAGAAGATGATGACAAAAATATTTCTCTCCTAAAAGACTGATGAACATGAGCGAGTATGTCTCGAGTTAGAAGACCTCCGAAAGAATTTCCTAATACAATGGAAACTCTATACGGAATGAGGGCTGGAAAACTATATTGGGAAGAGCAGTATGCAAAGATCACCAAGGCAGGAGAGGATAATCATAAGATAATTCCAGACCTCTACCAAGAGTATCGATTCTATAAAGACAAGCATGCAAGACCCACCTTCTTAGCCAACAATCTTTTTGGTGACACCCCTAGAAGTTTAAGAGATGCGGAAAATGTGATGGTCCCTCTCCCGAAATATGTTGAAGACCTCCTCAAGCTTTGTAGGGCAATGGTCGATGGCTTCAGAGAAGAAATCCGCAGGAGCGCTTAGAAGATTATGTTTCCCTTTGTTATTTCTTTCAATGAGTTTTGATGTATTAATTTTGAATATTTTTCAATATTTGAATTGTATTCTCCTTTTTAAAGAGAATGGTTATTTCGATAAAAGTTTTTTGTTTCCATATTTCAATTGTGTATTTATTTTTTTAGACAATCACCAATAAAAAGCAAAACCTAAAAAAAATATAAAAAGAAAAAATATATATGGAAATCCAAGTGAATAAGACATTTAAAAACAAAAAATCTTAGCATATTCACATGCATCCATACATTCACAAAACATCGCATCATCTCACACTTCATAGCAGAAAAACTCATTAGTTTTCAAAATAATCTCTAGTTAAATCACTGGTAGAAAATCACCACCTCTCTGACCTCCATATCAAACAAGAGCCCATCAAAAGAAAGTGGTAGAGCACATTGAATAAAACCAAGACACATTCAGAGAAGATTTGGATCAAGTAAAAGGAAACATAGAATCGGTGAAAGGAGTTATGAGTCAAGTTCTTCTAGCCTTTAAGTGTATCATCGAGAGGTAAGAGAAAATTCTTAGGGTAGCCTTTGAGGAAGTAGCCTAAACTATTGGTGTATCGAGCGGTCACCAACCAAGAAGAGAACCAGAATCAAGACCCCAAAAGTCCACTATGGCTCAACAAGAGGTCATACAAGCTGATACTTAAGGGTTTGTCCCTCCTTCACCAAAGGTAGGGGCATCTCACACCTTGCAAATTCCGGTCAACAACACGAATAACTATATAGACCTGTAGTATGGAGATCATGACCTAGAAGATATCAGTGAATCACCTCAAAGAACAACTCTTTCTCATGACACTGATAATACCTTGGAACTCAACCAATACAAAGCTCTTGAAGAAAGGTTAAAAGCTGTGGAAGGTTACAATGCTTTCGATGGAGATGCTCTTGAAATGTGTTTAGTTCCTGATGTGGTGATCCCTCCAAAGTTCAAAGTACCTGACTTTGGAAAATATAAGTGGCTCACATATCCAAGGAACCATCTACGCATGTATTCCAGAAAGATACATATGTATGCTCAAGATCAAAATATAATGATCCATTACTTCCAAGATAATTTGAGTGGGGCATCTCTAGATTGGTACATGCAATTGGAGCAAGTTCATATCCAGACATGGGAAGATCTTGCCAATGCTTTCTTGAGACAGTACAAGTACAAATTAAACATGGCGCCTAATCATATGCAACTCCAAAACTTGTCTCAGAAAAAGGAAGAGTCTCTCAAAGAGTATGCTCAGATATGGAGAGAAATGGCGGCCCGTGTACAACCACCACTCCTGGAGAAAGAACTAATTGATATGTTCATGGCACTTTACAAGGGTTGTACTATGATGAGGTGGTAGGAAGTGTCTCTTCCAGATTTTCAGATTTGGTGACTATTGGTGAAAGGATTGAAGCAAGTATAAAGAGCGGTAAGATACAAGGGCATCATCTGGTACCCCTTCTAATAAGAAAATGCATGTTTCTAACTTTACGAAAAAAAGGAAGTAGAAATTAATATTGTAGCATCGCATCCAAGAACACAACAACCATTGTTAATTCCACGAGAATAATAACAAAGCAGGTTCAAAAGGCCTCCGAAAATGTTTTATCCTCTTCCTATGCCGCATTGTAAATTATTGCAACACTTAATCAAAGCATCTTTGGTAGAGCTAAAGCCTCTGGATCCTCCAATTGGGGCACTCCCACCAAAGTACGATGCAAATGCCAGGTGCGAGTATCATGCAAATTCTCTGGGGCATACTATAGAAAAAAGTTGGGCTCTCAGACATATGGTTCAAGACTTGTTGGACTCTTAGGATATTAATTTTGACAAACTGAATATCAAGACAAATTCCATGCCTCTGCATGGTTGGAAAACTGTAAATGAAATCGAAGTGGTTATTGAATTTGGGGCAGCCATACAAGTAAAGGCCCCAATAAGCCTTTTGAAGGAATATCTATGGGATTATGGGTTTCTTTTGAAACATAATGAATCTTTTGAGAAGACTTTACAAAATTTGGTGGATCAGGGGATAGTCCAATTCAGGCAATACCCTAAAGAAGAATATGTAGTTGCAATTGATAGAAATACAAAGAAGCCATTGGTAATCCCATGCCAAGGGCCGATCCTTAATAAGAAGACTTTTTTTATTCCATGGTGAGAGTCAACAGAAGCACTGATGATGATACCAAGATAGAATTTAAGGATACTAGTGGTACCAAAGACTATGATGGTTATTAGGGGGGCATCTCCTACCCCTTATGAAAGTAACAAAGAAGTAACTTGGAGTTATGATTCTACAGTCTACGTAAATGGTTTAAAGAAAGAATGTGATCCATCCTCAAGTTAAGGACCTACGATCACAAATATAACTGGAACCGGGGGCATGGATCGCATTGGTCGAATCTATGGTCCTGAGCCACAAAAGAAGAATCATGATGTAGTTAAGGATAAAAGTAAGGCAGTGGTGGAGGCAAGCCATGAACAACAACCTTCGAGCAAGAATTTTACTAATCAAGAGGCGAAAGAATTCTTGAAAATAATCAAGGGAAATGATTATAGGGTGGTGGATCAACTACACAAAACACCGACCAAGATTTCAATACTCTCGTTGCTCCTCAACTCAGAAGCGCATCAATACTCTCTAATAAAGATTCTAAGTTCTGCTCATGCCGCAGAAGAGATCACAGTAAATCAGTTTGACAATGTTTTAGCAAATCTGACCTCTGGATCATATCTAGGTTTTAATGACAGTGAGTGACCTCCACAAGGCAGAGCTAACAGTAAGGCTTTGCATATTTCTATTCAGATAGGTACTACAAGCTTGTCTAATGTACTCATCGACACTGGTTCTGCTCTCCATGTCTTGCCAAAATCCAGTTTGATGAAGCTAACATTGGGCGGTGTTGTAATAAAGCCAAGTTCGGCGATAGTCAAAGTTATCGATGATTCTCAAAGCATAGTGTTTGGAGAAGGGCATCTTCCTGTCCAATTCGGCCCTCATATGTTTTATATCACTTATCAAGTGATGAATATAGAACCATTATATATATGTTTACTCAGACGGCCTTGGATTTGTGCAGTAGAGGCTCTTACTTCAACTCTACACTATAAATTGAAGTTATTTATTGAAGGAAGACTGTATAGCAACACCGTTTCAAGTCTTAGAGGTTTCCTCAATGATAACCCTACAGATGGGGAAAATTAACAAACATACTGTAACTTTGTGGAGAGACTTAAAAATAGGTATGGAAGGTTCCTCCTCAAAAGGATGGGGTAAACTTATAGATATACCTGAAAAGAAGAATCATTTTGGTTTGGGCTATGAATCATCGAAGGCTACCCTGAAAGGCAAGGCGCAACTTCCTCCCAGCCAATAAACCTTCATCAGTAAAGGAATAGAGCATGGTGGACAAGTGGCAATGATATCTAATAATAGCAACACCAAGAGAACGTCAGATTTCATCCACCAATGTGCTCCTGGAGAAGAGCTCAAAAATTGGACAACCGTGGAGATTCCAGAGATCTTTTTCTTTATGAAGTAGTTTTTCTTGTTTTTAACCTATGTCAAGCCTGGAGCATAGGGGTAGCTTTTAAGGGTCCCCTGATTTGTTTCCAACAGTATTCTCAATTAATAAAATTTATATTTCGCATTCAATTAAGATCCCTGTCTTTCTCTTGCACTTATTTTTTATATTTAAAAATGGCAATACTTTTCTTCATATGCGTTTTCAAAATTCACATACTAAAACTGCACCAAAACATGATAAACATACAGATCCATTCCTAAAATTATCGGTATTGTTACTGCTGCTATCCGATATAATTTTGATGCACCCATCAACCAAGCTGAAGAGGAAGATGATGAAGATCTTGAACTCTCTATAGAATTGGAAAGGGAGATAGAGACAAAAGATGAAAATATACAACCATACGAAGAATCAATTGAGACCATTAACCTTAGAACATAGGAGGATCCCAAAGAGATAAATCTAGGCGAAACATTGGAGGAAAGCATCAAAGAAAGACTGATCAAATTGTTACGCGAATATGTGAATATATTTTCCTGGTCTTACGCAGACATGCCAGGATTGTATAAAGATATTATGGTGCATCGACTACCTATCAAGAAATCTTCTTCTCCAGTTAGACAGAAGCTCAAAAGAAACCGTCCAGACATGTCTAACAAGATTCGAGAAGAAGTCCTTAAACAATTCGACGCATGGTTCTTAGCGGTGTTAGATTATCGGCCTTGGATAGATAACATTATACTAGTGCCCAAGAAGGACGAAAAGGTACCCATGTGGGTAGATTATCAGATCTAAACAAAGCAAGTCCAAAAGACAATTTTCCATTACCTCACATAGAGATTTTGGTGGATAATATAGCTCAAGCTTCGGTGTTCTCATTCATGGATGGTTTCTCAGGCTATAATCAAATCAAAATGGCACCTTAGGATATGGAAAATACTACATTTATGACACCTTGGGGCACTTTCTATTATAAGGTGATGCCTTTCAGTCTAAAGAACACAAGGGAAACTTATCAATAGGATATGGTCACAGTATTCCATGATATGATTCATAAAGAAGTGGAACTATACGTAGATGATATGATTGCCAAATCTCATTCAGAGGAGGATCACATCGTACACTTACATAAATTATTCGAGCGTCTGCAAAAGTTTAAGCTGAGGTTAAATCCGAAGAAATGTACATTTTATGTTAGGTTAGGCAAGCCACTGGGTTTTGTCATAAGCCAGCATGGTATTGAGGTAGATCCCGACAAGGTGAAATCCATACAAGAGATGTCAGATCCAAGGAGACAAAAAGAGGTTCGTGGTTTCTTAGGACGATTGAGTTACATTTCAAGGTTCATATCACACCTAACTACTACGTGTGAGCCTATATTAAAATTACTTCGAAAAGATCAGACAGTGATGTGGAATGAGGAATTTCAGATGGCTTTCAAGACAATAAAGAAATATTTACAAGAGCCACTAATCTTGATGCCACTAGTTCCCAGATGACCACTCATCATGTATATAACAGTTCTTGAAGGGTCAATGAGATGTGTATTAAGACATCATGATGAAATGGGTAGAAAAGAGCATGCAATCTACTACCTCGTCAAGAAATTCACCGACTAAAATTAGGTACTCGCTTCTCGAGAAAACTTGTTGTGCATTGTGTTGCAACTAGATTTAAAATTAAGAGTCGCCCCTACTAGTTTTTATCCTAAGGAAGGGTATCTAATAGGAAACCCTAATTCGTAAAGCAGAGATTCTAAGTTTCGAACTTCTTTAGACGAAAGGAACGTGTTAGGCACCTTTCATCTACCTTATTCTTAAGGATACTAGGTTTATGTTTAGGTTTTAGGTAAAATAGGGTTTTAGTTTCTTATAGGGGAACTCGCCACGATTTTAGCTGTATGCCTACGTATCCTCTGATGAGGAATCAAAGTCCCAATTCGTAGTTCGTATGGGTTTGTATTTTTTTAGGGGTTGCAAAATTATTTTGAATTGCCTCGCATTTGACCAGGTGTAGAGATGGCGGAATTTTGGACTAAATGCGCAATTAGTCAAAATATATTTGGAACCCTTTAGCAAAAATTGTTTGTTTAGATTAATTTATTGCGAAAAATAGATTTAGTGTTTGTTAGATATATTTTAATCATATTAATTGCAAAATTCTTAATTAATGCATGATTAAAAATATTTTAATGCAATAATATAAAAATATATACATTAGTTTCTAAATAAAATAATTTAATTAAATAACAATACAAATAATATATATGAAAATAAAAATTAGTATTAATAATAATAATTATTATTATAAAACGAAAAAATAATATGAAAAAATAATATATAAATAAGAAAATATAGAAAATGAGAAAAAAATAGAAAATATTGAAATTAGTCAGGGGGTACGTTTTTTAGTTAAATAGTAAAAGACGGGGGTGTGAGAAGTTAGGGCATGAATTCATATGTTGAATTCAGGCCCAGTAAGCCTCAGGGTTGCGTGGCTGAACTAATGAGTAAAACGAAGGGTGTAGCGAAGGCTTGGTCCAAGTTCAGATATTGAAATGGGCCCAGAGGTGAGAGGGTTGTGTTGGCTTATGTTGGTTAGTAATTATTGACAATGGTTGGTGTAAAAATAAATGGGCTAGGCCGAAATGCTTTTTCAAAGGGTTGTCCGTGTAATCGTGTACTTGTAACAAATTTTTTATAAACATTAGATTTTTTTACAAAAACTTTTAAAAACTAGTTATATAAAATATAAAATAAAATAATATTTTAATGATAATTAAATCTTTTAATACTTTGCAAAGAAAAATCATTTTTATAATAATAGAAAAAGTTTTAATAATAACAATTTTCTCCAAAATAATACAGTAGTAAAATGTTAGATGGGCTAATTAACAATCTAAATGGGCCTGCAGTTTTCAATCTCACCCCACCTTTTGCTGTTCAAATCCCTAAAAGAAATGGGCCAAACAAAATGGGCTTGCGGTTTCCAAACTCACCCCATCTTTTTCTATTGAATAACTAAAACGAAAATGAGCCAATATGAATTCTAATGGATTTTAAATTAATGTTTCACCTCGTATTTTTACTAACAACAATAACACTTAAATGGGATTTACTTAATTTCCTTTTGAATTAGTTCTAATTTTTGAATCTCATGGGCCATTGGCCAACATGCTTTGTAAACGGGCCCATGGATATGTGGGTCATTCTGATTTAGAAATCCTCACCCCCTGGAATTAAGATACACCCCATATTGACTGGTATTTTTAAAAAAATGGGTCATCAAATATTGTCGTACCATCATTAATCAAAACATTCTTTCTTCCATTTTTAACCTTTAAAATGTGATCATATGGATAGAGAAAATTTGGGGTACGACACATTGGCTTGGGCTACTAAAAGATTAAGCCAACACTGTTGTACCCCAATTTTTTCCTCTAAGATCCCTTCATCATACCATATTGATGCAATCAGAACAAGATCACATTAGGGTTCTTGGTTCTCCTCCCTATCTTCAGCTTTGCTCTTTAAGGAATCACAAAGCACCTTGACTTGTTTTCTTTTGTGATCATGAATATTTTTTCTTTATTTTTCCTTTTAATTAATAAAATTCAATGTTGGTTTGTATTACTTGTTACTAATGTAGGTAAAGGCAATGAGGTTTAGCAAGTTGCTCCATGGGTTCATGAGTTTATTTCCATGCCCTAGGCAATAAATCTCGAGAAGTCCAAACCTCGTCATTGAAGTTGTTTTGGAAGGGATGGCATGGAAAGGTTATTTTGTTTCACTAAATTTCCATGTCATCAAGATTGATTCAAAAGTGCAAGGGATTGATTGAAGAAGTTGTCATGGTTGGACAAGGTCTTCTTCCCATTGATCACAAGTGCATATTTCTCTCAATTCTCAAGATATGGAAGTTGTTTTGGTGGATATGATTTCTCGTTTTCATCCTCATCAACTTCAATTTACAAATAAAGAGTGTTGGTACAAGAAGGTGATTCAAATTTGTCAAGGTTCCTCAAAGCATTTTCTTGATCTAGGAGCTAGGGTTTTGAACTTCAAAGAAGTATATCTTGCTCATCTTTTGGTATTTTTTTGTTATTCCAAAGACATCCTTCTCTTTAAAGGGTTATTAACAACTCACTTCAAAAGTTTCAAGGAGTTTTCATGTGGAAGAAACTTGATGATGAAGAAACATTACAAGTCCTCCAGATGAACCCCTAATTTCTCATGTGTGACTTCAAATGATCATAACTTGGTCAATTTTTATCACCTTAATCCCACTCTTTTTCCATAATGATCTTGAGGATGTGAAATTTATTCCTTCTTTTATATGAAAAGTGAGAAAATGGATGGGAGATGCCCTAAGGATACAAAAGATTATAGGTCATTTCATGATTGTTTTCTAACTTCAACAATTCATAACTCTCTCAAGTTTTGGATATTTTGAATGATTCAAGTCTCAAAATTTCATTCAAGAGGTCTATTTCATGCCATCTTTTTTGGTCAAGAGCAAATTCCAAGTGGCAGGCCTCATTTGGATGCAAAACATTATAGGTCACTTTTGAAGAAAAAATTTGAAATATTTCTAAGTGTGGAAAGTCAACCCTTTTCTTCAAACTTTGACTCAACACAACTTCTTTCTCAAACATCCAATTAATCTCACTCCTTTCACATTTTAAAGCTTGTGACTTCATCTTTCAAATTCTTTAAAAATGACATCATATGGTGTCCTACATTGTTGGCACCATGGTTATGAAAGTAGCATCATAAAATGGAAATTCTAAGTTCAGTCAGATTTGAAAATTAGTTTAAATCCAATTACAAGCTGGTTTAAAGATCGATTTTGTGTCTAATCAAGTTTAGGAACTTTCCATAACAAGAAACGACCCTTAAACCATTCATTTTGCCTAGTTTTAAGCCATGTGAAGTCACACTTTTCACACTTAGCAGGACCACACGATTTCATTGATTTTTCCTCCAATTCACACACTTGAGCCTTGCATCATGATCATCTATAAATAAGGATCATCCCTCACTCATTTGAACAAGCTTTTGATAGCCAATTGACCCCTATTCAGATCCCACATGAACTCTGAATTTGAAATTTTGATTTCTTACATTCTCACCTTCAAACACCAAAAGCTCCTTTCAGTTAGCTTCATTGAACTTCTCTGAGGCTAGCCATACGGTTACTTTCAAGAATTGTGACCTATATTGATCTATAGAAGTCCAGTTTCAGAGAAACTTCTCACTACTTTGTTCAGGTAGATTTCTTGGCCAAATCGATTCAAATGAAAGACTAATCCACTCCTTGTGTTCTTCTAATTCTCGTGCTCTTTATAGTTTGCAATTTCATTGAGAATTGAGTGAGATATCCCAGATTTTCGTGCTCTCTATTTTTTCTGGTTTTCTTCAAACACAGCCTTGCATAATTAATATAAATTTGGCGCGATGGTACCATTAGAATCGTCTTGAACAGACAAATATAATGGTACCCGCCTGGTTTGCTAATTTTACAGATTGAAAGATTCAATTTGGGGATGGATGGAGGTTGAAGACGATGACATGTCTGTCTTCAACTAATGATATGAGGCCATTTTATTTTTTTGAAATGGATACAATATGCTTGCCTTACCATGCGCGTGCCTCAGGAGCCCTTGGATCAGATTACTTTTGTGAGTCAGACTCCATCCAGCGCGCCACATTTTAAGTTGTTTTATTTTAAAAGTGTTGGATCCGGTGTGATATTTAGTAATGGCCATGATATGCACAACGCGCCAGATATCTTGGATTTGATTACTAACGTGTTTTGACTGTCTACCAATGGTCCATATATTTTTGACTTTATTTATCTTTTCTAATTTTTACATTTAATTGTTTTCAATTTCAAAAAATCATAGAAAAATCATTTCTTGTCAAAAAAAGATGAAAAAATCATGAAAAATATTTTTATTTTTCTCTTTCTGGTTTTTATTTTTTCACAATTTCATTTTGTGTTTTGATATTTTTTTATAAATTTTCACTTTATTTGAATTGTTTTAAATGTTTAAAAATACTTTTATGCTTTTTTAAATTCAGAAAAAAATATGGAATGATCCAATGATATTGTTAGAAGTATTGGTGACCTCATTTATTATTTATTTCTGACTTTGCTATTTTTGTATTATTTTTGGTTTATCTTACTCATTTCTGATTTTTCTATAGACTTACTTTTTATTTCTAGATAAATTTGAACATAATTGATATTTTTCTCTTTTATTTCTATTTAAAAACATTTAAAAAACCTTTTTAATGTATATATTAAGTGCAATATTATTTTGTGATGATTTTATGGATAATCTTGGGTTGAATTTTTGATCATGAACTTTATTAACATCATTGGATCCATGGTGTCGAGTCTAACTCCACAAGAATGGATGAATGGTTTTAATAATAGTTTGATTAAATTTTAATTCAAATATGGTTTGTATATTCTTCCCCACCTCTCTTCATCTTATCCCTTTCTCTTGTTTTGATTGTGCTACATGTTAAGGGATGATGATCTCTATATCATTTATCCAAACATGAATAACATAGACTGCTATTGACCGGCCTCAAAATAGGTGTGACTTCTACATAAATCCACTTACGATTGCATAACATAGTGCTAAATTTTGTCCCTAATCGAATAAATGATCATTCGTGGCCCAAACCTATGTTTGCAAGCCTAAGTATGTTAATTTGATCTCTTTGATCCAATAAACTTGAGATTCATTGTGTGGAGGCTTTGGTTCTACCAATCCTCTAATGGATCTACAACACTTTTTGTCAACGCGGATCACTTAAACATTGTTGATCATTAAATGGTATTTTTCAGGATTCCAAATGGATGATATAGTTGACAAAAAGAAAATGAAACTTGTTGTGTGGAGGCTTTGGTTCTACCAATCTTCAAATGAGTTCCAAATGCAAGTTTCAAGATGGTCATCCAACTAACCACTAATTATTAAATTGTCTTTTACTTTATTCCCTTTTATTTTTTATGCTTTATGTACCATTTACTTTAAGAATTATATTTCATGTCATTTTTATTTTTCTCACTTGAGCCTTTTCTTTTCTCTCCTAAGATACCTAATAATCAACATGAACCATAAAAACCTTTAAAGTACTTGGACTATTTGGTTACTATCCTTGGCATTATGGAGTATTGGACTTCTTGGACTTAAGATTAGAAACATTAGCCTATGTTGGAGACCTTGTGACCTTAATTGATATTTTGTCTGGAGTTCTTGATGTTTACCTCAAGACACTGGGTTGTTTGTTTGTTTTGTGTGCAGGTTATTGTGATTACACTCTTTATTTGTAATTTGGAATTTACCCGTATACAGCCGTTACTCTGCCCAATTTTTATGAAGACTTAATAAACTTGAAGTTTGGTTCTCTCAAGAGGTCTAGTATCTTTGCTTGTTTGGTTTCAATCCAAAGAATGGAAATTCTTTCTCTACTCATAATGTCAAGTATTGGCTTCTTGTTGGTTATATGGTTCTAATCCCTAGCTTTTATCTTATACTTTAAGATAGTCTCTTCTTCTCCTCCTCTCATCTTCTTTAATTTAAAATATTCTTCTCCCTCCTTTTGAAAATTCTTCTTGTTTTTAAACTTGAACCACTTTCATAATAAACTTGGACTAAGATCCATGCATTTTCAAAATTGTTTCCTAAATAAACTTTAATCAACTTAGTAATACCTTGACCTTTTTTTGTGAGAAGACTAAAAGCCAATCAATATCATTACAAACCATTTTTCCACTTTTGCTTTTTACTTTAAAACCTTTCTCAAAAGATTGAACTCTTGTCAATCCTTGTTGTGATGCAAACAATTATACTTCTACAATATGTAGTGAAGTGAGATATTTTCTACTTGGGTGTTGAGCGAGGCATTATTGATTTTAAAATCCAAGCCATATCCTCCACTTTGAGATGATGCAAATTCTCCTTTCTCATGATTTTGGGTAGTAAGTATGGTTTCCACACGGACAATGACGATGATGTCTTATCTCATAAAATTAACCAACATACTTGTGCTTTAAAAATCTTTAAAAGAGGAAGTACGTGTACCCTGATCCCCTATTGCATAAAAGGTGGTACGTAGGCACTAAAAGTTCGCACCTGCGGTGGGTGCAAAAACCATGAAAATATATTTCTTTTCTCACCCCCACCATCCATTTTTATACAACATTTTATAGCCAAAATATACAGATTTTACAAAGATGTTCCTGCGGAGTACCGTAGATGTTTAGTGTGCTAATACCTTCCCTTTGCATAACCACCCCCCTTACCTTGAATCTTTTCCCTCTTTTTGGGTTATTCGCTCTTTTCCTATTCATTTAGAAATAATAAAGCACGGTGGCAATTTTTATTTTGATCTGTATAAGTTTAGTCAATCCAATGGCTTAGTCTTAAACATTTATACCACTATAGAAAAATGGAGACTTCATTGGGGAAAGATTGACCTATTGCTGGTCCATCGCTAAGTGGGTTGAACCTATCTTTGTTTTTATCTGTATATGTGCTATCGTTGTTTATGTGGTATATGTTGTATATATGTTTGTCTGGACTTTCATGGTTTTCAAGGTGCTTGGTGATTACTCATAAGTCCTATACCCGGACTTGGGAAAACTTTAATATAGGATGGGAGGTATAGTCAATTTAACTTTGAGGGAGTAATCCCAAAAAAGGAGGCATGAGATACCCCACTCAGTGGAGGCCCATTTGACTGTAGTATCGTTTACCAAGTAATCGGGAAGACATACTACTTTCGACCTGGGAGTTTGCTGAAGCCGAGGACCATAGAATACCTAACCCATCTTGGCCTTTTAGTTGTAATTTGGAAGCCATTATAGAGTAATCTGGAGATAGTTATTACGCGATACTATGCTCAGACGAGTTTTTCTTGAGAATATTACTAATTACCGAGTCAATCAGGAAGTTGGTAATATCCGAAGGAAGGATGTAGACTTTGGGAACCTCTAGATCCTTGTTCGGAAGGTGATAACTTTTATACCAACACCCTATGGGTAGTACCTTCGACCTCATGCTCGTGACTTTGAACCTATGAACCCTATATGTGTGATCTTGTGTGTGATTGTTGCCTCATGCATCCATGCACTCATAAGCATCATTTTGAAGAAATTTTATTTCGAGGGACTTAACAAGTTGAGCATTTGTGAATATCTCAGGTACTTTTGACCATGGATTATGGAAAAAGAAAGACTGGAAAATACAGTTTCAAAGATCCCAAGATAGATGAGTTCATCAGTCTAATTCCCGAGATTGAGTGTTCTGCAGATTTTCAGAAGAAGTATGGATTCATCATTCCTCTCATGAATCTTAGGATGAAGGAGGGTATTCTCTCGACCTTGGTCAAGTTCTATGATATGATGTATCATTTCTTTAATTTTCCCGACTATTAGTTGATTCCTACACTGGAGGAGTATTCTTATCTATTGGATTTACCTATTACCGATCGTGTTCCTTTTACTGGTTTGGATGGTGAGCCAAAACCACACGAGATTGCTGCTTTGATCCATCTAGGGAAGTCTGAGGTGGAAGCCCATATGACTTCTAAAGGAGGGATTAGAGGATTATTGGCCCAGTTCTTATTGGAGAAAACTCGTTACTTTGCCAGAATGAAGAGTACAGTCGCTTTTGAGGCCATATTTGCTCTACTTGCCTACGGGTTGTTTTTATTTCCTAATGTGGATAAATTTGTTGTTGTTAATGCAATCTGGATCTTCATGATTGGAAATCCAGTTCCAACATTGTTGGTGATGCTTATTACTCCATTCATCTTCGGAACTCTTATCATGGGGGAATGATTATCTGTTGCACGCCTTTGTTGTACCAGTGGTTTATCTCTCATATGCCTCAGTCTGATGTTTTTTGGGATGTTAGGAAGGAACCCCATTGGGCTCCTAAAATCATGGCACTTACTCAGATATTGATTGGTATCATCGATCTTACCAGGATGTAGAGATTGTTGACAGTTGTGGTAGTTTCTCCAATGTACCTCATCTTGGTACAAAGGGAGGAATTAACTATAACCCTGTTCTTGCACGATGACAGCTTAGTTATCTGATGAGGGATAAACCAAATAGTATTCATTTTAGTAGTTTATTTCTGAAGTAGGGAGAAGACCATAAGGAAGCTAGAGAGCATATTGCGAAGGCCTGGCGTCACATTCAAAAGAGTAGGAAAGACTTGGGACCTAGGGGGGCTGTTTCTTTGGAACCATATCTTCAGTGGCTCTAGATGAGAGCTATTCAGTTGAAGATGTTGTATTCCTGGGAAACACCTATGCCTGATTTGTTTGTAAAGACCAATCCTCCCTTAGTGGATGATATACAACAACTACAACTTGCTTTGGTCAGGATGCAGTAGGAAAAGGATGCTTGGAAGAATAAGTTTCAAACTTTAGAGATTTCCTATAGAGCAGACTTGAAGGAGAAAAACGACTTGATTGAGATTCTTGGAAGTCGGTCTGTAGAGATGATGGAGAGGCAAGGGTATTTATTTTCTCCTAAGCCTTAGTCAGATGCTGATTACTCACTTCCTGATTTAGGAGATTGGAAGGAGGTTGCCACCAGGTATGCGGATGAAAACTAGAGGTTGAAGGCTCAGATTTCCAGGCTTACAGGGAAGCGCCAGGATATAGAGTGATCTCCGACAACTTTACTTCTCAGGGTTTTAGAATTTATTTTCATCTTGTACTTGGGATCATTGAAACTTGTAATCCATTTTGAAGTTATTATAATAAATTTTTTCAGTGTTTCAAATATGTTATTACTTTGATATTTACAATATGTCTATAAATCTTTAAGTCCCTTGAAATTTTAATAATTAAAACAAATCATGTGCATTGAATATCATGCATCATATTGAACATATTTATTGCATTTGTTATGCATATCCAGGTGTCTTACCAAGCTTCTTTACTTCGTTCAGCAAGCTCACTCACCACTACAACACTCGAGCTAATTTCAGAAGGAAGATGGATAACTTAGAACAAGAGAATCGCGAGCTGCGCGAGGAGGTTTCTGCTTTCAAGGTTGGCATGGAAAATCTTACTGCTCTGATGGAATCTCTGGTGGCTGCTCAGAATCAGCCACTGAGTGTTCAACCTCAACCAACAAGGGCTATTGCTGAAGCTCTAATTGTTCCTGTATCTGGTACCCCAACTATTATTCAAAATCGCATGCCTTAAGGTTATCCCTGGGGAGTTCTAGGGAATTTTGCACCTGAAGGTTTCAATCTTGGTCCTCAAGAAGCTTAAGTTGTTTAGACTACTGTTACTCCGACACCTCTTGTGGTGCATACTGCTCCTATTGCACCTCCTTCGGTGAATTTGGTTCCATTTGTTAATGATGATGTGTGTCGTCCTTTTCCTACACCAAGTGAAGACTTGGGTATTTATGATAGAATGGATGATTTTCAAGAATAGTTTGACAAGATGCAGAGGGAGATGAAGGCCCTCAGGGTAAAAGAGTTATTTGGGCAGAATGTGAATGAATTATGCTTGGCCCCGAATGTTAAGATACCTTCAAAGTTTAAGGTCTCGGAGTTTGAAAAGTACAAGGGCAACATTGGCCCTCGTGCTCATCTGGTAATGTATATAAGGAGAATGTCTACCATACTAATGATCAGCATCTGTTGACTCACTTTTTTCAGGATAGTTTGACTGGTGCTGCACTGAAGTGGTATATAAGTTTGGACAGTGTCAATATCCATACTTTCAATGACCTGGGAGAAGTATTTATCAGACAATACAAATACAACATGGACATGGCGCCTGCCTGTGATCAACTAAGGGCCATGGTTAAAAAAGACAGGGAATCATTCAAAGAATATGCACAAAGATGGAGTGAGGTAGCCGCCCAAGTGATTCCTCCCATTGAAGAGAAAAAGATTACTAAGATTTTCTTGAAGACTTTGGGTGATTTCTATTATGAGAGGATGGTAGAAAGTGCGCCAAGTGGCTTTACTAAAATGGTAGGAATGGGTATCCATTTAGAAGAGGCTGTAAGAGAGGGCCGTTTAACGAAGGGTGAAGGGTCTGGAGGTGCGAAGAAGCCATCTTATGGGTTTACCAAGAAGAAGGAAGGGGATACAAATGATGTTATGCAAGAGAGGAGGGTTAATCCTCCTAGAAGAAATTATCAGTGTCATCAGCAAGTCGCCTCAGTTACTCCAGTTGTTGGTGTAGCTCCAACCATCGTTGCTTATCAGAGACTGTCCCAGCAGGGGAATCAAGGGTATAATCAGAGAAGGGAGATTTATGACACTATTCCTATAAGTTATACAGAGTTACTACCGACATTGATTTAAAATAAGTGGGCTCAGACCCGACCACCTCTCGCTGTACCATCACCATTTCCTTGGTATTGCAAAGCAGACCAAACATGTGCTTTTCATCAGGGAGCACTAGGGCATAATGTTGAGAATTTTTATCCTTTGAAGACTGAGGTGAAGAAATTGGTGAAGTATGGTATTCTATCTTTCAAGGACGTGGGCCCTAATGTGAAAGACAATCGTCTACCCAAGCATGGAGGAGTGATTGTTGTAAACATTATCGCCGGTTGTCTAGCTGACTTCCAGATTTTTGATATTCATCTGGTTAGAGGAGATTTGGTGAAAATGCATGAAGACCTCTATGAATTTAGCTACTATATGCATGACCATTCTGGTTGTACTATTTGTAGTACAAACATACATGGTTGCGATAAAATAAAAGGCTGATTTGTAGGAGATGATGGATGAGGGCCTCATCTATATAATCAGGCCTAGGGCAGAGTATGAAGAGGAGGTGAACATGGTTTCTGGATGTCTTGGAGTGTTTATAATTTTTTATATGGAGCACATGAATGAGGACC
Organism: Vicia faba; assembly: GCA_948472305.1. NCBI lineage: Eukaryota > Viridiplantae > Streptophyta > Magnoliopsida > Fabales > Fabaceae > Vicia > Vicia faba. The sequence goes on along the minus strand of OX451737.1, from coordinate 1,435,517,704 downwards.
TTGTACAATTGCATGCTACTTTCCGCCACATGGCTGGTCAGGTGGAACATCAGTATGGATCTTGCCGAATTTGTTCTCGAGACTCCCGAGGATGTTCAATTGTGAGGAAAGGTGTTCAGTTGTTATTGGATAATGGAACTATCAAGGTTACAGGTCAAAGGGATGATTACCATGAAGTTGATATGATTGAGGTTTGTTTGGCTGAAGAAGAGTCAGATGATGAGTATGCCTCTGCAGATGAGTTCTTCTCCTTGGATGAAGATTTGTTTTCCAGAGATGACCCCATGCTGAATGATTGTGTTAAAGAAGGGGAAAACATCATTGTGCCTTGTTTTGTTGCACCCGCCCATTTTGAAGTTGAGTATTATAGCAAGCCAACAGTTACCCCATTGGTGATTAGTTTGCCGGGTCCTGTCCCCTACAAGTCAGATAAGGCTGTACCCTACAAATATAATGGTACAATCTTACAGGATGGTGTGGTAGTTCCCATCCAGCCAATGCAGATGTTGGAAATATTTCTAAGACTAGCAGAGTGACCCGCAGCGGTCGTGTATTTGCACCAGTTGTTTGTGGAGATGTTAGCACTGGAAATAAAATTGCTGAGAATGTTGAACCCAATAAGGCTACGGGTGAATCTAGTGGAGCTACGTTAGAGAAAGAAGTGGATGATATTCTGAAGATAATCAAGATGAGCGACTACATAATTATAGATCAGCTAGTGCATACTCCTTCAAAAATATTTATCATGGCTTTATTGATGAACTCCTATGCTCACAGAGAATCTCTGATGAGGGTATTGGATCAAGCTTTTGTGGAAAGTGACATGCCTATAGACCAATTCAACAGTGTAGTAGGGAACATTACGTCATGTAATAACCTGAGTTTCTCCGACGATGAATTGTCAGATGAAGGAAGGAATCACAACTTGGCCCTTCATATCTCTATGAATTGCAAGAATAATTCACTATCCAATGTGCTGATTGATAATGGATCTGCTTTGAAAGTTATACCGAGAAGCACACTTATGAAATTGAAATATCAAGGAACGCCCATGCGCCCAAGTGGCATTATTGTGAAAGTGTTTGATGGATCAAGGAAATATGTTATTGGTGAAGTGGACTTGCCTGTTCATATAGGCCCACATTTGTTTCAGATTACTTTCCAAGTCATGGATATTGTACCCGCTTATAGTTGTTTGCTAGGAAGGTCGTGGATACATGAGGCAGGGGCTGTCACTTCAACTTTACACCAGAAGATGAAGTTTTCACGTGAAGGAAAAGTGGTAATTATAAATGGAGAACATGCATTATTGATATCTCATTTGTCCTCATTCAACATTGTGGAGGCGGATGAAGCTGCTGTTGGAACCCAGTTCCGAGCCTTATCCATTGATAACATAAGAGGAAATGAGAGTTCTATGGTTTCTCTTAAGGATGCACAAAAAGTTGTGTGTAAGGGTCATATTGAGGTATGTGGACAAATTATGATTCCACCTGTAAACAAGAACATAGCTGGCTTGAGGTTCAGTTTGAAGAATGAAAAAAGTAAGAGCATGAGGCCAAAGCCTACTGCAAGCAAGTATCAAGACGTCTTCCATAGCGGGGGTTATCTTCATCCAACTATTTCCGGGATTAATGCCATTGTGGAAGATGAAATAGAGCCGAAAATGCCAAATTACGTGACGCACAGAGTTAGGGTTCAGAACTGGATCACCATTAATGTTTCCTCTTTCATACATGTTGCAAAGTGATTTTTTTTGTTAATATTTTTTAAAAGCTTTCACTCTGCCCAAGGTGGAAGTATTATTGTATGGGCTTATCTGTTTGCTGTGACTTTTAAAATCAATAATAAAAGTTGTCTTTGTTTCCCAAATTGTGTCTTTATTTTCTGCTTTTCTTGGAAAATGGTAATCAGAAAAAACCTTTCAAAATAAGTAATAACTGTAATTCAATCTGCATGATCACTTGTTATATCTGTCAGTTTCTAAAAGCAATCATAAATCATATGTGCATATTAATTAAAAAACCCGTTGAATACAATGACCCTGCACCCTCTCCCAACTTTGAATGTCATGTGTATGGGGCCGAAGAAGAAGACTATGATGAGATTCCAGAAGAGGTCTCACAATTGCTTGAGCGCGAGGAAAATGCCATTCATCCATATAAAGAGCCATTGGAAGTAATCAATTTGGGTTCAGAAGAAGATCCGAAAGAAGTCAAGATCGGAGCGTTGCTACATCCTGATGTGAAGAGAAAGTTGATTGAGTTATTGAAAGAGTATGTGGATATTTTGCTTGGTCTTATTAAGATATGCCTGGTCTAGATACAGATATTGTAGAGCACCGTTTTCCATTGAATCCAGAGTGTCCGCCAATCAAACAGAAGTTGATAAGAACTCACCCGGATATGGGAGTAAAGATAAAAGATGAGGTTCTAAAGCAGATTAATGCTGGTTTTCTTGTGATGTCATTGTACCCTCAGTGGATTGCCAATATTATCCCAGTACCGAAAAAAGACGGAAAAGTTCGCATGTGCGTAGATTAGAAAGATCTAAATAAAGCTAGTCTAAAAGATGATTTTCCATTGCCGCACATTGATATGTTAGTGGATAGCACAACAAAGTTCAAAATTTTCTTGTTCATGGACGGATTTTACGGGTATAATCAAATAAGGATGGTTCCTGAGGACATGGAAAAACAACGTTTATCACACCCTGGGGAACATTCTGTTACAGAGTGATGCCCTTCGGGTTGAAGAACGCGGGTGCAACGTGCCAGAGGGCTATGAAAACCCTATTCCATGATCTGATGCACAAGGAAATCGAGGTATATGTTGATGATATGATTGCTAAATCCCAGACTGAAGAAGGGCATGTAGAAGATTTGTTGAAGTTGTTTCACCGTTTGAGGAAGTATCGTCTCCGCTTGAATCCAAATAAATGTACCTTCGGTGTTCGATCAGGGAAATATTTAGGTTACATTGTTAGCCAGAAATGAATTGAAGTTGACCCTGATAAAGTCAAAGCAATTCAAGAAATGCCAGCACCAATAACTGAAAAACAAGTCAGAGCATTCCTTGGGCGTTTGAATTATATTTCCATATTCATTTCTCACATGAATGCAACATGTGAACCAATCTTTAAGTTGTTAAAGAAATATCTAGGTTATGTATGGACAAATGATTGAAAAAGGGAATTTGAAAGTATTAAAGAATATTTGATTGAACCTCCTATCTTTCTCCCTCCTATTGAAGGAAGATCGTTGATTATGCATCTGATAGTGTTAGATAATTCCATGGGTTGTATTTTGGGACAACAAGATGAGACAGGAAAGAAAGAGTATGCCATTTATTATCTCAGTAAAAAGTTTATTGATTGTGAGTCGCGGTATTCCAAGCTGGAAAAGACATGTTATGCTTTGGCCTGGGCGGGAAAATGTTTGCGGCAGTATATGTTGAATCACACTACTTGGTTGATCTCCAAAATGGATCCATTCAAGTATATTTTTCAAAATCTTGCTCTTACTGGGAGAATTACCCGCTGGCAGATGCTGTTATCTGAATATGACATCTAATACCACACTTAAAAAGCTATTAAAATCAGCGTGTTAGTAGATTATCTGGCTCACCAGCCAGTTAATGATTATCAGTCTGTGATGTATTACTTTTCCGATGAGGATGTGATGTTTCTGAAAGTGAAACATTGTGATAAACCGTTTCCTGAGGAAAGTCATGATCCTGAATCTCGTTGGAGTATGATATTTGATGGAGCTGTGAATGCTTATGGTAAAGGAATTGGTGATGTGATTGTCACTCCACATGATCGCACATTCCTTTTACTGCAAGGTTGACATTTGATTGTACTAATAATATGGCAGAATATGAGGCTTGGATCATGGGTCTCGAGGAAGCTATTGATCTTAGAATTAAAATTCTAGATGTGTATGGTGATTCAACTTTGGTAATAAATCAGATTAAAGGAGAGTGGGATACTCGTCACCCCGACTTGATCCCTTATAAAGATTATGCTAGAAGGTTGTTACCCTTCTTTAATAAAGTTGAATTCCATCACATTCCTAGAGATGAAAATAAAATGGCGGATGCTCTAGAAACTCTGGCTTCTATGTATTAAGTGAATACTTGGAATGATATACCTAAAATTATGGTTCGACGACTGAATAGGCCCGCTCATGTGTTTACAACAGAAGAGGTAACATATGAGAAACCTTGGTATTATGATATCAAGCATTTTATCCAAACTCAGGAATACCTGATTGGTGCATCAAATATACACAGAAAGACATTGAGAAGATTGGCTGGATGTTTCTTCCTCAATGAAAATGTGTTGTACAAGATAAATTATGACATGGTCTTGCTCAGATGCGTGGATAGACACGAAGTAAACAAGTTGATGCATGAGGTTCATGAATGCTCATTAGGCACGCATGCCAGTGGACATTCGATGGCTAAAAAGATGCTAAGGGCAGGTTACTATTGGCTGACAATGGAATCCGATTGTTACAAATTTGCAAAGAAGTGTCATAAATGCCAGATTTATGCGGACAATGTTCATGTGCCTCCGACACTTCTTAATGCAATCTTTTCCCCATGGGCTTTCTCTATGTGGGGTACTGACATGATTGGGATGATAGAACCCAAAGCTTTGAATGGACACCGTTTCATATTGGTAGCAATTGATTACTTCACCAAATGGGTGGAAGCTACTTCATATGCTAACGTCACCAAGAAGGTGGTTCTGCGCTTCATTAAGAATAATCTCATATGTCGGTATGGTGTGCCGAGCAGAACTATCACTAACAATAGCTCAAATATGAACAACAAGATGATGACAAAACTTTGTGAGGAATTCAAGATTGTGCATCACAATTCATCTCCATACAGACCAAAGATGAATGAGGTTGTTGAAGCTGCTAATAAGAATATCAAGAAGATTATCCAGAAGATGGTTGTTACTTATAAAGATTGGCATAAAATGCTCTCTTTTGCTTTGCATGGATATCGAACATTTGTCTACACTTCAACAGGAGCAACCCCATTCTCCCTTGTGTATGGAATGGAAGCGGTACTCCCAATTGAGGTTGAGATTCCCTCTTTGTGTGTGATAATGGAAACGATGTTGTCAAAAGTTGAATGGGTCAAGAACATGTTTGACCAATTGAGTTTGATTGAAGAGAAGAGAATGACGGCTTTGTGTCATGGCCATTTATATTAGAGGAGAATGAAGAAAGCTTTTGATAAGAAGGTCAAACCTTGTGAATTCAGAGAAGGGGAACTCGTGCTCAGGAAGATCGTGTCTTTTAATGTTGATTCTAGGGGAAAGTGGACTCCCAATTTTGAAGGCCCATATGTTGTCAAGAAAGCCTTCTATGGCGGTGCATTAATTCTTGAAACTATGGATGGAGAGGAGTTCCCACGTCCCATGAATGCTGATGCAGTTAAGAAATACTTTGCCTAAAGAAATAAAAGAACAACTCTCTAAGTTGAAAACCCAAAAGGGCGGCTTAGGAAAAAAAAGAGCGTCTCGGTAGGCCGAAAACCCTAAAGGGAGGTCTAGGCAAAAATTAGAGACATAAACAGAATAAAATTTACCACTAAGTTCAAAACCCGCAAGGGCGGCTTTGACAAAAGTTAGGGACTTTCTTGGCAAGTAACTGCATCAGACAAGACTTAATCGTTGAAGCAATAATCTTCTTGAATCCTTACCATACTTCAACAGAAGCTGCTGCTCAGGATTTCAAAATTTGTTAGAGGGGATAGTTGTCATTGTATCTCAATGTGTCTGTTCCATTATATATTACCATTTTCTGAACTCTAATCATCCATGGAGTCTCTCCATTCGCAGACTACCATTCTATTAATGAAATTTGAGCTTTTACCCAGTTCTTTATATTTCTTATCTTATTTAGCTTGCAAAGACTCCATTTATTATTGATAATAACTTTCAAAGCAAAAATATTAAATAACAAAATTGATTTTCAAAAAGAATTTACAATTTACTTTTACTTTAAAATTTGTGACGCAAGAGAAAAGCAAAAGTGGTGATCCCAGGAATGGACGAACTCCAATTGTTTTGAAAAGTGTTGTTTCCCGGGGAAGTTTATCTCAGGATGTTTTCGTTGTATTGGGTTTGTGACTCCAGTGTCCCCAGTCAAGTTTTCGTTCAATTTTATTCTTTTCTGAGTATGCATGATATGAATACTCAATCCAAGATTTCTCTGGTGAAGGTTTAGCTTGTTTAATATAATTTCTTTCTTCCCAGAGAAGTGGGTACAATAATTACTCTCGAAGAACACATGTCTCCGGTTTCTCCAGTGTAGAACATATATTGGTTTTCCCTTTGAGAATGTGGTGTTGACCTCTCCAATGAAGTCAGCATGAAATCCCCAGTTAATGTCTTGATGATGGGACATTATATGCCTTAGCGAAGTTTGTATGTTTTTCCTCCTTCAGAATGGGCATGAATTCCCCATTGATTGTTTTGATGATTTGGTGTCCGTCTGCTTTTCTTGAAATTAATTTTTCAATCCCCAGTAGAAGCGTTACTTTTGAAAATATTTATTTCCCCGTTGAAGTCTGAGTGTTATTCCCTGGTAAAGTCGGGGAAAGGATGTTATATCTCTGTATCTGTATTATTTTGTCGCTATGTTTTGTTTACTTTCGAATCACGTTTCTCCACAGTGAAATTAATCCATGCAGTAGGTTTTGTTTCCTCAGTTGGCGCCTACTTTTTCTTATGGAATGTTCATCTTGGATGTGATTTAGCCGAGTGTTGATTGTGCCTGAGTTGGTTTTTCCTGGTCAATCCCAGTGTTATATGTCTGTTTTGTCAGCATATGCACGATAACACTCATACTTTCATACATACATCATGCATAGTTAAAAATTGGAAAATAATTGCTCATTCACATTCGTTATTGTTTTGTGGAAGTTTTGCCCTGTTTTACTGAGTTGTATTGTCCCCTCTCCAGTAGAGTGTCATTCATAAGCAAAAAGTGTGTGTTCTTTCAATTTCCCCACTGAGTTGTCCCTCGTGGAAGATTTTTGCTTTAGCTTTCCTGTACAGCTCTTTGTTTGGATGATTTGGGTTTCCCTCTTGAGTTCATTTCTCAGAGAATGTATTTTGGTAGACTATTTCATTCCAGTTTATTTCTGGATCGAATCTTTGTTTCCCAACAATATTATTACTTTGGATGTTTGAAAGCTTCGAGTTTTGGTTTGACAATGTACATTTATTTTGCACGAGAAGACTTTATCTCCTCACCAGGAATACATTGGCATTTCCCCAGGAAGTCATATTTCATTCCCCAGGAAGCCATATTATTCTCCCCATGAAGTCATGTTGCGTTACCCGAAAGTAATTTTTTTTTACAATCCTTCCTATAAAAACAAGTAGTAAGTCTCTTTATTTGATCAACTTGTACTTCCCTGCAAAAGTCGACGTAACCTTTTTTTGCTATCTTCTCAGTGGATAGTTTGTATTCCATAGTCAAAATTACACTAGTGGATGGCAAGACTTTCAATATCACAGAGATAGTTCATTGTGAAATCTTTGCAAGTGGTAGTCTCTTTATTTAAGAAAATTTATATATTACCCTTTCCAAGAAGAATGACTTGGTTAAAGAAGAAGTTGAGACCCGTTCTAGGTGAAATGCTAGAATTTTGGGGAAAAATTGTTATCTTTTTTCTACCTTCAGTGAACGTTGGTAGTTAATCATCAGTGAACGGCGGTGCTATGATATTTTCTCTTTCTACCTTCCGTGAAAGTTGGTAGGCCACCTTCAGTGAAAGTTGGTGATTGTTATATTTTTGCTACCTTCAGTGAATATTGGTAGTTCATCGTCAGTGAGCGGCGGTGCTATGATATATTTTCTCTTTCTACCTTCAGTGAAAGTTGGTAGGTCACCTTTTGTGAAAGTTGGTGATTGTTATCTTTTTTGTACCTTCAGTGAACGTTGGTAGTTCATCGTCAGTGAACGACGGTGCTATGATATATTTTCTCTTTCTACCTTCAGTGAAAGTTTGTAGGTCACCTTCAGTGAAGTTGGTGATTGTTATCTTTTTGCTACCTTCAGTGAACGTTGGTAGTTCACTGCCAGTGAACGATAGTGTTATGATATTTTATTTTCTATCTACCTTCAGTGAAAGTTGGTAGTTCGTCGTCATTAAACATTGATGATTTCTTCTCTCTACCTTCAGTAAACATCGGTAGCTCACCGTTAGTAACTGTCGGTGTTATTATTTCTTTCCTCTTCAGTAAACGTTGGTAGTTTCACCTTCAGTAGAAGTTGGTGTATCCTTTGAGTTTTTATCATCGTCTATAAGTCAGGTCTTTTGATTCACCAGTGACTTATTTTCCTGGTCGGGTTTATCTTTTATTTCTTTATTTCCTTTTTTACATCCCCAAAAGTGATTTGTGTCTCTTTGATTTTGTTCATGAGCATTCATGCTCATAAGAATTGCATGGCATCTTAGAGACAAAAATAGGGTTCATTTAATATTTAAGTATCTTCGATCGCATCGACACGATGATTTTTAACCATATTGATGCAATCACAAAAAGATCACATTAGAGTTCTTGGTTTTCCTCCCTATCTTTAGCTTTGCTCTTTGAGGAATCACCAAACACCTTGACTTTTTTTTATTTTTCCTTTTAATTAATAAAATTCAATGTTGGTTTGTCTTACTTGTTACTAATGTAGGTAAAGGAAATGAGGTTTAGCAAGTTGCTCCATGGGTCATGAGTTTATTTCCATGCCCTAGGAAATAAAGCCTGAGAAGTCCAAACCTTACCATTGAAGTTGTTTTGGAAGGGATGGCATGGAAAGGTTATTTTGGTTCACTACATTTCCAAGTGATCAAGATTGATTCAAAAGTGCAAGGAATTGATTGAAGAAGTTGTCATGATTGGACAAGGTCTTGTTCCCATTGATCACAAGTGCATATTTCTCTCAATTCTCAAGATATGGAAGTTGTTTTCGTGGATATGAGTTCTCATTTTCATCCTCAACAACTTCTATTTATAAAGCAATAGTGTTGGTACAAGAAGGTGATTTAAATTTGTCAAGGTTCCTCAAAGCATTTTCTTGATCTAGGAGCTAGGGTTTTGAACTTCAAAGAAGTATATCTTGCTCATATTTTGGTATTTTTGAGTGATTCCAAATAAATGTATCTCTTCAAAGTGTTATTAACAAATCACTTCAAAATTTTCAAGGAGTTTTCACGTGGAAGAAACTTGAAGATGAAGAAAGATTACAAGTCCTCCAGATGAACCCCCAATTTCTCATGTGTGAATTCAAATGATCATAAATTGGTCAATTTTTATCACCTTGATCCGAATCATTTTCCATAATGATCTTGAGGATGTGAACTTTATTCCTTCTTTTATATGCAAAGTGAGAAAATGGAAGGGAGATGCCCTAAGGATACAAAAGATTATAGGTCATTTCATGATTTTTTGCCAAGTTCAACAATTCATAACTCTCGAGTTTTGGAGATTTTGAATGGTTCAAGTCTGAAAATGTCATTCAAGAGGTTTATTTCATTCCATCTATTTTGGTCAAGAGCAAATTCCAAGTGGAAGGCCATGTTTGGATGAAAAACATTATAGGTCACTTTTGAAGAAAAAATTTGAAATATTTCTAAGTATGGAAAGTCAACCCTTTTCTTCCAACTTTGACTGAACACAACTTCTTGCTCAAACATCCAATTAATCTCACTCCTTTCACATTGTAAAGCTTGTGACTTCTTCTTTCAAATGCTTCAAAAATCACATCACATGGTGCCCTACATTGTTGGCACCATGGTTATGAAAATAGCATCATAAAATGGAAATTCCAAGTTCACTCAAATTTGAAAATTGGTTTAAATCCTATTACAAGCCTGTTTAAAGATCAATTTCATGTCTAATCATGTTTAGGAACTTGCCATAACAAGAAACGATCCTTAAACCATTCAGAAACGATCCTTAAACCACAAGATTTCATTGATTTTGCCTCCAATTCACACACTTGAGCCTTGCATCATGATCATCTATAAATAAGGATCATCCCTCACTCATTTGAGCAAGCTTTTGATAGCCCACGAGCTCTAAATTTAAAATTATGATTTCTTACATTCTCGCCTTCAAACACCAAAAGCTCCATACGGTTACTTTCAAGAATTGTGACCTATATTGATTTGTAGAAGTCCAGTTTCAGAGCAACTTCTCACTACTTCGTTTAGGTAAATTTCCTGGCCAAATCGATTCAAATGAAAGACTAATCCACTCCTTGTGTTGTGCAATTTCATTGAGAATTGAGTGAGATATCCCAGATTTTCGTGCTCACTATTTTTTCTGGTTTTCTTAAAACACAACCTTGCATAATTTATAGAAATTTGGCACGATGGTACCATTAGAATCGTCTTGAATAGACGAATCTAATGGTACCGGTCTGGTTTGCTAATTTTATAGTTTAAAAGATTCAATTTGGAGATGGCTGGAGGTTGAAGACGATGACATGTTTGTCTTCAACCAATGATATGAGGCCACGTTATTTTTTTGAAATGGACTCAATATGCTTGCCTTACCATGCGCGTTCCTCAGGAGCCCTTAGATCTGATTACTTTTGTGAGTCAGACTCCATTCAACGCGCCACATTTTAAGTTGTTTTATTTTAAAAGTGTTGGATCCAGTGTGATATTTAGAAATGACCATGATATGCATAACACGCCAGATCCCTTGGATTTGATTACTAACGCATTTTGACTCTCATCCAATGGTCCATATATTTTTTACTTTATTTTTCTTTTCTTATTTTTATATTTAATTGTTTTAAATTTCAAAAAATCATAGAAAATTCATTTCTAGTCAAAAAAATCTGAAAAAATTATGAAAAATATTTTGATTTTTCTCTTTCTGATTTTTATTTTTTCACAATTTTATTTTGTGTTTTGATATTTTTTTATATATTTTCACTTTATTTGAATTGTTTTAAATGTTTAAAAATACTTTTATGCATTTTTAAATTCTGAAAAAAAATATGGAATGATCCAATGAAATTGTGACAAATATTGGTGACCTCATTTATTTTTTATTTCTGACTTTGCTATTTTTTTATCATTTTTGGTTTATTTTACTCATTTCTTATAATTTCAAAAATAGTTTCTGACTTTAAAAAAGTACCAAAAATTTTATAAAATTATTTTAGTTCATTTCTGATTTTTCTATGGTCTTACTTTTTATTTCTAGTTTAATTTGAACATATTTGATATTTTTCTCTTTTATTTCTATTTTAAAACATTTTAAAAACCTTTTTAATGTATATATTAAGTGCAATATTATTTTGTGATGATTTTCTGGATAATCATGGGTTGAATTTTTGATCATGAACTTTATTAACATCATTGGATCCATGGTGTTGAGTCTAACTCCACAAAAATGGATGAATGATTTTAATAATAGTTTGATTAAATTTTAATTCAAATGTGGTTTGTATATTCTTCCCCACCCCTCTTCATCTTATCCCTTTCTCTTGTTTTGATTGTGCTACATGTTAAGGGATGATGATCTTGTTAGACGGTGTGGCAATTGATCGAGAGGGGGGTGAATAGATAACCTCTTACTTTTTCAAGGATTTAAGATTATTTTATTAAAGCGAGTTGAAAGCAGCGAAAATCAATGTCCTGAATAAATTTCGTGTACTTTGTACCGACTACTAGAAAACTTGACATGTGAAAAACTTGCTGGATTTTTATTAAATGAAATGGATGAATATCCAACTCAAAAATCTTAACGTTTCAATGCACTTATCATAAAAACAGTATTTCCAATGAATTTAGAAATTTGTTAGGAATTTTGTTAAACACTTGGCATATGCTTGTATAAGTATTTAATAGTGGTGGTTTGGTGAAAACGTTTGAACCACTATAATTATCATTAGACAGAAAAGCTTAGCAATCCAATTGAATTACAAAATTATGGAATATGTAAAACTATAAAGAGAAAGAAAGAAAGAAAGAAGGATACGCAGGCAGTTTGGTAAGGAAGTTCCCCACTGTTGTCCTCACGTGTGGGTACGTCTCCCTCTCAATTTCACAATTGAAACTGAGAACTTTTATAACAATTTGCTGAATGTTTGATAATAAGGTTACACTACACAGAAAGATAGAAATCCCTATGATCTTCTTCTTCTTGTAAGAACCACCACTTGATATGAGCTGTATCAAGATTTCCTGCATGGTCCACAAACGATCCTCCGCTTCCATGACCTATTTGTTAAAATCCATCCGATTTCCAAACCCCTCGCTACGGCTGAATCCGACTTGTGCGACGGTGGCTAAAAAAACCCTCAAGAACTCACCCGTTCTTGAAGGACAAACCCTCTGGTTTATTTCTTGAAGCCTCCTCTTCAACCTTCAACTCAACTGAGATTCTTTCAATACACAGATGAACGTTATCTCTGACCGCTTGATTCACTTCAACAAGGATGTTTGGTTTTCTTTGTTGTTGTTGAATTGAAGATGGTTGAGAAGATGATGAAGATGAAGTTTCTTTAGGATTCTGGTTGCTCACAATTGTTTGCACACAATTCAAATATGTTTCTATATATACTGAGAGAAATGCTTGCTTATATTTATAACAGAAAACGGTTAGTCAAGAAAGAAAGTATTATGAGTTGATGCATGTTGGTCATGTGTCGACTCATGTTAGTTATGAGTGACAGGATGCATCGACACATTGTGTTTTGAGTCGATGCAAAATCATATTATAACATTTTATAGAACCAATAATTTTATATCCGTCGACACATAACACGTATGTATTGATACATATTGATTGTAATTTTAATTTTTGAACATAGAACATAGTATGAGTTGAAACATGATATTATGTATCGATACATATAAGTTCAAAAATGTTTTCCAAGGGCATCAGAATGTTATGTGTTGATACATGAGGTTTTGTGTCGATGCATACAAGTTCAAGAATGTATTACAGGGGAACCAAAGTGTTATATGTCGATGCATGAGGTTTTGTATCGATGCATAAAAGTTTAAGTTTGTATTATAGGGGCATCAAAAATGTTATGTGTCGATGCATGAGATTATGTATCGATGCATGAAGGTTTTAAGTTTGCATTTTAGGGTCATCAAAGAGTTATGTGTCGACGCATAAGCTTTTGTATCGATGCATAATAGTTTTGAAATAGTATTCCAGGGACTTCAGTAAGTTATGTATCGATACAAAACCTGTTGTGTCGACTCATAATGATGCATTATTAGTAAAATGCATTTTTAGCTTATTTAAACATGTTGTATTATATTTTTGTAGCGCACACATGTATTTAGTATTTCACATATATTTGCAATCTTTCAAAAATAAGTTATGAAGGGGTTGCTCACAGATCTCTATATCATTTATCCAAACATGAAGCACATAGATTTCTTTGACCTGCCTCAAAATAGGTGCGACTTCTAGATAAGTCCACTTACAATTTCTTAACATAGTGCTAAATTTTGTCCTGATTCGAATAAATGATCATTCATGGCCCAAACCTATGTTTTCAAGCCCAAGTATGTTAATTTGATCTCTTTGATCCAATAACTTTGAGATTCATTGTGTGGAGGCTTTGGTTCTACCAATCCTCTAATGGATCTACAACACTTTTAGTCAACACAGATCACTTAGACATTGTTGATCATTAAATGGTACATTTGAGGATTCCAAATGGATGATATACTTGACAAAAAGCAAATGCCAATTGTAGTGTGGAGGCTTTGGTTCTACCAATCCTCTAATGAGTTCCAAATGTAAGTTTTAAGATGGTCATCCAATTAACCACTAATTATTAAATTGTCTTTTACTTTATGCCCTTTTATTTTTTATGCTTTATGTACCATTTAATTTAAGCATTACATTTCATGTCATTTTTATTTTGCTCACTTGAGCCTTTTCTTTTCTCTCCTAAGACACCTAATAATCAACATGAACCATAAAAACCTTTAAAATACTTGGACTATTTGGTTAATATCCTTAGCATTATGGAGTATTGGACTTCTTGGACTTAGGATTAGAAGCTTTGGCCTATGTTGGAGACCTTGTGACCTTAATTGATATTTTGTCTGGAATTCTTGAGTTTTACCTCAAGACATTGGGTTGTTTGTTGTTTTGTGTGCAGGTTATTGTGATTACACTCTTTGTTTGTAATATGGAATTCAACCGTATACAGCTGTTACTCTGCCCAATTTTTATGAAGACTTAATATACTTGAAGTTTGGTTCTCTCAAGAGGTCTAATATCTTTGTTTGTTTAGTTTCAATCAAAAGAATCAGAATTCTATCTTGACTCATAATGTCAAGTATTGGCTTCTTGTTGGTTAGATGGTTCTTATCCCTAACTTTTACCTTATGCTTTAGGATAGTCTCTTATTCTTCTCCCATCTTATTTAATTTCAAAAAATCTTCTCCCTCCTTTTGAAAATTCTTCATATTTTTAAACTTGAACCACTTTCATAATAAACTTGGACTTAGGTCCATGCATTTTCAAAACATTTTCCTAAATAAACTCTAATCAACTTAATAATACGTTGACATTTTTTTTGTGAGAAGACTAAAAGTCAATCAATCTCATTACAAACCATTTTGCCACTTTGGCTTTTTACTTTAAAACCTTTCTTAAAAGATTGGACTCTTTTCAATCCTTGTAGTGATGTAAACAATTATACTTCTATAATATATAGTGAAGTGAGATATTTTCCACTTGGGTGTTGAGTTAGGAATTGTTGATTTTAAAATCCAAGCCATATCCTCCAATTTGAGATGATGAAAATTCTCCTTTCTCATGATTGTGGGTAGTAAGTATGTTTTCCACACGGACAATGACGATGATGTCTTATCTCATAAAATTAACCAACACACTTATGCTTTAAAAATCTGTAAAAGAGGTGTACCCTGATCCCCTATTGCATGAAAGGTGATACGTAGGCACTAAAGGTTCGCAACCGCGGCGGGTGCAACAACCATAAAAACATGTTTCTTTTCTCACCTCCACCATCCATTTTTATACAACATTTTATAGCCAAAATATACAGATTTTACAAAGAGGTTCCTGCGGAATACTATAGATGTTTAGGGTGCTAATACCTTCCCCTTGCATAACCGACCCACTTACCTTGAATCTTTCCCTTCTTTTTGGGTTATTCGCTTTTTTCCCATTCCTTTGGAAAAAAATAAAGAGCGGTGGCGAATTTTGTTTTGATATGTATAAGTCTAGTCAACCCAATGACTTAGTCTTAAACATTTCTACCGCTACAACTATATGTTAACTCACACCACGTGGTTAATATTAAGAATGGATCCTTTAAAGTGTGTGTTCAAAAAACTAGTTCTTACAGGAAGAATTTCCCGATGGCAGATGTTACTATCAGAGTACGTCATCCAATATGTTACTCGAAAGGCCATCAAGGGTAGTGTACTAGCTGACTATCTAGCTCATCAGCCATTGCCATAATATAACCAATGAAGTTCAACTTTCCAGATGAAGATGTCATGGTTATAGGCGACTACGAAATACCAGGGCCCAGTGAAGGACTTGATATAGGGGCACATTGGACACTCATGTTTGACAGGGCTTCAAATGTACTAGGGAATGATATTGGAGCAGTTTTGAATTCCCCAAAGATTTTTCGTAAACCTTATGCTGCAAGGTTATGTTTTGACTACACCAATAATATTGCGGAATACGAAGCTTATATCTTGGGTTTAGAAGTCTCTATTGATTTAAGAATTAAACATCCTAAAGTTTTTGGAGACTCAGTGTTAGTCATATACCAAGTCAATGGTGAATGGGACACTAAACTCCTAGATTGATTCCATATTGGGATCATGTTTTGAAGCTAGCTATGGAATTTAACGAGATTACATTCAGTCATACGCCACGAGAATAAAATAAGATGGTAGATGCCTTGGCAACTTTATCAGCCATGTTCAAGGTAACTTGGCTAAACTACGAACCACACATTACAATCAGACATTTTGAAGAACCTGCATATTGCCTTGCTATTGAAGAAGGACCAGATAGAAAGCCTTGGTTCTATGATATCAAAAGGTATCTCGAGAAACAAGAATATCCAAAAAATGCCTCTATAATTGACAAACGAACTCTCCAGAAGCTATCTTCAAAGTTCATTTTGAATGATGAAGTATTATACAAAAGAAACTATGATATGGTGTTGCTCGGGTGCATGGAGAAACATTAAGTGGATACACTTATGTGAGAAATCTACGAAGGGACTTTTGGAACTCATAGAAACTGACATGCCATGGACAGAAAGATCTTGCGAGCAGGTTATTATTGGTTGACAATGGAAGCTGATTGCTACCAATATAAAAAGATATGCCACAAATGCCAAATCTACGTAGACAAACTGCATGTATCACTGACTCCTTTGAATGTCCTAAGTTCTCCATGGTCGTTTTCAATATGGGGAATTAATATGATAGGAATGATTGAATCGAAAGCCTCAAACAGACATCGGTTCATACTAGTTGCTATTTATTACTTCACCAAGTGGGTGGAAGTTGCATCCTACGCAAATATAACAAGACATGTGGTTACCCGGTTCATCAAGAAAAATCTTATATGCAGATACGGGGTTCATAGGAGGATCATTATAGACAACAGATCCAATTTGAACAACAAAATGATGAAGGGGTTATACGATGACTTCAAGACCGAGCATCACAATTCCTAACCATATTGACCCAAGATGAACGGGTCCATTGAAGCTTCCAATAAGAACATCAAGAAAATTATTCATAAAATGGTGAAAACATACAAAGACTGGCATGAAATGCTTCCCTTTTCTTTACATGGCTATGGTACTTTCGTACGTACATCAACAGGTGCAAATTCTTTCTCTCTAGTATATGGCATGGATGAAGTACTCCCCGTTGAAGTAGAGATTTCGTCATTTAAAGTTCTAATGGAAACAAAGCTATAAGAAGCAGGGCGGGTTCAGACGCAACTTGATCAGATTAACCTCATTGAAGAAAAATGCTTGACATGTTTGTGCAATAGCTAGTTGTACCAAAAATGGATGAAGAAAGCATTCGACAATAAGGTTCACCCTCGAGTGTTCAAAGAAGAAGATTTGGTGGTCAAGAAGATTCTACTACCTCGCCTTGATTTATGTGGTAAATGGACACCCAACTACGAAGGTCCGTATGTGGTAAAAACAACATTCTCGGGTGATGGTCTTATCCTCACAACAATGGATGGGGAAGAACTGCCACATCTGGCAAATTCAGGCGTAGTAAAGAAATACTATGTATAAAAAGCTCACTAAGTTCAATCCCTTAACGGGTGATTTAGGCAAAAAGGATATTCCCGGTGGATTGAAAACCTTAAAGGAGATCCAGGAAAAAATTAGGGACATACACAAAAATATTTATCTCGGTGGACTGAAAACTCGAAAGGGCAATCTAGGAAAAAGTTAGGGATCTTGCTCAGAAACAAAGAACAAAAAGACTGCGATCTAAGAACCACGACTACGATAATGAAGGAGAAGGATTGATCTAAATCATTCCACTCACAAGAAAAGAAGATTGGAGCTATTAAAAGGACATTGGAGAAACAGCAGTAACAATTATCATTTTCATTGCCATTTTCAGTTTTAAATATGTCTGTAATTACCTCTTTTAAGGAATTACTACTTGTACTATCGCCTATTCAAAGGCTTATTTATTAATAAACAATTACTTTCTTTAACTTTCAATTTTATTTTTTCTTTTTGATTGGTCTTCAAAAAACTATGATTATTTATTGTAAATACTGCGTTGAAATCATTTTGGGGGATTTGACAAATAAAAGCATTAGATATAACATCAAAAAGCATTTTTGTTAGAAAAACATTGAAATAAAATCCTCACCTACGTCCATGCTAACGTCCACACATGCGACCATAGCCATATCCATGCCTACGTCCATGCCAACGTCCACACACGCGACCATAGCCATATCCATGCCTACGTCCACGTCTATGCCTATGTTTGTAACTACGTCCACACCTGCGTCTATGATACAGATATCAAAATCTTGCTGACCCTTGCTAACCCTGCGTTTGCGTCTGCAACTATTTTTTTACACTTTTGGGGAACTCTGTAAAGCGTATCCTTATCTATCGAACCTTTGGTCAAATTTGAGCGTCTTCCATTATTTAATAAACCTTTGATTAGAATGTGAGAGACTTGCATATTCTTGCATCCTCAATCGAAGAGTAATTAAATAGGGACAACTATCATACCCCAAATTTTCCCAATCAAATCAGTAGTCGTGTTATTACTATGTTTCTAATTTAATAGTCATGGTATTTAAAATTGTTTGTTTTGAATATTATTTTTTGGGGGGTTTAAATTCATAAGAAGGGGTGTATTATTTAAAAATGGACCATCAAAATTTGATGGCCCATTAGAGATTTTGGGATCATTTAAAAATTCATTTCATGTTATAAAAAGGAGGTGCATTGTTATAATATAGGAGTGAGGTATTTCGGGCCATCAAAATCTAATGGCTCATTAAGGGTTGACGTGTTTTTTAACAAAAGATGGGGGGGGGGGGGGGGGGGGGGGGGGGGGGCGTTGCACATTTTGTTTAATCAATTTGGCCCATGCTATGTTTTTTTTTTGGGAATGCCCATTCTCTTCTTAATATAAGTCCATCTGCATTTTTTGTTGTATTTAGTTTTTATTATTTAAAACATTATTAATATTATTTATGTTATTATTAATATTATTATTACTATTACTTATTATTCTACGGTTACTTTTGTGAGAGTTTGACTAAGTCAACTTAGGGCAATAAACCCTAATTTCGATCCATCCCAAAAAACTAAAACCAAACAAAACAATTAGAATGGAGATTCAATCCAAAAATGCATAATGAATCAGATCGTATCAATTAAGAAAAACCGTATCAAATATTATTACATAACATAATCGTCAAAATCAAATACATTACAATTTAAATCAAATACATAATAAATTTTCTATTTCAATCAAATCTCTGAATTATAATAAAAATCTCTAATTTCCTCTAATATAATCACTAACTTCTAAAACTAAATCAATTAGTAACAACGATTAGAAGAAAATTCCTAATTTGTACTAATTCCTAAACTATATAAACCATATGAACTAAGACTAAGGATAAGAAATTTTGGGGAGAAGAAAACTTGTAAACCAAGAAGAAGAAGGAGAAGCAGTTGAAGTCGGAATATTTCTTCTTTCTTGAGATCTAGGGTTTCAATTTCTGAAACCCTAAGATCTTTTCTCCAAGCCGCTGCTGCAACACTATCATTACACCTGCAAACAGAAGAAAAGAAAAAGATCAGAAGACAGGAGAGGAGAATTAACAAAAAAACAAAAAGATTCACGGCAAGGATAAAGAAAGAAATTTCACTTAGCTTAGGGTTTGTTGTAATTTGAATCTACGATTTGTGTTTGGTTTTGGATCTCTAGGTTTCTGAAGGGGTTAGGGTTCATTAATTAGGGTTAGGGTTCATCTTTGTTAAAGGATTCTGGGTTTTAGGGTTAGGTTTCATCATGAACACTTAGGGTTCTTAGGGTTCCTATGAACCCAGGTGGTGTCGTTGTTTGAAGGTGCTGGTTCCTTGGAGCGGCTGCTGACGGAAGAGATTTCTGGCCGGTGGTGCCCAGGGCTGAGGCGTTTTCCAGTCGCCATATTTCTAGAGATAAGGAAAAGCCTCTCTCTAGAAAATAACAAGGGGTCGTTTCTATAGAGCAAGGGAGAGAAATGGATAAAATGTGCTCTTAGCCCAGGGTTTCGTTTATATAACTCTCTTTAATCTGGTGCACCTACTCTTACGATACACCTTGTATCATAACCCTTTGATCATTATCAAACATTTCTCAAACGTGTGCCCTGTAACTCAACGCGTTCGCCTATACTTTGTCTATCAGACCTAATATTTGTTTGGGGTCCAACCCATTACTAAGCGCACCCTTAATTTTATTCGCTAACACAATAACTTACCCCCCTGTGTTATTGGGCCCAGTTCAATATCTGAACTTGGGCCCTTGTTGAACCACCCCCCATTTATTACTATGTAGTATAGATTTACACCCCCTTATGATTTGGGCCTAAGTCCAATATCTGGATTTAAGGCCCTGTTATCTGCACCTCCGTGAATTAGATAGTCCCAACAAAATACACCCCCTTTTTATATTTCATTTATTTATTTTATTTACTATTATTAATATTTTAACTTTTAATATATTTATTTTCAAAAAACATTTATGTATTAATTCAAAATTTTAAAAGTACTAACTCATTAAAATATTTTGGTTGCATTAAAATTATTTTCCTCATGCATTAAAAATATTTTTCTTTTTTAATATATTTAAAAAAATTGTAACAAATAAAATTACTAACAATTTTCTACTAACACAATTTAAAATACAAGATATCATTTTCAAAAAGGATTATGGATATATTTCTCATTAACCGTGAACTTCATCTAAACACTCAAGTATTTTCAAATCCAGACTTGTTTCAAGAATTAATTCAAAATATCTTCTTAATCCATAAAAACCACCAACACTACGAACTACAAATTGGGACTCTGATTCCTCATAAGAGGATACGTAGGCATACGAATTAAAATCGTGGCGAGTTCCCCTAATAAAAATTAAAACCCTATTTCCTAAATCGTAAATCTAAATCCTAGTATTCTTGTGAACAAGGTAGATGAGGGGTGCATAACACATTCGCTTCGTCTAAAAACGAGTCAACAACTTAGAATCCCTGACCAAATTAGGGTTATCTATTATATTCCCTTCCCTAAGATAAAAATTAATGGTGGCGATTATCATTTTAAAACCGGTTATTACAAAGTGGTTACTCGGTTTATTAAGGAAACTCTTATATGCAGATATGGGGTTCCTAGCAGGATTATTACAGACAACGGGTCCAATTTGAACAAAAAAATGACGAAAGAGTTTATGTGATAACTTAAAAATTGAGCATCATAATTCCTCACCATATCGATCCAAGATAAACTGGGCCGTTGATGTTGCTAATAAGAATATCAAGAAAATCATTCAAAAAATGGTGAAGACATGGAAATATTGGCATGAAATGCTTCCCTTCACTCTGCAGGGCTACCGTACTTACGTACGTACGTACGTCAACAGGTGCAACTCCTTTCTCTATGGTATACGGCTTGGAGGCAATACTCCTTGTTGAAGTAGAGATCCCATCACTACGAGTTCTAATGGAAACAAAACTTGAAGAATCATAATGGGTTCAGACACTCCTTGATCAACTTAACATTATTGAAGAAAAACTCTTGACAACTTTGTGCCACGGTCAGTTATACCAAAATCAGATGAATAAAGCATTCAACAAGAAGGTTCGTCCTCGAGTGTTCAAAGAAGGAGATTTGGTTCTCGAGAAGATTCTACTACCTTTCCTTGATTCATGTGTTAAATGGACACCCAACTATGAAGGTCTATATACGGTGAAAACATCATTTTCGGGTGGTGGTCTTATCTTCCCAAAAATGGATGGGGAAGAACTACCGCATTCGACAAACTCTGACGCAGTAAAAAAATACTATGTATAAAAAAGCTCACTAAGTTCGAACCTTGAATGGGCGACTTAGGAAAAAAGGAGCGTCCCGGTGGATTGAAAAATCTAAACGGTGATCCAGGCAAAAATTAGGGACATAAACAAAAAAATTATCTCAGTGGATCGAAAACACGAAAGGAAGGTCCATGCAAAAGTTATAGATCTTGTTCAAAATAAAGAACAAAAAGACAGTGATCTAAGAATGGCGTATTAGACCGCGAAGGATAGGAATTAATCCAAATTATTTGACTTAGAAGCAAAGGAGATTGGAGCTATCAAAAGAACATTGGAGAAACAGCAGCAATAATTATCATTTTTATTGCTATTTTACACTTATTTGTTAAAACTTTTCTATGCTTACCTCTTTCTGGGAATTGCATCTTGTACTCACGCCTATTCAAAGGCATGTTTATCAATAAAACATTTACTTTTTCAAATCTTTTCATTTTGTGTTTTTTTGGACCTGGTTGCAAAATACTACGGTTATTTCTTGTGAATACTGTGTTGAAATAATTTTGGAGATTTGACAAACAAAAGAAGCATTTGATAAAATATAGAAAGGAATTTTGGTACGAGAAAGATCGAAATAAAATTTGCGCCTATGTCCATGCCTGCGATCATAACCAAATCCAAGCCTATGTCCACAACTACGTCCACACCTAGGCCAAAATCTTCCTGACACTTATTCATCCGATTCAAATAAACTCAAAAATACCACGACAACGCAACATACAATGTTGGGAAGTCGGTGACTCAAAACCAACGATTTAAAAGGAGAGAATATTAAACATTTACATCAAACATTTGGTGCGTATATTAACATTTAAGGCATATACAAAATACTCAATGTGTAAAAACTTTTGGGTTCCATATTAATATTGGGAATTATGCCTATATCTGGCATGACATTCTTTCAAATAAACTTTTGTTAAAACTACAACTTTTCTTGGGGCCCATTATTGAACTATCTTGTCTACAAAACAAACAAACACTTTGGTTGAGAACAAACACAATCGGTGAACTCTGATCTTATCTTTGGTCTAGTTATCTAAGGTTCGATTACTAAAACATTTTTCAAATATCTATCCTCTAGGTTGTGATAAATACATAAGCCTATTCTCGTGTCGTTTATCCTCTAGGTCGTGATAAACATACAAAATCTTCAAATATTTATCCTCTAGGTTGTGGTAGATATGCAAATTATCTGGATTACATTATTTATCCTCTAGGTTGTGATAAATACGTAAGCATATCCTCTTGTTGTTTATCCACTAGGTTGTGATAAATGAATAAAATTTTCAATTATCAGGATTATGTTATTCATCCTCTAGGTTGTGATTAATACATAAGTCTACCCCTGTGTCATTTATCCTCTAGGCTGTGATAAATGCACAAGTTCTCCCTCGTATTATCTATCCTCTAGGTTTTTGTAGGTATACGAATTATCAAGATTATATTCATCCTCTAGGTCGTGATGAATACATAAGCTTTTCATCGTGTCGTTTATCCTCTAGGATGTTAGAAAAGCATAAAATTTTCAATTATCTATCCTCTAGGTTATGGTAGGTATGTGAATTTTAACATTATATTATTGTTCCTCTAGGTCGTAATGAATACATAAGCCCATCCACATGTCATCTATCATCTAGGTTGTGATAAATATACGGGTTTATCCTTGTATTATTTACTATCTAGGTTGTAGTAAATATACAAATTTGTAGTATGATTCATTGTGTTAGTCTCCATGCGGCAATATATTATCAGGCTCTATTTTATTCATCCCATAGGCTGTGATGAATAGACAAAATCTACATCTTAAGATTACTATGTTAGTCTCGAAGGATTAGTAAGTCAATTTTCAAACTTGTGTTATTTACCTCCTAGGTTACGGTGAATACACGGAAAAAAATCTACGATCTCTTTTGGTATTGACGAGCAATCCGAGCCGTCATATCTAAGTCAAATCAAAACTTTTTTTCGAACTCTAGGAAGATCCCATCATCGTTTGTGCCTATTTTTCACACTCTTGGTAACGTTGTACAATGTATCTTTATCATATTTTGGTCAAATTTTGGGGTCTTCCATTATTTAATAAACCTTTGATTCGAATGTGCGAGACCTACGTCTTCTCGCACCCTTCAATCGAAGGGTATTTAAATAGGGGCAATTGTCATACCCCAAATTTTCCCCGTCAATAAATATATTTATTTTTATTCTATTTCAATATTATTATTATGTTTCCAAATTTGTAATCTCTTGTTCCGATTGGTGTACTTTTGGGTCTTATTCTAATGGGGTTTTTTAATGCATAAGAGGGGTGTGTTGTTTCAAAATGGACCGTCAAAATCTGATGACGCATTACATTCTTTTCTTACAATTAAAAAGGGAGTGTTATCATTAGGGAGCCTTTATAGTTTGTAAAGAGAGGGGGTGTACTTGTTGTTTAGATTTCAGCCTAATAAGGTTTTGGCTAATTCGCATTAGCAATAAGAGGTGTGTATTTGTTTCCCTTGATTAAAATTGTTGGCCTATTATGTTGCAGGCCCATTGCAAATAATAACAGAAGAAGGTCGTTTTCGTTTATGGCCCATTAGGTTTCTTTGATTCTTTTTAACAATAGAAGGATGGATTTTCTTTTGGTTTGCTATAGACTGGTCCAATGATTTTACGGCCCGTTAAACTACTAGATAAGAGGAGGTGCGTTCTGAATTTGTTCAGCCCGTTAATTTATTTTTAAGGGCAATCTCAATTTATTTTTGAGGCCCATCTTGCACTGCAGTTTGTTTTCAACAATTTATCATTACAATATTTTTTGGAAAATATTTGTATTACTATCAATTATATTATATTTTTAAGGCCCATCTCATAATTATCATTTTTATGTATTATTAAAAGTTATTATTATCGTTGATTTTAGTCAAATTTAGGGTGGAAACCCTAATTTCCGTTGCAAGCCAACGACACAGTGTTTTTGTGTTACACTAAGCTACCAAAAAGAAAAAAACAGATATTGTACAAGTTGAAACTAAAAAACATATCAAATCAACTAAATCAAATTTCAAACAAATCTAATTGTATCATAATATGTCATATATTACAAGCGTAAATCTCCCAAATTACATTCAATATCAATTACAGTACCAAGAAGTAATTACAACCTAAATAAAATCTAATCTAACTATAATTCATCAATCAGTCCTAATTTCTACCATAATCACTATAATTATAATGACAATCTCATAAAATTTTCCTAATCCGAACCTAAAATTAAACTATATAAAGCCCTATAATATAAGAGAAAAAAAAAAGAAATTGTGAAGAGAAATTCGAAGTAGAAAGAAGGAGAAGAAGAAGAATCGGGTTTCAAAATATGAAACCCTAGATCTGATCGTTCCACCATGCCACTCCTAAGATCTCTGTTGTAAGCATGACACCACCCACAAGCCCCTTCAAATCTGCTGCTGTTACCTTCATCGTCCTTGTCTGGTACCTACAAACAAGAAAAGATAGGATCATAAGCAGACTCGGGAGGAAATCATATAGACAAAATCGAGGCAAAAGAGGTAACATTTGAACTTAGCTTTATTTTTTTGTGGAGGTTTGAGTCTTGGGGGTTTAAGAGAGTAATCGTTGCCATCAGCTCCGTCGTCTGGGTTCTGTGGCTAGGGTTAGTGGTGTTGTTGTTTGAGCAAAGAAAGAGAGAGACAAGTAGAAACAAACAAAGAGAGAGAGAGAGATAGAATAAAATGATTGAAAATGAAAAAGAAGACAGAAAGTTATACTCCCTCGCAATCTTGTGTGCTTCTCTTGCCATACACCTTTTATCATCACCCTTCGATCATCATCACACATCTTAAAATCTCGCGCCCACCGTAAGCCATATGCACTCGTACGTACACTATCTGAACAAATCTCATGGCTCAAACGTTGGGCCAAGCCCACTCTTAATTACACCCCGATTTTTTATTTTTGCTACCACGTGAAAACCACTTCCCCCCCCCCCCCTCCCCCACTAGTGGGCCAGGTCCAACATCTGGATTTGGGCCCTTACTATCCTACAACCCTGAATTACTGCTTCAGTTCAAATCCACACCTCCCCTATGCTTTGAGCCTAAATCCAATATCTGGATTTAGGGCCCTGATATCCACACCCCTAGAATTACCTAGTCTGAATAAATCATACGCCTCTGCGTTTCTAAATAAAATTAATTTATTTTTACTATTTCATTTATTTATTTATTTTCTATTAATTTTCATAATTAATATTTTTTATATTTAATATATATATTTTAATAAACTTTAATAATATTAATTATTTTTTTTTAATACTAACCCATTTTTAACTATTTCAATTGCATTAAAATATTTTTTCACGCATTAAAAACTATTTTTCTCATATTGTATAATATATTCGAAAGCATTTAACCAATCAAATAGTAATCTAATTTTCTACTAACATAATTCAAATCTATTTATTTTCAAAAATGGATTATGGAATTTTCTTTTATTGATTGCGAACTTCGTCCATAATTCCGCTATTCACACACCCAGACTTGGTTCAACGAGAATTCGAGATATTTCCATAATCTATAGGCATACGAACTACAAATTGGGACTTTGATTCCTCATAAGAGGATACATAGGCATACGACTTAAAATCGTGGTGAGTTCCCCTAACTAAAAAGCTAAAACCCTATTCCTAAACCGTAAACCTAAACCTTAGTATCCTTGTGAACAAGGTAGATGAGGGGTGTCTAACATATTCCATTCATATAAAGAGAGTCAACAACTTAGAATCTCTGATCAAATTAGGGTTATCCATTATATCCCCTTCCTTAGGATAAAAGTTAATGATGGAAACTCTATAATTTTCAGCCTGTTATTATAGAAACATGGGACGATTCAGACATCGAAGGATCATAATCGAAAGGAGAATGTGCCAACGTAGAATGCATGAGTATCAATTCATAAGAAGATACGTCAGGAACAAATTCCGATTCTGAAGAGGTATTTTCTGAACTCTCTTGAGCTGAATTTTAATTGTTTATCATAAACTCTGAACAAGCATCATAAGCTTCAATGAAAATTCAACAACCTTCTAAAGGTTCATGAATATGAAGTTGTAAATTATGGTAAGCTAGAGAAAGAAGTTTATAAACAAAAAATTGTCAATCTATCTTTTGAAAAGAAAACACCCTTCTAAATAAAAATTGTTTAGAACTTGAAGAACAATTTAGATAGAAGCAACAATTTAGATAGAAGCAGGATTACGTCTATGATCTATAGTATCAATCAAAGTAGAAAGGATGAAACAAGTTATAAATATGATAAAAGCAATCAGAAAAATTTCCAGAGAAAAATGAGCTATATCTCAGTTTTCATATCATTATAGATCTGCACAAATCCGAAAATTAAATGCTGCATGAAAACCCAAGTTTATCAGAAACAATAGGAAGACTAACTCTAAAGGACCCAAAATATTATGGGTACCAAAAGAAAAGATTGTATTTGTTGCAGATGTCTTAAGCAGCAGAGTTAAAACACCAATCATACTCCCCAAACTCTGGATTCTTGTAACACACAGCAAGAAGAAAGCATATGTTCCAGAACCTGGAATCTAAAATGTTGGGATCTAGATGTCAGAAGGATTCAAAAATAAAATACATAGTGAATCAGAAAAGTAAAAAAATTATAAAGTTTGAAATCATTCTCTCTCTAAGTGCTCCATTTTTCTTACAAGTTGAAAATATCTTAATCAGAAATAGCTCAAATCAGAAACATTTTGGATCTTCCTAATTATTACAAACAATAACCTATATGTCATCACAAACGATTGGTTGTGACTCAGATAGACACCTGCCAAAACAGGTCGTTTGATTGTCATCTAAGAGCGATGTGTAGTTTGGAGATTAGGTTTAAAATCATCATTACTCTACCACTTTATACAGTTTCATCGTTTCATTACCTTTTATTTATAAAAAAGTTCACTATTTTAACATTCACACTATTCATTTCACAACCCACATTTTAAAACCCTTAACCTAACACCCAAAATATCGTATGTTTTGGGTTAAAAGGTTGTGCTCACTGAAGAATCTGTAGCTATCTTTCTTAGAATGGAAAACGTTAGTGGTAAAAGGATTCATCGCATTAAGCCAAAATCACAACATCTGAAGCATGAAATAACTCCTATAATCTTTACTGAAGGAAATCAAAGGTCATCTAGAGGAAAAGCATCTTCTATAGGTAAATATTTGTCCAAGAATTATAAGGTGTGGTTTAAAATTATTCAAGGATGCATACAACTCAAACCAGCTTCCAGCGTATCAAATCATGTGACTGCTGATCAGAAACACATGTTGTATCATCTGATGAAGGGATACAAAGTTCATCTTTCATCTATTCTCTTCAACTATCTGAGAGATACAATTATAAAGACGAGAACTAGTGAAACTAGAGTCGCTACAAAGAACTACATTCCTTTGAGTAGATTGATTTCAGATATTCTGATTGAGAATGATCTTATTGAGCATTTACGCTCTCTAAACATTACAGAAGTTGTTCATAGAGAAGTTGGAAACACATTGAACGATTAGAATCTAAAAATCCTAAAATTTATCAACAAAGCATAAGATTTAATTCTGCCAACTATGTCCTAAGAATTCAAATGCATGATAAATAATAGGATAATAGTAAATGGATATCCTCTTTTCACTAAGAGAGATCTATTTGAAGATTTTTCTCATTATTTGAAAGGTTTTACGGATGATGGAGTAGACATTTTTGGGGTTCCTTTTGAATATATCATGTATGCGTCTCTAGAACCATCATCATCTAAAAGGAAACATGGAGCCTCTATAGAGAAAGTGACATCAGAAAAGAAGCAAATACTTCTAGTGTCGTCTACATCAGTAAATTACTTGAGGAACAAGATGCTTTCAACACTAATTTTTTGGAAGTGCTCAAGCAAATTCCCCAGAAGCTCTCTTAGGCACTTTAAGGAAATCCTGTTTTGTTGGTTCTATCTTATTTTGTTTTTCTCATGTACTCTATACTTCTCAAATCAATGAAACATATCTTTTTTATTATGATAAAAAGGGGGAGAAAGATAAATGATGATTTTGATGCATACCTAATTTTCTAAATCTC
This sequence comes from Vicia faba, assembly GCA_948472305.1. NCBI lineage: Eukaryota > Viridiplantae > Streptophyta > Magnoliopsida > Fabales > Fabaceae > Vicia > Vicia faba. Next base: position 1,435,488,913 of record OX451737.1, on the reverse strand, counting down.
ATTGCTTACATTTGTAACACACACACACACACACACACACACATATATATATATATATATATATATATATATATATATATATATATATATATATATATATATATATATATATATATATATATATATATATATATGCAAGAGTTCTTTAGAATGTGTTTCAAGTACATCAGAAGAAAGATACCTGAATTAAGAACTTCTAGAGTCTAGAAGGTTCAATTAAATCAAGCATGATAAAATAACTTCTAATGGTTGGTAGGGTTTGTTGATCAAAATCTGATAAAAGAAATTCTAAGGTATAGAATGTTATAAGAGATCGAGTGTTGATAAAGAACTTCAAACATACAGAAGGGTCTGATAGATAAAGCTATGATAATGAACCTACTTGATGATTATAAGTTTCTAATGAAGAAATAAGTTATGATAAAGAAAACTCTGGTAAATCGCTTCCACATGCTTCAAATTAAAATTTTGAAAAATGGTAATCAAGCTAAAAAAAACCCACTTTCTGATAAGGTCTTAAGTTTTAGACTCAAGGGGAGATTGTTTAACTCAGGAGGAGTTTTCTAAACAATGCTCAGGAATCCCTTCCTTCTAAAAACTATAATTCTTAAACTCGGGAGGAGCTCACGGTCATCAGGGGAAGTTTTCTTCATAACTTTGATAAGTTTAAATTCGATTATGATATTACCCTGTAAAATTGTTACATTAAAATATATGGTTTTGTAATCATCAAAAAGGGGGAGATTGTTAGAATAATATTTGTATATGTGTTAAATCTCTGGATTTTATTGATAACAATACATATATTTTATATGTAAATAATTTTGTTTCTAATAGTTTCTTGAGTGTGTAGATCAGAAGTTCTAATTGATTAAGGACTATTGTTTGAAGAATCATTAGAAGCACACATCAGAAGACTACTGCTTCCGATTTTGAAGTAACATCATTAGTTCTGAAGAATGTTAAATGTTCACCAGAAAAAGGATCTCCTGTGTGCTTCATCAAAAGCTGCTGCTTTAGAAGTCACAAGAATCTAATAAGAGATAAATTCTGTTAGAGCTGCTGCTCCATGATCAGAAAATAAGATTGAATAGAAACAAGCTTTCACGTTAAAGATCAGAAGTCAAGATTTGTTCATCAAAGGAGTTATTTCCCGTATCTCTGAAGACAAAGTCAAGGTTCTGAACACATCAAGAGAAAGCTTTTACCTCAGATTAAGAAGTTAAAATTTCCTCATTAGAAAATTGTTGCTTCTAATTCTGAAGACTAAGTAAAGATTCGGAAGACTATGGAACTTCGTAGAATATGTGTACATAACTTTACATCAGAAGTATTCCGTTAATAGACTGATCAAAAGGAAAGTTATATCTTTTGGACTTATCACTTTTACACATCATATATTCCATCAGGAGACAAGATCAAGATGATATCTTCTCAACACAACTACTTCATTAAAAGTCATATTCATCAAAAGACGATATCAATAAAAAGGAGCTCAAGAAGAGTTAGTACAAAGGTACAATTACACGTTTCACTCGAATGGACGTACTACGTAGTGTTTGTCTCTCGTGATCAATTCCTACCATTATGTAAAATGGCAAGATGAAATTGATGTGTGTACTACTACAACGATCTACTTCTTCAATGCCTATATAAATGATCAACTGTTTCATTTGAAAAAAAGAAGAAACTAGGGAACAAGAACAGTAACGCTACCAAAATCAAAGGTGAAATAAAAAACAAGGAAAAACAAAAAACAAAAAGAAAAGAAAAAACAAAAACAAAAGAAAAAACAATGAAAAGAAAAGATCAAAATCACATGAGTTGTATCTCATTACTATGTTTACATTATCATTTTCTAAAACACTTGAGTTATTTCTTTTATAAGCGTTGATTCTAATATTCACTAGAACACTTGAATTATTGCTCATATAAGTGTTGATTCCACTATTCACCAGAATACTAGAATTGTTGCTCTTATAGTGTTGATACTACTATCCATAAGAACACAAGAGTTGTTGCTTTGTAAATTGTTTGAACACAAGAGTTATTGCTCATATTTGTGTTAAACAATTTGTACTTAAACTTCTGTGTAATATTTTTATTAGAAGCAAACTTGTAAACACACTCATTCAAAGGGTAGTTCAGAAAGTCCTTTTCTAAGGCCAGTCAAAGTCATTTTCTAAGGCAAGAGAAAGTCCTTTTCTAAGGCATAGAGAAATATCCTTCAAGGGACCGGGTAGGTTAGATGCCTTAAGGAGTCAATGATCTTTATATCTCTTAGGAGACCAGGTAGGTCAACATTCTTAAGGGATCAATAACAGGTTATCATTATTGTTAGTCACTAGCGGATAGCTCGTCCAAATTTCTAGTTACCGGCGGTTAGCTTGTGCAATTGTAATTAGTTTGGTTATAGTAGATTAAGTCATTTTCTAAGGCACAATCACATTGGAGAGTGGACAAGATTAACCTTTTCAAAGGTGAACTTGGATAAACCAAAATTGTCTTTTATTTCTATATCTGATTGTCATTTCTATTCTTAGTATTGTTTCTAATTCTGATCGTTTGTAAAAAGCGCTTCTAAACGAAAAACTTTTTTTTTAAAACCCAATTCAAACCCGAATTTCTTGTATTTTTCTCCACCTTCAAGATGTCATGACATCTATCTTCGACATCTAGTTAAAAACACATAGCAGCTGGATTATTATGACAGATGATGCAAATGTTTAAACATCTTGCTCAACATCAGTAGGATCATGTTTTAGCAAAATTATTGCCAATCCTAAAATCACGGTACTAATACATTACATGGGATATGATTTCCAATTCTATTTTCTACAACACAAGTACTTCCTTGGCGAGTAGAAGGTCTTTCTCATCGAGAATTCTAAAAAATTGTAGAAATATGTTTATGCATAACAAAACATAATTTAGAAGCAAATAACTATATGTTAGAAAATTTGACTACCTCATATTAAGCTCTTGTTTAATGACGTTAGCTGGATGATTGATTTTATTTAAGTTTTTTCTAGTTGAATGATTATGGTGCTTTTATCTATCTCCTCACTTAGAAACGACTTCAGTCCATGGATGTTTACAGTCCGAGTTAATTTTTAAATTAGTGTTGAACAAGTGAGTCCAAGAACTAGAGGGGGTGAATTATTGTATTAAAAAAATTAATGTTAAATTAAAAAAATATTTCTTAAAAAAAACTAGTGTTAATGTTATTAAAATATAAGAGATCAAAATAGTGGGAAATGGAAAAACAAAATGTAAAAGAAAGAAAATAAAGAGAAAAAGTTAGAGAGATTACACCAGGATTTATAAAGGTTCCACCTACTCCTCTCCTCAACAAAACTTTTTCAGAGTTCCACTAATAAAATATTTTAACACGGGTGTTTGATATCTGTAGATAAAATGGATTCCTTATTAGGAGGCTCAAGGTGTCAATGTTGATCCGCTATAGGCCTTCACTCCTCCTCATGTTAGTTCTAGCATACCTACCATTATTAGGGATTCCCTAGTCTCTCTTGATCCATCCCAGCCTTCTTTCAAGGTTGTTGTTGCGACTATTGAGGACCAAACTCATTCCTTCCAACTATTACCAAATTGGAAAATGGCTAAGCCAAAGTCCTCCATTAGAGGAAGATATATCTAAATGATATCAGCTGTCTAGGGATGCTGCTTCTAGTTCATCCAATCCTCTCTTAAAGATGCCTCCTATTTTGCCTTTTTGGATTCCTTGCACTTTTCAAGAAGAACTTGTTGTGATGTATGAAGAGGATCTTACTACCTTCAAAATATTCCTAAAGAAGAGAAGGTGAAGCTTTTCTTAGATGCCACTTTTTAAACTGATCAGACTATTTTTTATTCTCTCTAGCTGGTGGTGGTTGAGGGATGTTTCTGCCATGGGTAATCTTCCAAACAAAGGAATGCTTGAAAATGTATGTGTGAAGTTATGGCATAGAAATGGTCAAAGTTTAGAAGGAAATGTTAGCCTTATATGAGAAAGCTAGTTGTGCCGATTTTATTCAGAAGGAGGCAAAAATTCAAGGTCCCCTTTGTCTTTAGTTGCCATGATCGTTGAGCTCGAGTCCTCCCTAGAGACAAACATGAAGTATCGAATGGATACAACAACTATTGTGGTAGGGATGAAGTCCCATGATGATAAGGCTTTAAGAGACCTTGAACAGGTGAAATAATCTTAAGCTAAGGACTAGAAGGACTACGATGGCCGAGAGGCTGGACTAAGGAATAATTTCGATGAGTCGATTGGCCAGACAGAAACACTACGTCCAAATATCTATACTCCCTACTCGTATAATGGCTTGTTCCCTTTCTTTTGAACTTATCCACCCTTCTTTAGTATTTTACGTATGTGTTACCCCATCTAAGGGGTCCAACCCATACATCAAGCTTATTCATAGTTGGTTTACTTGATCATGAAAAGAGTTGAAATGCAGCTGATCGAGTCGATTACGTATTCATTTGTGGTATGCAATGAATTGGAGTCTTTCAGGAATACTCGATAGAGGTAAGTATAATTGAAACACATCCTCATTTTCCTGGAGGATTTCATAACTATTTAATATTAGATAGATGTGTATTTAACTTCATAAATCAAGCTACATCTAACTATATTTCGACTGTGGTGAAGTCTACTTTGACTTTTTCCAGAGGTTATATTCCTACTCACTGCAAAACATGTTAGGCGATGGGGTTGAATTTCAACTGATGACACATTTCGGTGGGTTCGACACATGGAATTTCATGTGGTAGAACGACAAAGAGACTCACATTAACCCGCAAAATTTTTATCGGTGTTTTCTTTATCTTAAAATCACCATACAGAATTGGCCTGACTTCGTCTGTATGCACATAAAGCTTGATCATATTTTCCTTTTCTGGATCTACCTCTTTTCATTTTAAAATTCGTGATAAGTTTGACTTTCTCCCCAAATTTTTTGTGATGAATTAATTTAAGGGGGAATGGGGGCCATTTGTCGCAGCTGGAAAAGTTGAGATTGAGCTATTGATTAACTTAACTAAAAAGAAAGAGTCACCCCCAAAATTTATTGTTTCCAAATGAAAAGGGAGAAAGGTCGAACAAAACCTACAAAAAAGTTTTTTTTTTAAAAACTAATAAAAGAGAGATATGAATACGAGAGTTGATTATGCAAAGGGAAGATATTAGAACCCTTCACATCTATGGAACTCCATAGGAACCTCTTGAAAATTTGTGTTATAAAAAAGATTTGTTTGCAAAAAGAAGATTTATGGGATGTAAAAAGAAGTTATTTTTTTTTATTTTCTTTGACAAGATTTCAAGACCCTCGTTCCTACATATCAATCAAGTGCAATGAAGAATCAAAACATCTTACTTCGTGGTAAAAATAACAAAAGTTTGTTTATTTTGGTTGATTTTAATGAAAAGACATGTTGTTGTATTTGAGTGGAAAATTCACTTACTACCCACAATTATAAGGAAGGAGTATTTGCATCATCTTGATATGGAGAATTTTTCTTGAATTTAATTAACAAAGAAATTATCAACATTCAAGTGGAAAATACCAATCACTTCACATCATATTGTAGAAGTATAGTGGTTTGCATCACTTTAAGGATCAAGTAATGTCCAATCTTTGGGAAAACAAATGGTTACAAAAATTATAGAAAAACAATAAATATTCTAGAGAAATAGATCTCAAAATTTGGGATCTAAAATGTTTTAAAATTGTTAGTACCATGGTTTTATAATAGACAATATTTTTCTAAAACATGGTTTTGACCGGATGTTGAACAAGATGTCGTAACATTCTGTTATTATATGCAGCAGGCTTATGCTGTTGCTTTTTAAATCTTGACAGATTTGATTTATTTTGATGAGATCCTTTTGGATATATCTCATCATTATGTGCGGGTCAAGGAGATTTTTTAGGAACAAAGTGCATATTTAATTGATTTCATAAAAAGGATCGTTGGAGACTTTTTATGAAACTTTGGTGATTTGTTCCTACTTTTGTGTAGAAGATTTTGTAGAATAGTTGCAGCTGCTGTTTTCGATATGCATTTTATTTAAATGTAGAGCCCAAGCCCATGCATATTATAAAGCTATTTAAAGGATGTTTCTAAACCTAATTTTGTAGCTAAGCCATGTATTGAAAGAAGAATTTTAGGGTATAGTTTGTTCTTTGTTATATTTGATCCACTCCTAAGTAGAGTTGGATTGTGTTTATTGTAAGTCATTCTATTATCACTTTGATATTAGACTTGGACGTTGTTTGTTTTGTTAATTAATTGTATTATCAAGTTATTGTACTAACTCTAAAGCTTTTAAGCAAGAGTTTGAGTATTGTGATTGAAGTGTAAACTTCCGTTTTGAGTAGGTTTCGAGTCATTGTGATTGTGACTTGATTGTAGACTGTCATTGGGATTGCGGTAGGTATTTTATCACAGCAGTGATTGAGAGTGAGAGGGATTCTCATATCTAGGAGGTACATAGGTTGAAGTTGCACTAGGTAGGGATTAAGTGAGAGGTGTAAACTGGAATTGTGTAGCTCTGAATTAATACTACTGATAGTGGATTTCCTTCCTAGCTTTGTAGCCCCTAGAGTATGTGAGTTGCATTGAATTGGGTTAACAATTCTGTGTATTCTTTTATCTTTTGCAAGTTATTATTTTGCCTTGTTGTTATCTTGTTTGTTGTTTTGTCAATAGATGTCATAACATTTGTTGTGACATTGCGTGTTGTTGAGATATTTGTCTTAACTTCTGATATATTGTATGTGCCAGAATTTCAATTGGCATCCGAGTAGGCACCTTGTTCTGTCTATTGGGTGACCTCTAGGGAAGATATTTTTTGGTACTATTGAAGGAGGAGATATTAATAGACTACCTATTTTAGATGGCACCAACTATGATTACTGGAGGGCTCGTATGATGGCTTTTCTAAAATTTATGGATAGCAAAACCTGGAAAGCATTTATCAAAGGTTGGAGAACCCTGTGGTGAAGGGTACAACTGAATTGAAGCCAGAAGAGAACCGTTTTAAGGTAGAAGATGGACGTGCTCTTAGAAACTCTAAAGCATTGAATTCCAAATTAAATGGAGTTGAAAAAATATGTTCAGAATGATAAACTCATGTACTGTGGCCAAAGATGCTTTGGAAATTCTCAAGAGCACTCATGAAGGCACATATAAGGTGAAAATGTTAAGAATTCCACTTTTCACTAGTCAATTTAAGAATCTCAGGATGAAGGATGATTGATCTATTAAAGACTTTCACATGAGCATTCTTTATATTGCCAATTCATCTAGTGCCTTGGGAGACAAGATGTCACAGGAGAAGCTTGTTAGAAACATCATTAAGTCCTTATGATCGGTCACCATTTTCATCATGTTTTTGTTACTTTCCTAATGATAATTCAGGTATTCTACATTGTTTTGTATCATATTTTGCTTCTCTTTGAATGATTTCATGTTTCTTAAGTTTTCCTGCATTTTATATTTTCGTAATTTTTATTTCAAGTTATTTCCTATTTTATGCTTAGTTTGGTTATTGTTAATGTATCAGGCTCAGGTGAAAGATCCAAGGGACTCGGGACAGGATAAGTCAAGAAATCATGAGTTTCAAGAATTTTTTAGCAACTTTCAGCAAGTCTGACATGGCCATCCGTGTCACCAGACACGGGACGTGTCAGGCAGAGGAATGGATTTTGTAAAGTGTTGTCTGGTGACCAACACGGTCACCCGTGTCACCTAACACAGGCCGTGTTGGTCTGTACGCTGATAATTTGTTATTTTTGTTTAACTTCCATAAGTGTGACACGGAAGGGTGTTTTGGACTTTTCAAAAGGAGAAAAGACTTGGACTACTTGAGGAAGTTTTAACAAAGGGAGGAGACAAATTTGATTGCACAAAAGAATTACATAAGAAGGAATAGAGCTCTCAAGGGGTTGGAGAATAGAGATCTTCAAGAGCTAATGCGACTAATGATAAAAGCAATTCTCTTATCTTATAATGTCTAATCTTTTTATTGAATTGCCTTTGAATACTATGAGAGGATAAAGCCCCCAATGCCAGGGGTGTCCCTGATTTTTCTTTGTAACAATACTGATCTCTTTGTTTTATTTAACATAATAGTTCTTTTCCATCAATTTAATTGCTCAGAATAATCTACTTCTTTTCCCTATCGGAACAACAAGGTTTCACTTTCTTAACACATAGAGCTGGACAAACGTGTTAAGGTTTTCTAGACAATTATATTATCGATAATTTAACCTAGGACTAGGGAAATCTTGTAATAACTGAAAATTCTTGATAATCAAATACTTGGCTTTATCACTTCTTTTAAATGGATATTGAAATTAGGATAGAAGTAAAATGTTTTTCACTAAGGAATTAGGGAAAGAGAATCTTAAGAACCGGTAGTTGATATTGATGAACTTGAAGATCAAGAGTCAAAGTTATCATATGGAAAATTAAACACTTACCCCAAGCATGTTTGATCATATTAGTAAAAGTCATAATTTATATTCTTTTCATCCTTATAATTGTTGAAGTTATATCATAAACCAAACCAAATGCAATTTTTTGTTTAATTGAACCACAACTTAAACTCGATAGTATACAAAATCCTCGAGATCAATATCTGGGGAAAATCCCTATCATTACTACTTAGGCCAAAATAGTACACTTGCTATTTTTTATGTCAAGTTTTTGGCACTATTGCCGGGGACTTCCAAAATACAGAGTTAATTGTAGTTTAATTGAAATTTTATTGCTCTGCAATTAAAATTTTATTTTTCTATTATATATATATATATATATATATATATATATATATATATATATATATATATTACTAATTTTTGTCTAATCTTTTATGCGAGGTAAGGCCTCAACTGAATTTCCTTTTGATACAGAGATCGAATAAACTTTTCACTCAAGGCGAATGCAAGCAAGATTAGCTAAACTGGCCTCTGAGGAAGAACTTAATTTAGTCTATTCAGATTCCAAATCGGAACACCATTCAAAGTATAAAGAGGCAGATTTAGAATCAGAATTTGAGGCTATGGCGGAAAATCCACCTGAGAGACTACTTGGTGACAATGGTGGAACGAATACACCGGCTGATTGACTAACTATTGTGAACCAACCAATGAATGTACAATATTTTTGCTAAAAAGGGGGGAATAAAGTGTTGTGTCCTGATGTTACATCACATGTATTGTGATAGGACTGGGTGCTACTGCTTTTGAGAGAGTAGCTTTTTGTGGTTGCTCATGCAACTATTCAGGGGGAGCATGATTGTTCATGCTTGCTTGTGTTAAAGTTGTTGTTGCTGCTTCTGCTGTTCTGGTTCATGTGCTCTATTCTGTTGGTTTTTCCCTTGATGGGGAGAACTGATTGTGTGTGACAGGGGGAGTACTAATCCTTTCTGATTGTACAAGCTTCTGAGTTGTGTTGTGTGTACAAAGTTTATATATTTACCATGTAGCTTCTGTTGGTGTTCTGTGGTTTTATTCCTCTCTTCAGGTTATTTGGTCGTTGGTTGTTTTATCCATAATTTTCCAAAGGGAGAGATTGTTAGTACCATTTTTTGTGGATTGGAAACATTTTGCTAAAACATGGTTCTGACCAGATATTGAACAAGATGTTGTAACATCCTATTCTGATATGGAGCAGGCTTATGCTGCTGTTTTTTAAATCTTGACAAATTAGATTTATTATGATGAGATCCTTTTGGATATATCTCATCATTATGCATGAGTCAAGGAGATTTTATAGGAACAAAGTGCATATTTAATTGATTTCATAAAAATGACCTTTGGAGATTTTTTAGGAAACTTTGTAGATTTGTTCCTACTTTTATGCAAAGAATTTTACAGAATAGTTGCAACTGCTGTTTTGGATATGCATTTTATTTAAATGCAGAGCCCAAGCTCATGCATATTATAAAGCTACTTAAAGGATGTTCCTAAACCTAATTTGGTATCTAATCCATGTATTGAAAGAAGAGTTATAGCTTTTAGTTTGTTCTTTGTTCTTTGTAATCCACTCCATAGTAAAGTTGGACTATGTTTATTATGAGTCATTCTATTATCATTTTGATATTAGAATTGGAGTTTATTTGTATTGTTACTTGATTGTAATCTCAATTTATTGTTCTCACTCTAAAGCTTTTAAGCAAGAGTTTGAGTATTGTGATTGAAGTGTAAACTTCAGTTTTGAGTAGGTTTTGAGTAACTATGATTGTGACTAGATTATAGAGTGTCATTGGGATTAGGGAAGGTGTTTAATAACTGCCGTGATTGGGAGTGAGAGTGGTTCTCATAATGGATTTCCTTCCTGGCTTGGTAGCTCATAGAGTAGGTGAGTTGCATCAAACTGGGTTAACAATTATGTGTGTTCTTTTATATTTTACAAGTTATAATTTGACCTTGTTGTTATCTTGTTGTTTTTCTGTCAGCAGATGTCATAACATCTATTATGACATTGTGTGTTGTTGAGAAATTTGTTTTAACTTCTGATATATTGTGTGTTCCAGAATTTCAAAAATCATTAAAATAAAATTGATGGAAGTTAACTATAAAGAAAATAGTGAGAAAATTATAAAAAATACTAAAAATGATTTTTAAAATATGAAAATAATACATATAAGGTAGAAAAGAATTTTAGAAAATTATAGAAAAGATTTGAAGTGAAAAATCATTTTGGAACCATTTCTAATGAATTTTAAAAGAAAATTAAAATAAATCCAAGGCTATCAAGGTGGCACACTTTGATTGGTTAGAATTCAAATTTTCACTGCATAAGGTGCGAAGGTCATCATCTTCAACCTCTGAACCCTAGATTTAGCAGATCCATGAACTTGAAATTTAAGCTTAACCACATACATGGTTAGCTTCGTTTTACTTCATCATTAATATGTCTCCATGCTCAAGATAAATTTATTTGATATGAGAAAAGATAATTTGCAGAAATGCGATAAACCCTAAAAATCTTAAAAGTAAAATTAAATTCCAAAAATCAAAGATAAATTCCATCTAGGTTACAGGAAACACTCTGTGAAACAATATGAAGACGGTGGTAAAAAGTCTTTGCTGAAAAAGTTCCTAAATCTTCCTGTTCCGAGTGAGCTTCAAACCTTGAAAATGGTGAGATTGGGTTGAGTGTTTCAGGTCACGGCTACCTTCTGCAATGATTGGGTTAGCTTTAGAGGAGACCGATGATGATTTATAGGCAAAGAAATTGAGTTGAAACAAAGTTAAAATATGGTTTCGATGTTATGGTTTTGAGAGCAAAAATGGCATGTATTTTTGGCTATGCAAGCTTGGTTTTCAATGAAGAATCACTCTCTATTTATAGGAGAAGAGAGTGAGGTCATGACTTATGTGAAAATCAGATCCCAAGCATGTGAAGAAGTTGAGAAAAATCTATATCCAAGTGTGTGAGAATTTGGCATGAAATGTGTGACTTATCGAGCTCATTCAGGTCATTTTGCATCTTGTGGAATGCATTTTGCCATCATGAAGAAGTGTGCACATGATTTAGTGGCCCCATATTAAGTTTGCACATGATTTATAAAATTATAGGTCACGATAAAAACATATTTCAGGTCATCATGTTCCCCCTTAGGCCAACTTAAATTCCCTCATGCATTTTGTGGTTTTTCTTGAGCCAAGTGTTCCTTTGATGGGAAGGAAGACAATGGAAAAATTACCAACTCAATCAGATGCTTGATGATAAAATGATAAGCTTGGAAAGTTGAAGAAAAACCACTAAAGACTAGGTTTGGCATTAGGTCAAACATGTTATGAACTCACTTTGTTGTGAAATGGCCTTCAAGATTTAAGGTTCTCAGAGGCATAACTGATGCTTGGCCTCTAAATGAAACTTGTAAAGGACATATAAATGGATATTTGGAAAAAAACCGCCCATAAAATTCTAAAAATTGAAACAATTATGGTCTTTGGAATATAGGCATGGCACACTTGACTTTTAGGTTAAATTTGTCTAATTCCACAAAATGACCTATAATCGATCTGAAACTTTGAGAACCTCAGATGCATAATTGGCCTTTTACTTGTGAAGAGGAGATGTAGGTGACATCAAAATGAACCTATTGCCTATAGAACCAATAAAACATGTTAAAGTATGAGAAAGTTATGATATTTTTATCATAGGCATGATAAACATGATTATTAGGTCAAAACACCTTGAACCAAATTGCAACTTTTGACTTTTATTTGAAATCTAAAGAATATTGTTGAACATATGAACTCCAAATGCATGAACCTTGTTTTTATTTGATAAATCTTGAAAAAAGCTTGAGAAAACTTGATGAAGAAATGGATATAAACACATGAACCTACTTGAAATGACTTGAAAAGTAGCAACCAAAATTGAACATTCTTTGATAAATGGTGTAAAATGAAGCTTGAAGAGAGGATGACCTAAGATTATAGGTCATTCCTTGATGAATTAACCCTTGAGAATTGATGGTTAATCATCTTTGCCTTGAAGAGTCAAAACCCTAATTTGATAACCACACTTTATCTTCTTGATTCAAACTTGTACCTTGCAAAATAAACAAAAGTAACAGAGCATATTTTTGTATTTTGGTTAGGGTTAGTAAAGAATAAAATGATAAATCATAAAGCAAAAGGAAATAAACAAAGGTGCTTGGTGATCTCCCAAAACAAACCCAAAGATAGGTGGTTTGAGAGGCTACCATGCTTGTGACTTTGATGAAATGCAAATGATGTTATAGATAGAATCTTAGGGGTAAAAATAAGGGTATGATAGCTATCTCTATTTAAGTTTCTTCTATCTGGAGAGAGAAGATTGAAATTCTTTGCATCGACGGGATTGAAGATACTTAAATATAGAAGACCCAATTTTTAACCCTAAGATATCGTGAAATGCTTACGATATGTATGCAGATGTAAAGGACTATGTGGGGAAATAATGCCACAGAAGACAAACCACAACTAGATTTGTTGGAAAACCTTGAAGGAAGTCTTGTAGTGAGACACAAATCACTAGGGAGAGAACTAAACTACGGGGAATCTGGAAAGGAAAACCAAACAAAAACTCTGTTATGGACAATAATATCACTGCCCAAAGAGAGGAGCAACAAACTTTAGTGACATACTCTCACGGGGAATAAATTCAAGGAAGGAGCTATTGATTTACTAGGAAGTTAAACCCAAGTAAACAATTAAAAGGGGATAAAGCAAGACTAACTTTTCAGGGGAATAAACCCTGGGTTAGAGAGCCACTTACTCTACTAGGGAAAGAAAGCCCAAAGTATGTAGTGAGAAGACATTATAGACTCCAAAAGGGGATGATCCTTAGGAGAGAATTGATGACTCCACTGGAGAAAAGAATTCATAGGAGAAGAATTAATAAATCTCTATGGGTGAAAGAAGCCATATAAAGTAGTGAGGAAAGTAATTACTACCAACTCATAATTGAAGGCGATAAACTTGGAAATACCGACTCATAGATGACGGTAAAATACTAACTCATGGACGAAGGTAGAGGAAAAATATACAATAACTCATAGATGAATGTGAAGAGAAAATGGTACACCAAATCATAGATGACGGTGAACTACCAACTCATGGATGTAGGTAGAAGCAAAAAATAAACAAACTCAAAGACGAAGGTGCTGAAAAAATTAATACACTAACTGATAGATGATAGTGAACTACTAACTCATGGACAAAGGTAGCAAAAGATATGGTCGGGGATACTCAAAAGAGAAGCGAGCATGTTTGATTGTACAACAGGCTTCTCAAATAAAGAGATAGTTGTGAGTACAACTTCATAATTAGATGTTTTACATAAAAACTAGGAAAACTTAGAATTTATGTATATTGGATAATATCTCAATGTCTTGTGGCACTCCTTTTCATTAAGGGTCTTAGGAATCATTAAAAACCATTTTGAAATCAGCAATGCTATCTTTACACCATTTCCTACACCCAATACTTACACCGTATACACTGTTCGCAGTATTTATAAGGTGAACAATTTTTTTTATAAAATAATATTAAATGATGAACAATATTCGTGAACAGTATCAGTAAACAATATCGATGAGTAGTGTTTATGAATAGTATATGGACAATGATTTTTAATAGTAAAATAAAGTTGGTTAATAAAGTGTGTAAAATTGGTTATTGAAGTGATGATGTTGGTTAATAAACATTTTGATATTAAAAATAATTTTTAGTAGTAAAATTCAGTTGGTTATTGAAATGTATAAAGTTTGTTAATGAAGTTATGAAGTTGGTTAATAAACTACTGAGATTTTTAGAAATTATGAAGTTGGTTAGTAAAATGTAAAAAGTTGGTTAATGAAGTTATGAAATTGGTTAATTACATAATTTTATTTTCCTATTCCTCAATCTTAAAAAAAAGTAAAAAAAATATATAATTTTTATTAAAAAAAAGATATAATTTTTATTAAAAAAAAATTATTATTATATTATTTCATTGTTCATTGTATAGGTGAACAGTGAAATACGGTGTAGGTGTACGGAAATGTTGTAAGAATAACATTTCTATTTTGAAATTGATCTAAGTCATAAAAAACAAGTTTCTGAATAGTTTTTCATTGCATGTGTCGATACATACGAATTTTAGGTCTACACATGCAACTTAGTTTTGAAGCCTGTGGTCTCTAGAAGGCTCAGGTTGACACATACTGAAGCTTTTCTAAAATTGAAGAAACATTTATTTTTATGGGTCGACACATAAGAATTTCAGGTCGACACATTTACTGTTGTTTTAAAGCATGTATATATTGACTTGTTTCGGTCGACACATTCATCTTTTCAGGTTGACACATACAGTTGAAACAAAACGTAAGTGTCGATACATATGATTTTTAGGTAGACACATACTATTTGTTTATGTCAATTTTTCAATTCTTTTTATTTCCAAAATTCTCCTTTTTGAACTTAAACTTCCAAAGTTATAAATACATCATTCATGCATCATTCCAACTTGATGATACCATAAAAATTTCCTGCATTTTCTCTTCACCTTCCACCTTCAATCTATGCATACACACTAACATTCCATTGTAACAATCATTTATTGAGGTACCATCTAGACGATGTTTGATAACGCCCGATTAGGTTCTTGTGTAGCCGAGAATATTGGGTTGAGATTTGTAGGAGTCTTCATACGAAAAAAACGCGAGTTTGTCCTCCAAGACCATTGATTGATTTGGGGGTTTTCGTGCAAGACATTCAAGATTTGATTGCAGCCAAGTGAAGTCCTTTGGAGATAAAGAATGCAAGTGATCTTTTGGATATAAAGAATGCATGGGATCCTTTGGAGATAAAGAACACAAAGGAAGTAGCCAGAGAACGACAAATCATAATTGAAGTCTTATGTTGCAATAGGTATGATTGATCGTTTGTGCATAAAATCTTTGGAGATATAGAATGAAAAGGAGCATTAATATTGACAACTAATTTCAGATCTATTGTATCTTATTCTTTCTCAAGATTAAAGGATGAGAAGAGGTTGAATCAACAACAAGTAATAGGGTTTGTGGAGTTTCTCTTGAACACTTCTCTTGTATCAACTTTTTGCATAATAAGAATTATCCTAATTCCATTAGAATTAGACGCAGACATATCCACACGCGAGGAAGAAAGTGGGGAAATGTGAAGACAAAACCTTGTATATCTTTTCTTATCACTTTTACTTGCTTTAATTTTCATCAATCAATTTGTCTAATAGTATTACATTATCAATTGACTCGTAGGAATTTTTATGGACTATTTTTGTTTTGAAGCAAGTGTTGATATTGCTTATAATCACTTTTCATTATAAGTGCTTTTTTTATCAACACAACTCAAAGGAAAATTATGAAAATTCAATTGCACGGCAAGTGCTCGACAAAATATTTTGTTTATTCTTTTGATATTTGCCATTGGAAATAGCATTACTAGTAACTTGTTACAAATGATTGATAACATGTTACTTTATTGAAGCTTACTTAATTAAGATTATTATATTCATTCCATAATCAATTTTATATTCGCATATTTGACTTCCAATAACACGGTTCGTACAAACAACATATTTAGAAAAACTTCCGCTTGCACATGTTTACTAAACAATTTTTAAAACCAAATTTTATTTGGACCTTTGGCTTGGTGATCTATTCACTCCTTGTATACATAAGGCTCCATCGTCTAACAAGTGGCATCAAGAGCCCGGTTCATTTCGGCTTCGAAATTCATTATAAAATTGGGTACGAACCTAAAGGGGATTATAAAAGAGCCCCAATTTTCATGGAAGAAAAATATAGTCATTGGAAAGGTTGCATGCAAATTCAGGTTAACTCATATGACAAAGGTGTGTGGAAAGCTATTCAGAATGGTCCAACATCGGTGACATATGAAGTTGATGGTGTTACTTTACCTAAGCCGGAAACCTTAAGGAATCAGGATGATACTAAGAAGTGGTCACATGATTGGAAAGCGAAGAATATTATCATATCCGCTCTTGGTGTTGATGAGTTCTATCACATTTCCCATTTTCAAACCTCTAAAGCTTTATGGGATGCTCTACAAGTTACCTACGAGGGAATTAATGAGGTCAAACAAGCTAGAAATAATACACTCAATCAAGAGTTTGAACTCTTTCTCACGAAGCATGGTGAAACCATTTCTCAAATATAAAAGTGGTTCTCGCATCTTATTAATCGTTTAAATTTGTTAGGTAATCCTATTTCAAATTCTATTTCTACTAACAAGGTTTTGAGATGTCTTACTAGGAATTGGCAACCAGAAGTCACCGCGATCAAGGAAGCCAACAATATTGCAACACTTGATCTCACCTCCTTGTTTTTAAAGTTGGAAGAACACGAGCAAGAACTTAATTGCTTGGATAAACATGAAATGAAGCTTGAGAAAAAGAAGAAAAAGGAAAAACACACCAATAAGGAGGAATGATTGAAGTCCAAGGCTCTAAGAGCTTCAAGTTCAAGGTCCTCAAAGGATGAGCATGCCAATGATAGTGACTTATGTGATGAAGATGAGTCAGATGATGAACAAATGTGATTATTTATAAGGAAGTATAATAGATACATTAGAAAGAATGGTGTCAAGAATTCTTACAATAACCCTGTGAAGTTTAGAAGACAATCCACTTCCAAAGATGAAGACAACAAAAGGGATAAGGTAAAGGGTATATTCTATGAATGTGGAAAGTCGGGTCATAATATACTGGATTAACCTCTCTTGCAAATAAGAAAGGAAAAGGCCAATGAAACAACTCTAGGAATTCTAGACAAGCCTACGTTACTTGGGATAGAGATATTTATATCTCAAGTAATTAAAGATCAAATGAGAGTGATGAAGAGGAAACTATTGTTTCATGGCCAATCAACTCCAAAGAAAGAAAAAAGATGTTAAGTGTCTTGACCCTATGACGGGAAAATGGATTCTCGATAATGGATGTTCAAGACACATGACTGGAGACATTTCTCTATTCTATGACTTTGTGGTGAAGAAGAAAGGTTTTGTTCCCTATGGTGATCAAAACAAAGGTGCAATACTCTTAAAATGTAGTATTGGTAATCCCTCAACTATTACTATCTCAAATATTATGTTATTTAAAGACATTAGTCAATTATGTGACAATGGGTATATAAGGTGACTTTTGCCAAAGATTGTTGCATAATAGAACATAATGAAAATAAGGATTGTATGTTTAATGGCATGAGTGTAAATAATATCTATATGCTTGACTTTAGAGAAGTTTCATTGAATAATGTCCAATATCTTGTTTCCATGAGTGAAGACCCTTGGATATAGCATAGATGTTTTGCTCATGTCAACTTTGATTTACTTAATAAAATAGTTTCAAAAGATTTAGTAATTTGTCTACCTAAAATGAAGTTTTCAAATAATCACCTATGTGATGCATGTCAAAAGCTTTAGACAACGACAACGTATCTAGAGGGGGGGGGGGGGGGTGGGGGGGTGAATAGATACCCAATTTAAAATTCCAGAAAATTATGGTTTTGAAATTTTGTTCATCAAAGAGTTTGAGCCGAAGTCTTTTTGAAAATAAGTCATCTATACAAACCATTATTGGAAACTATGATATGAAAATAAAAACAATTTGAATATAGACTGAAGATGATAATTGGAATTAATATGCTTGAATCAATTTACAACTCATTTAACATTTATAGAAAGTTACTAGTAATGTTATTTCCAAAGGAAATTTATCAAAAGAGCTAACAAAATAATTTGATTTATCAAAAGAGATAACAAAATAATTTGTCGAACACTTGGTGTGCAATTGAGTTTTTAGAATTTTCTCTTAAGTTGTGTTGAAACAAAAAACACTTATAATCAAAAGTTATTATAAGCAATATCAACACTTGAATCAAATGAAAAAAAAATAGTCTGGAAATTTTTATACAAACTAATTGATAACACAATGCTATTAGACAAATTGATTGATTAAAATTAAAGCAATTAAAAGCGATAAGAAAATAGTCACAAGGATTCGTCCTCGCGTGTGGGTACGCCCGCACCTAATTCAAATGGAATTATGATAATTCTTACTATGCAAAAAGTTGATACAAGAGAGTGTTCAAGAGAAAATCCATAAACCATATTGCATGTTGTTGATTCAACCCCTTCTCATACTTTGATCTTGAGAAAAACCAAGACACAATAGATCCCAATTGAGTTGTCGATATTAATACTCCTTTGCATTCTTTATCTACAAAGCTTTCATGCACGAATGATCAATTATACCTATTGCAACATAAGACTTCAATTATGATTTGTCGTTCTCTCGCTACTTCCTTTGCGTTCTTTACCTTCAAAGGATCCCTTGCATTCTTTATCTCCACATAAGTTTCTAAAGTTATTTATCGACATATGTAATGAGAATTTCAGAAACTTATGTGGAGATAAAGAACGCAAAGAATCCTTTGGAGATAAAGAACATAAAGGAAGTAGCGCAAGAACGGTGAATCGAATTGAAGTCTTGTGTTTCAATAGATAAAATTGATCGTGCATGAATGCTTTGAAGATAAAGAATGCAAAGAAGTAGCAATATCGATAAGTAAATTGAGATCTATTGTGTCTTGGTCTTTCTCAATATCAAAGTATTGTTGTAAGCCCTACAGGCCAATATTTTTGGTACTTGTATTGAATTATTTATTAATAATAAAAGGCATTTCTTTGTTATGTTTGCTTTTCCAAAATAATAAAACCCCTAAAATAGTTTGTCTGTTTAATAAAATACTCAATGTGACTTAATCATGAGATTCTATTAAATATAAGGACATTATTATTAAAGTATATGTAGTCGAGCTTTATTGGGAAGTGGGATAACATTAAAGCATTGAGATTATTATGTAGGTAGACTGATGATCACATCACATGGATCATGGATAAGGAGTTATCGAGTCTTGACATAGGTATGAATATTAGGAGTAATATTTATACTGGATTGACCCGCTATGAGAATATTACATAGAATGTTATTCAAAGTATCATAATTTATTATTATGGTGATAATGGTGTATACCACCCTCCGACCTGAAACTACTATGGACCCTAAATATAGAGTTAAGTACTTTATTGTTGATCAAACATTATCTGTTACTAGATGACCATAAAGATAGTCGATGGGTACTTCACAAAGCATTATGAGAGACATGAATGACCTAGATGGAATTTTCCTATCCTGCATAACAGAATAAATATCTAAGGGCCCAATATTAAACTAGACAAGGGTGACATGGTCTATACCTTGTGTTCCATATAGACATAAGGGAAAAATTGTAATTGTACACACAAGTATTATCACAGAAAGGTTATGTCAGATCAAATGACATTTTTGTGACTTGGGTAGCAGTGATGTATTGCTAGATACCTCTCACTGTTTATTATATTAAATGTGTGATTTAATATAATTTCCAACATTGCGAAAAACTACAGGGTCACACACATAAGGACATGTTGATGAAAGATAGAGTAAATAAGGAACACCGTAAGGTATGGTGTATTTAAGAGAATTGTAGAACATCATAAGGTACGATACGCTTAAGTGAAATACAAAATGTGGTAAGGAACCACGCGCTTAAGTGATATATTCTACATCATGAGGTATGATTCCCGTAGGCTTTATTAAGCTTTTAGCTTGCAGCCTTAAATGGTCTTTTAGATTGAAGCCTACAGAAGTGGTTTTATAAATAGAACCCTTGTGAGGATGCATTTTTACTTGATGAAAATTTGGTCTTGAAACCTTAGCCGTATTTCCTCTCACTCTCTCGCTCTAAGTTTTCGTTCGTAAGAAGCTAGCATTGTGACCAGAAGTGATCTCTTCATGTAAACATAGTAGAGGCGTTTTTATTCATCAATGCTCATGACCATAACATTAAAGGTCTGAATCACCACAAGAGGTAATAGTTTATATCACTGACCATACCCATTTGTAAGGATCACTAAAGAAATTTTTTTAATTTTCGCTACATTTTGAATCACGATTTTCCTTCACAAAGAAAGAGAAGGGGTTGAAAAAACTACAAGCTTAGATTTTATGGAGTTGCTCTTGGAACACTTCTCTTTTATCAAAATTTTTCATAGTAAGATTTATCCTAATTTCATTTGAATTAGGCTGAGAAGTACCCACATGCAAAGACGAAAGTGGAAAACTATGAAGACAAATCATTGTGTATCTTTTATTATTGCTCTTGCTTTAATTTTGATCAATCAATTTATCTAATAGAATTGCATTATCAATTTACTCTATCACGGTGGAAAATCGAGGATACCAGGCTATTGAGGAACTTGACTCACAAAGACTTAAGAAGTCACCATCAAACTTTATTATTTCTAAGGAAAAGGGAAAATATCGAAACCCTATTGTTTAACATGCAATGCAAGAAGTAAAGACTAAAAGAAAACCATATAGAAGATATCCAAGGTACGGGGGTTGGTTATACAAAGGGAAGGTATTAGCACCCTATGCATCTATAGTACTCTATAGAAACCACTTATAAAATCTGTTTTTTGTTTTAGAATTATTTATTTGTTAAATGAATGTGGTTGTTGGAGCGGTATAGCGGGAAGCAACAAAAGTTTTGGAAATATTTATCCGGGAATTTATCGTGTCCACAAAGATTGATTATTGAATTGTCGTTCGACAAATTCTTATGTTTATGAGTTTGGTTTTAAATGGGTTTGTTTGTAAGGAAATGGTAAAAACTATTGACAAGAAAATAAATACATTAAATAGAAAGGAGAAACCTAACAGGAAGAAATTTATACTACTCGTCACAAATTTAAACCCATTGATCAGTTTCACTCAACCTACAATACTTGTCAAAGTTATCACAGACACCACGAGATGTACCCACAATGAAGGTTATGTCTAACGCTAAGTCGCGAGACCAACCGTATTACTCTATTGGCAATCTCTTGTGCACTACAACAACACAGAGGAATTAAGCTTTAGCATCCAAAATGAATATTAACTCTAAATATATCTCTAGAACATAAAGAAAAAAGATCAAAGAAGACATCAAGATTGATTTGTAAAGCAAGCTTTATACAACACCATGATCAACAAATATACATATGTTCAAAGTAAATATACAAACATCCAACAAATAGAGAATTACATAGAGAAGAAATGGAGAAAAACCAAACATCTAACGAATTATCAGTGCCGATTGATGAGAAATCTGACTCCGAATCATCATGATGCAAGCTCCAATGTTGTTTGATAGTTTCTCAAGACCAAAAATGGAGGTTTGATGAATTGGGACCAAAAATACCCAAAAAACCTAAAAAATGTGTTTTTGGCCCTAAATACGCATTTCTGACTGTTCGGGATCGCCCGACGACCAAAAACCATCACACGATGACAGTTGACAGTAAGTTGAAAAACCAGCCCAGCATTTTGTACTGTTTCGGTCTTACCTTTTGAATCGTAACTCCGATTTGCGCCCGGTTCGAAGCGTTGGAAAGCTTATTTAATGATATTTCTAAAAATGACAAATATAAACCAAATTGATGGTTTTTATTCTTTGATTTTGAGCCTTATTCATTGTCGAGCTGCTCAAAACCGCACATTTGAAGCCTTGTCTTCGACACTTTATTGCTCATGCTCTAAATACGCATCAATACCTATAAAATGAATGGAAAAATATCAAATTTTACCCTATGTACACAAAAACACAAATAAACACAAACTAAATGTATTTACACAAAAGTCAGGTTTATTCAATGATATTAACAACAAAAAGTCGATAAGTGCAACAAAAAGTATATATAAAAATAGCTACAATTTGCACTTATCAAACGCTCCCCAAATTGAACTATTGTTTATCCTCAAATTAAGATCAAATAACCCAAAGAACAAAGAATAATAAATCAAAGAATCATGAATAAACAGGTTTTGAAAATAGAAAACAAATGTAATGGTTCAAATGAAAAACGGTACACACAAAGTAAACACTTACCACTAAACTACAACTATAACATAAACACGAAACAAATGCTAAATACAACAATTATGTCAAAAATTCTAAAATAATACTAGTTCACAAATGAATCACACCTAGCAAACACAATCATCGGTAGATAAAAAACACAAAAAAATTGGGTATTTTCACTCATCCAACAATTTTGCAAACAATAGACTAAATTATGAAATCATCCAAAAATTTACATTGAAAATATAAAATCAAGAATCTCAAGGACTTTTTAAGATTGTAATATGGCTTGATTAACAAACAAGGGATAATTCCTAAAGATAATCAAAACAAAAACATATCTAAACCTAAGGGAGTAATTACTTCCACAAAGTTTCAAATAATAGAATTTCATTCAAACTTCTTCTTCATCCCAAATTTCAAACAAACACACATCACTTATTCAACACATCATTATTCCATACTCTTTTTGTTTTTATTTTTCAAAGATTTTTCAATTTTTTTCCTTTCTTTATCTATCACTTCTTTTTCACATTTTTTTCTTTCTTTCTTTTTCTTTTTCTTTTTCAACCTCATAGCAATCAACCAATAAATGCACAATCATTTTTCTCCCCAACTTGAATTCAACCGTACATTAAAGTGAATACTCCCTACTTTCTAAGGCAAGGTAAAGATTTAAACCAAAACAATAGTTAAGGGTTCAAGAAAATAATAAATCAACATCCGTGCAACAAGGGAAACTAAACACTCATAGACAAGCATTTAGCAAATACAACATGGATATCGACAAAAATCTCAAAGGAGTTACTAATGACCACACACAAACAAGGTGAATAAATTTTTTTTGGCCAAGATAGTTATTCTCAAAATGAAACAAAAAAATGCCTTGATCATGTTCAAGCTTTCATACAATAAACACAAACAAAAGATTAAGCATAATAAAATCTAGTTAAAACAAAAATTGTGGTCTCTAGCACATCTGAACAATGGAAAGCTACCTCACAAAAAGGGTAGGAACTAAAGTGATTCACAAATGAACAAGTATACAAAAGAATGAATGGAATAAAAATTTTAAAAAGTCTAAGTTTCATGAATATGATAAAGTATAGAAAGCGATAAACACATACCTCGAACGTGTACAAAACTTTAACAAAATAATTATCAAGCATTCACAAGTCGAAACGATCAAACTTGACAAATCACCTCAATTTTCTACAAGTTACTAGACAAAAAATTGATTCCAAACAACAACAAAAGAATTAGAAAATAATACTTTTACAAAATTTCAATATACAAAATTTACAAAATTTACAACAAAAAAAACTCCTCAAGCTAAACACAAGAAGCTTTCAGAAAACACAAATTAACATAACAAAACCAATACAAATAACGATATGAAAACCGGGTGAAAATGAATTAACAAGTTGAAAAGCGAAGATTTGAAATTCATAACATTTCCTTGTTTCAACTTGTTAAAGCACAAATCACCACACACATAAACAAATACAAACAAACATGCTTGTTTTACGTCGTAAGCTTGATGCCTTTATTGTGAGAGCTAGTAACCTCCTCTCATCATTCCATGGTATTGTCACATCGCGTAAACCTAAAGGAAGTGTCCTGACAATAACACAACAAACATTACGAAAATGAGATAATTTACAACAATACGTGAAAACACATATATGTAAAAATATCATATACAAGTTAATGTAAAATTTTTATACAACATAGACATTAATTACAAAACTCAAAAACAAAAGAAATATCGCAATGCAAAGATAATAGAACCAATCCCCGGAAACAACGCCCTTTTGTTGGAAGCGGTGTAGCGGCAAGCAACAAAAGTTTTGGAAATATTTATTTGGGAATTTATCGTATCCACAGAGATTGGTTATTGAATTTTCGTTCGACAATTCTCTCGTTAATGAGTTTGTAAAGAAAATGTTATCAACAGAAAATAAATGTAAACAAAAGTAAAAACTAAGGAAGAACTTATCAAGCTTGCATATAATATACTCATCACAGACTTAAATCTATTGACCAATTATATTTAACCTAACAATACTCATCAATGAAGGGGTTTAAAGGAGTTTATGAAGGAAATACATCTTTGAAGGGGAAGTAAACTTAAGGCACACAGGTAAACAATCAAGGGAATAAGTCATGAATCATGGATTAGGATTTTAGACAAGTTAAAATTAGACATTTAAAAGTCAAGTCCTAAACCTACTAAAATTAAATTCTTCATGGTATAAATATACACAATGGTCATGTTATCAAACAACATTAATTAAAGACATAAAATGGTTATTTAACAAGGGTTTACTCAAGAAAATTTAACAAAAGAAAGTCGAAGAAAAGGTTTTTAAATAGGTAAAAATAACTTGTTTTGAATTAAATAAAAAGAGATAAAATAAATAATATTTTTGGGATTTTTTCACATATTCATAAAATACAATAGATAAATAAAGAGGTTTCCAAAAATCAACTTAAAATGATTTATTTTGATTGGTTAAAAAATTGGTGAAGTTTGATAAAAATACAAAAGAAAATAATGTTAAAAAAAATAATGAAAGAGCCTAGCAAGGGGTTGAATCCATGCCCTTAGGGTGATTGGTTAAAACACTAACCATTGAGCCAAACGCTCAGTGGTGATAGACATTGGTTCCATAAAAATATATTTGAAATCAACTTCAGAAAATCACAAAACAGAAAAAACATGAGAAAATTGCAAATTAGGTGTTTACACTAGTTCAAACCCTCGCCCTTAAGGTGAAAGTAACATGAGTACACGCGTTTCTACCACTGGGGTGGCTGTTTCATCTAGTTATAAAACATATTGCATTAATATAAAATAAACTTAATTTAAAAAAAATGATTTTCCTCTTCTTCTTCCTCGCGTCGGACCCAACAACATCACCATTTTTAAATTTGAAAAATATTTAATTCTCAAACATTTTAAAAACTATAAACACCAAAGTTGCTTGAAATTTAATCACAATTTCAAGCATGCCATTTAGTTTAACTATCACTCAAAGAATAATACAAATTTCTATTTAAACCAAAACAAATCCCTAATGATTCAGAGACAAAGTTCACAACACACAGACAATATAAATGAAAAGTAAGCACATGGTTAGTTTTAGGACATTGATATCTACATTTTATGTTCAGAAATCAAATGCAAATGATGCATGTATATGGATATCACAATTTGAAAATTTTACCAAATTGGAGAAAGTACATGTATATGTATATTGATTAAGCTTCCTAGGACCTCCAGGAACCTATTCCAATTCTTACTTTGTGCTGAAAATTGAAGAGTCACTCCAACCAAGTCAAGTTGCCATGGTGAAAAGTGGTGTATGATGATGGAGTGATTACAAAAATTGCTCTTGTGATTGGACAACTTCTATATGATGTATGTGAGTTGTGTGGATGGTTGGTTTACACATATATTGCAAGGTTTGAGAGATTAGAAGAAATGGATTTCAAAACTAAAAAATGGAGAATTTTGGCCTATTTTTATTTGAGAGAGATTGATGGTTGTTTTGGATCTGTGAATTTGTTTTATTTTAATTGTAGAATTGATCTCTATTTATAGGGTAACATTAGGGTTTGGAACTTATCAGTTTGAAGCATAATGTTTGTGAAACTTAGTTGAGAATAAATCTTACAAATCCATGGTTTCAAGCACAACTACAAGGAAAGGCTGGTGAAGAGAAATTGTTTTCATGATTCATGGTGTGTGATCAGAAGAGAGCAGTGGTATGGGCTCAAGACATGCATTATACAAAAAGCTTACTTTTCAAGAATGGTATGGGTGACTTTCGTCAAAAATGGCCTTTTAAATGGATAAGAGATTGTATCATTTGGATAATGGCTTGAAAGCTTGTGTACTCTTCTGATCTTGTATAGATTTAGAGGTACTATGACCTGAAAAGAGAAATTTCATAGCATGGAATGAAGATTTGATCATTAAGTTATCTAAAAAATGACTTGTAATGCAACTTTGATCACCCAACTATATTAATTCGAAACTTCCAACTCAAGTAAGACAAATTCATGCTCTTGGACATTTTGGAAAGCTTAAAATCACATCTATGACTTTCATGTTGAACACTTTTTCTTGAATCAACCTGGATCATAGTGTAAATTGGCCATGAAGTTGGTCACCTTTTAGATTAAAAACTGTTTGATATTTTTTCCAAGTGATGGTAGAAGTTCAAATGCATATACCTTTTGATTTGAGAATTTTTTGGAGATCAACCCTCATTGAAAAAGTTGCATAAATTTTCATTCCCTACAAATTTCATGTTGAAAGTTTTATTTAAATCATCTTGCATCTTGGTGAAACTTGCTTGTGAAGTTAGGGCTCTTTAAGTGTAAAAACACTTGAATTTTCTAAGTGTCCAAAATATTCAACTTTTAACTTTTGTAGACTTTTTATTGATTATTTTGATTCTTAATTCACCAGTTTGATAATAATGATTTGATGACCCTTGATCCTTGAAGTCCAAAGATGACCAAAAGTTAAAGTTTGACTTTGGTGTGACAGTTGACTTTTCATCAGTTGATTCTAATTCCTTCACCATTAGTCAATTATTTCTTTGAGAAAGTCTTGAGCCATGTAATTAGGTCAAGATGTTGAATTTGAGTTATTTGAATCATGCCTCAAGCCATTAGGTCATGCACTGAGCTAAAAGTCAATGATCCACTTTCTTTAATCAAAACCCTAATTTGATCAAGACATGTATTGATGGAGATTTCTTGATTCAAAACCCTATTTGACACAAAGAGGAAAAACAAGATATCTTTGTATTTTGTTAGAGATGCAATGATGCATATGAAGTGGGATCTTGGGTAAAAAAATTAGCGTACAACATATGCCCCTATTTAAGTTTCTTCTATCTGGAGATGTGAAGATCGTAGTGTTCGCCTCGACGCGATGGGAGGTACTTAAATATAAAATGCACAATATTTGGCTCTAAGATGCCACAACAGAAAACCTGCTTAAATGTGGACGATAAAGAACAAGTATTCCTTGAAGGTATGATAAAACCTCACTAGGAAAAAAGGAAGAAAAAATTCTAGGAAAGACCCGGTCCACCGGGGAGAGATTGACTCAACTCAGGGAAAGAAAAGAGAACTCAATCCTTTTGGGAAAAATCCCAAAGAAAAGGAAAAAAGAAACAGATAAGGCCATCTCAAAAGAAATGATAAGCTTCCCCACGACGAATGGGTCTTGAATTCTTCTTTTTTTTAATTAAGTCATCCATTTCAAAATGATAACAATAAGATTCCCCATGATGAACGTGTCTCAACTTCTTCTTTAGTCAAGTATTCCACTTGAAAAGGGAAGTAATAAACCTCCCCACGAAGAACGGGTCTTAGTTTATTCTTTAATCAATTTTTCCACTTGAAAAGGATAATAATAAGCTTCCCCACGACGAACATGTCTCAGCTTCTTCTTTAATCAAGTCTTCCACTTGAAAAGGGTATCAATAAACCTCTCCATGATGAACGGGTTTCCGTTTATTCTTTAATCAAGTATTCTACTTGAAAATGATAACAATAAACTTCCCCACGATGAATGGGTCTCAACTTCTTCTTTAATCAAGTATTCCACTTGAAAAGGGTAGCAATAAACCTCCCCATGATGAAAGGGTCTCATTTAATTCTTTAATTAAGTCTTCTATTGAAAAGGATAACAATAAGCTTTTCAAAAGGTAACCACTTGTATTGGGTTTTCACAATGAACAATATCCATCATATTGAAGAGATAAAAGTGTTAGACGAAGGAAACAATTTATAGAGGGGGGGGGGGGGGGATAGATACCCTTTTTAAAATATCCAAATGAAATTTGGTTTTGAAAAAGTTTTATCAAAGTGCGACGCATAATCTATTTCAAATTGTCGTCTATACGAACGTTATCGGGAAGCTCGGATATGCAAACCATAATTCAAAAATTATATGGAATGAGACCGATAACGAGAATTAATAACTCTGAATCACTTTTGAACTTATTTACCATTTATTAAATTTTTCTTAGCAAGTCTATTTCCAATAGTAATATTAAAAGAACTAGTTAAGTCAATTTATCAAACACTTGGTGTACAAGTGAATTTGTAGAATTTTTCCTTTGATTATGTTGATACACAAAACCACTTATAATCAAAAGTGATTATAAGCTATATCAACACTTGAGTTAAAAATCAAATTTGATTAGGAAAATTATTACAATTCAAATGATAACGCAATGCTATTTGATAAATCGAACATTGAATATCAAATCAAGTAAAAGAAAAAATATAAGCGACACGAGGAGGTTGTCTTCATAGTTTTACACTGTTTTCCTCGTATGTGTTACATCTGCGCCTAATTCTAATGGAATTAGGATAATTCTTACTACGCAAAAATGTCGATACAAAAGAAGTGTTCCAGAGAAAATCCATAAACCCTAAGGTTGTTGTTGATTCAACCCCTTCTCTTTCCTTTATCTTGAGAGAGAAAAGGATATAATAGATGATAAATTAATACCAGGATATTGCCACTCCTTTGAATTCTTTATCTCCAATGCTTTCGCGCACCATCAATCTCAAACTATTGCAACACAAGACTTCGATTCTATCCGGTACTCCAAGTTACTTCCTTGCAAAGATTTCAAATACTCCAAGGTTCCTTGCAAAGATTTTAAACACTCTAAGGTTGTTCCCTTTACTGAAATTACCTCTCGAACGTCTTGCATGAAAAACCCCCAATTAACCAATGATCTTGGAGAACAAACTTGAGATTTTTCCTGGATCAAAACCCCTACAAAACTCCACCCAATACACAATTGGACACTAGCAATCCTTGTCTAGATGAAACCACAATGGAACATCATTACAATGTAATATCAGTGTGTATGCATAGATTAGAGGTTGAATATGAAGATAGAAATAAGCTAATTTTATTGTTTTGAACAAGTTAGAATGATGCATGAAAGAGTATTTATAGGTTTCGAACTTTTAGGGAAAAGAAGGATAAATTCAAAATAAAAGAATTTAAAAAATTGACCAACTAAAACAGTATGTGTCGACCTAAGAGTCATATGTGTCGACACATACGTGATTTTTGAACAGTATGTGTCGACTTATGAAGGACCACATGTCAATTGGAAAGTTACATAGGCACGGGCTTTAAAATGAGAGCAAATGTGTCGACCTAAAAGATGGATGTGTCAACACATAAAATAATAATTTCTGCATTTTCAGAAATGCTTCAATAGGTGTCGACCTGCAATGATGCATGTATCGACTTGAGACTTAGAGAATCTACTGGATTTAGAAATGTATTACATGTGTCGACCAAAAATATTTGTGTGTCGACACATGTAGAAAATTGTTTTGAATGAATTGGATCAATTTTGAAATATTTTCTAATGATTCCTAAGACCTCTAATACAGAGGAGTGCCACAAGACATAAGGATACCATCTAATATTCATAGGTACACACTTTTCTTAGTTTTAACATCATTCAAAATATTTTCTGACGAAGTTTGTACTTACATAACCATCCATCGGAGTAAACAAAATCTCCACAACAAACTATCTCCATCATATCAAAGAGATTAACCATTCGTTGAAGTAAATAACAACCTTGATATCTGGGTATAAATTCTCTGGGAATTGACTGATTACTCAAAATAGTTGTCATTTTGTGTCCAAAAGGAAATCCAGGGACACACAAGCTTCTCAAATAAAGAGACCTCTGCTTGTTGTCGAATAATAAATCTGAGAGTATTGCAATAATGTTGCTGAGAGATAAATTCAACTTCTTGGGGAATTGAAAACAATTCCCTGCTGAGGAGATAAAGTCTCCATATGGGGGTCTTCAAAAGAGGTGTAAGTCATCAATCTTCTGGAGTAAATTTCTTCAAATAAAGAGGAAGTCTTCAGATGTGAAAAATAAATGCACTCTTAATCCAGGATTCAATTAACTGTAGAGAATCAATCAAAACTTATTTGTCAAAGACAAGGTTTAATCCAAGGATAAAATAGAGAGAGACAATTAAACAAGAATCTTCCCAAGGAGGAATAAACTCAACCAGGGATTTATCCTATTTGGAGATGGACGAGAAAACTAAAGCAAAACCTTCCCATAAGGAATGAACTCAATGGGGGTTCAAGAGGATCATCAACCTTTCTGCCTATAGATGAAACTCTATTAGAAGGAGCAAAGACATCATTGGGGAAGAAGTTACATTTCTTGGGGATAAACACAACCAGATTGAATGGACTTAGGAACACCGAGAAAATGCAAATGCGCATGAATGGTGTAAGTATGTATGAATGAATGTCATGTATGTGCTTACCATATAGATATAAATAAGATAAACAAATGATAACACCGGGGATGACAAATTATAGTAACGGGAACTCGGGTAAATTCAACATCACTTGAGGATAAATTATAGAGCCACTGATGGAGTAAAAACTTGTTGTAAGGTCACTACCTCCAGGAAGAGAAAATATCTTTCAATGGGGAGAAGCCCAAAATTCATTTATTTCAAAATTTCAAATAAGAAGAGACAATAAGTCTCCTTGAAAGGTCAACCAGAGGAAACTTAATAATATGGAAGTCTTTGAAAAGCACACTGCCTTCTTTATTTCGTATTTCAGAATTTAACTGGAATTAGGGATAACTAGTAACATTTCCTTTTTGGGTTTTCAATCTACCACGATTATTGTTTTTCTGTGTATGTCTCTAATTTTTTCTTGGACCGCTCTTTCGGGTTTTCAGTCCACTGACACGCTCATTGGAATTCAAATTAGTGAGTTGTTCTTTTATTTCTTTTTAGATAAAGTATTTCTTGACTGCATCAAAATTCACAAGACGCAGGAGCTCCTCACCATCCATAGTCATTGCACTGTCGGGGAAGGTTGTTTTAACCACATATGGTTATTCGAAATTAGGGGCGCACTTTCCCCTGGAATCAGATTTAAAAGATAAGATCCTTTTAAAAACACGGTCTCCTTCTCTGAACTTGCAAGATTGAACCTTTTTATCGAACACCTATTTCATTCTATATTAATATAATTGGCCATGACACAAGGTCGTCATCCTTTTCTCCTCAATTAAATTCAATTAGTCGTATCTACTTTGACTCTGCTCAGCCTCAAATTACTCAACTTTTATTAGAACTCTCATTGATGAGATCTCAACCTCTACGAGGAATACTGCTTCCATTCCATATACCAGAGAAAATTGAGTTTCCCTTATCGAAGTGCAAACGGATGTGCGATAACCATGCAAATAAAATGGTAACATCTCATGCCAATCCTTGTAAGTTACAACCATCTTCTGATTAATTTTCTTGATATTTTTGTTAGCATCCTCAACAACATCATTCATCTTCGGTCTTTACAGAGAAGAGTTGTGATTTTCTATCTTGAAATCATTGTAGAGTTCTTTCATCATTGTATTGTTTAGATTTCAACCTTTGTCGGTGATAATTTGTCTTGGCACACCATATCGGCAAACGAGTTGGTTCTTGATAAACCTGACCACTACTTGGCGAGTTACATTCGTGTATGAAGCTTCTTCGACTTACTTGGTGAAATAATCAATAGAAACCAGGATGAAACAATGTTCTTTTGATGCCATGGGTTCAATCATACTGATCATATCAATACCCCACATAGAGAAAGTCCATGGAGAAGAAAGGACGTTGAGAAGAGTCGGAGGCACAAGAATTTTATCTGGATAGATTTGGAACTTGTGGCACTTCCTCACATATTTAGAACATTCAAATTCCATTATCATCCAATAGTAACCTTCTCTCAACATTTTATTATCCATTTCATGCCCCATTGGAATGGGTACTGAAGGACCCTTCGTGAACTTCTTGCATTAGCAGACCTGCTTCATGTTCATCCACACGTCTTAACAGAAGCATATCAAAGTTTCTTCTGTATAGTACATCACAATTCAGGAATAAATTTCTGGATAGTCTTCTCAAAGTCTTCTTATCTTTACGGGATGCCCCAGGCGGGTATTCTTAAGTTTGAAGGAAACACTTAATGTCATGGAACCATGGCTTGGTATCTATAACTTCTTTTGTTGCGAACACACGAGTAGGTCTATTTAGGAGCATAATTAAGATTATAGGCATATCGTTGTGACAATTCACTTGATACATGGAAGACAAGGGGGCTAAAGCATCAACCATTTGAATTTCTTCACAGGGAATGTGTTATAACTCAACTTTTTTGAAGAATGTTAGGAATCTCGTTGCATATTCTTTGTAGGGGATCAAGCCAGGGTGGAAAGTCTCTCATTCTCCTTTTATTTTGTTTATCATAAGAGCTAAATCTCAGTATATATCGAGGATTTTAATTCTGATATCATTTGCTTTTTCAAGGGTAATGATAACCGCCCCAACTCCACTTCCATATGCATTAACATCTCCATAAAAAATTAGACTCCATCGAGATTCAAGATCGGGTCCTTCTCCAAACTCAGGTTTGTCACAGTCTTTGACCTTCAGGTACATAACATCTTTGTCGGGGAAATCATATCTGACATATTGGTAATAATCGATAGGCTGGTGTGCCAAATGGTCATCAAGAATAATCCCTTTGATAGCCTTCTGAGTGTGATACTCAATATTGTATTTTGATAACAGCATCTGCCAACAGGCAATTCTTCTATTCAAAGCAGGTTTCTAAAAAATGTACTTGATCAGATCCATTTTAGATATCAGCCAAGTAATTTGATTAATCATGTATTCACGAAGATGCTTAGCAGCCAAAGCCAAAGCACAACAGGTTTTCTCAAGCATGGAGTAACGAGACTCACAATTTGTGAATTTCTTACTTATATAGTAAATGACATGTTCTTTTCTTCCAGTTTCATCTTGTTGATCTAACACACATCCCATAGAATCTTTCAATACAATTAGGTATATGATCAAAGGTCTTCCTTCTATCAGAGTTATAAAAATGGGAGGTTCAAGTTGGTACTCCTTGATACTATCAAATGCTTTTTGACAATCTTCAGTCCATATACAACCTTGGTCCTTTCTGAGAAGCTTGAAAATCAGTCTACAAGTTGTTGTCATATGTTGTATGAATCTGGATATATAGTTCAAGTGTCCAATAAACCCCCTCATTTGTTTTTTGTTCTTAGCGCAGGCATTTCTTGAATAGCAGTGACTTTGTTGGGATCAACTTTAATACCTCTCTGACTGACGATGAAATCTAGCAGCTTTACCGAACGAACACCGAAAGTACATTTATTAGGATTTTGGCTGAGTTGATAATTTGTCAAGCATTGAAATAACTCCAGCAGATGGTCCACATGGTCTTGCTCATTTTCTGATTTATAAATCATGCCATCCACATAGTGCCGCGTCTAATATTTTCATCGAAGCACAAACGATAGGCGGAAAACAAAGTTGCCATCAATGTTATTTATCCCAAGAGAGGGAAAGGAAACACTGAATAAACCAAAAGGGAGAAAAGAGCATGGTCTTACGATCAAAAGAAAAGGGTAAGGATGTCGATTATGCAAGGGGAAGGTATTAGAACCCCTCACGTCTGCGGTACTCCACGGGATCCACTAAAGTTTGTTCTAATCTAAGGGTGTATAAACATCTAAGTCTAAAAATTCTAAAAGGGAATGTATGCAAAGTATATACAAAAAGAAAGTTTTTCTTAGTTGTGCCCGTCGCGGTTACGAACCTTTAGTGCCTATGTACCACCTTTGGTGTAATATGGGATCATGACACTCGTAGTTCTTATTAAAATTGTTTTTAGTTTGTTGTGTGTTTTTATTTGAATAATGAATTATATATTCCAAACGTTGAAACATTGACTTGTTGGGTGCTCGTTTGAAGAGGATTAAGTCGTTGAGTTCACTTCTACATAAGTTAGCATGCATGGATAAAAACATAAGGTCTAGTTGATTCACCTTAAACAAGATAAGATCAAAGTCCTAAGGGAACATGTTATTCATAGAGGAAGGAAAAAGAAAGAAAGTAAGTAATAGGAGACATACAAGGCGAAGGTGTAGTGAAGAGTGATCATGCATAGTAAGGAGTGAAGGGTTAAGTGATGTGTAAAGGTCATGCAATAGAGGCTTAGGGCTCATGGTCAAAAACAAGACAAATAGTCAAGTAGAAGGAGAGATGAAAATCTAACATCAAAAACATGATTGAAAAGGTAATAATTCTAGTCATGCATCTCTATCCTACTTATCATGGAAAGATTAATTGAAAACTATGTGAGAATGAGAAATAAAGAGAGCTACGATGATACCTAATGGAGAATGTCTGTTGCCTCTTCTAACACGCGCAATAGGCTAAAAACTTGTGGGAACTTTGATGATGATCAACCAAATTAATACTCAAATGCACATGGTTCGCGTCAATAATCGATCGCAAAATCATGGTGAAGGTAACAACAAAATGATTAATATCTAGAAAAGAATAAGTGGAATGCTTGGTGTATAGATCAAGGGAATTTAATCAGGTTATGATTAACCAAGGGCTATACTTGATTAATCTCATGAAAATAGGTGATCATACTCAACCATGAGACTCTTTTGTGCATGGACACTTGGTATATGGACCAAAGTGATTGATTCAGGATATGATTAATTGAAGCTATCGAGAAATTCGACTAATCTCGTGAGAATATCCATGCCCATACTCAAGTATAATACCATTTTAGGAAATCATGGTATATGGATCAAGAGGTGAGAAGATTCAATTTATTGAGATAAGGAGATACAAGCTAACTCAATACACAAGATAACAATCAAACAAGCCCATAAAAGGTGGCTACATGCATGCTCCTAGAAAGTGGGACTAGCGTGTTGCTAGTATTCTAAACGGCTAATTGGTATAATCGATCGAATAGTTGCCACCGTAGGAAATCCCAATACCAAGCTATGAATGTGTGCAAGTGTGCATTTGTAAGTGTATACCTGCTCATTGATTAGGGATCCAAGAGGAGATCATGTGTTCTAATTGAATGATATATGCATAATTTAAGCAAAAAATAAAACACATAAAAAAATAAATCCTAAGCTATTACAACCACATGAGAATGGGGGTACAAGTTTATGAATTGGGATGTATCAAATTGAAAGCTCAATTAAAAGTCTAAATAAACAAACAATACAACCCAATTGAAATAATTTAAATAACTAATTAAATTAAATAATTTTATATAATAAAATTAATTAATAAATTAGTTAATAAATTAATTAATAATGTTAAATAATATATCTCAATTTAATTAATTATTTAAAACAAAATTCACTTTTTATTTTCAATAACATGGAAACAAATAATGATTAAAGAAATATAAAGAAAAGGGGAATGCGCCTGAAATTGAAGCAAAATCTGGGGGTGTTCAAAGAAAGGGGAAGCCCAGGCCCAATAATAGATCTACGAGATCCAGTATGAACAGGGAGTCAACCATGAGCTGCAATCTTCTGCGGTGTTGGATCTGGATCTATGGAAACCAGAGAGTGATGATGAAATGGTGCACCATATGATTGATGAGGAGAGGCGCATAGGATCTGGCTGAAACTCAATTAACTTTTACCCACAAAATTAATCTCAAAATTATAACATAAAACCAAATATTATCCATAAATTAGATCAGATTAGCCTAATAATCAAAGGAAATCTAAAAATGGGCCAATCATAACTTAGATTATCTAAATCCTAATTATACAACAAGATCATTAAAACAAAATATAAAAAAATTTAAGTAACCTAAACCTAATTGTTTTGTATCATATCACACTCTATTCTCTCAAACACTTGTCCTCTCTCACGCTACTGACCCATCTTCTTCATCCTTCTGAGTTTTTTTGAGTTTTCGAGTGCGACCTCTCACGATTTCTCATCCTGTCTCTCTCTATGAATTATTTGCATACGAAAGCAACATGGTGTTATGATGGTGGTGGCGCACCAAGTCTTACGGTGGTGCCACCGTGATTCTAAGACCTCTCTCTCTCTCTCTCTCTCTCTCTCTCTCTCTCTCTCTCTCTCTCTTTATCTATTTCTCTTTGATCCTTTGATTTTGTTTCATTTTATATTCTATTTCACTAATCTTGTGCTTAATTTTACAAAAAACTAAAGATCTATCCTAGATCTAAGAGGGCATTTTCGAAACCCTAGTTCCCAGATGCAATAATATTCGATGATTATGATAAGAAATGCACAAATAGAAGAAAAAATTGAAAGGAAAAGAGAAGGGAGAAGGCTGTGGTGTTCGGATTTGTGAGTTTGTCAACCTTCCGAGGCTTCTCCGATAATATTTTTCTATCTTTGAGCTCATGTATTATTGTCTTTGAAATTTCTTTTATTTCTTCTTCTATCTTTTCTGATACCTGAAGGGTTTGTGATTATGGAATATGGTGAGAAATTATAGGGTTTGTGATTTGTTGTTCTTGTTGCCGCCATTTATGGTTTTATTGAACAGTAGTCCTCTCCGCCTTGATAACTTTCCAATGAATGCTTTTATACTGTGATGAAATTAGGGTTTCTAGTTTTCTGTTAACAGGCATTGTTCTCAATTCGTATTTGGGATTTATAATTTTCTGATTGCTATTTGTTGAATCCTCTTTGGTGAAAGCAACCTCTTACTGCAGTGAAATGTTTTTAGCTAAGATGGGAAACTTATACTTTCCTATTTTTACTGCAATGTTATGACTGTGATGCCCTCTTTTTTCTGAGTTGTATGCAATAACTTCTATATTTGTATTTACTGTGAACCAAACAAAATCCTCTTTGTGCATTTGTTTAAGATTTGTAGTAAAGAAAATAGGCCCATGATTAACATTGTAACTATGATTTTGTTGTTGTGAAACAAATTAATATGAGGCTTTTATTGGGTTTGTGAACATGATTTGAATGAAATTCCCTTATCTCTGATTCCTATCACAAATCCCTAATGATGAAAATGTGAAAAAACTCTTTGAAAGTTTCTTGTTCAAGTTTTGTTTCTCGATTATCTTATACTAACCATTCTTTCTTCTTCTTGTTTCATGTGATGGTGTGAGAAAAATGGAAATCGGCAAGGCAGTTACAAGAGGAAATCGTGGATAAGCTTAAAGAGAAATGTCGATGCTTGGAATAAAGAACTTGATAGCTTGAAGATGACATCAAAGCTTTACAAATTAGGACTTAGGAAACATTGTAGAACTTGCAAAACTTTAGAACAAATCCTCCATTATAAATCAAACTTGTAACTTTGAAATTGATGTAATAATATGAAACTTTGAATATTTTGAAATGTGCTTGTAATAAAACCGTAGACATCATAGCATCAATTATACTCTTTCTCTTTTAAGTTCAAGCATTATAGCTTCTTCGTAGTTATTGATGAAAACCAATTGAAGACCAAAATGAATCTTTGAATTTTCTTTATGTGGAGTTTTGAACTTGAATGAGGAACAACATGAAATCTTGAATTCTCTTGAATTTGAATTACATTCCAAAGCCATATAACACTTCTTTTCTTCTTCTCAAAATCCTATTTTGAATCTTCATGTACTCCTTATAAATTCTATTTCGACTTTAGCAAAAAGAATATTAAAGTACAAACTCCATTGATGAAATTCTAGCAAACTCAAGTATGATGTATTGGAAACCCTAACTCAATAATCCTTTTTTTTTAGGCGAAGCTTTTCATCTTGTTCCACAAGCCAACCATCTTAAATATAGAGTACATCTTCTTTGTCCTTAAAGTATTTTTCCAAAACCTTATTTTCATACTCTGAGATGTGATATTTTTCTTCCTAAGTATTTGTTTCCAAATCCATCCTAGCCAAAATTTCTTGATACTCTTCCATTTTCTCAATGGGAGTGATGGAAGATGAAGGTGCCAACAAAGGTTGAAAAGGTTTTTCAAGAAAATAGGGAATCTTGAGCTTACAAGCCATATCATAGACTCACTGACTAAAGAGTTTAAAGGCAATGTTGTACTTCTTTCCCAACTGATCTTTACCTTTCACATGAATCTTCCGCCAAGCATCCATAATTTCCTCCTCAAATCCAGATTATCCTCCTCATTAAGGTAAAAGAAACCCGACATCAAAATGTTATTGGGTTTATCCTCCATAGGGTATCCAAACTGACTTCTAGCAAGAATATGATTATACTTGATTCCTCATTTTATACCAAGAAGAGGTACATTAGGAAAACTTCCACAACAATCGATGATTTCCCCTTGTCATAAGATGGGATATACCAAGATAAATCTGCTTGAGTAATGGACATAAGCCTTCGAGACCACCTAAGCTTTTTTGGATTGTCTTTGAAGAGATTGGACTTTGGTAAGTGAGAATTAAACCACTTGTACAACAGAAGGTAAAAACATGTGATAGTTCCATATCCTTTTTGATTTCTATGATGAATAGAGTGGTAGGTATTTCCAAGAAAAATGGATACTGGGTTACCAATCAAGAATATCCTAATAGAAATAATATCAACAAGAGGTTCAATTTTTAGGAAGAGAACAAGACCATAAATGAGTAAGGAAAAAATTTCTTCAAAAGCATCCTTACAATTTGCCTTCCCTAATACAATAGCTTTTTCCATCAAGAAATGGGAAGTTAAACCTTGAAAACCTTTTCTGAAAGTAATATTTGCCTTCACCTCAGACGCCAATAAGTGAAGGACTTTTGCAATGACAGGTGGATTGGTAGCCTCCTTAAATCCACTGAAAGGTAAATCATTTGTCATTGGAAAATCAATCCAAAAAGAGTACTCTTCTAAAGTAAGAACCCACTGATAATGGGGGGATGTGAAGAAATGGTAAAAGGGATTATAGAAATGAACAAGAGTCTCAAGAATTCCATCTAGCATTTTAACTTGGAGAATACCCAAAATCCCTTCATAACATTTTCTAAAATCTTCACGATTATATACAAAAGACCCTAGCTTTCTCAACTCTTGTAACTCCGGCTTTTTGAAATCGTACTTCTTAGTGTTCCTGTTTCCAATTTCCATGCTTACAACTCCTATTATGTTTGCTAAGATAATTTTATAAGTTCCTTGAAAAAAAGATTATAATGAATGTATGAATGCATGGTTATGCAATAATCACAAATATGGTTTTATGGTTTCAAAGTCACGAGCATGGAGCCAAAGGTAAGAATCACCCCACAAGGTATGTACTACGAATTTATTTGTACCCGTAGAACAAGGTGCTAAAAGTACCTTTAGAGTCGTGATTATGTTGCACCCAAAATTTTACCCTCTTGTTAAAGGCTTATGTTTCACCATAAACATCATATTGCACTGCATTCATACATTGTGATAGGATCAAAGTACTTTGGTTCTCAAGTCTTCCACGAGCTTGGGAAGTTGATGGTATTGACAATTAATGCAAAGAGGGTCTCTTTATCTCAATCTTGAATTTAGCAAGTCACAAGGGTCTCTCATGGCTCAAGCCATCTTATCCATCTCATTGTGTAGCGATAGAAATGTTTAAGACTAAGCCATTGAATTGACTAGACTTATACAGATCAAAATAAAAATTTCCACCATTCTTTATTGTTTCCAAAGGAATGGGAAAAGAGCGAATAACCCAAAAAGAAGGGGAAAGATTCAAGGTAAGGGGGTTGGTTATACAAAGGAAAGGTATTAGCACCCTAAACATCTACGGTACTCCGCAGGAGCCTCTTTTTAAAATCTGTATAATTTGGTTATAGAAAATGTTGTATATAAAGAGTTGATGGTGTAGGTAAGAAAATAAATATATTTATTTTATAATTTTTGTACCCGCCGCGGTTGCGAACCTTTAGTGCCTATGTACCACCTTTTCATACAATAAGGGATCAGGGTACACGTAGTTCCTCTTTTTAAAATTTAAAACATAAATGCATTGGTTAATTTTATGAGATAAAACATCATCGTCATTGTCCGTGTGGAAAACATGCCGACTACCCACAATCATGAGAAAGGAGAATTTGCATCATCTCAAAATGGAGGATATGGCTTGGATTTCAAAATCAACAATTCCTCACTCAACACCCAAATGGAAAAATATCTCTCTTCACTACATATTGTAGAAGTATAGTTATTTGCATCACTACAAGGATTGACAAGAGTTCAACCTTTTTGAGAAAAGTTTAAATATAAAAGCCAAAGTTGCAAAATGGTTTGAAATGAGATTGATTAACTTTTAGTCTTCTTACAAAAAATGTCAAGGTATTATTAAGTTTATTGAAGTTTATTTATGAAAAATGCTTGAAAATCCATCGACCTAAGTCCATTTTTATTATGAAAGTGGTTCAAGTTTAAAACAAGAAGATTTTTCAGAAGGAGGGAGAAGATGTTTCAAATTAAAGAAGATGGGAGGAGAAGAAGAGGTTATCCTATAGCATAAGGTAAAATCTAAGGATAAGAACCATCTAACCAACAAGAAGCCAATACTTGACATTATGAGCCAAGATAGAATTACCATTCCTTGGATTGAAACCAATCAAGCAACAAAAAATACTAGACCTCTTGAGATAACCAAACTTCAAGTGTATTAAGTCTTCACAAAAATTGGGTAGAGTAACGGTTGTATACAGGTGAATTCCAGATTACAAACAAAGGGTGTAATCACAAAAACCTGTCTATAAAAACAAACAAGCAACCCAATGTCTTGAGGTAAAGCTCAAGAACTCCAGACAAAATAATCAGATAAGATCACAAGGTCTCCAAGATAGTCCAAGGTTTCTAATCCTAAGTCAAAGAAAAAAAACTCCATGCTCCATAATGCCAAGGATAGTAACCAAATAGTCCAAGTACCATTAAAGATTTTTTAGGGTTTATGTTGATTATTAAGTATCTTAAGAAAGGAAAAGAAAAGCTCAAGTGAGTAAAGTAAAAATGGCACGAAAGTAAATGCTCAAATGAGCAAAGATGAAAATAGCATGAAATGTAAATGCTAAAAGTAAATGGTACATAAAGCATAAAAAAGAATAAAAGCATAAGGTAAGACAAGTCAATAATTAGTGGTTAGTTAGATGACCATCTTGAAGCTTGCATTTGGAACTCATTAGAGGATTGGTAGAACCAAAGCCTCCAAACAACAAGTTTCATTTGCTTTTTGTCAAGTATATCATCCATTTGGAATTCTTGTAACACCCCAGTTTTAATTATTTGATTTATTTAATTGGGAATTTATTTTATTAGAATTAATAAAATAAAAAGAATTATTTATTTTGGAATATTTGAAGAAAATAAAAGAAATAAGAAAATATTGGGTTTTAAGTTATTGGGCTTGGAATGTCGTTAGTAAAGAGTGGGGGTGCAAAAGAAATAAGGATATATATTTTGGAACTTAAGTTATTTTCTCACTTTTCACGATAAAACAGAATTTGAAGATATTTGGGATTGGAGCTCTGAAGAACGAAGAACAATCGCTCAAGAGTTCAAAGCTGCAATTTGATAAGGTAAGGGGGGCTACTACTCGATTTACTTTTGCTTATGGGTTTAGGTACGATTGATTTTGGATAATCGTAGGGAGAAACCCCAATTTTTAGATGTTCTTATGGATCAATAACCGTAGGGTTGAACCTTGTTAGAAAAGGTTTAGGTTCCCAAATTTTATGAATCAATTAGGGATTTTAGGTTCCTATGGTGGATTTGGAGTATATTTGTATGATCGAGAGTTTTCCTTAGGTAATTCTAGGGATAACCTCAATGTTGTTAGGATTTCCCTAAAGGACGGGTAATATGTAACTTAAGGTCGATTTTATAAAACTTGTTGTTGATGAAAGAATTATGGATAAAATAGGATGTTTTGAGACGAAAACTCTGAGTTGTGTATGATTTGAAAAATAAGACCTTAAGTGAAGTAATGTTGTCCTTAAGATTGGAACTTGACTAACGTAAAAGGGAATTGTGTTTCCAATTGATGCGTTGCTTTGAGTTATGCAAAATTGATGTCGTTATGTACCGAAATGCACATTTTGGCTGGTATTTTTCGTGTTTGGTTGCTGTTCTGAGCATGCTGCAGGTACAGGAATATTCTGCACGCGCTCATCAACACGGGCCGTGTTGCTCAACACGGGCACCCGTGTTGATCTTCTGTATTGGTAAAATAATGTGTTTCTGGACACATTTCCACACGGGCCGTGTTGCTCAACACGGGCACCCGTGTTGACCCCCTGTGTTGGCTTCTGAATTCTGTTTTCTGTGCATGCTGTTATGTACGGAATTGATTCTGTTTTGATGTGCAGTGTTTTATATGTTTGGAATATGCTGCTTATTGATTCCCTATTGTTGTTTGATGCTTGTATCGAATAATGTTTGTATGTTATGATACCAACACTACGTGGATGTTATTGTCATGCTTTTAGATGATGTTATCAAGCATGAATTATGATATAACTTGATATGATTGGTTGATGTTTAATAGTGTGCTGAGTGATTACATGCTATCCATATCTAGTTATGATTGATATTGTTGATGTTGCATGATATGTCTTTCTTGATGTTAATAGTATGCTGAGTGTTACATACTGTACATATCATGTTGCATTTGTTAATTCCCATTGTGTGGAATTAACATGGTGGCCAATATACGTGTCCGCGATTTAATGGAACGTTGAGGTGGTAGCCGTGTCCGCGATATAATGGAACGGTGAGTTGTCCGTGACCCGAGATATAAGGGGGCGGTAAAATGGTACCACATGCATGGGTGTGTTGTATTACATTGAATATAACATGAATGGATGATTTTCCAATGTTGTATTTAATTGATTGTATGCATGTATTGTTGCTGAATTGTTAATGATGTTTGATGTTAATTATAAGTATGAAAAGTAATATATTATGAATATATGGATTGTAAAGGTTTTCGTAAACTATGAAACATGCTAACTGTTTGGGTGATGCTTATGGTTTTTCTGAATTGATTGTTATGAGCGTATAATCAAATGTATAGTTGAGATGCTCACCCTTACTGTTGAACATTTCAGATTGAGGAGCTTCGCTCAGATGATTGGCGAAGACTTGCTGTTTCTAGTTTATTTCGGTTTAAGTATTGTCCGGGTCATGCTCTGATAGTTGTAACTCCGGGAACGTTTGTTTGTCGAGCTGCTTTAGTCAGACTCGTTTATTTCCTTAGTATTTGGTTATAATATGATGTTGATATATTCCAGGTGTTAATCCCTGATGATTGAAAATATTATAACTTTGGTTTTATTAAATATAATATTCCGCTGTGTAAACATGTATGAGTTGCTTCTATGTTATGCATGACAGGAACTGGTTTTTATTAAAAGAGAATTGTGACATCCTCGTTAATACATGTACTCTGAAAATATGATTTTAATTATTTGCGAATCTTTTATGTGGGGTTTTAGAGGGTGTTACAATAGTGGTATCAGAGCATAGTCGGTCGTTGCGACCAGAGTCTTGAGTCAGTCATTCCTTTTATATGCGATTAGTGTAAGGCAACACTGTCGATACTGTATTCTGATGAGGAGTATGTTTTAATTCTCAGGAATATGGCTGGAAGAGGTAACGGACGAAATGATGCTGCACTCGCTGAGGCTTTGGGGATGTTAGCTGGTGTACTTGCTGGAAATCCGAATGGAGGCGTGATTGGTGCTGATAGGAAATTGGGGAACTTCCAAAGGAACAATCCTCCATTGTTCAAAGGTACACATGACCCTGAAGGTGCTCAGAAGTGGCTGAAGGAAATCGAAAGGATTTTCCGTGTGATTGATTGTACTGAAGATCTGAAAGTCAGATATGGTACGCATATGTTGGCAGAAGAGGCCGACGACTGGTGGGTTGCAACAAGGACTGAAATGGTTCAGGATGGAGAGGCACTGACTTGGGCTAACTTCAGAAGGGCTTTTCTGAGGAGGTACTTTCCTGAAGATGTTCGGGGAAGGAAGGAAATTGAATTTTTGGAGCTTAAGCAGGGCAACATGACTGTTAGTGAGTATGCTACTAAGTTCACGGAGTTGGCAAAGTATTATGCGCACTACAACAATGATGAGGCTGGAGAATTCTCTAAGTGTATCAAATTTGAGAATGGTCTCCGAGATGAGATTAAGCAAGGAATCAGGTACCAGCGTATTCGTAGATTTTCGGATCTGGTGGATTGTAGCAGGATCTTAGAAGAAGATATTACCAAGACTAGGTCGTCTCACTCTCGTGGGGCTGTTGATAAAAGAGGAAAGCAACATATGGACCGTGGCA
Organism: Vicia faba; assembly: GCA_948472305.1. NCBI lineage: Eukaryota > Viridiplantae > Streptophyta > Magnoliopsida > Fabales > Fabaceae > Vicia > Vicia faba. The sequence goes on along the minus strand of OX451737.1, from coordinate 1,435,444,188 downwards.
AGCCATATGGTAGAGGTAACCAGAAAGCAGGTGGATGGAAAAGGCCTAGTGGGGGAGATTCTAAGGCTCCTATCAGATGCTACAGGTGTGGTGAGTTTGGTCATCATATTCGAGATTGCAAGAGTGATGAGAAGAAGTGTTATAAATGTGGAAAGACTGGTCACTTGTCTATTGATTGCAAAGGGAAGTCTGTTACTTGTTACAATTGTGGCGAAGAAGGTCACATTCGTCCGCAGTGTCCTAAGCCTAAGAAGGATCAGTCAGGTGGAAAAGTGTTCGCTTTGTCTGGATCTGAGACTACTCCAGAGGATCGATTGATTAAAGGTACGTGTTTTATTCATGGCACACCTTTAGTTGCAATTATTGATACTGGTGCAACTCATACTTTCATTTCTTTGGATTGTGCTGAGAGGTTGAAACTGGACATATCTGATATGCGAGGTAGCATGGTTATTGATACTCCTGCATCGAGTTCAGTGACAACTTCACTAGTATGTAGGAATTGTCCTATTGAGATTTTTTGTAGAGGTTTCGGTATGGATTTAGTGTGCCTACCGCTTGAACAAATTGATATTATCCTTGGGATGAACTGGTTGGAATTCAACCGGGTCCATCTGAACTGTTTTGCTAAGACGGTGATTTTTCCAGATGCAGTTGGTGTCGAGAATTTGACTATGACTGCTAGGCAGGTACAAGAAGCAATGGAAGACGGTGCTAATGTGTTTATGTTACTTGCTTCGTTAGATGCAACAGAAAAGGTCAGGAGTGATGAATTGCCAGTGGTGTGTGATTTTCCAGAAGTCTTTCTGAATGATGTTGGTGAGTTACCCCCTGAGAGAGAAGTGGAATTTTCTATAGATTTGATTCCTGGTACGAGACCGGTGTCGATGGCACCATATCGTATGTCTGCATCTGAGTTGGCTGAATTGAAGAGTCAGTTTGAAGATTTACTGGAGAAATAGTTTATTCGTCCAAGTGTTTCGCCTTGGGGTGCTCCGGTATTGTTGGTCAAGAAGAAAGAAGGTTCTATGAGACTGTGTGTTGATTACAGGCAATTGAACAAGGTAACCATTAAGAATCGGTATCCATTACCGAGGATTGATGATTTAATGGATCAACTAATTGGAGCCAGTGTATTCAGTAAGATTGACTTGAGATCTGGATATCATCAGATTCGTGTGAAAGCGGAAGATATTCAAAAGACTGCTTTTCGAACGAGGTATGGGCATTATGAATATTTTGTTATGCCGTTCGAAGTTACTAATGCACCTGGTGTTTTCATGGAGTACATGAACAGGATTTTTCATCCGTATCTGGATAAGTTTGTTGTGGTTTTTATTGATGACATTCTGATTTATTCCAAGAATGACGAAGAACATGCGGAACATCTCAGAATTGTGTTAGAGTTGTTGAGAGATAAGAAGTTGTATGCAAAGTTGTCCAAATGTGAGTTCTGGCTGAATGAAGTTAGTTTTCTTGGACATGTGATTTCTAAGGATGGTATTGCAGTGGATCCTACAAAAGTAGAAGCAGTATCTCAGTGGGAAGCGCCGAAGACTGTTTCTGAAATCAGAAGTTTTCTTGGTCTTACAGGTTATTACAGAAAGTTTATCGAAGGATTCGCAAAGTTAGCATTGCCGTTGACGAAGTTGACTCGTAAGGGACAAGCATTTATTTGGGATTCTGATTGTGAGAAAGGTTTCCAAGAATTGAAGCGGAGATTGACTAGTGCTCCTATTCTGATTTTGCCGAATCCAGTGGAATCTTTTGTGGTTTATTGTGACGCATCTCTGATGGGATTAGGTGGTGTTTTAATGCAGAATCAACAGGTAATTGCGTATGCTTCGAGACAGTTGAAGGTTCATGAAAGGAACTATCCTACTCATGACTTAGAGTTAGCAGCAGTTGTGTTTGTCTTGAAATTGTGGAGACATTATCTGTATGGTTCGAGATTTGAAGTGTATAGTGATCATAAGAGTTTGAAGTATCTTTTCGATCAGAAAGAGCTCAATATGAGGCAAAGAAGGTGGTTGGAATTCCTCAAAGATTATGATTTTGGTTTGAATTACCATCCTGGTAAGGAAAATGTGGTTGCAGATGCTTTGAGCAGGAAATCCTTGCATATGTCTATGATGATGGTTCGTGAATTGGATTTAATTGAACAATTCCGAGATTTGAGTTTAATTTGTGAAAGTACTCCGAAGTGTGTTCGTTTGGGTATGTTGAAACTTACTAGTGGTATTCTAGAAGAGATCAGGATCGGGCAGAAATCTGATGTTAATTTAGTTGATAAGTTGACATTGATCAACCAAGGTCAAGGTGGTGAGTTTAGAATTGATGAAAATGATCTTATGAGATTTGGCGATAGAGTTTGTGTTCCTGATGTTGCAGAAATCAAGAAGAGTATATTAGAGGAAGGACATCGCAGTGGGATGAGTATTCATCCGGGTGCCACGAAAATGTATCATGATTTGAAGAAATTGTTTTGGTGGCCGGGAATGAAAAAGGAAATAGCTGAATTTGTGTATGCATGTTTAATTTGTCAGAAATCGAAGATCGAGCATCAGAAGCCGTCTGGATTTATGCAACCGATGTTTATTCCAGAATGGAAGTGGGATAGTATTTTTATGGATTTTGTATCCGGGTTGCTGAGGACTCCTAAGAATTGTGAAGCGATATGGGTTGTTGTGGATAGACTGACTAAGTCTGCTCATTTTATACCGGTGCGAATGGATTACTCAATGGAGAGATTGGCACAGTTGTATATTGAGAAAATAGTGAGTTTGCATGGAGTTCCTTCTAGTATTGTGTCAGATAGAGATCCGAGATTCACTTCGAAATTTTGGGAAGGATTGCAGAAGGCTTTGGGTACTAAATTGAGGTTGAGTTCAGCTTACCATCCTCAGACTGATGGACAGACGGAGAGGACGATTCAATCGTTAGAAGATTTATTGCGTGCTTGTGTTTTAGAGAAGGGTGGAACTTGGGATAGCTATTTGCCATTGATTGAATTTACTTATAACAATAGTTACCATTCGAGTATTGGTATGGCTCCGTTTGAGGCATTGTATGGTAGACGGTGTAGAACGCCTTTGTGTTGGTATGAATCTGGAGAGAGTTCAATAATTGGGCCAGAGATTGTTCAGCAGACTACTGAAAAGATCAAATTGATTCAAGAGAAGATGAGAGCTTCTCAGAGTCGTCAGAAAAGTTATCATGATAAGAGGAGGAAGAATTTAGAATTCAGTGCTGAAGATCATGTGTTTATGAGAGTTACTCCGATGACGGGTATTGGTCGAGCGTTGAAATCTAAGAAGTTGACTCCGCGTTTTATTGGTCCGTTTCAGATTATGGAAAGAGTTGGAGAAGTTGCTTATCGTATTGCTTTACCTCCGAGACTTGCGAATTTGCACGATGTTTTTCATGTTTCTCAGTAGAGGAGATACATTCCAGACCCATCTCATGTAATCCAAGTAGATGATGTACAGGTGAGAGATAACCTGACAGTAGAAACATTGCCTATGAGGATAGAAGATCGGGAAGTGAAACAGTTAAGAGGTAAAAAGATAGCATTAGTGAAGGTTGCTTGGGGAGGTCCAGCAGAGGGAAATGTTACTTGGGAAATGGAGAGCCAGATGAAAGAGGCTTATCCGAAACTGTTCGTCTAAGGTATGTTTTCGAGGACGAAAACTCTTTTAGTGGGGGAGAGTTGTAACACCCCAGTTTTAATTATTTGATTTATTTAATTGGGAATTTATTTTATTAGAATTAATAAAATAAAAAGAATTATTTATTTTGGAATATTTGAAGAAAATAAAAGAAATAAGAAAATATTGGGTTTTAAGTTATTGGGCTTGGAATGTCGTTAGTAAAGAGTGGGGGTGCAAAAGAAATAAGGATATATATTTTGGAACTTAAGTTATTTTCTCACTTTTCACGATAAAACAGAATTTGGAGATATTTGGGATTGGAGCTCTGAAGAACGAAGAACAATCGCTCAAGAGTTCAAAGCTGCAATTTGATAAGGTAAGGGGGGCTACTACTCGATTTACTTTTGCTTATGGGTTTAGGTACGATTGATTTTGGATAATCGTAGGGAGAAACCCCAATTTTTAGATGTTCTTAGGGATCAATAACCGTAGGGTTGAACCTTGTTAGAAAAGGTTTAGGTTCCCAAATTTTATGAATCAATTAGGGATTTTAGGTTCCTATGGTGGATTTGGAGTATATTTGTATGATCGAGAGTTTTCCTTAGGTAATTCTAGGGATAACCTCAATGTTGTTAGGATTTCCCTAAAGGACGGGTAATATGTAACTTAAGGTCGATTTTATAAAACTTGTTGTTGATGAAAGAATTGTGGATAAAATAGGATGTTTTGAGACGAAAACTCTGAGTTGTGTATGATTTGAAAAATAAGACCTTAAGTGAAGTAATGATTTCCTTAAGATTGGAACTTGACTAACGTAAAAGGGAATTGTGTTTCCAATTGATGTGTTGCTTTGAGTTATGCAAAATTGATGTCGTTATGTACCGAAATGCACGTTTTGGCTGGTATTTTTCGTGTTTGGTTGCTGTTCTGAGCATGCTGCAGGTACAGGAATATTCTGCACACGCTCATCAACACGGGCCGTGTTGCTCAACATGGGCACCCGTGTTGATCTTCTGTATTGGTAAAATAATGTGTTTCTGGACACATTTCCACACGGGCCATGTTGCTCAACACGGGCACCCGTGTTGACCCCCTGTGTTGGCTTCTGAATTCTGTTTTCTGTGCATGCTGTTATGTACGGAATTGATTCTGTTTTGATGTACAGTGTTTTATATGTTTGGAATATGCTGCTTATTGATTCCCTAGTGTTGTTTGATGCTTGTATCGAATAATGTTTGTATGTTATGATACCAACACTACGTGGATGTTATTGTCATGCTTTTAGATGATGTTATCAAGCATGAATTATGATATAACTTGATATGATTGGTTGATGTTTAATAGTGTGCTGAGTGATTACATGCTATCCATATCCAGTTATGATTGATATTGTTGATGTTGCATGATATGTCTTTCTTGATGTTAATAGTATGCTGAGTGTTACATATTGTACATATCATGTTGCATTTGTTAATTCCCATTGTGTGGAATTAACATGGTGGCCAATATACGTGTCCGCGATTTAATGGAACGTTGAGGTGGTAGCCGTGTCCGTGATATAATGGAACGGTGAGTTGTCCGTGACCCGAGATATAAGGGGGCGGTAAAATGGTACCACATGCATGGGTGTGTTGCATTACATTGAATATAACGTGAATGGATGATTTTCCAATGTTGTATTTAATTGATTGTATGCATGTATTGTTGCTGAATTGTTAATGATGTTTGATGTTAATTATAAGTATGAAAAGTAATATATTATGAATATATGGATTGTAAAGGTTTTCGTAAACTATGAAACATGCTAACTGTTTGGGTGATGCTTATGGTTTTTCTGAATTGATTGTTATGAGCGTATAATCAAATGTATAGTTGAGATGCTCACCCTTACTGTTGAACATTTCAGATTGAGGAGCTTCGCTCAGATGATTGGAGAAGACTTGCTGTTTCTAGTTTATTTCGGTTTAAGTATTGTCTGGGTCATGCTCTGATAGTTGTAACTCTGGGAACGTTTGTTTGTCGATCTGCTTTAGTCAGACTCGTTTATTTCCTTAGTATTTGGTTATAATATGATGTTGATATATTCCAGGTGTTAATCCCTGATGATTGAAAATATTATAACTTTGGTTTTATTAAATATAATATTCCGCTGTGTAAACATGTATGAGTTGCTTCTATGTTATGCATGACAGGAACTGGTTTTTATTAAAAGAGAATTGTGACATCCTCGTTAATACATGTACTCTGAAAATATGATTTTAATTATTTGCGAATCTTTTATGTGGGGTTTTAGAGGGTGTTACAATTCTCACAAGTACCATTTAATTATCAATGATGTTTAAGTGATCCGCATTGACCAAAGGTGTTGTTGATCCATTAGAGGATTGGTAGAACCAAAGCCTCCACACAATAAATCTCAAGGTTATTGGATCAAAGAGCTCAAATTAACATACTTGGGCTTGCAATCATAAGTTTGGGCCATGAATGATCATTTATTCGAATCAAGACAAAATTTAGCGCTATGTTAAGCAATCACAAGTGGACTTATATAGAAGTCGCACCTATTTTGAGGCTGGTCAATAACAATCTATGCACCATTTATTGAGACATGATATAAAGATCATGATCCAACAACATTTTGTGGAGTCAAACTTAACACCATGGATCCAATGATGTTAATAAAGTTCATGATCCAAAATCTAACCCAAGATTAGCCAAAAAATAGTCATAAAATAATATCACATTTAATATACACAAAAGGGTTTAAAAAAATGTTTTAAAATAAAAAATAATGATAAAAATATCAACTATTTCAAATTAATCAAGAAATGACTAGTAAGACCATAGAAAAATCAGTAAAAGGCTCAAATAATTTTACAAATTTTTTTGGTAATTTTTTAAAGTCATAAACTATTTTTAAAATTAAAAAAATGGGTAAAATAAAAAAATGGTAAAAAATAGTAAAGTCAAAAACAAAAATAAAATAAGGTCACTAATATTTGTCATAATATCATTGGATCATTCCATAATTTTTTCAGAACTAAAAAATGTATAAAAGTATTTTTAAACATTTAAAACAAATCAAATAAGTGTAAAATTTATAAAAATTACCAAAACACAAAATTAAAATTTGAAAAAATAAAAATCAGAAAGAGAATAATCAAAAATATTTTTCATAATTTTTTCAGATTTTTGGACTAAAAATGAATTTTCTATGATTTTTTGAAATTTAAAACAATTAAAATATAAAAATTAGAAAAAGAAAATAAAAGTAAAATATGTGGACCATTGAATGAGAGTCAAAACTCGTTAGTAATCAAATCCAATGGATCTGGCGCGCTGTGCATATCATGGCCATTAGTGAATATTATACAGAATCATTAATTAAATCAGAGTTTGAAAAAAACAGATGGCGCGCTTTCATTGGTTGGAAGATGACACGTTGGTCATCATCAACCTCCAGCCATAACGAATTGCAGGTCTCTCAAACTGTAAAATCAGAAGCTCGGACCTATGCCATTCGTTTTGTCTCTTCAAGACGAAGACAACCACACCCCCGCGCCAAATTTATATAAACTGTAGCTCAAGCAATTTGAAAGGATAGTTTTGAAAAGGGATTTGAAATTTCATGGTCAAAACGTGTTTCCAGTAAAAGGTAAGTGTTGCGACTAGAACCAAGGCAATGAGAGCAACACAATCATATCAGAGTCTTGAAGAATTGATGAAGGAATCTACCTATTAAAGTTGAGTTGCAGAGCTCTGATACTTGAATTCTATGGAGAAGTATAGGGCACGATTCTTGAATGTAATTATGTGGTTAGCTTCAGGGAAGATCAAGGAAGGTGAATTGATGGAAAAATTGGATTGAAAAAGGCTCGAGAATGGAGTTTGAAGTTACTGAATTCTGAGTAGTGATACAAGTTTGGCAGGGTGATTCTGGCTATCCAAGCTTGGGAAAATGAATGGGATAGTACATGTATTTATAGTAGAAACAAATGGGACCAAAAGGAAGAGTAAATGATGCGTTTTGGAGAGAATTCGTGCAAACTTGATGCACGAGTGAAGTGTGATCCAAACTTCACCAAAACTCATCCAATTCTTGCATTTTGATTCACTAATCCACTTGGGAAAGTTGGCTAATCATGTTTAGACCCAAAACACGTGTTAATTTGTGGTTTAGAGGTTGTAACAGGATATTCAAATTCTAACTTGCAAGGAAACTTCAATTCCAAGTTACCATTTTTGAAACAATGGCATTCTCAGCTCAACGGGTCTTAAGGCATGATTCTTGATGCTTTAGAAATATGAGGTTACAAGCTTTGCAATGAAAAAAGAATGGAGTTAAATGGATGCTTGAGCTGAAAGTTACATTGAGTCAAAGTTGGAGAAAAAGGGTTGACTTTCCATACTTAAAAATATTTCAAATTCTTCTTCAAAAATGACCTATAATGTCTTGCATCCAAACATGGCCTTCCACTTTGAATTTGCTCTTGACCAAAAAATATGGTATGAAGTAGATCTCTTGAATGACATTTTGAAACTTGAATCATTCAAAATATCCAAAATTTGAGCAAGTTATGACTAGTTGAAGTTGGCAAAAAATCATGAAATGACCTATAATATTTTGCATCTTTAAGGCAACTTCCATCCATTTTCCCACTTTGCACATAAAATAAGGCATAAATTTCACATCTTCAAGATAATTATGGAAAAATAATGGATTCAAGGTGATAAAAATTGACCAAGGTATGACCATTTGAAGTCACATATGGAAAATTGGGGATTCATTTGTAGGACTTGTAATCATTCTTCCTCATCAAGTCTCTTCCTCATGAAAACTCCTTGGAACCTTTGAAGTGATTTGTTAATAACCCTTTGAAGAGAATGATGTATTTGGAATCACTCAAAAATACCAAAAGGTGAGCAAGATATACTCCTTTGAAGTTCAAAACCCTAGCTCCTAGATCAAGAAAATGCTTTGAGGAACTTTGACAAGCTTGAACAAACTTCTTGTTCCAACATCCTTGATTTGTGAATAGAAGTTATTGAGGATGATAGGGAGGACTCATAGCCACCAAAAACACTTCCATATCTTGAAATTTGAGAGAAATATGCTCTTGTGCCCAATAGGAACAAGGCCTTGTCCAAACATGACAACTCTTCCAATCAACCCCTTATACTTTTGAGTCAAATCTAATAACCTTGAAAAGTGATGAACCAAAGCAACCTTGACATGAAAATTATTCCAAAACAAATCCAATGGTGAGGTTTGAACTTCTCAAGCTTTATTGACTAGGGCATGGAAATAAACTCATGAACCCATGCGGTAACTTGTTAAATCTCATTGCCTTTACCTACATGGATAACAAGCAAGACAAACCAACATTGCATTTTATTAGTTAAATGAAGAAATCAAAACAATATTCATGATCACAAAAGGAACATAAGTCAAGGTGCTTGGTAATCCCTCAAAAGGGAAAAACTAAACGTAGGTGATCGCACTAAATCGCACTATGTTTCTGACTCAAATATCACATGTTTTCCTTAGTTTTTATTATCATTTTCTCGTATTATGTTCCTTTTTCCTTTGTTTTCAGGATTCTTGTCATTTCAGAGCCTTCTGTGAAGAAACAAGCCAAAACGCCAAGAAATTAGGGTTTTTCAAGATATTCTGCACTTATGGCGATCAGCGCCGCGCCGGCTACAGGGAACGCGATGACGTGGCCCACTTTCACCCAGAGACCAACTGCCACGTTCCCATGATGTGGCAGTTCCAGCCACCGCGCCCGCGGCCACTGCCATCGCGCCCGCGGCCTTCACAAAAAGCTTCCCGCTCAAAAGAAGTTGAGGGGCATGCTGGTCTTTACGCATCTCAAGGATCCTCTATAAATAGTTTTCGATTTTCATTTTTTTAGTTTCATCCAAGCTTAGTACAATCTTAAGCCATATACTATCAGTTTCTGTAAAGTAATAATCTCTTCACATCGGGGAGTTATTGCGGTGTAGATTGAGTTGTAATCGAGTCTTGGAGCACTTTGGTTGAAGTTCATCATACCAACCTTACCATTCCGCAGATTTGTATCAGATTCAAGTCTCCGACTGGAGCAAGGTTCTAATTTATTACATTTCTTTACTTATAATTGCTCTTACCATAGTCTACACGTTTTATAGACTCTAAATGCTCTTACTATAGTCTACACATTTTATAGACTCTAAATGCTCTTACCATAGTCTACACGTTTTATAGACTCTAAATGCTCTTACCATAGTCTACACGTTTTATAGACTCTAAATGCTCTTACCATAGTCTACACGTTTTATAGACTCTAAATGCTCTTACCATAGTCTACACGTTTTATAGACTCGCACTTATTATGTCTGGCTAAACTATAAAGGTTTGGATGTAATGATTGTCATCATGGTCGTGTTCCAATTATCATGCTAGTGAAAATACTCTGGGGATGTTTTGCTTTTAACTTAAGTCAATTATGTTTAAATGTTTATTGGGTAAGATCGAAAGCCTTCCAAACTAATGATACGACTTGATTATTATTTAACCAAACGAAAAGAGCGAAAGCCGTTGATTGGTTAAATAGGAATCATTGACCCTTTTTAGAAAACGATTTTGAAACTATTTTCGAACGCGTTTGTAGCTTTGAAATCTGACTCTTGGTCAAAAGCCAAAAGTCTCTTTAAGTTAATCTTTCCAAGTAAAATTACTTTTCTGTTAAGTCAAAACTATCAATTTCTTAAAAATAGGTTTACCTCTTTAACGCGGAAGGCACCCTTTATATGTGACAATAAAGGAATTTAATTTAAAGAGTAAATTCGGTTCTTAGTAGTCAAAAGCTACAAGTTCCCGTTAAATTGATTCTTTGCTATCAATAGAAAATACTGCCCCATAAGTAGTTTCATCTACGCATGACCGGACCAATATCTGATTACATGATTTACATTCCAACCTGTCTTTTAAACTGCTATTTACCTCGCTCATTTACTTTGTTGCACTGCACTCACATCAATATTCTTGTTCACCTTAGATAAGCACCTTAGCAATAGAGTTGATAGATTGACAATTGGTCTCTGTGGTTCGATAATCTTATATATTACTTCGATAGGCTGTGCACTTGCAGTATTATATTTAGGCTATACGTTATAGATTAAACCCATCAAGTTTTTGGCGCCGTTGCCGGGGATCAACTTCGTCAAATTTCGTACCCTATTGTTATCCCATTTAGACTAAGGCTATTCTAGCCGGTAGATGCATAGAAATCGTAGCACCGGTAACCTAATAGATCCTTTAGTAGAACCTGAACGTTACGCTCGTGCCCGTCTTTTTATACGCAAGATAAGAAGAGCTATGGCAGAAGATCGTAACCAAAGACCACTCAAGGAATTCGCCCAACCATCTAACGAGGAACCTAGTTCTAGTATAGTAAACCCTACTATAACTACCAACAACTTTGAACTAAAGCCCTCATTATTACATTTAGTACAACAAAACCAATTCGCTGGTCTCGCTACCGAGAACCCGAATCAACATTTAAAGGTATTTATCCAGTTAGCTGACACCCTTAAGGCAAATGGAGCCACACCCGAAGCCATCCGTTTAAGACTGTTTCCTTTTTCCCTTAGAGGTAGAGCTCACGACTGGTTAGACGCCCTTCCAGCTAACTCAATAACAACTTGGGAAGACCTTAGGAGAGCTTTTCTTGCGAGATATTTTCCACCAAGCAAGACCGCTATTCTTAGGAACCTGATCACTTGTTTCACCCAAAACCAAGGCGAATCACTTTTTGATGCCTGGGAGAGATATAAAGAACTTTTAAGAGCTTGTCCGCACCATGGCCTGGAGCAATGGTTAATCATACATACCTTCTATAATGGACTTCATTACAACACAAAGATGTCCATAGACGCTGCCGCTGGCGGAGCATTGATGAACAAACCTTACCCTGACGCTTGTGCCCTAATAGAGGACATGGCCCAAAACCACGCCCAGTGGGGATTAGAACGAGCGACAGTAGAGAAAAAGGAGAGCCATGGAGGAAAGCATGAGGTAAGTTGCATGGACATGATTAATGCCAAGATGGACGCCCTAGCTTTGAGAGTCGAGAACATGTCTCAAAACCCAACCACAGTAGCAGCAATCCAATCGGAATGTGAACTCTGTGGAACTCAAGGACATCAAACCGTTGACTGTAACCTTTTGAACGAATCTAGCTCAGACCAAGTTAACTATACCCAAGGGAACCCTTTCTCGAATACCTACAATCCTGGATGGAGGAACCACCCGAATTTCTCTTACAAAAACAATAACCCTATCCAAAATCCCGGACCTTCGAGACCTCAAGAATTCCAAACGCAAAAACAAAACCAACCTATGCAAATAGTGCCCCCAAGGCCAAACCTTAAAGAAACCATAGACACCTTTATTCAGACTCAAACTCAGCAAAATAAGGAGTTTATGAACCAACACATTCACACAAACGAACTAGTTACTCAACTGGCAACCAAGTTTGACCAGATAATAACCCACACCAAAATGCTTGAGACTCAGATTTCCCAAGTAGCACAAAACACCTCTGTACAAGTTGCACCTGGAGGACAATTTCCTGGACAAACTCAACCAAATCCAAAAGGCCAAGCAAATTCTATCACCTTAAGAAGTGGAACTGCTTATGAAGGGCCTAGAAATCCTAACTTAAGCACATCAGAAAAACCTATGGAAGATGCTACACCTAAAGACCAGGTAGAGGAACCAGAGAAACCAGAAAAGCAATCAAAACCAGAACCAGGGAATAACACTCAACAACCTTATAAACCACCCATTCCGTTCCCACAGAGGCTGAAAAACACCAGAGTAGAAAACCAGTACCAAAAGTTTATTAGGGTAATAGAGAAACTCCATGTAGAGATTCCTTTTACTGAAGCTATAACCCAGATACCATCATATGCAAAGTTCTTGAAAGTTATTTTGACCAACAAACGGCGACTCGATGATCCCAAGCCTTTAGAATGTCATTCTATATCCGAAAATAAACTCGCCAAGAAAGATAAAGACCTTGGAAGTTTTTCTATCCCTTGCATCCTAGGTAACCATATGATAGACAAAGCTTTTTTAGACTTAGGAGAAAGCGTAAGTCTGATGCCTCTGGCCGTCTGTAAGAGGTTAAAATTAGGAGAACTTCAACCTACTAAGATGTCCTTACAACTAGCTGATAGATCTGTCAAATATCCCATGGGTATTTTAGAAGACATACCTGTCAAGATTGGTCAGTTGTACATTCCGACCGATTTCGTCGTAATGGATATTAAAGAAGATGAAGACATCCCAATCCTCTTAGGAAGACCATTCCTATCGACCGCCGGAGCTATAATAGATGTTAAGAAAGGGAAACTGACTTTCGAGGTAGGAGATGAAAAGATTGAGTTCATTTTATCAAAGTTTCTAATGGCACCAGTGATAGGAGATGCGTGTTATGCCATCGACGTCATTGACGAATGTGTAAATGAGCTCGAACAAAACGAATCTTTAATCAAATTACCATCAACCCCTATTTTAGAGGATGACGGATTTAAGAGTATCGAACCGTACATTGACGACAACCTTTTCGAATGCTTAGCTCTTACCCCTGACCTTATGCCGCGTACTGAGAAACCCACTATAGAACTTAAGGAACTACCCAAGAATCTAAGATTTGAGTTTTTGGATGAGGAGATGAATAGACCTGTTATAATTAGCTCCGCTCTAAACCAAATAGAAACAAATCAACTCTTAGATACCTTGCGAAAATATCCCTCAGCTTTAGGGTATAAAGTTTCAGATTTAAAAGGTATAAGCCCATCCGTATGCATGCATCGGATTATGCTAGAAGAAGATTCAAAACCCTCAAGAGAACATCAAAGAAGAATAAACCCTATCATGAGTGATGTAGTCAAGAAAGAAGTTCTTAAGTTATTAGAAGCTGGTATCATATACCAAATTTCGGATAGTGAATGGGTAAGCCCAGTCCATGTGGTACCCAAGAAAGGAGGTATCACTGTTCTGAAAAATGAGAAAGGTGAGCATGTGGCAAAACGAACAGAAGGAGGATGGCGTATGTGTATAGATTACAGAAAGTTGAATAAGGCAACGAGAAAATACCATTTCCCTCTCCCATTTATAGATCAGATGCTTGAACGTCTAGCAAGACACTCATATTTCTGCTATCTTGATGGGTATTCGGGGTTTTTCCAAATCCCTATTCACCCAGAGGACCAAGAAAAAACCACATTTACTTGCCCTTATGGAGCATTCGCTTATAGACGAATGCCCTTTGGACTCTGTAATGCACCTGCCACTTTCCAACGTTGTATGATGTCAATTTTCGCAGACTACCTAGATGGAATTATGGAAGTATTTATGGACGATTTTTCAGTGTGTGGGTTTGATTTCAAAAACTGCCTCTCAAACTTAGAGAAAATCTTAAAAAGATGTGTGGAAGTAAACCTTGTGTTGAATTGGGAAAAGTGCCACTTTATGGTAAATGAAGGGGTAGTCTTGGGACACATTATTTCTGAAAGAGGTATAGAAGTCGATAAGGCCAAGATAGAAGTTATAGAAAACCTAAACCCACCTAAGACCGTTAGGGAAGTAAGAAGTTTTCTAGGACATGCCGGGTTCTACCGACGTTTCATCAAGAATTTTTCCGGAATAACAAAACCTTTAACAAATTTATTGATGAAGGATGTCGAGTTTGAATTCGACCAAGAATGTCTTGAGGCCTTTGAAGTTTTAAAGCAAGCTCTTATTTCAGCACCTATCATAAGACCACCTGATTGGACACAACCCTTTGAAATCATGTGCGATGCTAGTGATTTCGCTGTAGGAGCTGTACTAGGGCAAAGAAAAGACAAGAAACTGCATGCTATTTACTACGCTAGTAGAACACTAGACGCTGCCCAGCTAAATTATACAACCACAGAAAAGGAATTGCTAGCCGTAGTTTTTGCTATTGATAAATTTCGATCTTATTTGGTGGTAGCAAAAATAATAGTATACACAGATCATGCAGCAATCCGGTACTTGTTAAGTAAGAAAGATGCTAAGCCTAGATTGCTCAGATGGGTTCTTTTACTCCAAGAATTTGACTTGGATATTAAGGATAAAAAAGGAGCTGAAAACTTAGTAGTTGATCATCTCTCTAGGTTAGAACACCTTAAACCTGAACTTATACCTATAGACGATCACTCTACTTATGAAAGATTAATAGCTGGGATAAACTCAACTGAAGAAGAGACCTATGAGGAAATCTCAACCTTGAACAACATACCATGGTACGCAGATATTGTGAATTATCTGGCCGCTGATATCATACCCCCTGACTTAAGCTACCAACAGAAGAAGAAGTTTTTTAGTGATGTTAAACACTTCTTTTGGGATGAACCCCTCCTATTCAAAAGAGGAATAGATAATATATTCAGACGATGTGTGCCGGAAGAAGAAGTAGGCAACGTCATTAAACATTGTCATGCTGCACCTTATGGTGGACATGCAAGCACATCTAAAACATGCGCCAAAATATTTCAAGCAGGTTTTTATTGGCCTATTGTATGGCGCGATGTCCACACTTACATTACAAAATGTGACCGATGCCAACGCACTGGGAACATCTCAAGACGCGATGAAATGCCTTTAAGTAACATCCAAGAAGTGGAAATATTTAATGTCTGGGGTATAGATTTCATGGGACCTTTTCCTTCCTCAATGGGTAACAAGTATATCCTAGTAGCTGTCGATTATGTCTCAAAGTGGATAGAAGCTGTTGCATCACCCACAAACGATACCAAGGTAGTTATCAAACTGTTTAAGAATATTATTTTTCCTAGGTTTGGAACCCCGAGGTTAGTCATAAGTGATGGAGGATCGCATTTTATATCTAAGATATTTGACAAGCTTCTAAGCAAATACGGAGTAAAACATAGAGTAGCAACACCATATCACCCGCAAACCAGTGGCCAAGTAGAAGTATCGAATAGGGAGATTAAGCAGATCCTAGAGAAAACCGTATAATTATCCAGAAAAGACTGGTCTGGAAAACTTAAAGACGCCTTATGGGCTTATAGAACGGCTTATAAAACCCCTATTGGAACAACTCCTTATCAATTGGTTTATGGAAAGTCCTCTCATTTACCCTTCGAATTAGAACATAAAGCCTATTGGGCCATTAAATCCTTGAATCTAGATTACCTAAAAGCCGGAGAAAAACGTATCCTGGACATTCACAAGCTGGAAGAGCTTCGCTTGAATGCCTATGAGAATGCCATCATATATAAGGAAAGAACCAAGATGTGGCATGATAAAAAAATCATCAAGAAAGATTTCAACATTGGTGACCCTGTTCTCCTATTTAACTCAAGGTTACGACTTTTTCCTGGTAAGCTTCGTTCAAGATGGACAGGTCCATTTGAAGTGTCAAAAGTTCTAAAGTCTGGAGCGGTAGAAATCAAAAACAATTCATGCGCTCCATTTGTGGTAAATGGACAAAGACTGAAGCTATACAAAGGATGCGATTTGCCTGTTGACTACTCTAGTCATATTCTTATAGACCCACCAATACCCACATAAAGTAAGATCTAATCGTCAAGCTAAAGACGTTAAACAAGCGCTGCATGGGAGGCAACCCATGGTTTATTCTTAATTTTATTTTATTTTATTAATTTATATATGTTTTATCAGGACTAATTTCTTGTGTTTATATTTTCAGGATGCATTACCCCGATGGTATGGTTGTGATTTTCAGGGATGAAGCACAAAAAGCCCGATTAGCTACCTTATCTGCTAGACCTATGGTACCCACTAGGTACCCCGATCAAAGCTGCATGGAGGCACTCGGGATTGAGCCAAGTATTAGTTATCTGTGCAACCAACTTGGCTGGGATCATTATGCTGATGATGTCCACAAAACCTACAGGAACCTTACTCTGGAGTTTCTTAGCTCTGTGGATTATAACCCACGGGTGGGTGAAGGAGATGAGCGAGGATGCCTAAGTTTCAGATTGTTTGGTACCGAGTATACCCTGACCATCAAAGAATTTGGGGATTTGCTTGGTTTCCAAACTGGACCGACCGCTATCACTGAGTTACCATTGAGTTACTATATGGACAGAGATATTGATAAATTTTGGCAGGACATTACTGATGGAGCCAGCCTTGACCCCTCTACCCAGTTGTCCAGGAAGATCCATAACCCGGCTTTCCGATACTTCGATATGATCCTGTGCCACACTTTCTTTGGGAGGAGTTACTGTGACCACTTAGTCACCGCTGAGGAGATCCTTTTCCTATACTGTGCCAGTCAGTCCAGACCTATAGCTAGTGGAGGTTTTCTGATAGAGAGCCTCGAGCAGACTGCTCGATCCGCTGTAGGACTCATTCATTCCGGAGGGAATGTGACACAGATAGCTTCTGCTTTGGGTTTGGACAGTATGATAGCACAGCTGACCCCATACTGTGGATATACTTTCCTGGATTTATACTTTTGCATGGATCGTGGATTCATGAGGAGGGCCTCTTTCCACCCATATCAGTACAGATTGCTCATCGATGACCAGACAGTTTACACCTTCACACTGCCGGACCCTCAGATGACTTGTGTTTCCAACCCTGCTAATTGGAACTATTCTGTAGAAGGTTGGGGTGAGATATCAGAGTATGCCCCAGAATACACTCCTGCTTCCGAAGATCCCACTACAGAATACACTCCTGCTTCCGAAGATCCTACTCCTGAATACACTCCTGCTCCCGAGGACTCTACTCCAGATCACACATCCCGACCCGAGGTTACACACATTACTGTTCTTACTAATAACCTCAGCTTGCAGGAACCTGATATTCGCACTTTGTTGACTGCTATGCGCACTGAGATAGCCACTCTCCGCAATGAGGTGGCTGACCTTCATTTACAGTTGGAACTGAATGATGTTACCTTTGCTGGTGAGTTAGATGAATTAGCTCACGAGGTGGCAGAGATTCGACGCCAGCTGACTGAGCTGCGTGGCCCAGACACTCCTGCAGAGCATCCTCCCGGTTGGCGATAGATCTGTGTTATTCACAAGATCTCTAGTTCTAGTATTATTAGTATTATGTTGATTTCCTTTTCAGACTCATTTTTATTTGCATTATCTGTTTCCTGCATGATTAATAACTATTTTGGTGACCCGATGTCCGTACCTATATATATATATATATATATATATATATATATATATATATATATATATATATATATATATATATATATATATATATATATATATATATATATATATATATATATATATATATATATATATATATGCATATGTGTTTTTTTCTCTATATATATCTTTCATTTACTAATGTTTTTGTTTTTCTGGTCACCATAATGAAAATTTTGATATAAAAATAAATATACATGTATATATGTATTCACATACATATATGCACGTTCGTAAGAAAACTAGGTACACCTCCAAAAATTGAAGCTAATGGCAAGGAAGGAAAAGCCCAATGGAAAGGAAGCAAGACCGGCCCAACTTGGCTCTCCCTCACCGTGCCCGCGGTGATCCCTGCCGCGCCCGCGGTGACGTAACGGTCACCTAACGGCTAGTAGCTCGTTTTTCCCCCCATTTTGCCTCTTTTTCCACTTCCAATCCCATTTTCTTCCATTCTTAACCCCCCATAACTTCCTTTATTATCCATACCTACCCCACTACATTTATTCCCATCATAAATATTCATCAACCACCATTTTTTTCACTACCTATAAATACCCCCACTATTTCATTTTCTTCCTCACACCTTCACTACTTCTACATCCCATTCTTTCTCTTTATATTCATCCACAAGAAAAATCCTATGGAGTATCACGGCTACATTTTGCGAGATGGCCAACCCGGAGAAAGACAACAAAAGCGGCTTGAGAAATTGCTGACAACACCAATACACTCTACCAGGTATATCAATGAAAACTGTCTATATTCATTAGGTATATACCATAGTGTATTTTTCCTTCTCGACAAACTAGGCATGCATGATATTTTTGCTACTCAAGCACCAACCTACCCTAGGCTGACGTTCGAATTTTTGAGTTCTTTAATTTATAACGTCTCTCCTAACACCGCTAGCACCGTAGGTGGAGTCAAATTTAGAATGTTTAATGTTGAATATGACTACTCCACTGACGGTCTAGCTGCTATGTTAGGATGGCCTTATGGGGAGGGTGCCGTTTGTGAAGCACCTTTAGACACGGATTGGGCATTTGAAGCATTTTGGGCCAGGATTACTAAACAAAATGCAACCTCTTTTGATGGCCTACTTGCTTCTCATATCCACAATCCTGCCCTTCGTGTTTTTAGATTTCTTTTAGCATCCACCATCTTTGCTCGGGAAAACCCAAACAAGGTGAATGCTAAAGAATTAATTATCATGCAGAGCTGCCTCACTGACACCAAAGTTAATCCAGTCCCATTTATGATTGCCCACATGCACCATGTTTTAAGAAAAGGTGGGCCGATTTCCTTTGGTGGACTGATTACTACTATTGCCCGTGCCATAGGATTGGATACAGAACTTGCCACCCTTGAGCCACATCCTCCTCGTATTGCAAATCTTAAATTTTTAAGGGATATGCGTTTATGCAAGACGAGGAGGGAAGGTGGTTACTTCCTCATGGTTGGAGGTGCCGCTGTACCCAGTGTTGTTATTCCTTGCACCCGTCGTACTGATATCATATTTGAGCGTAACTGGACCTACGATCTCAACGCTCCTGCTTTTATTGGTCCGTTGCCCCCAAATCTACCTTTAAATGAGGGTAACAACACTGATGATGAGTACGATTTCCGTACGGAAGAACCACCCCACTTTTCACCACCACACACGACACCATCTACGTCTAACCCACATGCAGGTACAACTCCTAGTTTCCATGTCACTGAGGACATGTGGCGTGAGCATATGGCCCGAGAGGCCCAGAGGGACACCCTCCTTGCTACTTTGCAGCAACAGGCGACCGATAACATGGCCTTCATGCAAGCATCCCAACAGTAAAATGCTAGCTCTCTGCGCACTATTATGGAAAGTCAGCTGGCTTTCCAGAGAGAACAGCACCTTAACCAGACCACATACGCTCGTCACTTCCAATTGATGGAGGCAACCCAAGGCACCCTCATTGGTAGGACCCAAGAGCTACAAGCGGCAAATGCCGCCTTGACAGAGAGAATGGAGCAGCTAGTTTTGGACCAAGAGAGTCGCCGTCGCAACCGTAGCCGCCGTTTCGGTCGTACCAACCAGGATGGTGAAGGTCCTAGTGGCCTCCACTAGCATTTTCAGGTACCTCCTCCTACCT
Organism: Vicia faba; assembly: GCA_948472305.1. Classification (NCBI taxonomy): domain Eukaryota; kingdom Viridiplantae; phylum Streptophyta; class Magnoliopsida; order Fabales; family Fabaceae; genus Vicia; species Vicia faba. The sequence continues at coordinate 1,435,424,168 of OX451737.1, read as the reverse complement.
TATTTTGGAACATTGAGGACAATGTCCGGTTTAAGTGTGGGAGGAGCATTTATCGTTTTTATTTCCCGTTTTTCCTGCTTTTATTTCCCTTCCGCATTTTTCCTTTTAGGTATGTTATATTCGTAGTTAATAAAATGCATGTGATAGGCGAGTATTTCTGCGTAGTGTACCCTTTCATTTCCCCCACTTTTTAGCCTTACAAAATTTTTACAAAATCTTTTTCAAAGAATTGTGGTTGTTTTTAAGGATTTGGGCTATCGTTATCGTTTTAACACCGTAAGCCTTTTTGAACATTTAGATTAGATCCTTTCTTCCCAATATGCTATGATTTTGAATAAAACTGTACAAATAGGTCTTCAAGTAGTTTATCTTAGCAGTCAGCTCCGGCCTAAGCATGCTCTAAGTGTAGGATCGATGAATATAAGTGGATGATCTCTATTTTGCCTTAAAAGTTTATAAAATAAAGTATGAATACGACTACGAGTTGGGTGATCCTCACAAAGATTACTAAACTCAAGAAAGTTGTAAGCACTAATAAAAACAAAGAAAAAAATATATATAAGGCACATCCATTGTAGTTGGTCCAGAGGTATCTGGTGCTGGACTTGGTAGGGCGGACTACGGTCCGATCCCCCGCAACTGCAAATGGGTAAAATAAAAAGGGGTTAAACCAACTCTTGTACCAGAATCCCATCACTTGAGATCAGAGTCACTAACCGGTCACTACACCATGAGTATGTACGGATAACGGGCTTAATGTGATTGCGCCTGAATGAAAAAGGACCTCGTACAAAAAGAAGTCTTAGCATAGTAAGGATATTAGGATCGATCTGTATACTTATGAGGTTTATGTCCGCATTTCTGCGAGTAGTGTAATTACGATACCCTTGGTTCAGATAGCTAGTGCCTGACAACACACCCTTACTCGAACTTAGAAGCCCTCTTTGCCCAAAACCTGTATACACCATAATTTTCTTTCATCTACTTCTAAGAGTTGTTGCTTGAGGACAAGCAAATGTCTAAGCGTGGGAGGATTTGATCGCACTAAATCGCACTATGTTTCTGACTCAAATATCACATGTTTTCCTTAGTTTTTATTATCATTTTCTCGTATTATGTTCCTTTTTCCTTTGTTTTCAGGATTCTTGTCATTTCAGAGCCTTCTGTGAAGAAACAAGCCAAAACGCCAAGAAATTAGGGTTTTTCAAGATATTCTGCACTTATGGCGATCAGCGCCGTGCCGACTACAGGGAACGCGATGACGTGGCCCACTTTCACCCAGAGACCAACTGCCACGTTCCCATGATATGGCAGTTCCAGCCACCGCGCCCGCGGCCACTGCCACCGCGCCCGCGGCCTTCACAAAAAGCTTCCCGCTCAAAAGAAGTTGAGGGGCATGCTGGTCTTTACGCATCTCAAGGATCCTCTATAAATAGTTTTCGATTTTCATTTTTTTAGTTTCATCCAAGCTTAGTACAATCTTAAGCCATATACTATCAGTTTCTGTAAAGTAATAATCTCTTCACATCGGGGAGTTATTGCGGTGTAGATTGAGTTGTAATCGAGTCTTGGAGCACTTTGGTTGAAGTTCATCATACCAGCCTTACCATTCCGCAGATTTGTATCAGATTCAAGTCTCCGACTGGAGCAAGGTTCTAATTTATTGCATTTCTTTACTTATAATTGCTCTTACCATAGTCTACACGTTTTATAGACTCTAAATGCTCTTACCATAGTCTACACGTTTTATAGACTCTAAATGCTCTTACCATAGTTTACACGTTTTATAGACTCTAAATGCTCTTACCATAGTCTACACGTTTTATAGACTCTAAATGCTCTTACCATAGTCTACACGTTTTATAGACTCTAAATGCTCTTACCATAGTCTACACGTTTTATAGACTCGCACTTATTATGTCTGGCTAAACTATAAAGGTTTGGATGTAATGATTGTCATCATGGTCGTGTTCCAATTATCATGCTAGTGAAAATACTCTGAGGATGTTTTGCTTTTAACTTAAGTCAATTATGTTTAAATGTTTATTGGGTAAGATCGAAAGTCGTCCAAACTAATGATACGACTTGATTATTATTTAACCAAACGAAAAGAGCGAAAGCCGTTGATTGGTTAAATAGGAATCATTGACCCTTTTTAGAAAACGATTTTGAAACTATTTTCGGACGCGTTTGTAGCTTTGAAATCTGACTCTTGGTCAAAAGCCAAAAGTCTCTTTAAGTTAATCTTTCCAAGTAAAATTACTTTTCTGTTAAGTCAAAACTATCAATTTCTTAAAAATAGGTTTACCTCTTTAACGCGGAAGGCACCCTTTATATGTGACAATAAAGGAATTTAATTTAAAGAGTAAATTCGGTTCTTAGTAGTCAAAAGCTACAAGTTCCCGTTAAATTGATTCTTTGCTATCAATAGAAAATACTGCCCCATAAGTAGTTTCATCTACGCATGACCGGACCAATATCTGATTACATGATTTACATTCCAACCTGTCTTTTAAACTGCTATTTACCTCGCTCATTTACTTTGTTGCACTGCACTCACATCAATATTCTTGTTCACCTTAGATAAGCACCTTAGCAATAGAGTTGATAGATTGACAATTGGTCTCTGTGGTTCGATAATCTTATATATTACTTCGATAGGCTGTGCACTTGCAGTACTATATTTAGGCTATACGTTACAGATTAAACCCATCAGTAGGGAGGGGAACCAAGAATCGTAGTGTGATCTTGTTGTGAATGAATCAACATGGTATGATGAAGGGATCTTAGGGGAAAAAATTAGGGTACAACAGCTGCCCTTATTTAAGTTTCTTCTATCTGGAGATACGAAGGTTAAAAATCTTCGTGTCGACGCGATCGAAGATACTTAAATATAAAACAAACCCTATTTTTGGCCCTAAGATGCCATGCAAATGCTTATGATCATGAATGCATATGAACAGGACCAAAGATACGCAAAACATCACTGGGGATGTAACAATAATAAAGAAACAAAGGAGTAACCCCACCAGGAAAATAAATCACTGGTGGATCAAAAGATCTGAATCAAAGAGGATGGTAGAATGGTCAAAGGATACACCAACTTCTACCGAAGGCGAAGCTACCAACGTTTACTGAAGGCAGAGAGAAAGATAAAAAACATCGACGTTTACTTCCGGTGTCCTGCCAACATTCAATGAAGGTAGAAGGAGAATATCATATCACCGCCGTTCACTGATGATGAACTACAAACGTTCCTTGTAGGTAGAAGGAGAAGTATATCATAGCACCTCCGTTCATTGATGATGAAATACCAACGTTTACTGAGGGTAGAAAAAAGATAACAAACATCGACGTTCAATGTCGATAGTCTACCAACTTTCGCTGAAGGTAGAAAGAGAATATATCATATCACCTCCGTTCACTGACGATGAACTACCAACGTTCACTGAGGGTAGCAAAACGATAACAAGCATCGACATTCATTGCCGATGGTCTACCAACTTTCACTGAAGGTAGAAAGAGAAATATATCATATCACTGCCGTTCACTGATGATGAACTACAAACATTCACTGAGGGTAGCAAAAAGATAACAAATATCGATGTTCAATGTCGATGGTCTACCAACTTTCACTGAAGGTAGAAAGATGAATATATCATAGCACCGCCGTTTACTGACAATGAACTACCAACATTCAAAGAAGTTATCAAAAAGATAACAAACATCGACGTTCACTGCCGATGGTCTACCAACTTTCACTGAAGGTAGAAAGAGAATATATCATACAACTGCCGTTCACTGACGATGAACTACCAACGTTCACTGAGGGTAGAAAAAAGATAACAAACGTCGACGTTCACTACCAATGGTCTACCAACTTTCACTGAAGGTAGAAAGAGAATATATCATAGCACCGCCATTCACTGAAGATGAACTACCAACATTCACTGAGGGTAGCAAAAAGATAACAAGCATTAACGTTCACTGCCGATGGTCTACCAACTTTTACTGAAGGTAGAAAGAGAATATATCATAGCACCGCCATTCACTGACGATGAACTACCAACATTCACTGAGGGAAGCAAAAAGATAACAAGCATCGACGTTCACTGCCAATGGTCTACCAACTTTCACTGAAGGTAGAAAGAGAATATATCATAGCACCGCCGTTCACTGATGATGAACTACCAACGTTCACTGAGAGTAGAAAAAAGATAACAAACATTGACGTTCAATGTCGATGATCTACCAACTTTCACTGAAGGTAGAAAGAGAATATATCATAGCACCGCCGTTCACTGATGATGAAATACCAACATTCACTGAGGGTAGCAAAAAGATAACAAGCATCGACGTTCACTGCCGATGGTCTACCAACTTTCACTGAAGGTAGAAAGAGAATATATCCTAGCACCTCCATTCACTGACGATGAACTACCAACGTTCACTGAGGGTAGCAAAGAGATAACAAGTTTCCCCAAGGTTCTGGTGTTTCACCTAGAACGGGTCTTAACTTCTTCTTTAACCAAGGCACTCCGCCTGGAAAGGATAATATATAAGTTGTCTCAAATAAAGAGACTTGCTACTTGTTGTCACGGAGGATTGTAACAAGAAATTACTTTTTGTGAAAGAGGTATGACTTCCTGAGAAGATTCCATGATATTCCTGCTTAGGGGATAAAGCCTTCTCGTGCAAAATAAATGCACCAACCAAACTTGGAGTTTTCAGAAATCCAAAGTAAATAACATTGTCGTGGAACCACAAATTCAAACCAGAAATAAACCAGAATGAAACAGTCAACCAGAATACATCCTTTGAGAAATAAACTCAAGAGGGAAAACCAAATCCATCTAAACAAGGAGCTATACCGGAAGGCTAAAGCAAAAATATTCTATGAGGGACAACTCAGTAGGGAAATTGAAAGAATATACACTTTCTGTTTAAGACCAACACTCTATTAAAAAGAGGGCAACGTAGCTCTGCAAAACAGGGTAATATGTCAACGAAAATATTAAAAAATGTCAATGAACAATGACTTGCCAATTTTAGCTACGCATGATGTATGCATGAATGAGTGTTATCGTGCGTATGCTGACAAAACATATATACAACATGGGGAACAACCAGGCAAAACTGCCTCGGGAGCTAACAACACTCGGCTAAACTTCATCCAAGATAATCATTCCAAGAAAGGTAAAGGCCAATTGAGGAAAAAAACCTACTGCTTGCTTTAACTTTACTGAGGAGAAACATGATCCGGAGGTAGATAAATCAAAGTGATGAAATAGTACGGATACAGGGATAGAACATCCTTCTTCAGGCTTCACCAGGGAAACAAATGTTTTTCAAAAGTAACATTCCTACTGGAGATTCCAAAACCAGTCTCAAGAAAAGCAGACTAACACCAAAACATCCAAACAATCAATGGGGAATTCAGACCCACTTCATTGGCGAGGTTAACACCACATTCACAATACGTCCTTCACTTAGAGAAACCAAGGACCTACGTTCTTCAAGAGCGGGAATGATACCAACTTCTATGGAAAAAGAACTTCTATTGGGCCAAACGAAAACTTCATTGGAGAAAATGCGGATTGAAACTTCACATCATGAAAACTTAGAAAAGAGGAGAAATGAATCCAAATTTGACCGAGGATACCGGAATCATAAACCCAATACGGTGAAAACATCTCGAGTAGACCTTCCCGAGGGGAACAAAAACTTCTCAAAACAACTGGAGTTTTTCCATTCTTGGGATCACCATTTTTGTTTTCATTGTTTCATCACAAGTCTCAAAGTAAAAGCAAACTGTAAAATCTCTTTTTGAAAAATCAATTTTGTTATTTAATCTTTTTTTTTTAAAGTTATTATCAATAATAAATGGAGTCTTTGCAAACTAAATAAAATAAGAAATACAAAGAATTGGGTAAAAGCACAAATTTCATTAATAGAATGATAGTCTGCAAATGGAGAGACTCCATAGATGATTACAAAGTTCGGAAAATGGTAACATATAATGGAAAAGATACATTGAGATGCAATGATCACTATCCCCTCTAACAACTTTTGAAATCCTGAGCAGCAACTTCTATTGAAGTATGGTGAGGATCCGACAAGATTGTTGCTTCAACGATCAAGTCTTGTCTGACATAGTTACTTGCCAAGAAAATCCCTAACTTTTGCCTAATCTGCCCTTGCAGGTTTTCAACTTAGTCGGAAATTTATTCTGTTTAAGTCTCTAATTTTTGCCTAGACCTCCCTTTCGGGTTCTCAGCCTACAGAGACGCTCCTTTTTTGCCTAAGCCGCCCTTTCGAGTTTTCAACTTAGCGAGTTGTTCTTTTATTTCTTTAGGCGAAGTATTTCTTGACTGCATCAGCGTCCATGGGGCGTGGGAACTCATCGCCATCCATAGTTTCAAGAATTAATGCACCGCCAGAGAAGGCTTTCTTGACAACATATGGGCCTTCAAAATTGGGAGTCCACTTGCCCATAGAATCAGTGTTGAAAGACATGATCTTCCTGAGCACAAGGTCGCCTTCTCTGAATTCACGAGGTTTGACCTTTTTATCAAAAGCTTTCTTCATTCTTCTCTGATATAACTGGCCATGACACAAAGCTGTCATCCTCTTCTCCTCAATCAAATTCAATTGGTCAAACCTGTTCTGGACCCATTCAGCCTCTGTCAACTTGGTTTCCATTATCACACACAATGAGGGAATCTCTACCTCGATTGGGAGTACAATTTCCATTCTATACACTAGGAAGAACGGGGTTGCTCCTGTTGAAGTGCGGACATATGTTCGATATCCATGCAGAGCAAAAGGGAGCATTTCATGCCAATTCTTATAAGTAACAACCATTTTCTGGATAATTCTCTTGATATTCTTATTAGCAGCTTCAAGAGCCCCATTCATCTTTGGCCAGTATGGAGATGAATTGTGATGGACAATCTTGAATTCTTCGCACAATTCTGTCATCATCTTGTTGTTCAAATTAGAGCAGTTGTCAATGATGATTCTGCTCGGCACACCATACCGACATATAAGGTTATTCTTAATGAAACGCACAACCACCTACTTAGTAACATTGGCATATGAAGCAGCCTCCACGCATTTGGTGAAGTAGTCAATTGCTACCAAGATAAAATGGTGCCCATTCGAAGATTTGAGTTCTATCATCCCAATCATGTCAATACCCCACATAGAGAAAGGCCATGGAGAGGAAATCACATTGAGAAGTGTCGGAGGCACTTGGACCTTGTCTGCATAAATTTGGCATTTATGGCACTTCTTTGCAAATTTGTAATAGTCAGACTCCATTGTCAGCCAATAATAACCTGCCCTTAGCATCTTTTTAACCATCGAATGTCCATTGGCATGAGTGCCAAATGAATCTTCATGAATCTCATGCATCGACATGTCTACTTCGTGTCTATCCACACATCTGAGCAAGACCATGTCATAATTTCTCTTGTATAACACATTTTCACTGAGGAAGAAACTACCTGCCAATCTTCTCAATGTCTTTCTATCTTTCTTCGACGCACCAATCGGGTATTCCTGAGTCTGAATAAAATGCTTGATATCATAATACCAAGGTTTTTCATTTGCTACCTCCTCTGTTGTAAACACATGAGCGGGCCTATCCATCCGTCGAACCGTAATTCGGGGTATATCATTCCAAGTATTCACTTGGTACATAGAAGCCAGAGTTGCCAGAGCATCCGCCATTTGATTTTCATCTCTAGGGATGTGATGGAATTCAACTTTATTGAAGAATGGTAATAATCTTCTAGCATAATCTTTGTAAGGGATCAAGTTGGGGTGACGAGTATCCCATTCTCCTTTAATATGATTTATTACCAAAGCTAAATCACCATACACATATAAAATTTTAATTCTGAGATCAATAGCTTCCTCAAGACCCATGATGCAAGCCTCGTATTCTTCCATATTGTTAGTACAATCGAATGTTAACCTTGTAGTAAAAGGAATGTGTGATCCATGAGGAGTGACAATCACATCACCAATTGCTTTAGCATAAGCATTCACAGCTCCATAAAATATCATACTCCAATGAGATTCAGGGTCAGGACCTTCCTTAGGCAATGGCTCATCATAATCCTTCACTTTCAGGAACAACACATCCTCATCGGGGAATTCATATTCTACAGACTGGTGATCCTCCACTGGTTGGTGAGCAAGGTAATATGCCAACACACTACTTTTAATGGCCTTTTGAGTGTGGTATTCGATATCATATTCAGATAACAATATCTACCAGCGGGTAATTCTCCCAGTAAGAGCAGGCTTTTCAAAAATGTACTTGATTTGATCCATTTTGGAGATCAACTAAGTAGTGTGATTCAACATATACTGCCGCAAACGCTTTGCTGCCCAGGCCAAAGCACAACATGTTTTTTCCAGCATGGAATACCGCGACTCACAATCAGTGATTTTTTTACTGAGATAATAAATGGCGAACTCCTTCTTCCCTGTTTCATCCGGTTGTCCCAGAATACAACCCATGGATTTATCTAGTACTGTCAGATACATAATCAACGGTCTTCCTTCTATGGGAGGGAGCAAGATATTATTTAATACTTTCAAATGCCCTTTGGCAGTCATCCTTCCACACACAACCTTGATCTTTCTTTAACAACTTAAAGATCGGTTCACATGTTGCAGTCATGTGGGAAATGAATCTAGAAATATAATTCAAACGCCCGAGGAAACCTCTGACTTGCTTTTAAGTTCTTGGTGCTGGCATTTATTGAATTGTTTTGACTTTATCAGGGTCAACTTCAATTCCTTTCTGGATAACAATAAAACCCAACAATTTTCTTGATCAAACACTGAAGGTACATTTATTTCGATTCAAGCGGAGACGATACTTCCTCAAACGGTGAAACAATTTCAACAAATCTTTTATATGCCCTTCTTCAGTCTGGGATTTGGCGATCATATCATCAACAAATACTTCAATTTTCTTGTGCATCAAGTCATGAAATAGGGTTGTCATAGCCCTCTGGTACATTGCACCAGCGTTCTTCAGCCCGAAGGGCATCACTCTGTAACAGAATGTTCCCCAGGGTGTGATAAACGTTGTTTTTTCCATGTCCTCTAGAGCGATTCTTATTTGATTATACCCAGAAAATCCGTCCATGAACGAGAATACTTTGAATTTTTCTGTGCTATCCACTAACATGTCGATGTGTGGCAATGGAAAATCGTCTTTTGGACTAGCTTTATTTAGATCTCTGTAATCTACGCACATGCGGACTTTTCCGTATTTTTTCGGTACTGGGACAATATTTGCAATCCATTAAGGATATACTGACGTCACAAGAAAACCAGCATTAATCTGCTTTAGAACCTCCTCTTTGATTTTTACTTCCATATCTGGGTGAGTTCTTCTCAACTTCTGTTTGATTGGCGGACATTCTGGCTTCAACGGCAAACGATGCTCTACAATATCTGTATCTAGACCAGGCATATCTTGATAAGACCAAGAAAAAATATCCACATACTCTTTCAACAAGTCAATCAACCTTCTCTTCACACCTGGATGCAATGATGCTCCAATCTTAACTTCTTTTGGATCTTCTTCTGAACCAAAATTGATCACTTCCAATGGCTCTTTATATGGCTGAATGGTATTTTCCTCGTGCTCAAGCAACCGTGAGACCTCGTCTGGAATATCATCATATTCTTCTTCTTCAGCCTCATACACATGACATTCAAAGTTGGGAGAGGGTGCAGGGTCATTGTATTCAACGAGTTTTTTAATTAATCTGCACATGCAGATTGAATTTCAGTTATTATTTATTTTGAAAGGTTTTTTTTATTACCATTTTCCAAGAAAAAGCAGAAAATAAAGAAATAATTCGGGAAACAAAGACAACTTTTATTATTGATCTTAAAAGTCACAACAAACAGATAAGCCCTACAACATTAATACTTCCACCTTGGGCAGAGTGAAAGATTTTCAAAAAAAGATTAAAAAATCAAGTTACTTTGAAACATGTATGCAAGAGGGAACATCAATGGTGATCCAGTTCTGAACCCTGACTCCGTGCGTCACAAAATTCGGCATTTCCTGCTTTGCTTCATCTTCCACAATGGCGTTAATCCTGGAAACAGTCAGATGAAGATAGCCTCCACTACGAAAAATGTCTTGATATTTTCCTGCAACAGGCTTCGGCTTCATGCTCTTACCTTTGTCATTTCCTCTTATGTTATCAATGGATAAGGCTTGGAATTGGGTTCCAACAACAGCTTCATCCGCTTCTACAATACTGAAAGAGGACAAATGAGATATCAACAATTCCTGCTCCCCATTTATGATCACTACATTCCCTTTACGCACAAACTTTAGCTTCTGGTGTAAAGTTGAAGTGACAACCCCTGCTTCATGTATCCATGGCCGTCCTAGCAAACAACTATAAGCGGGAACAATGTCCATGACCTGGAAGGTTATCTGAAACAAATGTGATCCTATATGGATAGGTAAGTCCATTTCACCGATGATAGATTTTCTTGACCCATCAAACGCTTTCACAATGATTCCACTAGGGCGCATAGGCGTTCCTTGATATTTCAACTTCATGAGAGTACTCCTCGGTATAAAATTCAACGCGGATCCATTATTAATCGGCGCATTGGATAGTGAATCATTCTTGCAGTTCATAGAGATATGGAGGGCCAGGTTGTGATTCCTCCCTTCATCTGGAAATTTGTCGTCGCAGAAACTCAGGTTATTACATGACGTAATGTTTCCTATTACGCTGCTGAATTGATATATTGGCATATCACTCTCCACAAAAGGTTGGTCTAATACCCTCATCAAGGATTCTCTTTGAGCAGAGGAGTTCATTAATAAAGCCAAGATAGATATTTTTGAAGGAGTCTGCAGTAGCTGATCTACAATTCTATAGTCGCTCATCTTAATTACCTTCAAAACATCATCCACCTCTTTCTCTAACGTAGCTCCGCTAGTCTCACCCAAAGCCTTCTTAGGTTCATCATTCTCAATAATTTTCTTCCCAGCATTAACATTTCTTTGAACAACCGGCGCAAACACACGACGGCTACGGGTCACCCTGCTATTTTCAGCTATATTTCCAACATCAAGCATTGGCTGGATGGGAACTTCCACTCCATCTTCTAATATTGTAGCGTTGTATTTGTAAGGCACAACCTTATATGATTTGTAGGGGATAGGACCTGGCAAACTAATCACCAATGGGGTAACAACTGGCTTGCTATGATACTCCACTTTAAAATGGGCGGGTGCACCAAAACAAGGCACAATGACGTTTACCCCTTCTTCAACACAATTAGTCATTAATAAATCATTTCTGGAAAACAAATCTTTGTTTGAAGATAAATACTCTTCTGCGGAGGCATACTCTTCCTCTGACTCTTCTTCCGTTAAACAAAACCCAACCATATCAACTTCATGGTAATCATCCCTCTGACTTGTGATCTTGATAGTTCCATTGTCTAACAACAACTGAAACCCTTCTTCACAATTGAACATCCTCGGGTGTCTCGACAGCAAACTAGGCAAGATCCATATTGGTTTTCCACCTGACCAGCCGTATGGCAGAAGGTAGCGTGCAACTGCACGAGGTCCTCATTCATAAACTCCACATTAAAAATTCTGAATTCACCAGGACATCCAGAAACCATGTTCACTTCCTCTTCATACTCAGCCCTAGGCCTGATTATATGGATTAAGCCCTCATACATCATCTCCTGTAAATCAGCCTTTACCTTCTTGCAACCTTGTATGTTTGTATTGAAAATAGAACAACCGGAATGGTCATGCGTATAGTAGCTAAATTCATAGAGGTCTACATGCATTTTCACCAAATCTCCTCTAACCAGATTAATATCAAAAATCCAGAAGTCGCCTGGACAACCGGCCACCATATTCACAACATTTACTCCCCCGTGCTTAGGTAGGGGATTATCTTTCACGTTAGGTCCCACGTCTTTGAAAGATAGAACACCATACTTTACCAATTTTTGTACCTCAGTCTTCAAAGGATAACAATTTTCAACATTATGCCCTGGTGCTCCTTGATGAAAAGCACATGTTTGGTCTGCCTTGTAATACCAAGGCAATGGTGAAAGTATGGTGGGAGATGGTCTGGTTTGAACCAACTTCTTCTGAATGAATGCCGGTAGTAGCTCTGTATAGCTCATGGGAATAGGGTCATAACTTTCCCTTCTTGGATTATACCCTTGATTCCCCTGTTGGGAAGGTCTCTGATAAGCAATGGAAGATAGAGCGGCATTCATAACGGGAGTAACTGAGGTAACTTGATGATGATGCTGATAATTCCTTCTAGGAGTGTTTACCCTCCTCTCTTGTATAACAGCATTTGCATCTCCTTCTTTCTTCTTGGTAAACCCATAAGATGGCTTCTTCACACCTCCATATCTTTCACTCTTCGTCAAACGGCCTTCTCTTACAACCTCTTCTAAGGGGATACCCATTCCTACAATCTCATTAAAGTCACTTGGCACGCTTGCTACCATCCTCTGTAGTAGAAATCACCCAGCCTCTTCAAGAAAATCTTAGTCATCTCCTTCTCTTCCATGGGAGGAATCACTTGGGCGGCTACCTCACGCCATCTTTGCGCATACTCTTTGAACGATTCCCTGTCTTTCTAAACCATGGCCCTAAGTTGATCACGGTCAGGAGCCATGTCCACGTTGTCACTACGCTAAAAATAAGCTTTAGCAGCACATAAAAGAAAGCGCTTTTGGAAAAAATCGCTGCTGTAGGTTTTAAAAAAAATTCGCTTAAAAAAGCGCTTTCAAAGGGTGCCTTAGAAAAGCGCTTTTCAAAAGCGCTTCTAAAGGTCACCCTTAGAAAGCGCTTTTTGGGAAGCGCTTCTAAAGCTGGCCTTTCAGAGGGTACCTTAAGAAAGCGCTTTTCAAAAGTGCTGCTAAAGGTCAGCCTTAGAAAGCGCTTTTCTAAAGCGCTACTAAAGCTGGCCTTTAGAAAGCGCTTTTAAAAGCGCTGCTATAGGATATGCTACGAAAGCGCTTTTTTATGTAAAAGCGCTGTTATATATGACCTTTAGAAAGCGCTTTTAAAAGCGCTTTCGTAGGTAGTTATTGTGGCCCATTAGTTAAGCCCATACCCGAATTATTATTATAAGTTATTCAACAGAAACCCTTGTTGGAAACCATTTGCAGTATAGCCGCTCATCTTCGTTTCTCACAGGATCCCGTGAAGCCGCTCCAAAATGGTTCATTCGTTTTCACAACTTGTTGAATTTTAAACTGTTATTCTAATTTCATTCTTATGTGATTATTGTTTGTGATTTTGGTTGCAGACTAAGAGAACCAAGAAGGCCGGTATTGTTGGCAAATACGGTACGTTCTATCAATTTTCTTACTTTTCAACATTTTGTCTTGTTTGTTGTGATTTTTGGTTTCATATTTGTTTGTTTTGTAGATATTTATTTCATTTCAATTCACTATAAATATGTTTGTTCTAACCCTAAAAACTTTGTGGGTTTTTTAATTTCAATTAGGTTTAACTTAGATTTATTTGCTTCTAATTTAAATGAAATTCTCAGCTAAGATGAGTTTATGGTTTTTGTGTCGTAAATGGTGATAACTGATATGTTTATGTTCTAATTTTAGGCACCCGATATGGTGCTAGTTTGAGGAAGCAAATTAAGAAGATGGAAGTCAGTCAGCACAGTAAATTCTTCTGCGAGTTTTGTGGAAAGGTAGTTTTTTTTAAGGTGTTTTGTGACGAGTTTTTTTGATATGCATTGGTTGATTATGTTCTCAATTTGTTATATGTAGTATGTTGTTAAGAGAAAGGCTATTGGTATTTAGGGCTGCAAAGATTGTGGGAAGGTCAAGGCTGGTGGTGTTTACACTTTGAAGTAAGAATCTTGCTCAAAAAACATGTTTTCTCAATTGATTAATTGCTTGTATATAGTTGCTAACCTTGTGATTTTCTTTGTGCTTATTATTTTGACAGTACTGCCAGTGATGTGACTGTTCGGAGTACCATCCGAAGGTTGAGGGAGCATACTGAGAGTTAGACAGGAAGCAGTATTACAATTTTGTTATTTTTTGTTTTCAAAGTTATTGCAGAAACTTTTGTATGTCCTTAATTATTGTTATATTTGATTTGGATATTTGAGGAAGGTTTTGTAAGTGTATCAGTTATCTTTAGATTATTGAGTACTATTTAGTTTGAGCCACATCTTCTTGATATTTTTATGCGGTTTATCAAAGAAATCCTTCAACTGATTTTGAGTTACAATGCTGATAACAATGGTTTTTATATATTTTGAGGTACAAAAATGGTGTATATATATTTTGGATTACAATGGTATACAATGCATTACCGTGGTTTATGATTTACAGGTTATGGAAACTGGTTTATATAAATAATATGCTGTAAACAATGCAGGTATATGAATTATATAAATTATACCTCTAAAAAAACACCCTATGAAAGCGCTTTTTCAAGAAAAACGCTGCGTTAGGTAACCTATGAAAGCGCTTTTCACAAAAAGCGTTGTCTAAGGTAAACATATGACAGCACTTTTCCAGGCAAAAGCGCTGCTAAAAGACCACCTATGAAAGCGCTTTTTCAAAAAAAAAAGCGTTGCTAAAAGCCTACCTAAGACAACGCTTTTCCATAAAAAAGCGCTGCCTTAGGTAGACCTATGAAAGCGCTTCTTCATAAAAAAGCGCTGCCAAAAGCCTACTTAAGAGAGCGCTTTTTATAAAAAGTGTTGTATTAGGTAGACCTACGAAAGCGCTTTTCATTAAACAAAAAGTGCTGCTAAAACCTATAGCAGCGCCACCTTAGAAAGCGCTTTTAAAGGCAAAAAAAAGCGCTTTCGTAAGTCTTTTTTGGCGTAGTGTGTACTTGTATTGTTTGATGAATGCTTCTCCCAAATCATTAAAAGTATGGATATTGGCGCTGCCCAAACTCATATACCACTTCAATGCAACACTAGTCAAACTATCCTGAAAAAGTGAATCAGTAGACGCTGATCATCAGTATGGGTAGACATTATCCTTACGTACATTACCAGGTGAGCACGAGGGCAAGTGTTTCCCTTATACTTCTCAAATTCTGGGACCTTAAACTTAGAAGGTGTCTTAACATTCGAGACCAAACATAGCTCATTCACATTCTGCCCAAATAGCTCTTTTCCCCTGAGGGCCTTCATCTCTCTTTGCATCTTGTCAAACTTCTCTTGAAAATCATCCATTCTGTCATAAAGACCCAAGTCCTCACTTGGTGGAGGGAAAGGACGACACACATCATCATTAACAAACAGAATCATATTTACCGAAGGAGGCGCAGCAGGAGCAGCATGCACCACAGGAGGTGCCGGAGTAACAATAGTCTGAACCACTGGAGTATCTTGAGGACCAAGATTGAAACCTTCAGGTGCAAAATTCTCTGGCATTCCGCATGGATAACTTTGAGGCATGCGATTCTGAACAACAGCCAGAGTAGCAGATACGGGAACATTCGGAGTTTTAGTATTTGCCCTTGTTGGTTGAGGTTGAACACTCGGTGGCTGATTCTGAGCAGCCACCAGAGCTTCCATCAGAGTAGTCAGATTGGGCATGCCGGCCTTCAAAGCAGAAACTTCCTCGTGCAACTCATGATTCTCTAGTTCTAAGTTGTCCATCTTCTTTTTGAAATTAGCCTGAGTGTTGTAGTGATGAGTCAGCTTTCTAAACGAAGTAAAGAAGCTTGGTAAGACACTTGGATATGCATAACAAATGTAAAAAGTATGTGCAATATGATGCATGTAATGCACATGATTATTTTTACTTTGTTATTTGATATTTCAAGGGATTTAAAGTTTATAGACATATTGCAAACATTAAAGTAATAACGCATTTGAAAAACTGAATTTTTTTATTATAATAACTCCAAAATGGATTACAAGTTTCAATGATCCCAAGTACAAGATGAAAATAAAATCTAAAACCCTGAGAAAAATAACTGATGGAGATCACTCTATATGATGGCGTTTCCCCGTGAGCCTGGCAATCTGAGCCTTCAACCTCTGGTTTTCTTCCGCATATCTGGTGGTAACCTCCTTCCAATCATCTGAATCAGGAAGTGAGTAATTAGCACCTGATTGAGGCTTAGGAGATAATAAATCCCCTTGACTCTCCCTAGACTCTACTTCTCGACTCTCAAGGATCTCAATCAAGTCGTATTTCTCCTTCAAGTCTACTCTATAGGAACTCTCTAAAGTTTGGAACTTGTTCTTCCAAGCATCCATTCCCTGTTGCATCCTAACCAAAGCAAGTTGCAGCTCTTCTAGATCATCTAATAAAGGAGGAGTGGTCTTCACAAATAGATCAGGCATGAGCGTCTCATGGGTATACGACATCTTTAACTGAATAGCTCTTAATCGAACTCACTGAAGATATGGCTCCAAATACACAACATCCATAGGTCCCAAATCCTTCCTACTCTTCTTATGAATGTGACGCCAGGCCTTCGCAATCTTCTCCCTAGCATCCCTGTGGTCTTCTCCTTCCTTCAGAAAGAAACTACTCAAATGAATACTATTCGGTTTATCCCTCATCGGATAACCAAGTTGTCGCCGTGCAAGAACAAGGTTATAGTTAATTCCTCCCTTTGTACCAAGAAGAGGTACATTGGGGAAACTACCACAACTGTCAATAATCTCTATATCCTAGTAAGCTCGATGATACCGATCAATATCTGAGTGAGTAAGTGCCATGATCTTAGGATCCCAACGGGGTTCCTTCTTGACATCCCAAAAAGCATCAGACTGAGGCATATGAGAGATAAACCACCGACACAATAAAGGCGTGCAACAGATAATCATCCCCTCATGATAAGAATTCCGAAGATGAATAGAGCAATAAGCATCACCCAACAATGTAGGAACTGGGTTTCCAATCATGAAAATCCTAATAGCATTAATGTCAACAAACTTGTCCACATTAGGAAATAAGAATAACCCGTAAGCAAGCAGAGCAAAGATGGCCTCAAAAGCAACTGTACTCTTCATTATGGAAAAGTAACGAGCTTTCTCCAGTAAGAACTGAGATGGTAATCCTATAATACCTCCTTTGATAGTCATATAGGCTTCCAATTCAGACTTCTCCAGGTGAATCAAAGCATCAATCTCATGTGGTTTTGGCTTACCATCCAAACCAGTAAAAGGAACATAATCGGTAACAGGTAAATCCAATAGGTTAGAATACTCCTCCAGTGTAGGCATCAACTGATAGTCGGGAAAAGTAAAGCAATGATACATCGGATCATAGAACTGGACCAAGGTCGAGAGAATACCCTCCTTCATCTTCAGCTTCATGAGAGGAATAATGGATCCATACTTCTTCCAAAAGTCTGTAGAACACTCGATCTCGGGAATTAGACTGATCAACTCATCTATCTTGGGATCCTTGAAACTGTATTTCCCGGTCTTTCTCTTTCCAGAATCCATGGTTAAAAGTACTTGAGATTTTCACAAATAGTCACCCTTTAAATCCCTTGAAATATGGTTTCTTCAAAAGATGCTTATGAGTGCATGTATGCATGATGCAACAATCACACACAAGATCACACATATAGGGTTCATAGGTTCAACGTCACGAGCATCAAGTCGAAGGTACTACCCATAAGGTATTGGTCTAAAAGTTTTATCACCTGCCGAACAAGGTTCTAGAGGTTCCCAGAGTCTACATCCTTCCTTCGGATATTATCAACTTCCCGATTAACTCAGTAATTAGTAATATCCTCAAGAAAGACTCGTCCGAGCATAGTATGGAATGACAACTATTTCTGAATTACTCCGTCATAGCTTCCACACTACACCTAAAAGGACAAGATAGGTTAGGTATTCTACGGTCCTCAATTTCAGCAGGCTCCCAGGTCGAAAGTAGTACGTCTTCTCGATTACTCGGTAAACGAAACTACAATCAAAGGGGGCTCCACTGAGTGGAGGATATCATGCCTCCTTTTTTGGGATTACTCCCTCAAAGTTAACATGACTATACCGCCCTTCCTATCTTAAAGTTTTCCATAGTCCGGGTATATGACTTATGAGTAATCACCAAGCACCCTGAAAACCAGGAAAATCAAAACAAACATGTATACAACATATAACACACAAAACAAAAATAACAGTAATATCTCATATACAGATATAAACAAAGATAGGCTTAACCCACTTATGGATGGACCATCAAGAGGTCAATCTTTCCCCAGTGAAGTCGCCATTTTTATGTAGCCGTAGAAATGTTTAAGACTAAGCTATTGGATTGACTAGACTTATACAGATCAAAATAAAAATCGCCATCGCGCTTTATTATTTCCCAAGGAATGGGAAAAGAGAGAATAACCCAAAAAGAAGGGGAAAGATTCAAGGTAAGTGGGTTGTTTATGCAAAGGGAATGTATTAGCACCCTAAACATCTACGGTACTCCGCATGAGCCTCTTTGTAAAATCTGTATATTTTGGTTATAGAAAATGTTGTATATAATAAGTAGATGGTGGAGGTAAGAAAAAAAATATATTTATTTTATAATTTTTTACCCGCCGCGGTTGCGAACCTTTAGTGCCTATGTACCAACTTTTCGTGCAATAAGGGATCAAGGTACACATAGTTCCTCTTTTAAAAATTTAAAACATAAATGCGTTGGTTAATTTTATGAGATAAAACATCATCGTCATTGTCCGTGTGGAAAACATGCCTACTACCCACAATTATGAGAAAGGAGAATTTGTATCATCTCAAAGTGGAGGATATGGCTTGGATTTCAAAATCAACAATGCCTCACTCAACACCAGAGTGGAAAAATATCTCTCTTCACTACATATTGTAGAAGTATAGTTATTTGCATCACTTCAAGGATTGACAAGAGTTCAACCTTTTTGAGAAAAGTTTAAAGATAAAAGCCAAAGTGGAAAAATGGTTTGAAATGAGATTTATTGACTTCTAGTCTTCTCAAAAAAAATTCAAGGTATTATTAAGTTTATTGAAGTTTATTTATGAAAAATTCTTGAAAATGCATGTACCTAAGTCCAAGTTTATTATGAAACTGGTTCAAGTTTAAAACAAGAAGAGTTTTCAAAAGGAGGGAGAAGATTTTTGAAATTAAAGAAGATGGGAGGAGAAGAAGAGGCTATCCTATAGCTTAAGGTAAAATCTAGGGATAAGAACCATATAACCAACAAGAAGCCAATACTTGACATTAAGAGCCAAGATAGAATTATGAATCCTTGGATTGAAACTAATCCAGCAACAAAAAAGACTAGACCTCTGGAGATAACCAAACTTCAAGTGTATTAAGTCTTCACAAAAATTGGGCAGAGTAACGGCTGTATACGGGTGAACTCCAGATTACAAACAAAGGGTGTAATAACAAAAACCTTCACACAAAAACAAACAAGCAACCCAATGTCTTGAGGTAAACCTCAAGAACTCCAGACAAAATAATCATATAAAATCACAAGGTCTCCAAGAGAGGCCAAGGTTTATAATCCTAAGTCCAAGAAAAAAATCCCATGCTCCATAATTCCAAGGATAGTAACCAAATAGTCCAAGTAACATTAAAGATTTTTTAGGGTTTATGTTGATTATTAAGTATCTTAAGAAAGGAAAAGAAAAGCTCAAGTGAGAAAAGTAAAAATGGCAAGAAAGTAAATGCTCAAATGAGCAAAGATTAAAATAGCATGAAATGTAAATGCTAAAAGTAAATGGTACATAAAGCATAAAAAAGAATAAAAGCATAAGGTAATACAAGTCAATAATTAGTGGTTAGTTGGATGACCATCTTGAAGCTTGCATTTGGAACTCATTAGAGGATTGGTAGAACCAAAGCCTCCACACAACAAGTTGCATTTGTTTTTTTTCAAGTATATCATCACTTTAGAATTCTCACAAGTACCATTTAATGATCAACGATGTTTAAGTGATCTGTGTTGACCAAAGTTGTTGTAGATCCATTAGAGGATTGGTAGAACCAAAGCCTCCACACAATGAATCTCAAGGTTATTGGATCAAAGAGATCAAATTAACATACTTGGGCTTGAAATCATAAGTTTGGGCCACGAATGATCATTTATTCGAATCGAGACAAAATTTAGCGCTATGTTAAGCAATCGTAAGTGGAATTATATAGAAGTCGCACCTATTTTGAGGTCGGTCAATAGCAATCTATGCACCATTTATTTTGAGACATGATATAGAGGTCGTACTCCAATAAAATTTAGTGCAATAAGAAAGGGATGAGATGAAGAGGGATGGGGAAAAAATATACAAACCACTTTTGAATTAAATTTTAATCAAAATATTATTAAAATCATTCATCAATTTTTGTGGAGTCAAACTCAACACCATGGATATAATGATGTTAATAAAGTTCATGATCGAAAATCTAACCCAAATTAGCCAGAAAATAGTCATAAAATAATATCATATTTAATATACACAAAAGGGTTTTAAAAAAATGTTTTGTAAATAGAAAATAATGATAAAAATATCAACTATGTTCAAATTAATCAATAAATGACAAGTAAGACCATAGAAAAATCAAAAAAGGCTCAAATAATTTTACAAATTTTTTTGGTAATTTTTTAAAGTCAGAAACTATTTTTAAAATTAAAATAAATGGGTAAAATAAATCAAAAATGGTAAAAAATAGTAAAGTCAGAAACAAAAATAAAATAAGGTCACAAATGTTTGTCACAATATCATTGGATCATTCCATAATTTTTTTAGAATTAA
Organism: Vicia faba; assembly: GCA_948472305.1. Classification (NCBI taxonomy): domain Eukaryota; kingdom Viridiplantae; phylum Streptophyta; class Magnoliopsida; order Fabales; family Fabaceae; genus Vicia; species Vicia faba. Next base: position 1,435,403,376 of record OX451737.1, on the reverse strand, counting down.
AAAATGTATAGAAGTATTTTTAAACATTTAAAACAAATAAAATAAGTGTAAAATTTATAAAAAATACCAAAACACATAATTAAATTGTGAAAAAATAAAAATCAGAAAGAGAATAATCAAAAATATTTTTCATAATTTTTTCAGATTTTTTGGATTAAAAATGAATTTTCTATGATTTTTTGAAATTTAAAACAATTAAAATATAAAAATCAGAAAAATAAAATAAAAATAAAATATATGGACCATTGGATGAGAGTCAAAACGCGTTAGTAATCAAATCCAAGGGATTTGGCGCGCTGTGCATATCATGGTCATTAGTGAATATTGTACAAAATCATTAATTAAATCAGAATTTGAAAAAAACTAATGGCGCGCCTTCATTCGTTGGAAGATGACACGTTAGTCATCGTTAACCTCCAACTATCACGGATTGCAGGTCTCTCAAACTGTAAAATCAGAAGCTCAAACCTATGCCATTCGTTTCGTCTCTTCAAGACGAAGACAACCACACCCTCGCGCCAAATTTATATAAACTGTAGCTCAAGCAATTTGAAAGGAAAGTTTTGAAAATGGGTTTGAAATTTCATGGTCAAAATGTGTTTCCAGTAAAAGGTAAGTGTTGCAACTAGAACCAAGACAATGAATGCAACACAATGATATTAGAGGTTTGAAGAATTGATGAAGGAATCTACCTATTAAAGTTGAGTTGCAGAGCTCTGAAACTGGACTTCTATGGAGCAATATAGGACACGATTCTTGAATGTAATTATGTGGTTAGCTTCAGGGAAGACCAAGGAAGGTGAATTGATGGAAAAATTGGATTGAAAAAGGCTCGAGAATGGATTTTTAAGTTACTGAATTCTGAGTTGTGTAACAAGTCTGGTAGGGTGATTCTGGCTATCCAAGCTTGGGAGAATGAACGGGATAGTACATGTATTTATAGGAGAAACAAATGGGATCAAAAGTAAGAGTGAATGATGCATTTTGGAGGGAATTCGTGCAAACCTGATGCACGAGTGAAGTGTGATCCAAACTTCACCAAAACTCATTCAATTCTTGCGTTTTGATGCACTAATCCACTTGGGAAAGTTGGCTAATCATGTTTAGACCCAAAACGCGTGGTAATTTGAGGTTTAGAGGTTGTAACATGAAATTCAAATTCTGACTTGCAAGGAAACTTCAATTCCAAGTTACCATTTTTGAAATAATGGCATTCTCAGCTCAAGGGGTCTTAAGGCATGATTCTTGATGCTTTAGGAAGATGAGATTACAAGATTTGCAATGAAAAAATAATGGAGTTAAATGGATGCTTGAGCTGAAAGTTACATTGAGTCAAAGTTGGAGAAAAAGAGTTGACTTTCCATACTTAGAAATATTTGAAATTCTTCTTAAAAAATGACCTATAATTTCTTGCATCCAAACATGGCCTTCCACTTGGAATTTTCTCTTGACCAAAAAATATGGAATGAAGTAGATCTCTTGAGTTACATTTTGAAACTTGAATCAATCAAAATATCCAAAATTTGAGCAAGTTATGACTTGTTGAAGTTGGCAAAAAATCATGAAATGACCTATAATGTTTTGCATCTTTAAGGCAACTTACATCCATTTTATTACTTTTCACATAAAAGAAGGAATAAGGGTCACATATTCAATATCATTATGGAAAAATAATGGACTCAAGGTGATAAAAATTGACCAAGTTATGACCATTTGAAGTCACATATGGAAAATTGGGGATTCATCTAGAGGACTTGTAATATTTCTTCCTCATCAAGTCTCTTCCTCATGAAAACTCCTTGGAACCTTTGAAGTGATTTGTTAGTAACCCTTTTAAGAGAATGATGTCTTTTGAATCACTCAAAAATACAAAAAGGTGAGAAAGATATACTCCTTTGAAGTTCAAAATCCTAGCTCCTAGATCAAGAAAATGCTTAGAGGAACTTTGTCAAGCTTGAACAAACTTCTTGTTCCAACATCCTTTTTTGTGAATATAATTTCTTGAGGATGATAGTGAGGACTCATAGCCACCAAAACCACTTCCATATCTTGAAATTTGATAGAAATATGCTCTTGTGCCCAATAGGAACAAGGCCTTGTCCAAACATGACAACTCTTCCAATCAACCCCTTGTACTTTTAAGTCAAATCTAATAACCTTGAAATATGATGAACCAAAGCAACCTTGCCATGCCAATTATTACAAAACCAATCCAATGGTGAGGTTTGAACTTCTCAAGCTTTATTGTCTAGGGCATGGAAATAAACTCATGAACCCATGGGGTAACTTGTTAAATCTCATTGCCTTTACCTACATGGATAACAAGCAAGACAAAACAACATTGCATTTTATTAGTTAAATAAAGAAATCAAAACAATATTCATGATCACAAAAGGAACATAAGTCAAGATTCTTGGTAATCCCTCAAAAGGGCAAAACTAAATGTAGGGGGGAACCAAGAATCCTAGTGTGATCTTGTTGTGAATGAATCAACATGGTATGATGAAGGGATCTTAGGGGCAAAAATTGGGGTACAACAGCTGCCCTTATTTAAGTTTCTTCTATCCAGAGATATGAAGGTTAAAAATCTTCGTTTCTACACGATCGAAGATACTTAAATATAAAACAAACCCTATTTTTGGTCCTAAGATGCCATGCAAATGCTTATGATCATGAATGCATATGAACAGGACCAAAGAGATGCAAGACATCACTGGGGATGTAACAATAATAAAGAAACAAAGGAGCAACCCCACCAGGAAAATAAATCACTGGTGGATCAAAAGACCTGAATCAAACAGGATGGTAGAATGGTCAAATGATACACCAACTTCTACCGAAGGCGAAGCTACTGAAGTTTACTGAAGGCAGAGAGAAAGATAACAAACATTGATATTCACTGCCGATGTCCTACCAACTTTCACTGAAGGTAGAAGGAGAATATCATATCATAACCATTCACTAACGATGAACTACCAACATTCACTTTAGGTAGAAGGAGAAGTATAACATAGCACCCCCGTTCACTGGCAATGAACTACCAACATTTACTGAGGGTAACAAAAAGATAACAAACATCGACGTTCACTGCCGATGGTCTACCGACTTTCACTGAAGGTAGAAAGAGAATATATCATATCACCGTCGTTCATTAATGATGAACTACCAACGTTCACTGAGGGTAGAAAATAGATAACAAGCATCAACGTTCACTGTCGATGGTCTTCCAACTTTCACTGAAGGTAGAAAGAGAAATATATCATATCACTGTTATTCACTGACGATGAACTACCAACGTTCACTGAGGGTAGCAAAAAGATAACAAGCATCGACATTCACTGCCGATGGTCTACCAACTTTCACTGAAGGTAGAAAGAGAATATATCATAACACCTCTGTTCGCTGATGATGAACTACCAACGTTCATTGAGGGTAGTAAAAAGATGACAAGCATCGACGTTCACTGCCGATGGTCTACCAACTTTCACTGAAGGTAGAAAGAGAATATATCATAGCACCGTCGTTCACTGCCGATGGTCTACCAACCATCAATTCAAGCATCCTAATTTTATATTTCATTACCAAATTCATCATTTAATCAAGAGAGTTGATTAAATTTGAGTTAACTTGTTTGAGAAGTTACTTGAATTTTTGAAATTTTTTGTGTCCATACTACACAACTTTGGTCAATCATAACATGATATTGGTTAATTGGATAGAGGAAAATGATACATATTAAGAAATGTTGGTAAAAATCCTTCGACATTGTCAATGTGTGTAGAAAGCTTAATTGTGAACCATTTGAGATAAAATGGCTTAGAAGTTTCATGCACAAGGCATGAATTTTGCTAGACATACACTTGGTGTGCCATATTAATGGCTTGATTTCTTTTGATTCAAGACCCAACTAGAAAATTTAAAATGAGCATTCTGTTGCTAATTGTGAGGGATTTCTATTAAGCTTGGAATCACTCAAAATATCCAAGAAATGAGGGAGTTATTGTACTTTAAAGTTGGTGGTTCAACTAGTCCAAGCATGCACACCTTGAAGCCCATGCATGCGCGCGTAGAAGGCCTTGCCAGACCTTATTTTTTCCAACTTCCCACATCAATATATTTATCATGCAATTTTCAAATCATAACATTCAAAACACCACACTCATCTACATGTTACAAGCTTTCAAAAGGCATTTCTAGTTGAAAATTTGCACGAACCATTTTTGAGGATTTGGTTTGGAAAGAAGGTTGACCACTGGGTTATGCACACAATCAGTTTTGTAGAATTCAATGTATGTTTTTTTATAGTTACTCAACTTTGTGCACATGCTTGTCACGAGATCACTCCCTCATTTAGTTCCAAAACAAGCTAAACAAGTCACACATAATGCATGAGCTCTATTCTTGTTTTGGCAAAATTCTCTCTTTCAAATTTATAATCCCATGTGCAAGACTGCCACCTCATCATGTCACACGAATAACACTCATTTTCACTCTTTTTTCTCTCATCAAAACGCACACAAAATGGCTGTCTCATGATACAAAACACAGACTGCAAGCATAACAATTCTAGTTTGAAAGCTTTGCCCTCATTGCCCTCTAACGGTCTCTAGGTGCCATTTACTTGATTTCCCTCTCTTACAAGTCTATATAAGAGATCCTCACTCTCATTTGAAGGAAAAGGCGTGCTCTCTTCATAAAATAACTCTCTCACAAACTACATTCCCTCTCTCTCAAGTCATATTTTCTGTTCTACTTTTCCTCTCAAGTGTCTTCGTACAAGATCATTTCCTCTTGCACCATCCTAATGCTAGCTTGAAATTTTTTTCTAGAAATTGCATGATAGAGTAGTTGGTAATATAATAGGTCCTTGATTATACAAATTTTGAATTCAAGTCCTATTTGTGGTTTTGAAACTTGGTAAAAATGTTTTTTCAGTAAACTTCGTGCTATGATTTCTTGGTGATTTGTTGATGATTTTAATTTCTATGAGTTACACGATGTAGTTAGATGTATGAGCTTTGCTTTTCACTTTGAATCATGAAAAATGGTTAAGCATTGAAAGAGAAATCTAAGTTTGAAAATTGTATGTTAGATCTGGAAATTTGAACAGGTTTGAAGGTTTGCGATCAGTGTTCTTCACACACATTTTTCTCATTTGTTCATGAATCATTTTCGAAGATTATTGATGTTAGGTGATAGTACTCTGTGAGATCTTAAATTTGATCTAAGTTTTGTTCAAGTTCATGGAGAATTAAATAAGAAATCGCGTTTTGAAAGTATAAGTATCAAACTGGTTGTAGGTGTTATGGTTTTTCTGTTAACAGGGATTACTCGTGTCATTTTTTGTTTGAGCATGATTTAAAGTCTTTTACAACACTTTCTTAAAATAGTAGATGTAATTGGTTTTTGTTTTATTTGAATCTTTATTCAATTTTACTTGTTTTGTGCATTTTTGTTAAAATAGTTATAGCATATCAAAAATTCTACAAAAAATATTTTAAATCATATAATTAGTATATTTTCATATTCTGATATTTATTTTTACATTTTTGCATTTTTGATCAATTAATTAATTCGTGGCATTTTATTAGTATTTTTAATCATCATTTTTGGATTTTGATATATTTTACTATCTTCCTTAAACCTAAAAAATTCAAAAAAATACTTTCTAGTATCCTTATGATTTTATCTTGAATTTAGAATTTTATTTGTAGTTTTCATAATTTGTTACCACTGACTTCAAAAATTGGAAAAAAATTAAACATCATTTTAGAGATTTTGTTTGGTTACACCACAAGTTTGATTAATTTGGCTAATTCTCAAAACTTGTAAAGGTCAATTGGATTTGTTTTTGTGATGCTTAAATATGTTATGTCTCTGGAAATCAATTTTTCTTAAATTTATCCTTTGAATTTCCTTTTTTTCAAAAAATATTTTTGCAAACTGTGTCTAGTTAGTGCTTTATCTCAACTAGTTGCGGAAGGTGAATTTTGTTTTCACTTTTCCCTTAACCTTGAAGGATCCAAGTTGATTAATTATGACTTTTATAAGCCTTAAGGTCCTTAAAACCATTTTACTTTATTTTTAAATGATTTAATTTTATGAACTTCTCCTTTGAGTTGTATCTCATCAAAAATGTTTCCATCTTGTTGCTTTTGTTCATATTCTTGAATCAATCTTCTGAGCTCTTGACACTACTGAATTCACTTAGTTGTGTGTGATTTATTTATAATTTTATTATGTCTCTAACTATTTTTCCCAATTTATTTTGGTTTGGTCCTTTAATTTGAGCCCTTTACTCATACTTTGGTGTTTGATGATTTTGTTTTCAACTGATTTTGATTAGATTTGAACTTTGGAATATTGCTTCTGACTTGTATGTATATATTAAACTTTGAAATAATTTTGGTTTGATTTTATAAGTCTTGTTTCTATTTTTGGTTGATTTAACTTACTCAATGTATGTTTTGATGTTCTTTTGAATTAGAGGTAAAGGGAATACACTTGTGCAACCCACGAGGAATCAATTCATTCCATTTTTATCATTCTCATTACGGGTTTAGAGACTTGAGTTCATAAAATAACCATTAATGTTCTCAAAGCTTGCCTTTTATTATCAATTTTTGTTTGATAACCACTAGTGATCATGGTTTAGGAGGTTGCTTTTGTGCACAACCATTTGAAAGCCATTTGGTCCAATTTAATTTGAATCCTTTATGATTCTAACCTTGTAAGGTCTTATTTATTTTCATACAATGATCCTTTGATCCTTGATTGGCATTTTATTGCCCATTAAACATGGTGCTAAGTTAGGAGCTAGATTCACTTGTTTTGACCTAGTGTGTGCTTGTTTTTTCTTGAGGGCTTAGAGGACATTGTTTGTGAGCTTGAGTTTTTCTATAAACCTATGTCTGTATTACATTTCATCATGCTTTTAATTCCCCTTGGTAGGCACATCACCATCAACTCATCTTGATGTCACAATATGAGCTATACACTTACTTTTGACCTAATTTGTGTTTGTTTTCTTGAGAGGACTTTAAGTCCCATATTTCTTAATGTTTAAACTTTGATTTTACTTATCTTCGAATCTCTACTCTGTATGCTCCTAAGATCCACTTGGTTAGTATTCACTTGTTAATTCATCATGGTGACACAATTGGAGCTATACTTACCTCTTGCTTTTGGTTTTGAATTTTAGTTGTTGATATTTGCTTCTAATGATTGTGAAACTTGTCCCAATATTGTACCTTGATTTTGGTTGTGGCCCATAAAATCCAAGGACATTGAGTTTAAATTACCTTGATCACTTTGCTAATATAGCTTAAGGGACTATATTTCTCCAATATCATGACACAAAATTATGTTACCTTGTTAACATTTCTTAAGGTTTTAGATTTATGATTGGTATCTTATGAGGGTTTATCATCTCCCAAGGAAAAATAAGATTATTTATTGTATTCATTTGATCTTTACCAACTTCATTTGATCTAAGACAAAATGCCTTTACTTCCTTTTAGATGATCTTGCTCATCAATTAGGTGATTTTGTTTATGTATGAAGTTTCTACTTCTACTTGGTTACTTTTGAGTCTCATATTGAGATAACATGTCATATAATTATCACATTCCATGATTCTAAAATCATGCACTCTTTGTTTAAATACATACTCGCTCAATGTAAACTTATTTGTTTGTTTCTTTTCGACACTTCCCCTTTGTATGATACATGTGTGACTTTTCTTCCGTGGCTTATAATGTTTGAATGTGATTTCTAGATATTTTGATTTCTATTGAATTGTATGATAGGATATTTCCTTAATCATGTTCATCTTTCATCTACCCTTTCCTCACATTTCTTTCACTCTTAGGGTGTAGTTTGGGGTTGTTTTTTGACTTAGTTTTATGATTGTACCTAAGATTACCCTAGTAGGTTCTTTTTGGGGCTTCTATATGTTTTAAGATACCTTATGTGTTTTCTTCTGATCTCATTTTCACCAGACTGGTTTCCCATGTTTACTGGACCAATCGGGCCCATTCTTAGCCATGATATATGATAAATGCATGGCATGTTTACGTTCACATTTTTATCTTACCTTGTTAATACTAATCATTTTGTTGAGTTGCCCAAGGTACTTCATGGGCCTTCTTTACTTTGTGTTCCACTTTATTTGTGGAATACAACTTCACTTTTGAGGCAATCTATTTTGTTTCTCATATCTATGGGATATATATATACATATACACATATATATATATACATATACACATATATATATATATATATATATATATATATATATATATATATATATATATATATATATATATATATATATATATATATATATATATATATATATATATATATATATATATATATATATATATATATATATATATATATATATATATATATATATATATATTTTCACTTTTGTGTGCTTTGTCTGTCTGTATTATCTTGTAGAGTGTTTGGATGGTTGTGTTTGTTATTTACCATTCGTGATTTATTTTCACATTGAAGCTTTCATGGTTATGTTTGACGACACGACTACTGACCTGTTTCTTTGTTGATTCTAGCTTGTTTGAAGATCTCCGGGTTTCTTTACTACTTAGTTGCTTATTTGCGGATTTTATCTGTTCGGTACTTTCTCATCTGATTTACTCTTTCCCGCATTTTACTACTTACTTAGGATTGGGAGTCCGTGCCACTTAGCAGGAAATTCTGGAAGTCCTCACTAGGAGGCCATGTTTTTGTCTGTTTAATGATTATGCCCGTATCATATTACGGATGATAAGTCCTCAAAAGGAGGCGAGCAAAAAGGGTTCATAATCAACCCCCACACATTCTAGTCCATGTCGTTCCTATGCTCACTTTCTACAAGTAGATGCTCTGAACATGTGCCTAAGATCTGATTGAATTTAAGCCTTTTAAAGGCAAGTGAAAAGGGTTCCCACAATCATATCCCCATGTTTTCTTTAGCTCATGTTGATCAACATTGATGCTTAGTGTACACATACACTATATCTCTTCCCCCAGATATTTCTTGCCCTTGTAATTGACACCACGGTTAAGGACCTTTTATATTCCCAAAATTTTATGGCTTGGTTGACTCGGGTGATTCTCTCCCCTTCGCTATGGCTTGACCTTTGGTCTGATGCTTGGTTGTTTGGTTATGGCGGGACCTCCCTTTTTACTAGTTGGCCTGTTCCTTGTAGGTGTTTGATATTCGAGTGATGCTTGAGCTTTTGTTTGCCCAGATGTTTTGCCATTTGATTGTTTGATTTTGTCACAGGATCTGTGACATTTTATTTTCCATGCTCCCTTAGGATGGCTCGTTCAGGCTAGTTGTCGAGCTAGACATTAGGATAGGAATCCATGTATGTTCACTTAGGTAGATACTCCCCTTTCAAAACTCAACCATAGGGCCATCATTGTATGATAATATTAGGGGTAGTGCTAGGCTAGTCTCCTTTAGATTTTTTTTGTTTTTTCTTTGCATACTGCATCTTAAAACTAAAACTATTTTCTTGGTGAATCATAAAACATCTTTAATGAACTTAAATCCTTCTTCAAGGTAAAAAAATACAAACCAATCTTAATTGTTTGTGCACCCTTTGGCTCTATTTTTAACTTTGGTAAGTTGACACGTTACCGCTCTTACCATGATATTTTACTATCTTTGTGTCGATGCTTCACCATCGCTTATGTTTGTTATCCTATTTTGATTTTCAATATCATTGTTAGGTGTGATGTTTTTATCATCTAAATTGATGTTTCTCCATCCTTGCCATGATGTTTTTCTTTATTTGTGTTGATGTTTCTCCATCGTGTATGTTTTTTATCCTACTTTGATTTTCAATATCATTGTTAGGTGTGATGTTTTATCATCTAAGTTTTGATGTATTGTCATATTTTCCATGATATTTTACTATCTTTGTGTCGATGTTTTTCCATCGCATATGTTTGCTATCCTACTTTGATTTTCAATATCATTATTAAGTGTGATGTTTTATCATTTTATCCGTTATTTTGCAATCATGTTGATGTTTTAACATCTTATCAAAGTTTGCGTTGCCATGTGATGTCTTATCGTCCTTGTTTTGACGTTTTTATCATCGTGGCTAATGTTTTGCAATTTTATTTTATGTTTTACCATCTTTCTTATTGCTTTTTTATTTTTAAATAAAAAACACAAACCAACAAAAATATGTGAGCTGAACTATGCCTGCTCTGATTCTTTAAAAGGATTACGTAGGCATTGGGGTAGGGCCCGAGTGAGCATAACTTTATTTTCCCTAAATTATTTTCTGTTTTCTTTTGCATGCATTCCCACTTTGCATTTTATTTTAGCTCTTAAGCATTATATTTGAAACACACCCTTTGATTAGAACACTATGAGTGGATACCATAGAGTACTACGGGCGTGTGGGGTGCTAATAACTTCCCATCGCGTAACATGATCCCTTACTCATATCTCTTGTTCGTTTAACCTTGATTTCACCCTTCTCAATTTTACTCAATGTTTAACTTTCCCTTTCGATGGGATAAAAAATGTTTAGTGGAGACTTCATTGATATTATATTTGATGAGGGTTTGGCCGGTCATTTCAGCGGGCGACTTTACTGGGGACTGTTTGACCAATTGTTAGTCTATCCCGGAGTCGGTCCTAGCTCTTGTTTTCTTTTTACTGGGTGTTTTTTTATGCTTTATAACTTGTTCATTTTGTACATGTTTATTTGAGCATGAGTTTGCATTGCATTTCATTGCTTTCTACATTTGGTTATCTATTGTGCTGGCTCTGTTTCCACTTTGGTTGGATGTTACAAGAGGTAAAACGCCCAATACCCCGGCCAAGTGACAACCATAGGAACCCTAGGAATATAATGGAACATGAACGGATAGTCGAATTGGGTTTACTAGTATGGTTATGTCGTCCATTCTCAGATGAGATTAAAAATGAGGTGCTATTGTTTCACGTAGGTGTTTCTACGATAGTGGCTTCCGGCGTACCCATGATTCTGAGTTACCCTTGCCTTACCTTGACCTAGTTTACACCCGTGAGAATGGAGGGAATTTTGATCCTTATAGGTACAGGTACCGTTGGTGACTCATTTCTGTTGGCGACTTGGGATTGGTTGATGATCGCCCATTTTATAGAGTTCCAGGCCTTGGACCTTGGTTTTCCCGGCATATTCTGAACAGCACAGTAGATGCCTCAATTCCCATATGTCTGCATTGTATCATGGTATATATATATATATATATATATATATATATATATATATATGCATGTGTGTGTGTCTAATTCGCATATGCATGTCATTTCCAGGGTATTTAGAAGTTTTCATCAGCATTAAGGATGAATAACAACATGAGCACAAGCGCATAAACCCTCAGAAAGAATGATTCTATCAGTTCGTGTTATTAGATGGTTGATTGCTAGAATTAGAAGCTCTTGTGAAGGGTCTGAATGAGAATATATTTAGAAAATGATATGGGAGTTTATTGAAACTAGTTAATGATTGTTATGAAGAATGGACTTTAAGAGTGCTTCTTCAGTTTTATGATCCAGAACTGCGATGTTTTACCTTTCAAGATTACCAACTAGAACAAACTCTCAAAGAGTATTCATATATTATCAACATGAAGATTATATATAATGTTCCTTTTGGTCAAGTACAAGAAACCCCCAACTACATGGCTATCGCTAAGGCTCTTTATTTGACCCTTATCAAAGTGGAAGGTAATTGGATCAAGAAGTGTGACACACTGGGTATTTCGCAGGATTATCTGATAAACAAGGCCAAAAGGATTGCAGAAGAAGGGAATTGGACTGCTTTTAATGAATTACCAGCGGTGTTTATTTATGGCCTGGTCCTTTTACCTGTTGCAGAAAAGTTGGTAGATTTGGTCGTAATCTGTGTCTTTATGAATGATAATCCAGTATTGTGATACGGTGGCAGAACCGACTGTTATACTGGTTTTGTGTTTATGTTCACAAATGTTGTGGTAAGAAAGAGTTGCCACCGACTTTTCTTTTATCCAAACTAAGGAAAGGGTGAAAAGAACAGAAAAAGACCTTTTCGAGAATTTTCTAAGTAAGGGGCGTAGATTATGGAAAGGGAAGGTGTTATCACCCTTTCAATCCGTAGTTACCTACGGGCTCTTAGATGCTTAGCTCATTTGAAAAAAATACCTTGTGCTTTTTGTGTGTTTTGAAAAGAATTTTTGAAAGCCTTAGTGAGGCGATTCACTTTATGATAACTCTTGTATAAGTCCTCAAGAGTATTGACAAAGAAAATGTTTTTGAAAGTTGTTTTTGAAATGTGTAAGTGTAAAAAGTTTGTTTTGAGCATAGCATCTAAGAACTATCTACTTGTACTCGAAAAGTTTGTTCTTTTCCTCCTATCCTTTAGACAACTCTATCCTACGGTTAGTGAGTAGGTAGTCCTATCGTTGGATGTATGAGGGGAATTCGAAGGGACATACAGTCTTAAAGGCAATATGTAGAGATGCTTTAGCAATTTTTTTAGGGACTAGATCATTTACCGAAAGGCAACTGTAGCGTCATCGAGGGACTATGATCATTTGACTTACGGGTCTTTGCTAAAGCGTCCACGTTTCGAGGGACATGACTTTTTTTCCGAAGGAAACCAAAGTGGGGTATCCTAGAGGTGCGCATGTGCAGTTGTGTTGTTTTCAATTATTTTAATCTTTGCATTAGGTTTTATAGCGTTTGATTTCAATCTTTCCATACAAGCCTAATTTCTAGCCGTTAATATTTTGCAGAAAATTTAAAGTGCAGGAATTTAAATCTATGCTATTACAATGCTTTTAGGGAGGGGGTTTTTACATGTTCAAAACTGGGGGAAAAGAAAATAAAGAAAAGCAGTAAAGCCCTAATTAATTATCTATTACATTCCATCAACAGATACAAAAATATGAAAAATGCGAAAACTAAATAACGCACGCGGAACGGAAAAGAGACGTCTAAAAAAATTCTAAGTAAACAAGAAAACCTTTTTGGTTGTTTGTTGTTTATTAAGAAAATACTTAAAATTAAAATGAGGAAGCCTAAATGTAATTCTAATTAATCAAAGAAAATAAAAATGATTGTCAATTAAAATTAATTCTAATAAAACTAATTCTACTATTTTTTGTGTTTTTATTAAGAAAATATTTGAATTAAATAAACCTAAGTCTAGTTGATTTTAATTGATAAAATGAAATTAAAATAATTAACTTAATTAATTTAAAATTAATTTAAGAAAACCTAAGTCTATTTAATATTTTTGATTTTTATGATATGTTAAAAAAATGATTAAAATGAAATAAATATGATAAAAACAAAAAAAGAAAGAAAAAAATGCAATTGGGCTTGGTGTACACAATTAAAATATGAGGTGTGAGATTTAAATTCACTGGGCCCAAATGAAAGGAGCCCAATGTCCGCCTGATGATGTGTGGTTTGTCCCTTGAGGGTTCATCATGTACAGCGTGCTTGGAATGTTAGATCTCCATCTGCTGACATTTGATGGCCCAAACATGAAGGCACATGGTGGGCGCTTGATTATGCAACTCATGGAATCTGCAAAGCAATGTTAGAAAAACAAAACTTCAGACCTGGGTATTGAACCCAGGTCCTTTCCCTTTACATGTGCCTGCCTTGCCATTTGAGCTGATGTTTCAATCAAAACAAATGAAACCAAAACTGAATCCTGCAAATTTGTTAGTTTCAAAACCAACCGAAAGCCTATCTCAATCAAAATCATCCCCTGAATCCCAATCTGGGGTTGTTTCGATCTATGACGGTTTGTGCCTTGGGTTTCAAAGGTAATCTATTTCTAAAACCTCTAGCCATGGTAACCTGCAATTTCAGCACTTAAGTTCTCATGTAAAACGTCAGACCTTTTCTAATCATTATCACAAACATATATGCATGCATTAAATGGATCAACAATACATATTTCAACAGGTTTGAATCAAAGAAATATACCAAACCAATTATTACCGTGGGAGTGTTTTTGGATGTGTTGGGCTTGTATGATGATTGGGGATGGCTTCTGGGACCTTCAGGAGGAATACAGGATCCTGGGTTTGGATCGAAGGTGCCTGCAAAAGGTGTTTTGGTTTTGACAACTTTGCTGAATTTTTGAGAATTTTTGTGGCTCTTTGAGGTAGCTTTCGATAGGCAATTTTGGTCATCCTCAGCTTGCAGATATGATGGGTATTTATAGGAGATGAGGAGGGAGTCTTAGCATGGAAAGAAATAGCCTTAATCATGTGCTTTAAGAATAAAATCACACACTTTGAAAAATTGCCATAATTGAACATTCTTGCCCAATTTGCGTGTGTTATGAACCTGGATATGTGATTTTGGCGCCTTGAACGAATAAAAATTGCTCAGAATTTCCTTCACCAGAGTGTCTTCGATCAGTCCCCAAGTGTTACCTTCTTCGATTTCCTTTCTTTCAATTCAAACCAAATCGAAGCATCAACTCTCCCTTTCTGACAGGTCGAATGTTACTTCATCTCTTTATCAATCGAAGGCTTTGTAGACGCCTCCTCACCTTCCTTCGAATTTTTCCAGGCCTCATAATTGTGGCTTTCGATTAAGTCCTTATTTTCCTTGTTCTTCGATTGGCTCTGACACTACCCAACTAACCAAACGAAAGACTTCATCCTGGCCAGTCGAATCTTCCTTGAATATTTCTCTTTCATTTTGACCAACTAGATCCAATCTTTGACCAAACCCTTTTTTCAGACAACACTATGTGTCCTTCAAATGAGCCTTTGAATGGTCCTTCGAATGGGTCATTTACATGTCCTTCTAATTGCTCCTTCAATTGGACCCATCTATTTGCCTTAGCTGCTTGAAAATAGCCCAAACGAGAACTTCATTCTTGCCAGTCGGAACCTCTTTTGTCACTTCCTTCGAATGCCATTGCGCATGAGGCTTGGGCATGGCAACATGTAGGACCAAGTCTCATCATAAGAAAAACTTGCTTTAAGTGATTATGTGTCTCCTTTTAATGGCCACCAATATGTTTCCTTCAAATGGACCTTTGGAGTGCTCTTTCGAAAGGATCATATTGTGTGTCATAATGCAGAAACTGCATTGAGGAGTATTGGCCTTGTGCATTGAAGGCAAGCATAAAGGAAGTCTTTTCCTTATGCATTGAAGGCAGGTTGTAAGGAGCCTTTGACTTAGTGAATCCAAGGAAAGCATGAAGGGGATTTTAGCCTAGTGAGTCAAACGTTGCATGAAGAGGCCTTTGGCCTGGTGAATTGAAGGAAACTTGTAGAGGCTGTTAGCCTTGTGAAACTTGGACCAAGGCTTTCACGAAGGGGAACAAACGCGCAATCGAAGCTAATGGGACAATGCTTGGTCGAAGGGTTTTAAAAGCCCATTCGAAACTCCTTGTCCAGACGCCAATCGAAAGATATTGCTGACATGCCAATCAAAGGCCCCTTTGCTATCATTCCAAAATTTTCATTTTCTTTAGGCAACTGTTTGTAATCACCTATGTAAGAGAAAACCTTGGGGAACATGAGAGGGAAAATTTTGGGGTACAATAGCTGCCCCTGTTCAATCTTCTTAAACCTGAGGAATTAGACTGGCTTGTCTGCCTTTCGTGATCTGAAGGTGGAAGAAGATTGAACACTAGAGTTCCCATAAATTTTCACTCGCATGAAGTAACATTGATGGTTGATGACGGCAGGAATGGACTTACAAATGCCATTTGGAGAATATGACTGAGAGTTGTCGGAGATAGGCCTAAAGATGCCATCCAGAACAGGTGTTGACTTCATAAGAGGTCCCTTTATGGGGAATTCATGTTCCTGCTGTGTGAGGAGGAGTCCACTGGGGAATGTTGATTTCTTTTGTTTTCCTGCTTAAGGAAAACTCTGTAAAATAGAGTCTAGGAACTTCAGTTGTCCATGGCTCTACTGAGGAGTTATCTCTATATTAAAGAGATGAGAGTTTGCTGCTTTCTAGTTGAAATCCAGGTTTCACAGTAACTTGCTAGGGATAATGGAAGTAACCGTTACCTAAAAATGTATTAGAAAGAGCCTGTGTATGGCTATTCCAAGATGAGTCAGTGTTAGTCTGCATCCGGAAATATATATGAGAAGGAGCCTGTATGGGGATGCTTAAGGATGAGTTCGTGTTAGATTGCATCTGGAAAGTTGAGAAGGAATCCATGTAAGATTTCTTCAGGATGATTCTGTGTTAGACTACATATGGATGATGAGAAGGAACCCGTGTAAGATTGCTTCGGGATGAGTCCGTGTTAGACTGCATCAGGATGATGAGAAGGAACCCGTGTAAGATTACTTCAGGATGAGTCCATGTTAGACTGTATCTAGATGATGAGAAGGAACCCGTGTAAGATTACTTCGTCTGTTCGTGTAGATAGTTTTCCTATCTGGTTTCAAGTGTTAATCTACAAATCAGTTGTTTGCAGATAGTTGTCTTTTCTGGTTTCAGGTATTAATCTGGAACTTGAAAATTATCGGTCCCTGAGATGGTTGTCCTGGCTGGTTTCAGGTATTAATCTCTGGCCTGAGAAAGAAAAATAGTTTTCCTGGCTTGTTACAGGTATTAATCTTCAATCTTCTCATGTAGATAGTTCTCCTGGCTTGTTACAGGTATTAATCAACAGTTGGTCATCCAAAGATAGTTCTCCTGGCTTGTTACATGTATTAATCTGGAACTTGAAAATTGTTGGTCGCTGAGATAGTTGTCCTGGCTTGTTACAAGTGTTAATCTCTGGCCTGAGAAAGAAAGATAGTTTTCCTAGCTTGTTACAGGTATAAATCTTCAATCTCCTCATGTAGATAGTTCTCCCGGCTTGTTATAGGTATTAACCTATAGTCGATCGTTCACAGATAATTTTCCTGGCTTGTTACAGGTATTAATCTGGAACTTGGCAATATTGGTCACATAGATAGTTCCCCCATCTGGTTTCAGGTATTAATCTGTGGCCTGTTGCATTTGTTGGTAAACCCGTCTTGCTTCAGGAGTTCATACCACTTGTTCGTGTAGATAGTTTCCCTGTCTGGTCTCGGGCATTAATCTTTGACCTGCTGTATAACTTGATAATGTTTGTCTATCCGCCAATTTAACCAGAAAAGGTAAAACTAGTTTCATGGGATGTCATGATGTATGAATTGCATGATGTTCTCAAAATAAATGAGATTGTGATATACACATTTGTGCTGCATATGCTATCATGTTTGTAGAAATGATGTATTAATGCAATGTAAGAACGTGTCAATTGTGCCATTGTTGTGTGTTTGAATTAGGGAAAATAAATCCCTGACTGTAGCTGGGGATGAAGAAAGTATGTCTTCAAATTTTGTTTGAATTTGGAATGCTGAGAGATGATCTTCCATTGTTAGAGAAATAAAATTTGTTGGGGAAGCTAAACTGCTTGGGGATTTTGTTGAAATTCGACTGGGGAATCCTGAGAAGCTTTGGGTGACTTCACTTGGGAATTTCATCCTTAGATGTCTGAATAATAGTTGAAGATTCTTGCCCCGCCAAGGATATGAGAACTCCTGACACCATTGGGCAGTATGTTGAGAATATGACAATAACCTTGTAGTAGGATGTCACTGGCTCTGTACATGTTGGAGAAGGTATCGACTGGAGGAAATATTTGCGGGGATTTTGTGGATGGCCCTTAGATATTGGCCCGTTTCTTAAAGTCACTAGTATCTGTCTTTCTGTTTTTTATGTGTATATTTGTAAGCAGTGATCACATTCAAATTCATATGTTCAAAAATAATCACTGGACGTTTTACAAACAAAATAGAAAAATAAAAACAAATGTTGTGCACTTTCAAAGAGATAACTTTGTATTAACTTGAATAAGCATTTTTGTACAAGGAGACAGACATCCTAGTAAGAGAATGTCGTCGTAATAATGGAAACTGTACAAAAATAGTATACAAAGAAAACAGCTATGTGAAATAATCCCATTGGGTTCCCGTTCCGCTATTGTCTTTATGTATTTGAGCATCTAATCTCTTTCGTTGCTTGTCCCAAGCTGACTGGATTGATTAGTACCACTTGAGCTCGATAGTTGTTACTGAAGATTGGTTATAAGGTGATCCAATGGGACATATACATACGCTTAAAATCCCTAACTTTTGCCTGGACCTCCCTTTCAGGTCTTCAGTCCACCGGGATACCCTTTTCTGCCCAAGTCGCCTTTTCATGTTTTTGACATGCCGGGTGTATAGAGTTTTTATGTGTATTCCTATTTTTTTCCTGAAACCTTTCGGTTCGCCGGGATTCCCTTATTTTTGCCTAGGGAAGTCGACCTAGCGGGTCTTTTTTCATGAGTAGTATCTTTTAACTATGTCTGCGTTTACCGGGTGTGGAAGGTCATCACCGTCCATAGTGGTTAAGATCATGGGTCCACCAGAAAATATGTTCTTGTTCACAAATGGCCCTTCGTATGTAGGAGTCCATTTGCCCATGGGATCACCTTATGGCAGTATGATGCGCTTGATTACCAGGTCACCAACTTGATATACCTGACGTCTGACTTTCTTAGTAAAAGCTTTGATCATGAGTTTTTGGTACATATGACCATGGCAGACTACCGCGAGCCTCTTCTCGTCAATCAGGTTTAATTGGTCAATTCGAGTCTGAACTCACTCGTGTTCATTTAAATTTTCATCCTTCATGATCCTCAGGAATGGATCTGGACCTCAATGGGTAGGACAACCTCCATACCATATACCAAAGAGAAATGAGTTCCCCTTGTTGATGTACGCATTATGGTGCGGTAACCATGAAGAGAAAATGGTAACATCTCTTGCCAGTCTTTATATGTCACTATCATCTTCTGTATGATTTTCTTGATGTTTTTATTATAAGCTTCTACAGCGCCATTCATCTTCGGTTGGTAAGGAGAAGAGTTATGATGTTGGATCTTGAATTGCGTGCAGAGCTCGGTGATCATAGTATTATTGAGATTGGTACCATTATTCGTAATGATTCTTTCTGGAATACCGTACCGACAAATATGGTTATGTCTGATGAAACGGGCCATAACATTTTTGGTAACAGAAGCAAATGAAGCTTATTCGACCCGCTTTGTGACGTAATCAATGGCGACGAGGATGAAGTGGTTCCTATTAGAAGTTGTAGGTATGATTTCTCCAATCATGTCGATACCCCGCATTGCAAACGGACAAGGAGCAGTCAAGACCTTTAGAGGAACCAGAGGCACATGCACCTTATCAGCATAGATCCGACATTTGTGACAAGTCCATGAATGTTGATAACAATCTGCTTTCATAATGGACCAAAAGTATCCTGCATGTAGGATCTTTTTATCCATCGTATGTCTACTAGAATGGGTACGAAAGGTACCTTCGTGCAAATTAACAATAATCTTATTTGCTTCACTCTTGTCTACACATTGCAGCAAGGTAGAGTCGTGGTTGCGCTTGTAGAGGATCCTGTTACTGAGGAAAAACATGGCAGAGAACCTTCTTAGGAACTTCTTATCATTTACTGAAGCTCCCTCATGATACTCTTGGGTTTCGAGATACCTTTTGACTTCATGGTACCAAGGCTTATCCATTACTTCTTCAGAACCAATCTCTTGACAGTATGCTGGTTCATCCATCCTCTCAATAGTGATTTGAGGAGCCTCATTATCCCACCTGAATTTTAACAAGGACGACAGCGTAGCTAGCGCGTCCGCTATTTGATTTTCCTCTCGTGGAAAATGCTCTAAGGTAATCTCTTTAAAATGCGGAATCAGTGTCAATACATGCTCTTTGTAAGGGATGAAATTAGGATGCTTCGTGTCCCATTCTCCTTTGATTTTAATGATTACTAAAGCTGAGTCTCTAAATACACTCAATACTTTGATCCTCAAGTCGATAGCATCCTTGAGACCCATAATGCATGCTTCATATTCATCCATATTGTTGGTACAATTGAAACATAATTTAGAAGTGAAAGGAGTATGACAACCTTTAGGAGCTATGATTATAGAATCGATGCCATTGCCAAGAGCGTTGGAAGCTCCATCAAAAACCATAGTCCATCAGGATCCTTTTTCAGGTCCTTCATTTAGTCCAGGTTCTTCACAATAAGTTACTAACATGATGTTCTTGTTCGGGAACTCAAAATTCATGGATTGGTAGTCATCCACATCCTGATGGGCCAAATGATCAGCTAGCACACTTCCTTTAATTGCTTTCTGGGTCGTATACTGAATGTCGTATTTGGTCAGGATCATTTTCCATCTTGCTATTCTCCCAGAGAGAGCGGGCTTCTCAATGATTTACTTGATAGGATGCATTTTAGATATCAAGAAGGTAGTGTGAGTCAAAATATATTGTCTTAGTCGGCGAGCAGCCCATGCCAAAGCACAACAAGTTTTCTCGAGCAGTGAGTATCTTGTTTCACAGTCGGTAAATTATTTTCTAAGGTAGTATATTGCATGCTCTTTTCAACCACACTCGTCATGCTACCCCAGCACACATCCCATTGAGTTCTCTAATACCGTTAAGTACATGATCAGAGGTCTTCCTTCAACTGGCGGCATCAAGATTGGAGGCTCTTGAAGATATTATTTTATTTTGTCAAAGGCATTCTGGCAGTCGTCATTCCAGTTCACTGCTCGATCTTTCTTCAGTAATTTGAAGATAGGATCACAAGTAGTGGTCATATGTGAAATGAATCTGGCGATGTAGTTCAGACATCCCGAGAATCCCCTAACTTGCTTCTCAGTGCGAGGAGTTGGAATTTCTTGTATAGCTTTAACCTTTTCCGGGTCAACTTCAATGCCTTTGTTACTGACAACGAAGCCTAAGAGCTTACCAAACCTTACTCCAAAGGTGCATTTATTTGGGTTTAGCCTCAGTTTGTACTTTTTCAGTCTTTCAAACAACTTCTGTAGGTGATTGAGGTGCTCTTCTTCAGTATGAGACCTGGCTATCATATCATCAACGTAGACCTCTATCTCGTGATGGATCATATCGTGAAACAAAGCTACCATGGCGCGCTGATAGGTTATCCCGGTGTTCTTTAGCCCAAATGGCATAACTTTGTAACAGAAAGTGCCCCATTGTGTGACAAAGGTTGTTTTCTCCATGTCTTCAGGTGCCATTTTGATCTGATTGTATCTGGAGAAGCCATCCATGAAGAAGAATACCTTATGTTCTGCGGTGTTGTCAACCAAAACATCGATATGGGGAAGCGGAAAGTCATCCTTAGGGCTTTCCCTATTCAGGTCTCTATAATCCACACACATACATACCTTACCATCCTTCTTAGGTACCAGAGCCACATTAGAAACCCATTGTGGATAAGAGGTGACAACTAAGAAACCGGTGTTGAACTGTTTTATGACTTCAACCTTGATCTTTTCAGACATCTCTGGCCGCATACAAAGAACTTTCTATTTCACAAGAGGGCAATCCTCTTTTGTAGGTAGCCGGTGAACCAAAATATCTGTGTCAAGTCCCGGCATGTCTTCGTATGACCAGGCAAAAACCTCAACATAGTCATGTAGCATCTGTATTAACCGCTCTTTGACACTATGCTCCAGATCGGAACCTATCTTGACTTCTTTCCTGTCCTCTTTAGTACCCAAGATAACTGTCTCAACCGGCTCTTCATGAGGCTGTATATCCCTTTCTTCCTGTTGTAACAGTCTAGCAAGTTCTCCTGGTACATTATAATCTTCCTCACCTTCGTCCTCGACTTGGTAGATCAGATTTTCAAAGTCATAACTTGTAAAAGCAGAACTGTTATCAATGGGATCCAGGGTGGATGTGGATCTGTAGTTTGATATGTGGGTTTGTGTAAGAGCATAGCTGTATATTTTTTGATAAAGTAAAGAGAAAGAAAATAAAAACAAAGAGCGTAAAACTTGTATGCGAAACGTCTAATGTTTTATTAATGACATACGAAAATGAAGTAATGACCCTCACAAATAGACGGTTGTGCCTCGGGTAAAACACAAGGCTTTAAAGTTTCAATTGTTCAAATATTACATTTTCAAAAAATAAAAGGACAAATTACTCTTGAATAAAATTAATGGGCACAAAGTCTTTAGCCTTCCAATTGCTGAGTCCACCACTGACGGTTGGGAAGATCCACTTGTCTAGGTCATAATCGATATCGCCATCTTCCAGAGCATTGAGTGATGAACCTGTATCCACCAGAACATGGGCTAATGTAGTGCCCCTGCACTCAATGGAGACATACAAGGTGTCATTGTGTTTCCTTCCCTTGGGAGTTAAATCCGCATCTGAGAATCCTAGGCCATAATTAGCTGTCAAACTAGCCACGTAATTCTAGAATTGGTCAGCAAAGGTATCTTGAGGAACATGGGCAGTCTTCAGGAAGTTTACTAAAGCCTTAGCGTGGGCTTCAGAGCACAGCAGTAAGGCCAGCATTGAGATTTTTGAAGGGGTATGCCCCAATTGCTCTACGACATTATAATCACTCTTCTTGATTATCTTTAAAATATCTTCCATTTCCTTTTTAGAAGCGTCGGGAATGACTTATGGGTGTGCCTTCGTCTAAATAGGCTCAACCAATACCTCTTTGCCCCGAGTCTCGGTCGACTCGGTAGCAGGGATAACAATAGGACTAACATGAGGAGCAGCAATGGGAATACTGATAGGAGCGGCAACAAGAATAATCACAGCGGTAATAATAGGAGTACTAGAAGGAGTAGCAGCAAGAATGATCACAGGAGTAGCAATGTCTTTGGAGAGATCTCGGGAGAGAAAACTCTTTCCCTTCTTGTTACTTTACTGGTCCCAACGATATTGTCGACGTCAGGATTAGTACCTTTAGCAGCTTTGTCTTCAACATCCAATAGGTCTTACTTGACGCCATGGTAATAGACGTCAGCCCCATAATTCCAGGGAACACCTTTATCTGAGGAATATGGTATTGGACCAGAAAGGGTGATGATCAGGGGAGAAAACTTTGGAATAGATGTAATCCTGGCGGGTCTTTTGGTGGAGACCCTGAGAGGATTATCGGAAATGGTGATTATCGAAACATCTTCACATGAATTTATTGCAAGAGGAACTTTATCGAACAAGATTTCTTTGTTAACCATCAGGCACTTGACGCCCATCTTCAACAACAAATAACCATCTGGTAGAGAAATACATTAGTGGCAACCTTCACCATAACCTAGAAATAAACCAGATCGCAATATATTTTCTTTGACAGTCAAATGAGGAGCAGTTAATTCATCCACGGAGGAAACAAAATGGTCATCATCAATAACATTGACACCTTGGCCATGTTTGGGCATTGGCGCTGTTATTACATTAGGTGTCTCAGGAAGGTCAAACTCAATCTCCTTCGCCTCAATGAGATCTTGTACCTTATTTTTTAAAACACAACAGTCATTTGTATCATGCCCCAGAGTTTTAGAGTGGTAGGCACATCGAACATTCGGGTTGTAGCGGGGAGAGGCAGTATTAGGATTCTTCGGGACCCCCTTTAGAGTCACCAAATTGGATTTCAGCAGATGTGGAAAAACCTGGGATATGGTCATGTTGATTCGAGTTAAGTTTCTTCTGGGCACATCTGGTATGTGCTGATTGTTTCATTGTTGGTTTGAGACAGGATTGGAAATCATAACAGCCCCTACCGCCGGACGAAGCTCAGTTTTGCTATGATTCCTTTGGCCATAAGAAGCACTGAACTCCTTCTTTCTAGTGAAAGGTTTCTTTGCAGTACTGGAGGATGCATCTCTCTGTATTTTACCACTTTTGATGACAACTTCTACCCATTCACCAGTCAATATCAATTCATTAAACATAGCAGAAGAACTTCCAATCATATGGTTAAAGAATGGCCTGGATAACGTGCCCAAGAACATGTCCACCAGCTCCTTATCAGACAAAAGAGGCTGGACTCTTCCCGCAAGGTCTCTCCATTTTTTGGCATAATCTTTAAAACCTTCGCCGGAACACATAGACATACTTTGCAACTGTGTACAAGTCAGGGCGAGGTCAAGAATATATTGATACTGCTTGTATAAATCAACAGCCAAATCTTCCCAATTGCGAACATTGGTTCTCTCCAGTTGATAGAACCATTTCAGCTAAGTCCCTTACAAACTCTCCTGGATGAAATGTACCCACAGATTCCTGTCAGTAGTGTGGGGTTGAATCTTCCTGACATACGACCTTAAATGAAGTTTAGGACAGGAGACACCGTCGTACTTAGAAAATGTAGGGACTTTGAATTTTTGTGGAATGACCACCAATGAAATCAGTTCTAGCTCCTCAAAATCCAGCCTGGGTATCCTCTGGATCTCCATAGCATTGAGTCAATCCTCTAGCTATTTGTATTTATCATCAGCAGGAGGATACTGCTCCTCAGAATAGTCATGTTCATCTTCCTCAAACCCTGGATTATTGTTTTCTTCCACTGGCTTCTCTTCTTGATTGTCCCCCTAATTTGACGGGTTTGTGAAATCTATAGCTTGCTTAACCGGTCCTCTGATTCTTCTTCCTAAACTCAATACACCGGACGGTTTCTTTGCCTTCTTGGTCTTCTCTTTGAAGATAAGAGCTTTCAGATCTTCCTGCCCTTGGGCCAAAGCCGGGAACATTTGCTGAAACTGAGCGTTATGAGCTTGGAGGTCTTTCACTGTTTGTTCGAGAGCCATTTATTTTGCTGAAATAAATAGTGAAAAGAATAAAAAACCTGTCTTGACATACCTGTTTATGAAATGAAATGTATGATATGCTTATGCAATGTTTTCAAGGATCTCATAGGATTCAAATTCTTTTAACCAAAAGAGAAATAAATTCTTTTTTATTATTAAGTTCAAATAAAATCAAAGATTACAAAGGAATAACAAATAAGAAACTTTGAATATTACTAAGTCTCCCAAGGACGCTTCCTTTTGGTGATAATGTAGGCATTGAGATTCTGCTCTTCGTGAAGTTGCTTTGTCAGTTCCAACACCTTTTTCTCACTGGCATAGAATTGGGACTCAAAGGTATCTCGTTCTTCTTTGAGCTATATCCAAGATTTTTGAAATTCTTCGAAGTTTGTTGGCATGTCAGGATGCAAAATGATGCGAGACTCGACCCCTTGAACAAAAGGCTCTGAAATCACTGGT
The DNA here is from genome assembly GCA_948472305.1 of Vicia faba. NCBI lineage: Eukaryota > Viridiplantae > Streptophyta > Magnoliopsida > Fabales > Fabaceae > Vicia > Vicia faba. Next base: position 1,435,378,225 of record OX451737.1, on the reverse strand, counting down.
AGGATAGTAACACACGGCATCATAAGATTTTGAGCACGAGCTCGCACCCATTTAAGGTATGGCTCCAAAGGGATGGAGTTCTTCTTCCCTAGAGTCTTGCTATCAGTCTTCTTAACCATTTCCCAAGCGTGGATGAACCTCTGATGATAGCCTCCCATGTCATTTGAATAGTCGAACACAACACCCTGAATAAGCATATCATGAGGACCATCCCTCCGGGCGTAGCCAAACTGACATAAAGCTAAAGAGGGGTTGTAGGTGATACCTCCTTTAATGCCAAGGAGTGGCATATTGGGAAATTCTCCACAGAGATCAATGAAATAGATGTCTTCTTGGGAGTGATGGCACCAATAGATGTCAGAATGGGAAAGAGACATTAATCTTCGGTTCCAAATTAAACCTAGCTCATTCTTTATTACTGACCGAGGAAGGTGAGAAATAAACCACCTATAGAGTAGAGGTATGCAACACATAAGAGTCCCACGCTTCTTCATGGTACGGGTATGGAGTGAATGCAGAATATCCTCGAGTAATTTAGGCCCTGGATTGTGAGCAAGGAAGATGTTAATGGCACTGACATCTTCAAACTTGTATGAATTGGGGAACATAACCAACCCGTAGATCAAAAGAGCTATAACATCTTCAAAGGCACGGTAACTCATAGCGTCTAGGATTAACTGAGATTTCCTTATTAGGAAACTTGTAAGGAGAACCTTAACTCTACTCCTTTTTCCCCAGTTGAACTCAATGTCAGACGGCTTCAAGTGCAAAGCTATGGCGACATATTCAGTAGTTGGATCTTGTTCTAAACCAGTAAAGGGTATCTGCTTCAATATAGGTAAACCAAGTATTTTGGAGAATTCTTCCAGCGTAGGCACCAACTGATAGTCTGGAAATGAGAAGCAATGGTGCTTAGGGTCGAAGAACTAGAACAAGACACTCATCAAACCTCGTCAAAATCAGTAGTAACCAAACCGAGCAAGTGACCATATCTCTTGTTAAATGATGAGTTCTCAGGAACTTTTAAGAACATTTCTTTGAGTTTGGGTGGAATCTCTACAAAACTGATTCGGATGGTTTTTCTGCGAGCTGAATCTATAACCTAGAAAATAGAGGAGAGATAAATCCAACACGCCCTTGAAATGGTTAGTGTACGTGACATGTTATGATTTTTATGATGTTATGATTATGCTTTTAAATTACTAGTATATCAAACACAAACGAGTCACACTGAGACCTTAGGTTTAAAGGCTTGAATGAGTTTTAAAGGTAAGTACCCCCTTGAAATTTCAGTTGGCTCAACCTGTCCTATTAAATGTAATCGGGTTCTATGGAGTCTCATATCACTACCGAGACCTTATGTTTAAAGGCTTGCATGAGTTTTAAAGGTCAGTACCCCCTTGAAGTTTCAGTTGGCTCAACCCGTCCTATTAATAGTAATTGGGTTTTAAAGAGTCTCATATCACTGACCTTTCTTTTAGGTATTTTTCTAGCTTAAGAACCAAAGTATTGCGTCCAGAATATCCCAAAAGTCCAATCTCAATGAGTGGTTTATTGAGTATCAACCAATATTTGGTTGGAACCAAAACCGGCCATCTCACTACTTTCAAATTGCTTAGGATAAGTCAATTAAAGGTTCTAAAGGTCAGTCATCGCTTAATGACACTATAAGAAATCCTAATGTTATCCTTAACTGACTAAAGGAACATTAGTACAAGCCAGAGTATCACGCTAATGTAGCCATCACTTTATGCATATCAGTCTAAGTCGTACAACCTCCATGATTTATTGCTACTTAACTAAAAAGGTGCCTCAGATCCGGGTATAGGATCTTTAACAAATAACCCCAACAAGCCCTCAAAAGTAAAATAGACAAAGCATACAAGGTAAAGCAAATTAAAATAAACTAGACTCTAAGGTAACCCCACTTTTATTGAATCCATAGCAGAGTCGCCAGTTCTGTGATACGGTGGCAGAACCGACTGTTATACTGGTTTTGCGTTTGTGTTTGCAAATGTTGCGGTAAGCAAGAGTCTCCACTGACTTTTATTTTATCCAAATTAAGGAAAGGGTGAAAACAACAGAAAAAGACCTTTTCGATAATTTTCTGAGTAAGGGGGGTAGATTATGGAAAGGGAAGGTGTTAGCACCCTTTCCATCCGTAGTTACCTACGGGCTCTTAGATGTTTAGCTCATTTGAAAAAAATACCTTGTGCTTTTTGTGTGTTTTGAAAAGCATTTTTGAAAGCATTAGTGCGGCGATTCACTTTATGATAACTCTTGTATCTGTCCTCAAGAGTGTTGACAAAGAAAATGTTTTTGAAAGTTATTTTTGAAATGTGTAAGCGTAAAAAATTTGTTTTGAGCATAGCGTCTAAGAACTATCTACTTGTATTTGAAAAGTTTTTTCTATTCCTCCTATCCTTTAGACAATGCTATCATACTATTTGTGAGTAGGTAGTCTTATCGTTGGATGTATGAGGGGCATTAGAAGGGACATACAGTCATAAAGACAACATGTAAGGACACTTTAGCAATTTTGTTTAGGGACTAGATCATTTACCGAAAGGCAACTGTAGGGTCATCGAGGGACTATGATCATTTGATTTACAGGTCTTTGCTAAAGCATCCCCGTTTCGAGGGACATTACTGTTTTTACGAAGGCAACCAAAGTGGGGTATCCTAGAGGTACGCATGTGCAATTGTGTTGTTTTCAATTATTTTAATCTTTGCATTATGTTTTCTAGCATTTGATTTCAATCTTTCCATACAAGCTTAATTACTTGCAGTAAATATTTTGCAGAAATTTTAAAGTGCAGGAATTTAAATCTACGCTATTACAATGCTTTTAGGGAGGGGGTTTTTACATGTTCAAAACCGGGGGAAAAGAAAATAAAGAAAAGCAGTAAAGCCCTAATTAATTATCTATTAAATTCCATCAACAAATACAAAAATATGAAAAATGTGAAAAATAAATAACACGCGCGAAATGGAAGAGAGACGTCTAAAAAAATTCTAAGTAAACGAGAAAATCTTTTTGGTTGTTTGTTGTTTATTAAGAAAATACATAAAATTAAAATGACAAAGACTAAATATAATCCTAATTAATCAAATAAAAGATAAATGATTGTCAATTAAAATTAATTCTAATAAAACTAATTCTACTATTTTTTGTGTTTTTATTAAGAAAATATTTGAATTAAATAAACCTAAGTCTAGTTGATTTTAATTGATAAAATGAAATTAAAATAATTAACTTAATTAATTTAAAATTAATTTAAGAAAACCTAAGTCTATTTAATATTTTTGATTTTTATGATTTGTTAAAAAAAATGATTAAAATGAAATAAATATGAAAAAAAAAATAAATGCAAATGGGCTTGGTGTACAAAATTAAAATGGGAGGTGTGAGATTTGAATTCACTGGGCCCAAATGAATGGAGCCCAATGTCCACCTGATCCTGTGTGGTTTGTCCCTTGAGGGTTCATCATGTACATCGTGCTTGGAATGTTAGATCTCCATCTGCTGGCATTTAATGGCCCAAACATGAAGGCAATTGATGGGCGCTTGATTATGCAACACATGGAATTTGCAAAGCAATGTTAGAAAAATAAAACTTCAGACCCGGGTATCGTACCCAGGTCCTTTCCCTTTACACGCGTTTGCCTTTCCATTTGAGCTGTTGTTTCAATCGAAACAAATGAAACCAAAATTGAATCTTGCAAATTTGTTAGTTTCAAACCCAAATGAAAGCCTATCTCAATCGAAATCACCCCCTGAATCCCAATCTAGGGTTGTTTCGATCTATGACGGTCTGTGCCTTGGGTTTCAAAGGAAATCTATTTCAAAAACCTCTAGCCATGGTAACCTGCAATTTCAGCACTTAAGTTCTCATGTAAAACGTTAGAACTTTTCTAATCATTATCACAAACATATATGCATGCATTAAATGGATCAACAATACATATTTCAAAAGGTTTGAATCAAAGAAATATACCAAACCGATTATTACCGTGGGGGTGTTTTTGGGATGTGTTGGGCTTGTGTGGTGATTAGGGATGGCTTATGGGACCTTCATGAGGAATACATGATGCTGGTTTTGGATCGAAGGTGCCTGCAAAAGGTGTTTTTGAGAATTTCCGTGGCTCTTTGAGGTAGCTTTCGATAGGAAATTTTTGTCGTCCTTAGCTTACATATATGCTGGGTACTTATAGGAGATGAATAGGGATACTTAGCAAGGAAAGAAACAACCTTAATCATGTCCTTTAAGAACAAAGTCACACACTTTTAAAAATTGCCATAATTGCACATTCTTGCCTAATTTGCATGTGTTATGAACATGGACATGTGATGTTTGGCGCCTTGAACGAATTCAAATTTCTCAGAATTTTCTTCACCAGAGTATCTTCGATCATTCCCTAAGTATTACTTTCTTCGATTTCCTCTCTTTCAATTCAAACCAAATCGAATCATCAACTCTCCCTTTGTGACTGGTCGAATGTTGCTTCAGCTCTTTATCAATCAAAGGCTTTGTAGACGCCTTCTAACCTTTCTTCGAATTACTCTAGGCCTCATCATTGTGGATTTTGATTGAGTCCCTATTTGCCTTATTCTTCATTTGGCTCTGAAACTACCCAGCTAACCAAACGAAAGACTTCATCCTGGTCAATCGAAACCTCTTTTGTCAATTCCTTCAAATGCCATTGCGCAGGAGGCTGGGTCCTGGCAACATGTAGAACCAAGACTCATTAGAATACAAACTTTCTTTCAGTGATTATGTGTCTCCTTCCAATGGCCACCAATATGTGTCCTTCGAATGAACCTTTGGAGTGCTTTTTCGAAGGGGTCATATTGTGTTTCATAATGCTGAAACTGTGTTGAGGCGTCTTCGCCTTGTGCATTGAAGGAAAGCTCAAAGGAAGTCTCTTCCTTATGCATTGAAGGCAAGTTGAAAGGAGCCTTTGACTTAGTGAATCTAAGGCAAGCATGAAGGGGCTTTTGGCCTAGTGAGTCAAAGGTTGCATGAAGAGGCCTTTGGCCTGGTGAATCAAAGGGAACTTGTAGAGGTCGTTGGCCTTGTTAAACTTGGACCAAGGCTGGCTCGAAGGGGAACCAACACACAATCGAAGCTGATGGGCCAATGCTTGGTCGAAGGGTTTTAAAAGCCCAGTCGAAACTCCTTGTCCAGATTCCAATCGAAGGATACTACTGATATGCCAATCGAAGGACACCTTGCTATCATTCCAAAATTTTCATTTTCTTTAGGCAAGTGTTTGTAATCACCCATGTAAGATAAAACCTTGGGGAACATGAGAGAGCAAATTTTTGGGTACAAAAAGTACCAAGCCTACTAGCTAATACTTATTATACTATCCCTTCTCGATAAGGTAAGAGGGGAGATGTCGTTTGCGGAACAACTTTACTCTACAAGTGGTTTATGATGCACATGCCTACAGGAGGACCGTTTGTTAACACATCTGAGTCATCTTTTTGGGCCCCGCGAATCATGGGACTTACTTCTTACGACATTGTCTGGCACATCATTGGAATTTTGAAGGAGTTCATTACGAGTTATGGCGAGTTTCCTAATGTTCCACTCATGGGAACAAAAGGCTGTATTAACTATAATCCTATTTTGGTACGTCGCCAATTTGGGTTTGTAATAACGAATGGACCTGCTGAGTGGGAAGTCAGGTAAACCGTTTATTTTGGAAAAAGACAAGATATTGTCATGTTCGAAAGAGTAAAGGTCGCTTGGAAACATATTCATCTAAAATGAAAGCAGTCCTTTGATAGAATTGGAGGTATGGCCCTTGACGCCTATTTAAGTTGGATTCAGAATCGGGTGAAGGTGTTATTATTACCTTATAAGAGGGAGGAACTGTTATACCCGCAGCCTATGTATGATCTGTTGACCGATAGTTTTCCATCTCCTGAAAGGGTGATTGATCATATTTTTCATACTAAGACGTCTTCTAAGAAATCTATGCCAGGCGGATCCAAATTTGTATCCATGGCATGCCACAAAAATGCCAAAGATGAGAATATTAAGTTACAAGTAAGTCTAGAAAATCAAAATATTGAACTCTCTTTCACTTTACAGGAAATGAAAATACTTTTGCAAGAAAACTGGGTAAAAGATTTCCTACTAGAGAGTTATGGATCGCTTGAGCAGTCAAAAAGGTCAAGGATTGAGAATTCTAGCGTAACTAATCATCAAGATGATGCATTATTGAAGAGTCAACAGATAATTAGGAGTCTCAAAGTAGCAGAAACAAAGTAAAAAGTAAGTCATAACAAGAAGGTTAAAGAACTAGAAAGGCAACTCAACAAAGTCAAATTACAAGATCAGAGACGTGAAAAGCAGATGACTCGTGTGATGGAAGAGAATGATAAGCTCAAAGACTAGATAGAAAAGCTGGAAAATGCACCTATACATATCCCTTTGCTAGAGTGCAAAGAATGTGATCGCTTTTTTGAGCAATGTTAGTATTTAGAAGGACAACTATTCCGATAAGATATGGTGATCAATAGTTTTGCTCATGGACGAGACCAGGAGGAGGCGAAGAAGTTGTTCAAAGAAACCAAAAAGTGGAGTGAATCTTACTTCTGGCAAGGAGGGCCATTGTACTACACAGAGATTAGGGATACATAGTGTTGCTTGTCTATCACCACCATACATGTTGGATGATATTGTTATAATTTTATTTCGTATTTTGGTTTGTTTTGTATCAACTCATTTGATCCTAAGGACTATTATTATGAATGAAAAAACTTTATCATTTCTTTTTATTTGCATTTGTTTTTTTGTTTTTTTCTTCCTTTCTTATTATGCTCCCATTTCCCCTTATCATGCTTGTTAGATATCACTGATGGTGGGAAAAGCCCATGAATACCCGTAAATGACAAAACATATCATACATATCATACATCTCATACATTACAGGTTATCTCAGGAACAGTATTCTTATCTTGATTCTGCTTTCTTATCTAGAGATTAAGACGACTACTCATCGGTACTCAACCAGGAACAACTTTCCAAGGCAGATGGAACAGGTACAGGCTGAATTCGCTGAAATGAGGGCCCATATGGCCACTCAAATGACTTAATTCATGGAGTTCATTACAAATGTGAATCGCCGATATGATGAGTTGGATGCTCTCGTCAGCAGTCAGCACCGCAATCAGGAAGATTGTGGGAACCAAGGGCTTTATCAAGACATTTTTGTTAGACTAGGGGATGTGCAAGACCAACCTTTCGTGAATCTTCACATGCCTCATGGAAATACTTTTTTACACGTCGGTAACATGGGGAAATTTCCTCCATATCCAAGACCTCGTCTTGTGGGTAACCGAAGAGATAATCAGGGTGTAAGGAACTATCAAGAGCAGGATTATGACTATGACCAGGATTAAGATCAGCTTTTTGTTGCAGCATTCTAAGCCAGAAGTTCAGATTGAGGATATAAGGTATCGACTATTGGAAGAACGGTTGAAGGCTGTGGAAGGACATGGAGTCCTTGGCATGTATTGCAAATGATCTTGGGCTAGTGTCTGGGGTAAAGGTTCCCCCTAAATTCAAGCCTCAAGTGTTTGAAAAGTACAACAACTCGTCATGTCCCGTTACTCATGCAATTTCTTATTTCAGGAAGATGTTGGTTCATACCGAGGATCAAGGACTTCTGATTCATTATTTCCAGGATAGCCTATCTGGGGCATCCCCAGAATGGTACATGAAGCTGGAAAAAACTCATATTTGATGCTGGAATGATCTTTCCCATGTTTTTTTCAAGCACTATCAGTATAATATGGATATGGCACCTGATCGCACTCAGATACAAAATTTGGCACAGGGGCCAAAGGAATATTTCAAAGAGTAGGCCCAAAAATGCCATGAATTGGCTGTAAGGGTTCAATCTCCGCTCATGGAGCGGGAACTCATTGATATATTTATGAGCACTCTGTAAGGGCTCTATTATGATCACATGATAGGAAGTGCTTCAGCATGATTTACAGAATTTGTTATGGTTGGTGAAAGGATCAGAATAGGTTTGAAATTGGGAAAGTTCAAGTTGGTAATTCTGGTGGTTCATCAGGAGGGAGTGGCAAGAAGGATTTCAGTGCTTACCCTAAGAAAAGGTAAGGTCATACGAGTGTAATGTATTCTAATAGAGGAAGAGAGGGAGATCTTCAGCACCAATAAGTCAACGATTTTTCTATTCCCATTAATGTTCCTCCACAGCAGAGACAAAATCATGCTCCCCAGCAACAAAGACAAAAAGATGCTCCCCGTCAGTATAATAATAATCACCAAAAAAGGAAACCAAGAAGGTGTTATCCCTTGTTAGTATCTCTTACTGAAGCATACACCATTTTCTTGATTTGAAGTTGATTAATTTGAGAAATATGCCAACACCCACCGAAAGGCTTCCTTCTAATTATGATGCTAACACAATATGTGAATTCTATTTTGGAGGAATTGCTCAGTATGATGCTAATTATGATGTTAATGCAAGACTTGTTGGATGCCAAGGAAATTGATTTTACTCTAGTGAATGGTCTGAATGTTGTTCAAAACCCAATGGCTAAGCATGGAGGGGTTGTTGTTAATATGATTGATGATGATGTGGGAATGCTGAATTTAGTCATGGATGTAGAACAAGTGACTAATCCATTGTCATATGTTAAAAGGTATTTGCTTAACAATTATATCTTCCCATGTTGTGTTTTTGACGGTGTCAAGTGTAAAGAGCAACCGAAGGACTGTGATGATTTGAAATCTAGCATCCAATTTATGATGGATTAAGGTTCCCTACAGTTTGATAGAATGCCAAGATTTTGAAAAGTTACTCAAGAAGATATCGTTGTGATATGCATTCCTTACTCTCCTGTGCGTATTCCTGCTCCATCTAGGACGCCTCCTTTGATGATTACAGTACCTGGTCCCATGCCATATACTAGTGAGAAGGCCATCCCATGGCATTATGGTGTTGATGTCTATTACTATGGGGTAAGGCAAGAGACAAATCCCAGTCCATCTTAGGAAGAATTTATTGAAGATAATGGAGCAGATGTTCATACCTTCTCCGGTGTGGGTCGAATGATTAGAAGTAGAAGAGTGTTTGGTTCCTCGAATATACAAGATACTTCAAATTCCTTAGAAAGAGAAAAATGCAAACAGAAGGTGATGATTGGTGTCACGTGCAATCGCCGGTCAAAGACATGAAGAGATGAACTAAATTGCGACAGTGATGATAGGAAAAACATGTAGCGGTAAATATTTGAGATTTAATCCATCAATTTACTTAACTCAACACAAAGAAGTTACCACCGCACTTTATTGTTTCCAAATGGAAATGGGAAAAAAGAGAACAAAACCCACAGTGAAATAAAAGATCAGTGATCGAGGTACAGGGGTCTGTCATGCAAAGGGAAGTTGTTAGCACCCCAAGCATCTACCGTACTCCACAGGATCCACTTTGTTTGGTTTATTTTAAAAGGAGTGTCATGTAAAGGATGACTTGATAAAGGAAAAGAATGAATGAGTATTTTTAAACAAAAAAATGAAATGTTTTTTATTATTTTTATTGCTCGCCTTGGGTCGTAAGACTTAGTGCCTACGTACTCCCTCGTGCAATAGGAAAGTCGGAGCATCGTAGTTCGGCTAGAAAAGAATTGTCTTTTGATTGATTTTAAACAAAGATATAAGTCGTCATTGTTAGGATAGAAATATCGACTAACGCCCACAAGGTGTAGGAAAGATGGACCCTACGTCAGCAAGAGTGAGTGTTTGAGAACGCCTCTAACACTCAAGTGGAAAAGAAGACACCTTTATAACCATGGGGATAGGAGAATGTTGCTCGACTATCAATGAATCATGTCTCATCTTGATAAAAAAAGCTTTGAAAGGTAAAGGTGCTCAAGCGCACAAAAAAGGTTTGAATGAGTTGAAGTGTTTTATTTAATTTTGAAAGATGTCGAAGTATGATTAAGTGAATTGAAGTTTGTTTAAAGGAACAAAGTTTTAAAAGAAAAGGAACTCAACAAGGTCTAGGTTTATTATGAAAGAGATTCGATTTTATAAACAAAGAAGATTTTGAAAATGAGGGAGAATATTTTTGAAATCAAAGAAGATGGGAGGAGATGAATGGACTATCCTAAAGCATAAGGTAAAAGCTAGGGAGAAGAACCATCTAACCAAGAAGAAGCCAACACTTGACATTATGAGTCAAGATAGAATTCCAATTCTTTAGATTGAAACCAAGAAAGGATAATAAACCTCTTGAAAAGACCAAACTTAAAATGTATTAAGTCTTCATAAAAAATTGGGCAAAGTAACAACTGTATACAGATGAATTTAGATTACAGACAAAGTATGTAATCACAGTAACCTGCACACAAAACAAAGAAACAACCGAATATCCTAAGGTAAACCTCAAGAACTACAGACAAAAATATCAATTAAGGTCACAAGATATCCAACATAAGATCAAGGTTTCTGTTCCTAAGTTCAAGAAGTCAAATACTCCATAATGCCAAGGATATTAACTAAGTAGTCCAAGTATCATTAATGTTTTTTATGGTTCATGTTGATTATTAAGTATCTTCAAAAGGAAAATACAAAGCTCAAGTGAGCAAAATAAAAATGTCATAAAAGTAAATGCTCAAGTGAGCAAATATGAAAATATCATGAAATGTAAATGCTAAAGTAAAATGGTGCATAAAGTAAAGGGCATAAGATAAAAACAAAAAAAATAGTCAATTGTTAGAAGTTAATGGTTAGTTGGATGACCATCTTGAAACTTGCATTTGGAAATCATTAGAGGATTGGTAGAGGCAAATCCTCTCAATAACAAGTGGCATTTGCTTTTTGTCAAGTATATCATCTATTTAAGAATCCTCAAGGTAACATTTAATGATCAATGATGTTTAAGTGATCTGCATTGACAAAAATTGATGAAGATCCATTGGAGGATTGGTAGAACCAAATCCTCCTAACAATGAATCTAAAGGTTATTGGATAAAAAGGTTCATATTAAAATACATGGGCTTGCAAACATAGGTTTAGGCCTCGAATAATCATTTTCTCGAATCGGGATAAAACTTAGTGCTATGTTAAGCAATAGTAAGTGGACTTATATAGAAGTCACACCTATTTTGAGGCTGGTAAATAGAAATCTATGTACTTCATGTTTGGATAAATGATATAGAGATCATCATCCCATAACATGTATCAAAAATAAAAAAGAAAGGGATAAGATAAAGAGGGAGGGGAATGATGAGCCAATTTGGATCAGTACCTCAAATTTCATTCATCTTTAAATTCAATCACTCATCTCGATGGATTAAAGTACTAAACATATCATTAATCCAAAGAACCAAAAAATGAATTAAATAATTCACTCTTCGGTAGATTTGAATTAATGAACATTTATCCAACTTCATATACACCCAAAGTCCATTGAATTTAAAGAGAAATTGGACATCTAAAATTGCAATCCAAATCAACAATAAAAATGAGTGAGTAGAAAAAGAGAGATTGATCAAAACAGCCCCAAAACAAGGAAGAAAAAGAATTTTGTCTCTGTTACAATCGATTGCACTCTGGGAGCAATCGATTGCATCAGAGTTTTTTCAAAAAATACGTAAAATCATTCCGTGACAAATTCTTGTTCAAACTTTTCATCAAACACCTTATGATCATGGATTTAATTGAGCATGAAAATTCCATCAAATTATCAAAAAATAGCACCAATGGAATCACAAAACAATGCTCAATGAATCAAACCCAAAGATCAACAAGAGATCATATTGTGAAAGATGAAAAATCCAATATACCAAAGGTAGATCTAAAGAATTATCAAAACAACTTCAAGAATTTGCTTCAATTCAACCCCAAGAATCAATTGCCCAAGCTTGGATATAGAGAATTGGTAGATAGAAAGTGTTTGGATGAAGGTTTAGCTCAAAGATTAGTAAGCTTCAATGCAAAAATTACTAACTTTTTTGAAAATGGAGCTTTTAGTGAATTTGGTAAATGGAGGGAATTGAGAGATTTTTTAGCAAAGTTGAATTTGGCTATCAAAATCTTGAAATTTGAATTAAATAAGGGCTCTATTTATAGAGTTTAGGCTTGGGATTAGTGGTGGTTTAGTGTTTGGTTTGGGAAATTAAATTAGGCTTGGTAATTGATTCTTGGAGCCAAAATTTGAATTAATGATATATCTTTCAAAAAAAGAAGAAAAATTAGAGCCAAAATTGACAAGCTTGAAATTGCTATTTTTTTTCAAAATTTCAGTCTGTGCAATCGATTTCACCCTGGGAGTAATCGATTGTATAGTGAATTTTTTCAAATATTACGCATAATGCAGTTTATGAAATCGATTGCACTCTAAGAGATATCGATTGTACAGTGAAAAAAATGAATTTTTTTAAATTATTTTGCTTTGCAAATTGAGATTTTAGGGAAATAATACCGGAAAACCTTATTTGTCAGATGCTTTGACTCGGTACCTACAAAACACAAATATACAAAGACAAAGACAAATATTTTTTTTGTATTTTGATTAGAAGTTAGTCAATAACACAAGATCAAACTTAAAGATAAGATGAAAATATGATGAATGAAGCTATTTATTAATGATTGTGACCAAATGAAAAAATATGATATGAAAGTGCGACTGAAAAAATTAGGGGCGAAATTCAGGATACAACAATTGTTAATCCAGGGGTTACACTAACCAATGTGACTCATCCAATTCCGGTGCCATAAACCTCTCCAGTTCCTGATGAAGTTTAGGAATTAATGAGAATTATCAGGAAGAGTGATTACAACATGATTGATCAATTGAGTCATACCCCATCCAAGATGTCTATCTTGCCATTATTGATTTATTCAAAGCCCCATAGAAATGCTTTGATGGATTTGTTAAAGAATGCATTCCTACCACATTAGATCACAATTAATCAGTTTAAAAATGTTTGTACTAACATATTTGCCGAGAATGGTCTGGGCTTTACAAATTTTGATCTTATTCCTGAAGGGCGCGACCATAACAAGGAATTGCATATTTCTATGGAGTGCAGAGGAACTACTTTATCATGGGTTTCGGTGGACACGGGGTCATCTTTCAATGTGTTACCTAAATCATCTTTGATGAAAATTGATTATTCTGGTCTTGAGCTGTGTCCTAGTGACTTGATGGTGAAAGCATTTGATGGGTCCCGGAGATCAGTATTTCGAGAGGTTGAGTTACCTATCAAGGTTATTCCTTGCACCTTCACTGCTACGTTTTTTCGTTATGGATATACATTCGATGTATTGTTGTTTATTGGGGTGTCCATGGATTCATAAAGCACGGGCAATCACTTCTACTCTTCATCAAAAACTCAAGTATCCTGCAAATGGAAAAGTGATAACTGTGTGAGGTGAAGAACAATATATCGTGAGTCATTTGATGTCTTTCCACTATGTTGAAGTTGAAGGTGAGATACATGAGACTTCTTTCCAAGTTTTGAGACAATCCATACGGTTAATATTCCTCCTCTAGTGAAGAAAACAAAACTGGAAATGTCTATGTCTTCTGTCAAGGATGCCAAAGTTGTGCTAGAAAATGGTAACCCTGAAGGTTGGGGTCAGCTGCTGGATGTTATCCCTAAGTTTAAGAAATTTGGTAATGGTTTCAGTCCAGGCCAGCAGAGTGCAGCTCCAAGGGCACTCGGTCTATCTACTCCTGTGAAGTTTTCCCGTCCTAGTGCTGCTCAAGAAGGATACACCAATGCAATTGGTGATGATGGGGATGGTAGATACAACATTGAAGATTGGATTCGTCCAAGTATTCCGGGCCAAGAACTCAATAATTGGACTTCTGTGGATGTTGTCCAAGTTTGAAGCGTTGAGGAGTAATTTTCTTGTTTTCTGTTATTATCATGTCATTATTCTTGCGCTCTGCCCAAGGCGTAGTGTACCATTTGTGTAGGGACACCGTGTTTGTTTTAAAAAATTTATCATGAATAAAGGACTTTTTTGCATTCAAATATCTCGTTCCCTTTTCTTCTTTTTATTAATTTTTTTTAAATGGTGATGTTTTATTTTTGCACACTACCACTAAAGCATCAAATATCATTTATGCAGATGCACTTCCACCATGTATTCCCTTGATAACGACTATGCTATCGCTCATTATGACTTTAATAATCCGATATACCAAGCTGAAGAGGAGGCATATGAGGATTGTGACCTCCCTGGAGAATTAGCAAGATTGTTGAAACAAGTGGAAAAAATTATCTAGCCAAATCAAGAATCAATTGAGGTGGTGAATATTGTCACAAAAGAAGTAAGAAGAGAAGTCAAGATAGGGGAAGATCTTGAAGAAAGTATGAATGCTAGATTGATTGAGTTTCTTCGAGAGTATTCTGATATTTTTTCTTGGTCTTATGAAGATATGCCAGGGTTGGATACGAATATCATGGTGCATCGTCTACCGCTTAAGGAAGGGTGTTATCTTGGCAAGAAAATGCCTAGAAAAACTTATTCAGAGATGTCCAAAATGATTAAAGAAGAAGTTCAAAAATAGTTGGATGCAAATTTCTTGAAAGTCATCAATTATCCTCTGTGGGTTGCAAATATTACGCCCGTGCCTAAGAAAGATGGTAAGGTCAAGATGTGTGTGGACTATAGGGACTTGAATAGAGCAAGCCCTAAATATGATTTTCCTCTTCCCCACATTGATGTGTTGGTCAATAACACAACTCATTCTAAGGTGTTCTCTTTCATGGATGGATTTTCGGGTTATAATTAGATTAAGATGGCGCCATAAGATATGGAGAAGACAACATTTATCACACCATGGGGAACCTTTTTCTAAAAGGTGATGCAATTTGGGTTGAAGAACGCAGGGGCAACGTATCTGCGTGCCATGATGACCCTCTTTTATGATATGACTCACAAGGAGATCTAGGTCTATATGGATGATATTATTTCTAAGTCAGATACTAAATAAAAACACCTTATTCATCTAGAGAATTTGTTCGAAAGACTGAGGAAGTTGCTTTTGAGGTTGAAATCAAATAATTTTACCTTCAAAGTGATATAGATCCATTAAGTTATTTGGTTTTATTGTAAGTGAAAAAGGTATCGAGGTTGATCCCGCTAAAGTAAAAGCAATATAAGAAATTCCTGAACCGAAAACAGAAAAAGAAGTATGTGGTTTCTTAGGGAGGTTAAACTACATTTCTAGATTTATCTCTCATCTCACAGCCACATGTGAACCTTTGTTCAAATTTTTAAAGAAAAATAAAATGGCGAGGTGGAATGAAAATTGTCAAAAGGCATTCGATAAAATATAAGAATTTTTGCAGGAACCTCTGATACTAATTCCACCCGTGGAAGGGAAGCCATTGATCATTTATTTAACTTTATTGGGAAACTCCATGGGTTATGTCCTCGGTCAAAATGACGAGACGTGAAATAAAGAATAAGCCAATTATTTCTTGAGTAAGAAGTTTACAGAGTGCGAGTCAAAGTACTCCTTGCTGGAAAAAACTTTTTGTGCACTTGTTGGGCTGCCAAACGCTTGAGACAATATATGTTGTCCTGCGCCACTTACTTGATATCCAAAATGGATCCAATAAAGTAAATTTTTAGAATCCAGCTCTCATAGGCAGGGTAGCCCATTGGCAGATGATACTCACCGAATATTATATCTAGTTACACTATGGAAAAGGCAATTAAAGGTAGTATATTTGTTGATCATCTCGTTCATCAACCCATGGATGATTATGAACTAATGAAGATCGAGTTTCCAGATGAGGAAATAATGTATATTCAGGATTGAAATATCCCTAGCCCAAATGATGGACCCGAGCCAGGATCACGTTGGACGCTGGTGTTCAACGATGCCTCAAATGCTATGGGCAACAGTGTTGGAGCTGTTATTACCTCACCTGAAGGATTCCACATTCCTTTTACAACTCTTATTTGTTTCGATTGTACCAACAACATGGCCGAATATGAAGCTTGCATTTATGGTATTGAAGCGGATATTGACTTGCGAATCAAATACTTGAATGTTTACGGGGATTCCAATCTTGTTATCAGACAGATTAATGGAGACTAGGAGAATCGTCATCAGAACCTGATTCCCTATTGTGAGCATGTTATGAAGTTGATTACATACTTTGAAGAGATCACTTTTGAGCATATTTCTAGAGAAGAGAATAATCTAGCTGATGCGTTGGCAACCCTGTCATCCGTGTTCAAAGTTAAGTGGGCTAACGAAGCACCTTCCGTCACCATCAAAAGGTTGGATGAGCCAACATTTTGTTTTTATGCCGAGTTGGAATTAGACAATAATCCATAGTTATATGATGTTAAAAGATATCTTGAAACTCAAGAGTACCCTGAAGAGGTGTCTGTCACAAACAAGATGTTTTTGAGAAGGTTTTCGGCCAAATTCCTCCCCAGTGGTGGTGTGCTGTATAAGAGGCATCATGATGGTTTACTGCTCATATGTGTTGACAAGAAAGAAGCAACTAGAATCATTGAAGAGATGCATGAGGGTGCCTTTGGGAATCATTCCAATGGATATACCATGGCCAAAGAGATTTTAAGAGATGGCTACTATTGGTCCACCATGGAAACTGATTGTTATAACCTTGCAAGAATTTGTCACAAATGTTAAATTTATGTTGAAAAAAGTGCATGTTCCGCCTGTGTCGTTGAATGTTTTTACTTCCCCTATATCTTTCCCAATGTGGGGCATTAATATGATTGATAGAATTGAACCAACTGCTTCCAACAAACATTGTTTCATTCTGGTTGCGGTTGATTACTTCACCAAATGCGTCGAAGTTGCATCTTATGCAAATGTTACCAAGCAAGTGGTGGCTCAGTTTATTAATCATAATATCATTTGTCGTTACAGAGCGCCTG
This sequence comes from Vicia faba, assembly GCA_948472305.1. Classification (NCBI taxonomy): domain Eukaryota; kingdom Viridiplantae; phylum Streptophyta; class Magnoliopsida; order Fabales; family Fabaceae; genus Vicia; species Vicia faba. The sequence continues at coordinate 1,435,361,291 of OX451737.1, read as the reverse complement.
AAAAGATCATCATTGATAATGGATCTAATATGAACAACAAAATGATGAAGGAGATTTATGGGTCCTTCAAAACCAAGCATCATAATGTTTCTCTATATCGACCAAAAATGAATGGCGTTATGGAAGCGGCCAATATGAATATTAAGAAGATTGTGCAAAAGATTGTAGTAACCTATAAAGATTGGCATGAGATGCTGCCTTTTGTTTTGCATGGTTATCGTACCACTGTATATACTTTGACTGGGGCAACCCCATTTTCATTGGTTTATGGCATGGAAGCTTTTTTGCCTGTGGAAGTCAAAATTTCTTCTCTAAGGATCATGAAAGATGTTGAGCATGATGAAAGTGAATGGGTAAGGAATCGTCTAGATCAGTTGGAACTCATTGACAAGAAGAGGTTGGCGGATGTGTGTCATGGTCAAGTATATCAACAGAGGATGAGGAAAGCCTTTGACAAGAGGGTGCTGCCTTAGTATTACAATCCAGGTGACCTTGTGCTAAAGAGGATAATTCTTCCTTAGGGTGATCCCAGGGGCTAGTGGACTCTGACTTATGAAAGACCGTTCATGGTCAGAAAGGTTTTCTCTGGTGGAGCAATGATGCTCGTAACCATGGATGGTGAAAAGTTCCCAGTATCTATGAACGCTGATGTAGTTAAAAAGTACTTTGCATAAAATTAACCCTGTTGAGTTGTCCGAATCACCCAAAAAGGACATCCCGACGAACCACAAAAAGGAATAAAAGGTTCGATCAACATTTAGGGATAAAAAAAGAAGAAATGAAAAAGAAAATAAGTACACCCGCTAATTTGAAAAACTGAAAGGGCAGCATAGGCAAAAAGGGGTATCCTAGTGGATCAAAAACTCGAAAGGGAGATTCAGACAAAAGTTAGGGATTTAAAGAGAATGACTACGTTCAACGTTTGGATCTCAGATTTCAAATTCATATACTATTACTATTGGTGACCTGGAAGGGGTTTGGAATCATTTCAATTATGCTTCGTCAGAAGCAAGGAGATGAGAGCGTCCAGGTTATAAGAGTTATAGCAGAGTCTGAACTTGATGGATATTCGTATTCACATTTCCATTTGTAAACACTCTTTTTTCTTGATTTTGCAATTACCTCTTTTTAGGAATCTCTTCCTAGTGTAAATTCCTTTTTCACAGGATAATATTCAAATCAATAAAGGATCCTCTTTTATTCAAATATGTGCTCATACTTTTCTTTTACTATTTTGTTTACAAAAACGTCCAATATTTTGATAAACATTTACATATAAACTTTTTTGGCTCTACATGAACATGATAATCTAAGTTACAATTTATTTTCTTTTAAAAGTTGCTTGAAATTTGGATAATAAATTCAGCTGTCATGCTCTGTGTGGAGCATGTTTGGATGTTCCTCTTTGAAAAACACTCATCTATTTGTTTGTGAATGTTTTCTTTTCCCCGAATTGATTTATCACCCCGGGTAATGGTAAAGTTTTGCTCCTCCCCAGTGTGCCCATTTCACCAGGAAGAGAATCTAAAAGTGTTTGAAGATCTCTTGCCTAGGATTTTCTCATATCCCCATTAAGGTTGCCTCATGGATGTATTTTGATCAAGAATCCTCATTTCCTCAAGAAACTCATTCCTTTGAAACTGCTTTAGCAGACTCTCTCCTTATTCAGTAAATTTTAATCTTAAATATTGATATAGTAAAGCGCGCTTTTGTGATTTCTTAGCCCAATGTCAAAAATCCCGACAAGTTTTTTTCTGATTGAAACGCATCATTATTCCTGGTGGAGCTGAAGATTCTCGTATTTCAACCAATAACATATTTTGTTAAGTTTCTCCTACAAAGAATGTCTCATTCCCGAAAAGAGTTCTTTTTGTAAGGTCTCTTACCGCCATCATGGATCTCTATATCCTTGGCAGTATAAGGTTTCATTATCTTCAGTGAGAAATTGACAATTTATCAAACAAAAAGTCAGGTGGATTTTGATTTCCTGCAGGCCATATTTTGTTGGTGCTCTCTCCAGTAATGTCCAGTCTCTAATTGGTGTCCCACTTCAGAATTTACATTTTCGCCCTTATCTTTTCCCGCAACCCCCGATCTTCATTTGGAATTTCTCATCAGATGTTACAATTTCGACTTGATCTTCTCCAGTAGAGATTGCAATTTAGTTTTCCAACTCCTCTCAATGTTTGTAGCCCATTTCTATAATTTACTCGATTTGTTACTCCCCATAGAGTTTCAGCTCTTCAAGGGTTTCTCTCCAGCAGTTCCTCATAATCTTCTCTTCTCCGTTGGATTTCTCAATTTATTTTGGCGAGTCCTGTCAGGTTTTGACCAATTTGTGGTTGGCTTCTCGATTGGCCATTCCATAGTGAAACATTTAAAGACGCATCATCACATTGCATCCTCAAAGTGTATTGTTTCCTTTCTCTTGGAATATTACGCCATAGAATATTAATTCAAACATGCATCGGAAAATAAGCCATTATTGTTTCTGTTTTCCCTAGTGGATTTGCTAAAACTTCGGATTATATCCCCAACGAGGTATTTATCCTCACTGTCTCATTTTCACCCCATACAAATATCCTGTGGATATTAATCATTTGAATGGTTCAGCGTCTACTCTTTATTGTAGTTTAGTTTTACCCTGGTGCAGTTTTCTCGGGTTTAGTCTTTACTACCCTCGTTGGTCCATTCCAATGTCTATTGGTGTACCTTTTGGATACCAGTTTTGTCCTGATATTTTTTTAGCAGGTTCATAGTAGTACGCCCTAATGCTTTGGGTTGAGTTTTGAGTTTTGTCTCCTCACCCGCGCATGAAACCCAGTTTTTGTTCTGGTACTCATCTAGTTTAGTTTTTTCTAACTAATTATAACGAGTCGAGTGCCATCTCGTTTTTTTTTCATACCTTGGACTTCCATCAGTGTTTGATTATTGAATCCTTTATCGGTTTTCATTTAACGAGTCTTTTTGCAGTGTTTGTTTAACTGCGTCCTTGGTTGAGATCAGTCTCCTTTGTGCCTTGGATTCTTCTATCAGTTTTTGTTTATTGTTTATCGCTTGTTCGAGACTGGCAAGTGCTCTGAGAAACATGCCCTCTCACCACTTTTCTTTGGTTCAAGTGTTGATCTCGTCTCCAGTGCATGAAATCCAGTTTGTTTTTATCTAGTACTCATCTAGTTTGTCTTGCCTAACTAGTTATTATGAGTCGAGTGTCATCTTGTTTTGTTTCTTTTCCCTGGACTCTTTTATCGGTGTTTGTTTATCGTTTCCTTGGTCGAAACCCATATCTCACTCTTTGGGCGTCTATCAGTTTTTGATTACTGAAGCTTTGACAGTGTTTTTTTACTGTATTACGGCTTTCATTTGCTGTGTCCATTGACTTGAGATGTCTCTTTTATACCTATTCGGGTTTTATTCAGTTTACGTTTACTGTTTACCCATAGATAGAGACTAACAGGTGCTCTGAGAAACATGCACTCTCATCACTTTTCTATGGGTCGAGTTTTTCCTCGTTACTCGTGCGTGAAATCCATTTTGTTTTGTCCTAGTACACGTTTCCAGAATGTTTTGATCTTCTAGTATTGTTGAGTCGGGTTTTGTCTCATTTAATGTCATTCCTTGGATTTTTATCAGTTTTTGTTTACTGAGCCTTTAACAGTGTTTGATTATTGTACTTCAACTCTCGTTTGTTGTATCCTTGTTGACCGATCTCTTTTGAGACTAGCATGTGCTCCTAGAAACACGTACTCTAGCCATTTTTCCCCGCATACTTTTCTAGAGTTTATCTTTGCCTATACTCTCTAGTATGAGTCTTATCTCACCCCTTTATTCTCTGGTTTTATCTCGACTCATTATTCTTAATTTTAGTTTCATCTACTCTACTAAGTTTGGGTTTTGTCTCAACTTTGTTAAAATCTATGTTACATCTTCGTTCTGACGCATGTCTTTGGAGGGACAATTTTCATTAGACCCTATGCTTGCTAAATCCAATTTCATTTGGTACCTTCCAAGTCCCGCGTCTGTTGGAATTCTTTGTCTTCGACAGGTTTTTCTCCCTTTTTCAAGAGGGTAAATTTTTGGGTTCTTTCGTATTCAATCATCTTCAACTCTGAATGTTTGAAAGCTATCACTTTTCTCCCTTATCATGTTTAAGACAATTGAATAGGGGAAGTTGTTGCACCCACAATTTACCCTCTTGTTTAATACTTATGTTTCATTATAAACATCATATTTCATTGCATTCATACATTGTGATAGGATCAAAGTACTTTGGTTCTCAAGTCTTTCACAAGCTTTGGAATTTGATGGTATTGACAATTAATGAAAGGAGGGTCTCTTTATCTCAATCCTTGAATTTCTCAAGTCACAAGGATCTCTCATGTCTCAAGACATCTTATCCATATCATTGGATCATCAGAAGATTAAAGATTGTGTTGATTTTAAGGTGAATCACATTTCTATAAATTATCAGACAAAATTAGGGTTCTATTCAATTGAGCTAATTGAGGCTTATATGAGCCAAAAATTTTAAGCATCATATTCTAATTATCATTCAAATCAACTTTATTCAAGAGATCTTTCAAGATGTCCAACAGAATTAGGGCTTTGAAGCTTGATCAACTATCTCCTAACACAAGGTGCAAAATTAGGAATTTAGATTTAATCAGGATTTCTCTGACTTTTTCACCCAAACTTGTTTCCATGCTTCACTACATGTTATTAAGAATATTTTATTGAAATATTGAGGCTAAATTTTGATTGGAAAGGTTTCAATTAATCACAAGGGGAAAATTGGTAATTTTGACCCAAAGTCAACAAAATCTAGAGTTGACCAAGTGGACTTTTGGTCAACCATCAATTCAAGCATCCTCATTTCATATTTCATGGCCAAATTCATCATTTAATCAAGAGAATTTATCAAATTTGAGTTAACTTGTTTGAGAAGTTACTTGAATTTTTGAAAATTTTTGTGTCCATGGTACACAACTTTGGTCAATCTTAACTTGAGATTGGTTAATTGTATTGAGGTAAGTGATACTGTTGTACCCCAAATTTTGACCTAAGATACCATCTCCCATCTGCATCATTACATTGCAAGTGTTTTGACCTATTTTTATCAATTTTCAAAGCGGATTTTAAAATTCATAACTTTTTCAAGTCAAGAGCTGTTTATTTTTTGAACGCTAAATTTATTAATTGATCGATGCTAAAACAATGTTTATTAATTATTTATTATCTTAAATTTAAATAATTGGAATTTATTTTCAGTTATTATATAATTTAATGATTTATAAATAATAAAGTAAATATTTGAAAAGAAGTTTATTAATTGGTCAGACAATGTTTATTAATTATTTATTATCTTAAATTTAAATAATTGGAATTTATTTTCAGTTATTATATAATTTAAAGATTTATAAATAATAAAATAAATATTTGAAAAGAGTTTATTAATTGATCAACAATGTTTATCTAATTATTTATTATCCTAAGTTTAAATAGTTGAAATTTCATTTTCAGTTATTACAATTTAGAGAATTATAAATAATGAAGTAAATAATTGAAGAGAAGTTAATTGGTCAATGATGTTTATTTGATTATTTATCATTCTAAATTTAAATAATTGGAATTGATTTTCAGTTATTATATAATTTAAAGAATTATAAACGATAAAATAAATAATTGGAAAGAAGGAGAGAATTAACTGGTAAAATATTGGAGTTTTATTCATTTTATTCTAATTGTTACAATTGTTTGTTTAAATACTATACTTATTTAACAAAGTATTTACAATGACAATTCTTACAAATGTTTAAAGTGAAATAAAAATTATCCTAATTTTTCTAAGTTCTAAATCTTCATCTTCTATCCAATACTCCTTTAATGCTCATTTGATTTTACCTGCAAAAGAATTAAAAGAAAAGTCAGAAAGGAATATAATTAAAAGCAAAAAAATTAATTTAGCGTTCATCATTAAAAGCAAACGGCTGGAATCAGTTTTTTACCCTTTTGGCAAATCACGGGATTTCTCCGGGTTCACAAAAAGGGATGAATTTTTTTTGATAAATATGAATGCACAAGTTAAAATATGCACAAATTCACTTTTGTCAAAATTGCACATTTTTATTGTAAACTGCATAATCCAAAATCAATTGCACATTTTCAAAATCCACTGCATATTTCAAAAGCAAAACAGCATATGCAAGTCAAGTTACATTGCAAGCCAAAGTCCAACGTAAACTGTCAAGTGTGGGAAGAAGTCAAAATACATAAGGCTCCCATACTGTGCAATAGATATGACAAAGAGATATGTGCAGTTTTAAAACCAAATATGCAAGCAAAATATTCCTATTTTTCATCATTTTCCAGCTTTCACTTTTTCAGAACTTAAAAGTAACATCACATTTTAATGTCAACTGTACTGAGGTGAGAGAAGAGAGAAAGAGTGTGGTTTTTACAGGTTTTGGCCTTAGGCAGAAAAAGGAATGGAAAACAAAAACAGCAATAATACAGTAAAGAAAAGGAAGGCATAGAAGAGGATATAGGCAAACTGAATGAAACAGTATAGTATGCAGAGGTATCAGAGAAATATAGTTAAATATACCAAAACCTGAGTTATCAAGATAGAGGCCAAACGGTTATAACAACAACAAACCCCTTCAGAAAAGTGGAGAGAGTTCATAACCAGTTTTCAAGCTTTCGAAACCAAAAAAAAACTGTCAAAAATATACAAGAAGAAAATTCTCAAGATACCAAAAACCTCACCTCAAGAACCTACTGTCTTGATACCAAAACCTCAATGCAACCTGCTATCTCAAAACCAACAACATATATGGCCTAAAAAACCAGTAGAACCTGCTGTATCGAGCCAAAGACCAGAACCTGTAACGCCAAAAGTCCAAACCATAGTCATTTCAAAGCCTCAACCAATATGGCCTAAACCATAAAACCTTTAAACCTTGTCAAGGCCATAACCTGCGTAAAACCAGTAAAAACCAATATGGCCTAAAAACCATAAAACCTATTCAACCTGATAAACCAGTAAAACTAGGCCAAACCTGAAGCAAAACCAGGCCAAACCTGAAGCAAGGCCAAAAACACCATCAACCTTAAACCACGACCAATCCAACCAAAGCAAAAAACCAGAACAATGCAAACCTTTATCAAATCAATGTCCAAACCATCAAGCCTCAGAATTACATCATCATAGGCTAATATAAAAAAAGGGCAACAGAAGTAAGGCTAGAAGAAGAGAGGAAAAGTATTCAAGCATGACAATCCCTCAAACAGTATCATCATAGGGCAAACATCAAGGTAACTCAGAAGCGTATTCAATAAGCCAAAGAATCAGAGAAGAAGATAAAGAAGCGTTTCAAGGCGTCAAAGTCATCAAACAATAAGCATACAGCAAGCTAGCAAGAAGAGGAAAAAGAAAGAGTACCAGGGAGCTTCGTTCATGTTTCCCTCGCCGTCTTGGCCTCCTACGCACGCCCCCAACCTTCCTCCTCCGTCTCCAAAGGTAACATTTCTCCTTCTCTTTCTTTCAAAATACCTCAAATAATCATAATAGTTTGGAGTCAGAATCAAATGGATAAAAACCATCATAACATGCAGTAGCAAAAACCCCAACGAAATAAAATCGAATTGGTACCTTGAGTCTATCGCCCTAACGCTTTGATTGGAGAGAAGAAGAAGGTGGAGGATGCTGGTGGCCATGGGCAAGGGACTCAGAGGCGAGGGAAGAAGAAGAAGGATGAAGACGAATCAAGAACGAAGGAGTGCCGCTTCTGTGCAAGACCTTAACCCCTTCGCTAACCCTAACGCAAACTAAAACCAAATGTGTTTAACCCTAATTTTGTTTCAACAATTGGACTAAACCCGTTTCCTGCCTAAAGCCCAACGAATCCCATTTTGCACCTCCCCATTCTATTTCTGTTTTGGACCCTTAGAACCCCTTTGGCCCATATATTTGTTTATCTAACCCTCTATTTTCTAATACACCTCTGCCTATTTATTCTCTTTTAGTTTTTTTTTTTTTAGAATTATTATTAATTTAGTTAATTAATAAAGTTAATCAAATAGATGTAATTCAATTTTAAATAATTTGATCATTTTTATTAAGTTTAGGTTTAATTTAGTAAATTTTAGTATTCATTTTTTTAATTAGATTTAAGTTAATAACTTTTAAAGTTTTAATTTAGTTTAGATTTATTTATTAATTCTCAAAATAATACCTTATATTAATATTAAAAAAAACATATAAAAATAGAAACTTAAAAAACATTTTATTTAATTAATTCCCTCGCTTTAATATTAGATAAAAATATAAAAAAATGCATGTTCACGCCATTTAATCTGTTTATTTAATCATTGTTGTAGTTATATATAACTTAATCATCATCTATCTAATTTTCTGTTTGATTATTCAGTATTTACTTGTTTATTCCGTTTACGTCTAAATCCAAGAGAAAAAACGATTAAATTTGTTGACTTCATGTCCTCAAGTCCAATCGCGCGAATATCTTCATTTCATTAAAAACTTAAGATAATTTTTCCCCGAATATTCAATCTTTTTAAAACTTATACCTTTTAAGCCAAAACTTCGACATTAGGTCGTCGTACCTTCAAAAAACCGTTCGTACCCCTTTTCGGCCAAAAAAATTTATTTTAAATCAAACGAACATTTTAATAAACAGATATTTCAAAAGGTTCCTATAGAGTACTATAGATACATTGGGTGCTAATACCTTCCCATTGTGTAACCAACCCCCGAACCATAGATCACTTTTCAAAAACGCCTTGTATTTTTATTACTTTTAAAAAGTATCATTTTACATTGCATATTTAGGGTTTTGTTTCTCTCTTTCCCCTTTTCCCTTGGAAATAATAAAGCGCGGTGGCGACTCTTGCTTTTGTGAGACGAATTAATCAATAATTCGATCTCCGATTTACCCCGCTACATTTTTTATCGCTACAGAATTGGCGACTCTGCTGGGGACAGATTGACCTCTTGCTGGTCCATCCCTAAGTGGGTTAAGCCTAGTTTGTTTTATCTGTTTTATTATTATTTGATTTGTTTGATTATGTGTTTAAATTGGGGTGTTTGGGTTTTTTTTGTAAAGGACGAATCCTATACCCGGATTAAGTTACACTTAAGGAATAGGACGGGCGGTACAATCATGTTAACTTTGAGGGAGTAATCCCGAAGAAAGAGGCATGAGATCCCCCACTCAATGGAAGGCCCTCTTGAACTTAATATTTGTTTACCGAGTAATCGGGAGGACATTATTATTTTCGACCTAGGAGCCAGAGAAATTGAGGACCGTAGAACCCTAACCCATCTTGGCCTTTAGGTGTAGCGCGGAGACTATAACGGAGTAATTCGGAAGTAGTTGTTACGCGATGCTACGCTCAGATGAGTTTCTCTTGAGAATATTGCTAATTATTGAGTAATCAAGACGTTGGCAATATCCGAAGGAGGAATGTAGACTCTGGTAACTCTTAGAACCTTGTCTTACAGGTGTGATTGAACCGTTAGTACATACCTTCGGGTGGGCTTTACCTTTGACTCCATGCTGAAACGTTGAACCTTTAAACCCCATGTTTGTGAACTTGTGTGTAACTGTTGCATTATCATTCATTCATGCATCCGTCAACATTTTTGTAAAAAACTTATTTTCAAGGGACTTAGGAATGATTTTTGCAGACATCTCAGGTACTATTATTATGGAATTTGGAAGGAGAAACACTCGAAGTTTTAGTTTTAAGGAGCCCGAGATTGAAGAACTGAAGAGTTTGATTCCTAAGATCAAGAACCCGACGGATTTTCAGAAAAAGTATGGGTCCATTATACCTCTCATGAAGCGCAAGATGAAGGAAGGCATCCTTAATACGTTGGTCCAATTCTACGATCCTTTGTACCGATGTTTCACCTTTCCGGATTACCAGTTGATGCCCACCTTAGAAGAGTACTCCTACATACTTGGTTTGCTGATCACCGACTGTGTTCCTTTTTATGGATTAGAAGAGGAACCCAAATCTCACGAGATAGCGACCATCACCCACTTGAAGAAGTCAGAGATAGAGGAGAACATGACTACAAAAGGGGGAATCCGAGGTTTGTCTGCGCAGTTTCTGTTGAGGAAAGCTCGTCATTTCGCTGAGATAAAAGATACTATTACCTTTGAAGACGTCTTTGCTTTACTCGCTTATGGTCTATTCTTGTTCCCTAATGTTGATAAGTTTGTGGACATCAACGCCATCAGAATTTTCTTGATTGGAAATCCGGTCCCTACGTTGCTAGGAGATACCTACTACTCCATCCATCTTCGAAACTCTTATCAAGGAGGGATGATTATTTGTTATGCACCGTTGCTGTATCAGTGGTATGTTTCTCATCTACCTAGGTATGATGTTTTCTGGGATCTCGAGAAGGAGCCGCGATGGGCGCCAAAAATTATGGCTCTCACTCATTTCGACATTGATTGGTATAATCAAGTTTACTATGATGTGAAGATCATCGATAGCTGTGGTGCTTTTCCTAACGTGCCTCTTCTTGGTACGAAAGGTGGAATTAACTATAACCCTGTTCTCGCGCGCTGTCAGTTTGGGTACCCGCTGAGGGACAAGCCGAACAGCATCCATGTGAGTGGTTTCTTTCTGCAAGAAGGACAAGATCACCAGGCAGCTAAGAGGGAGATCGAAGGAGCTTGGCGCCACATCCATAGGAAAGGGAGAGATATGTTAGGACATAGGGGTGCCATTTCTTTGGAGCCTTACCTACAATGGGTCCGCGCTAGGGCTTGTGCTCTCAAGATGCCCTATAAACCTGAGAAACCTTTATTCCCTACTGTTGCATCATCATCTGTTGATATCCCTATTGAGAATATGGGAGAATACCAAGGAAATCTGGCTAGGATGAAGTCCGAGAGAGATGCTTGGAAAGAAAGGTATAATATGCCCGAATATGAGAATCGGGTCCTGGCTCGACAACTAAAGGAAAAGGAGGATTTACTCTTTATTCAAGACGGCTGGTTCATTGATCATGATGAGAAACTTCGTCAAAAGGATGCTTTACTGAAGAAGTATGCTAGTGAAAGGAAGAGAAGGAAGGAAGGTTCGGTAAGCGTTGCTCTTGTTCCTAATCCACAAAAGGAAATCATTGATCGACTGGTAGCTGAGAAGAAAGAGACGGAAGACTTTTATGAAGAGAAGATCAGAAAGCTCCGGTTACAGTTGGCATTTGGTCCTTCATCTGATGATTCTGAGTGATCTTTAGCTTTTAGTTTTATTTTATCGATGTCATTTTGTAAAACTTTGTAAAAGGGCTTCATGTTCCAAAGTTGTAATTTACTGCTTTTTATTACGGGCTTCATGTTCCGAAGTTGTAATTTACTGCTTTTTATTATGGGCTTCATGTTCCAAAGTTGTAATTTACTGCTTTATTATGGGCTTCATGTTCCAAAGTTGTAGTTTACTGCTTTTATTATTAGGTTGTTATCCCAAAGTGTAATTTATTGTTTTGTTGTTCCAAAGTTGTAAGTTGTAATTTACCGCTTTTGATTAATGGATTGAGTTTTTGTTATTCCAAATTCCTTTACCATTGATGTGTGCAAAATTATTGAAGTTCCTTGAAAAACTATTAAAATGAATCATCATTTGTATCACATATCATGCATCATTCAACATTACACTTCACATGTTTTCTAGAGTCTTATCCTTGTTTCTTTTTCCACTCCGATAGATTGTCAAGCTGTCTCATCGATACGATACTCGAGCCAATCGTCAGAGGAAAATGGAAGATCTGGAACATGAAAACCACGAGCTTCGTGTGGAGGTCGCTACCCTTCGTGTCGGTATAGAAAAGTTAACTGCACTAGTGGAAAGTTTGATGGCTGCTCAGAATCAGCCATCGACTACAGCTGCTGAGATTCAGACTTCAACTACTGTGGTTTTCGAGATTGTCACCGTTCCAACATCTGTGACTCAAATCAACTCTCCGCTTCAACATCAGATGCCAAAAGGTTTTCCGTGGGGAAGGCCTTACAACTTTGTGCCAGAGGGGTATCAGCCTGTCGTACAACCTTTGTTTCAACCTACTTTGTCTCTTCCTCGACCAGAGACGACTGCCACGCCGCCTGTAATCCCGTCTGTAACACCTTTCCCGCAACCGGTGATGACAACTGTCGCTCCTGTGGTTCACTCCGTGCCATACTTGAATGAACCTACTTATCCTGCCGAGCCTGCTGAAAGTTTGGGTCTTTTTGATAGAATGGAAGAATTTCAAGACCAATTCCAAGAAATGCAGAGGGAGCTCAGAGCGTTAAAGGGGAAGGATTTGTTTGGAAAGAACACGCATGACCTTTGTTTAGTTCTGAATGTGAAGATTCCAGCAAAATTCAAAGTGCCAGACTTTGAAAGATATAAGGGTGATTCGTGTCCTCGGAGTCATCTGACTATGTACGTGAGAAAGATGTCTACATATTCTGATGATCATGACTTGTTGATTCACTATTTTCAAGACAGTTTGACGGGTGCTGCTCTAAAGTGGTATATGGGTTTAGACAGCATTCGGATCCGCAACTTCAACGATCTTAGCGAAGATTTTGTTCACCAGTATAAGTACAACGTTGACATGGCACCGGACAGGGATCAACTCCGGGCGATGTCCCAGAGAGACAGAGAATCTTTTAAGGAATACGCCCAGAGGTGGCGTGAAATTGCTGCTCAAATCTATCCTCCTCTGGAGGAAAAAGAGATGACGAAGATATTCTTGAAGACTTTAGGTTCCTTTTACTATGAAAGAATGATTGCCAGCGCACCCAGTGACTTCACCGAAATGGTAAGCATGGGCATGCGGTTGGAGGAAGGGATTCGTGAAGGGCGTTTGGTTAAAGAAGGAAGTTCGTCTAGCAGTACTAAGAAGTTTTGAAGTGTTTTCCCAAAAAGAAAGGAACAGGATGTCAGCGCAATCTTCCCAGGGAGACCGAGGAGAGGTTACTCACACGTTGCGGCAGTCACTCCGGCTGTCCGCCCAGCTTTGATGACCCCAGCTCATCAAACTCCACCAACTCAACAACGGCCATTTCAGCAGCAGCCTCGACAACAGGCTTATCCATTCAACAACCAGAACCGTTCACCAAGAAAACCACAATTCGATGCAATTCCTATGACTTATACTGAATTGTTCCCTGCTCTTATCAGAAAGAACCTCATAACGATGAAACCTCCTCCTGTCGCACCAAACAGTACTTCTCCGTGGTACAAGGCGGATCAGTTTTGTGAATATCATCAAGGGTCGGCGGGGCACAATCTTGAAAATTGTTTTGCTCTAAAGGCGGACGTACAGAGGTTGATTAAGAATGGTATCTTGTCTTTCAAGGATGTTAACCCAAATGTTAGAGATAATCCTTTGCCTCGACATGGGGCAACATCAGTGAATATGGTGGAAGGTTGTCCGGGAAAGTTTCGAGTTTTTCAAGTCGAGCACATAAGAGAGTCGTTGATCAGGTTACATCAGAGTTTAAGAAGACTTGCCTTTGTTAGGCATCAGCATGATTATGATGTTTGTGAATTTTGTTCAAGAGAGGTTGATTGCCCTATTGTGAAGGAGGATATTCAAAAATTGTTAGACCAGAGGGTTATCACTATTACATATGACAGAGATCCGGAGGATGAAGTGAATGTTATAATACCACAATTCAATTTGCCTGAATCAGTAGAGATCGTTTACGACAGTCAGACTGCACCTGTTGCTCCTTTGATCATTTATCCACCTGATCCTGTGCCTTACAACTCAGACCAAGCTATACCGTATAAGTATAATGCCACAATGATTAAGAATGGGGTAGAAATCCCTATACCAACAAGGCCGTCTTTTGTTAGCATCGCTGATATAAGTAGAGTTACGAGAAGCGGACGTGTCTTTGCAGCAGTACATTTGAAGAGACCAGAAGTTCAAGTCAGGAGGCCCGTACCGGCAGAAATTCCAGCGAGAAATGTTGAACCAAGGGTTGAGATAGGCCGATCCAATGAACCTATCCCTCATCCAGAGGATGATGAGATTCTGAAGCTTATCAAGAGAAGTGAATATAAGATTGTGGACCAACTATTGCAAACTCCTTCCAAGATTTCTTTGCTTGCTTTACTGAGAGATTCTGGTGCCCATAGAGAAGCTTTGATGAAGGTCCTGGACCAGGCATTTGTGGATCATGACGTGACGGTTGACCAATTTGATGGAATTGTGGGAAATATTACTTCGTGTAACAATCTTGGTTTCAGTGATGAAGAGCTTTCGGAGGAGGGAAGGAACCATAATATGGCTTTGCATATCTCAATAAGTTGCAGAAATGATACTTTATCAAGTGTGTTGGTAGATACAGGTTCGTCGTTAAATGTAATGCCCAAAACTACATTAGCTCGACTCTCATATCCAGGTGCTCCCATGAGACCTAGTGGGGTAATTGTTAAAGCGTTTGATGGTTCTAGGAAGACTGTCATTGGTGAAGTGGATCTTCCTATAGTAATTGGTCCTCATACTTTTCAGATCACTTTTCAAGTAATGGATATTCGTACCGCCTACAGTTTCCTATTGGGTCGTCCATGGATCCATGATGCGGGGGCAGTCACTTCCACGCTCCATCAGAGATTGAAGTTTGTAAGGCATGGAAAGCTGGTGATGATTGGTGGAGAGCAGGCTATGGTGGTAAGACATTTGTCATCTTTCTCTTTTATTGATGCTGATGAGGATGTTGGAACCCAATTCCAGTCTCTATTTGTTGCTAATAATGAAGTGAAGAAGCAAGGGACATCTATTTCTTCTTTTGAGGATGCACGACGAGTGGTTGAAAGTGGTTCGGCTGAAGGTTGGGGCTAGGTGTTGACTTTGCCCGAGAACAAGTCTGGAGAAGGTCTTGGTTTTCATCCCATGTCTACAAGAGTCAAGCAGGAAGTAGTTACTCGTCCGATACAAGAAGTTTTCCGAAGTGCAGGTTTTATCCATCCGACTCCTCCTGAAGTTGATGCTATAATAGGAGACGATTCTGAAGAGGATTTACCCGATTTTGTAACGCGTGGAGTGGTTTGCCAAAACTGGATTGCTGTTGATGTTCCTGTTGTGATGAACATTTCTGAGTAACGTTTTGTTTTATTTTCAAAAATTTCGCTCTGCCCAAGGCGAAAAATATTTGTGTCGGGCTATGTTGAAAATAAATCCTTTTGCTCTGCCCAAGGCAAAAGAGAAGATGTCTGGGCTCTTTGTTTCAAGTATTTCCCTTCATGAATAAAAATGTTATTTTGTCCACTACTGTTTTATTTTTCATTTTTTCTGGGAAATAGTAATGAAAATTAATTGGTAGTAATAGGAAAATATAATAATATTTTGTTTCATTTATACAACATTCATGTTGATCGATTTCTAAAATAAAGCATAATCATATGTGCAGATTAATCCATGACTTAACCATTGAAAACAATGATCCTATGCCCTCTCCCAACTTTGAATTCCCTGTGTTCGGAGCCGAAGAAGAGGATAGTGAAGAGATTCCTGATGAAATTTCCCGTTTACTTGAGCATGATGAAAAGATTATTCAGCCGTTTGAAGAACCTGTAGAGTTGATCAATTTGGGTGATGAAGAAGATAAAAAGGAAGTCAAGGTCGGAGCATTGCTTATCCCAGAGGTCAAAGAGAAAATGTTGGAGCTTCTCAAAGAGTATGTTGATGTGTTTGCTTGGTCCTACCAAGATATGCCAGGTTTGGACAACGATATTGTGGAGCATCGTTTACCGTTGAGACCTGAATGTCCGCCGATTAAGCAGAAGTTGAGATGGACTTGTCCTGATATGGCTGACAAGATCAAAGAAGAAGTTCAAAAACAAATTAATGCAGGTTTCCTTGTTACATCGGTCTATCCTCAATGGTTGGCCAATATAGTGCCTATTGCTAAGAAGGATGGCAAAGTTCGAATGTGTGTAGACTATAGAGATCTGAATAGAGCTAGCCCAAAGGATGACTTCCCGTTACCGCACATTGACGTATTGGTCGACAGTACCGCAAAGTTCAAAGTCTTTTCTTTCATGGATGGTTTCTCTGGTTACAATCAAATCAAGATGGCACCAGAAGATATGGAGAAAACAGCTTTCATTACACCTTGGGGAACCTTTTGTTATTGGGTTATGCCGTTTGGTTTGAGGAATGCTGGTGCAACATACCAAAGGGCCATGACTGCTTTGTTCCATGATATGATGCATAAAGAGATAGAAGTGTATGTAGATGACATGATCGCTAAATCGCAAACTGAAGAAGATCATTTGGAACATTTATTGAAGTTATTCCAGCGTTTGAGAAAGTATAAACTCCGTCTGAATCCAAACAAGTGCACTTTTTGTGTTCGTTCTGGAAGACTTCTGGGTTTCATTGTCAGTCAGAAAGGTATTGAGGTAGATCCTGATAAAGTCAAAGCTATTCGGGAAATGCCCGCACCCAAGACGGAAAAGCAAGTAAGAGGATTCCTTGGGAGACTGAACTATATTTCTAGATTTATATCTCATATGACTGCTACCTGTGGGCCGATTTTCAAGCTTCTCCGAAAGAACCAACGATGTGTGTGGACAGAAGATTGTCAGAGAGCTTTTGATAACATCAAAGAATATTTGCTTGAACCTCCCATTTTGATTCCTCCGGTGGAAGGAAGACCTTTGATTATGTACTTGACTATATTGGAAGATTCCATGGGATGTGTGCTTGGTCAACAAGATGAGACTGGAAGAAAGGAACATGCCATATATTATCTGAGTAAGAAATTCACAGACTGTGAGTCTCGATACTCATTGCTTGAGAAAACCTGTTGTGCATTAGCTTGGGCTGCTCGTCGTCTGCGCCAGTATATGATTAACCACACCACTTGGTTGATCTCCAAAATGGATCCGATCAAGTATATCTTTGAGAAGCCCGCCTTATCTGGAAGAATAGCCCGTTGGCAGATGTTGTTATCTGAATATGACATTGAGTATCACACTCAGAAAGCAATCAAAGGGAGTATTTTAGCCGATCATTTGGCTCACCAACCAATTGACGATTATCAATCCATCAAGTTTGATTTCCCAGATGAAGATGTTATGTACTTGAAAGCTAAAGATTGTGAAGAGCCGTTACCTGAAGAAGGACCTGATCCCGAATCCCGTTGGGGTTTAATTTTTGACGGAGCTATGAATTCTTATGGAAATGGAATTGGGGAAATCATCGTCACTCCCCGAGGTACTCATATCCCGTTCACGGCGAGATTGAAGTTTGACTGCACGAACAACATGGCTGAGTATGAGGCATGTATTATGGGTCTCGAAGAAGCAGTGGATCTAAGGATTAAGATTCTTGATATTTACGGAGATTCAGCATTGGTAATTAATCAAATCAAAGGAGAATGGGAGACTCGTCATCCTGGTTTGATCCCTTACAGAGACTATGCTAGAAGATTGTTAACTTTCTTCAACAAGGTGGAATTACATCATATCCCTAGAGATGAAATACAAATGGCTGATGATTTAGCTACTTTGTCTTCAATGTTTCATGTGAATGGTTGGAATGATGTGCCTACAATCCGGGTTATGCGCCTCGACAGACCTGCTCATGTGTTCTCAGTAGAAGAGGTTACCGACGACAAACCGTGGTTCTATGACATTAAACGTGTTCTTCAAACTCAAGAGTACCCGCCTAGGGCATCCAATAAAGATAGGAAGACGTTGAGAAGATTAGTAAGCAGTTTCTTCCTCAACGAAGAAGTTTTGTATAAGAGGAATTACGACATGGTCTTGCTCAGATGTGTAGACAGATGTGAAGCAGACATGCTGATGCAAGAAGTACATGAAGGATCCTTTGGCACTCATGCCAACGGACATGCGATGGCTAAAAAGATGTTGAGAGTTGGTTACTATTGGATGAAAATGGAATCTGATTGCTGCAAATATGTGAAGAAATGTCATAAATGCCAGATTTATGCGGACAAGATACATGTGCCACCGACCCTCCTCAACATTATCTCTTCACCTTGGCCTTTCTCTATGTGGGGCATTGATATAATTGGAATGATTGAACCCAAAGCTTCAAATGGTCATCGTTTCATCCTAGTAGCGATCGATTATTTTACTAAATGGGTGGAAGCAGCGTCTTATGCTAATGTATCCAGACAGGTGGTAGTCAGATTTATCAAGAATCAGATCATTTGTCGATACGGTATCCCGAGCAAGATCATCATTGATAATGGTTCGAATTTGAATAACAAGATGATGAAAGAGCTTTGTGAAGAGTTCAAGATCGAACATCATAATTCTTCTCCTTAAAGACCGAAGATGAATGGGGTTGTTGAAGCTGCTAACAAGAACATCAAAAAGATTGTCCAGAAGATGGTGGTAACTTATAAAGATTGGCATGAAATGCTTCCGTTTGCTCTGCATGGATACCGTACTTCAGTTCGAACTTCAACAGGTGCAACCCCATTTTTCCCTAGTTTATGGTATGGAAGCAGTACTCCCTGTGGAGGTCGAGATTCCGTCTATGAGAGTTTGGATGGAAGCTAAACTTTCTGAGGCTGAATGATGTCAAAGTAGATATGATCAATTGAATTTAATTGAAGAAAAGAGATTGACAGCATTATGTCACGGTCAATTATATCAGCAGAGAATGAAGAAGGCTTTTGATAAGAAGGTTCGACCACGCGAGTTCAGAGAAGGTGACATCATGCTCAAGAAGATATTATCTTTCCAACCTGATTCTAGGGGCAAGTGGGCTCAGAATTACGAAGGATCGTATGTCGTTAAGAAAGTTTTCTCTGGAGGTGCCTTGATTCTCACCAATATGGACGGTGAAGAGCTCCCGCGCTCCATGAACGCCGATGCAGTCACGAAGTATTTCGCTTAGGTTTGAGTTGACAGTTTGCTAAGTTGAAAACCCGAAGGGGCGACTTAGGCAAGCTTTTGGTCAGACCAGTCTTGGCATTTGAACACATTTTGGAATTCGAAGTTGTTAGGGAGAATAGAGATCATTGTTTTTGTGTAACCCTTTCTTTCATGTACTATTTCCCAAACTTTTGTAAATCGTTGGAGTCGCGTTGTTAGCGAACTACCATCTTATTAATGAAATTTGAGCATTTACCTTTTGTGGGCAAAATTTTAATTTTACGGAAAAATTTGAAACAAAGTTATTTAAAGTATTCTTATTTTAAAAATGTGTCGTGAATAATGAAAGGAATATTAACAGTTGTTCCGAGGAGGGTCAAGCCATGAAATGCAAAACAGTACAGTAATTTATCCTTGCATGATGAACATGTTTTGTTTCAAAATCGTCATGAGGTGTTGGTTGTGTAAACTTGCGTTTCTCGTGGTACCGAGTTTGGTGACTTCCCAGCTTTTCCAGTTAAGCGTTGTTTTGGTTATCATTCGAGCAGATTTCCGTAGTGTGGTACGCTTTGTCTCATGCCAGTGGTCTATTGGTATTAGAAGATTGGATTTGAATACTTTTCTCCTCAGAAGACTTGAACCTTGTGGCGTGTTACGCTCCAACGTTGCTTTGGGGTTCCAGTTCCAGTTATTTTCCGTCTTTTTATGATTGGCCGAGTATCTATTATGTCGTGACATCTTATCATCTTCGGGATATTCCGTCTGCTCGTTTCGTCAGCATAACATTCATTTATTCATTTACACTTATATCACGCATGCATATTCACATTTGTCGTTGATTTTGGGTTGTACTTTGTTTATTCAAACAACGTACATGTTCCTTTCCAAGTAGGAGGTTAGCTTAGGCAGAAAATGTGCTTCCTTTATAAATTCCCCAACTGAGCTAATCCTCATGGATGATTTTTGATTTAGCCTACCTTGTCCATTTCTGGATAGGATGAATCCCCAATCGAGTTACTTTCTCATTGGGTGGAGTCTTGTTTGACTGTTTTCTCTCCAGTCTATTCCTGGACGAAGTTGTTGTCTCTTGCATAGGCTATCTCTTGATTTCCCCAGTGAAGTCGCGAATTAGACGAATGGTGCATTTATTTTGCACATTTAAGTATGTGATCTCCTCGGGAAGGATTGATTCATGATTCTCTTTGATGAAGATTTTATTCTCTACCAGTGTCACTGCAACTTCCTTCTGAGTTATTCTTTGGAAAACGGAAAGCGGCGGTCTCTTCATGAGCAACTTGTACGTTATAGACATCATCGGAAAACGACAAGCGGCGGTCTCTTCATGAGCAACTTGTACGTTATAGACATCGGAAAACGACAAGCGGCGGTCTCTTCTTGAGCAACTTGTACGTTATTATTTTGGAAAACGACAAGCGGCGGTCTCTTCATGAGCAACTTGTACGTTATTATTTTGGAAAACGACAAGTGGCGGTCTCTTCATGAGCAACTTGTACGTTATTATTTTGGAAAAAGACAAGCGGCGGTCTCTTTAATTGAGCAACTTGTATGTTATTATTTCTGGGGTACAGCAAGTGGCGGCTTCTTTATTTGAGCAGCTTGTATGCTATTAACATCCTTGAACGACAGCAAGTGGCAGCTTCTTTATTTGAATAGCTTGCATGTTATTGACATCCCTGGACGACAGCAAGTGGCAGCTTCTTTATTTGAGAAGCTTGTATGTCATAGTATTTTTGGAAAACAGCAAGTGGAAGCTTCTTTATTTGAGCAGCTTGTATGTTATAGTTTTTTGGAAGACAGCAAGTGGCGGCTTCTTTATTTGAGCAGCTTGTATGTTATGGACATCTTTGATACAGCAAGTGGAGGCTTCTTTATTTGAGCATCTTGTATGCTATTAACATCCTTGAACGACAGCAAGATGCAGCTTCTTTATTTGAACAGCTTGCATGTTATTGACATCCCTGGACGACAGCAAGTGGCAGCTTCTTTATTTGAGCAGCTTGTATGTCATAGTATTTTTGGAAAACAGCAAGTGGCAGCTTCTTTATTTGAGCAGCTTGTATGTTATAGTTTTTTGGAAGACAGCAAGTGGCGGCTTCTTTATTTGAGCAGCTTGTATGTTATGGACATCTTTGATACAGCGAGTGGCAGCTTCTTTATCTGAGGCAACTTGTGTATCTACAATCTTATTATTATTTCAGCATTAATGAGTATATCTCGCAGAGAAGTTTGTTATGAATCTTTACCTTCAGAAGTTGGTAGTCCATCATCAGCAAATTTGATACTCTCTGTATATCTTTGACCTTGAGTTGTGAGCTCACTGATATTTTTGGATCAATAATATGTTTTATGGCCTATGCAAGATGCCTTCTTTGTTAGGGTCAGAGGTCGTATTCCCTCAATTTTATTCACCGTCAAGAGTCTGTCATTTGAAGTCGATGGCTCGTTTCCCCAGTAGTGTATAATCCATGCCTCTGTGTTTGTTGGTGTTTGATTTCTCCAGCATTGTCTTGTTTCATACAAAATCTTTCTCTGTGAATTCAATTACTACATTCATATCAAACATAATAGCGGTATCTTAGGGAAAAATTTGCGTATTATGTATTTAAGTACCTTCAATCTCGTCGAGACGAAGATTTTAATCTTCATATCTCCGGATAGAAGAAACTTAAATAGGGGCAGCTGTTGTACCCCAAATTTTGACCTAAGATACCATCTCCCATCTGCATCATTACATTGCAAGTGTTTTGACCTATTTTTATCAATTTTCAAAGCGGATTTTAAAATTCATAACTTTTTCAAGTCAAGAGCTGTTTATTTTTTGAACGCTAAATTTATTAATTGATCGATGCTAAAACAATGTTTATTAATTATTTATTATCTTAAATTTAAATAATTGGAATTTATTTTCAGTTATTATATAATTTAAAGATTTATAAATAATAAAGTAAATATTTGAAAAGAAGTTTATTAATTGGTCAGACAATGTTTATTAATTATTTATTATCTTAAATTTAAATAATTGGAATTTATTTTCAGTTATTATATAATTTAAAGATTTATAAATAATAAAATAAATATTTGAAAAGAGTTTATTAATTGATCAACAATGTTTATCTAATTATTTATTATCCTAAGTTTAAATAGTTGAAATTTCATTTTCAGTTATTACAATTTAGAGAATTATAAATAATGAAGTAAATAATTGAAGAGAAGTTAATTGGTCAATGATGTTTATTTGATTATTTATCATTCTAAATTTAAATAATTGGAATTGATTTTCAGTTATTATATAATTTAAAGAATTATAAACGATAAAATAAATAATTGGAAAGAAGGAGAGAATTAACTGGTAAAATATTGGAGTTTTATTTATTTTATTCTAATTGTTACAATTGTTTGTTTAAATACTATACTTATTTAACAAAGTATTTACAATGACAATTCTTACAAATGTTTAAAGTGAAATAAAAATTATCCTAATTTTTCTAAGTTCTAAATCTTCATCTTCTATCCAATACTCCTTTAATGCTCATTTGATTTTACCTGCAAAAGAATTAAAAGAAAAGTCAGAAATGAATATAATTAAAAGAAAAAAAATTAATTTAGCGTTCATCATTAAAAGCAAACGGCTGAAATCAGTTTTTTACCCTTTTTGCAAATCACGGGATTTCTCCCGGTTCACAAAAAGGGATGAATTTTTTTTGATAAATATGAATGCACAAGTTAAAATATGCACAAATTCACTTTTGTCAAAATTGCACATTTTTATTGTAAACTGCATAATCCAAAATCAATTGCACATTTTCAAAATCCACTGCATATTTCAAAAGCAAAACAGCATATGCAAGTCAAGTTACATTGCAAGCCAAAGTCCAACGCAAACTGTCAAGTGTGGGAAGAAGTCAAAATACATAAGGCTCCCATACTGTGCAATAGAGATGACAAAGAGATATGTGCAGTTTTAAAACCAAATATGCAAGCAAAATATTCCTATTTTTCATCATTTTCCAGCTTTCACTTTTTCAGAACTTAAAAGTAACATCACATTTTAATGTCAACTGTACTGAGGAGAGAGAAGAGAGAAAGAGTGTGGTTTTTACAGGTTTTGGCCTTAGGAAGAAAAAGGAATGGAAAACAAAAACAGCAATAATACAGTAAAGAAAAGGAAAGCATAGAAGAGGATATAGGCAAACTGAATGAAACAGTATAGTATGCAGAGGTATCATAGAAATATAGTTAAATATACCAAAACCTGAGTTATCAAGATAGAGGCCAAACGGTTATAACAACAACAAACCCCTTCAGAAAAGTGGAGAGAGTTCATAACCAGTTTTCAAGCTTTCAAAACCAAAAAAAACTGTCAAACAAATACAAGAAGAAAATTCTCAAGATACCAAAAAGCTCACCTCAAGAACCTACTATCTTGATACCAAAACCTCAATGCAACCTGCTATCTCAAAACCAACAACATATATGGCCTAAAAAACCAGTAGAACCTGCTGTATCGAGCCAAAGACCAGAACCTGTAACGCCAAAAGTCCAAACCATAGCCATTTCAAAGCCTCAACCAATATGGCCTAAACCATAAAACCTTTAAACCTTGTCAAGGCCATAACCTGCGTAAAACCAGTAAAAACCAATATGGCCTAAAAACCATAAAACCTATTCAACTTGATAAACCAGTAAAACCAGGCCAAACCTAAAGCAAAACCAGGACAAACCTGAAGCAAGGCCAAAAACACCATCAACCTTAAACCACGGCCAATCCAACCAAAGCAAAAAACCAGAACAATGCAAACCTTTATCAAATCAATGTCCAAACCATCAAGCCTCAGAATTACATCATCATAGGCTAATATAAAAAAAGGGCAACAGAAGTAAGGCGAGAAGAAGAGAGGAAAAGTATTCAAGCATCACAATCCCTCAGACAGTATCATCATAGGGCAAACATCAAGGTAACTCAGAAGCATATTCAATAAGCCAAAGAATCAGAGAAGAAGATAAAGAAGCGTTTCAAGGCGTCAAAGTCATCAAACAATAAGCATACAGCAAGCTAGCAAGAAGAGGAAAAAGACAGAGTACCAGGGAGCTTCGTTCACGTTTCCCTCGCCGTCTTGGCCTCCTACGCACGCCCCTAACCTTCCTCCTCCGTCTCCAAAGGTAACATTTCTCCTTCTCTTTCTTTCAAAATACCTCAAATAATCATAATAGTTTGGAGTCAGAATCAAATGGAAAAAAACCATCATAACATGCAGTAGCAAAAACCCCAACAAAATAAAATCGAATTGGTACCTTGAGTCTGTCGCCCTAACGCTTTGATTGGAGAGAAGAAGAAGGTGGAGGATGCTGGTGGCCATGGGCAAGGGACTCAGAGGCGAGGGAAGAAGAAGAAGGATGAAGACGAATCAAGAACGAAGGAGTGCCGCTTCTGTGCAAGACCTTAACCCCTTCGCTAACCCTAACGCAAACTAAAACCAAATGTGTTTAACCCTAATTTTGTTTCAACAATTGGACTAAACCCGTTTCCTGCCTAAAGCCCAACGAATCCCATTTTGCACCTCCCCGTTCTATTTCTGTTTTGGACCCTTAGAACCCCTTTGGCCCATATATTTGTTTATCTAACCCTCTATTTTCTAATACACCTATGCCTATTTATTCTCTTTTAGTTTTTTTTTAGAATTATTATTAATTTAGTTAATTAATAAAGTTAATCAAATAGATGTAATTCAATTTTAAATAATTTGATCATTTTTATTAAGTTTAGGTTTAATTTAGTAAATTTTAGTATTCCTTTTTTTAATTAGATTTAAGTTAATAACTTTTAAAGTTTTAATTTAGTTTAGATTTATTTATTAATTCTCAAAATAATACCTTATATTAATATTTTTAAAAAAACATATAAAAATAGAAACTTAAAAAACATTTTATTTAATTAATTCCCTCGCTTTAATATTAGATAAAAATATAAAAAAATGCATGTTCACGCCATTTAATCTGTTTATTTAATCATTGTTGTAGTTATATATAACTTAATCATCATCTATCTAATTTCCTGTTTGATTATTCAGTATTTACTTGTTTATTCCGTTTACGTCTAAATCCAAGATAAAAAACGATTAAATTTGTTGACTTCATGTCCTCAAGTCCAATCGCGCGAATATCTTCATTTCATTAAAAACTTAAGATAATTTTTCCCCGAATATTCAATCTTTTCAAAACTTATACCTTTTAAGCCAAAACTTCGACATTAGGTCGTCGTACCTTCAAAAAACCGTCCGTACCCCTTTTCGGCCAAAACAATTTATTTTAAATCAAACGAACATTTTAATAAACAGATATTTCAAAAGGTTCCTATAGAGTACTATAGATACATTGGGTGCTAATACCTTCCCATTGTGTAACCAACCCCCGAACCATAGATCTCTTTTCAAAAACGCCTTGTATTTTTATTACTTTTAAAAAGTATCATTTTACATTGCATATTTAGGGTTTTATTTCGCTCTTTCCCCTTTTCCCTTGGAAATAATAAAGCGCGGTGGCGACTCTAGCTTTTGTGAGACGAATTAATCAATAATTCGATCTCCGATTTACCCCGCTACATTTTTTATCGCTACAGATACATAATAAGAAAGCTTGTGAAAAATCCTTCAACTTGGTCAATGTGTGTGGAAAGCTTAATTGTGAACCATTTGAGAGAAAAATGGCTTAGAAGTTTCATGCGCAAGGCATGAATTTTGCTAGACAGACTAGCTTGCTACGCGCGTATTTTTGACAAACACTTGTTGTGTCAATTTGATGGCTTAATTTATTTTGATTCAAGACCCAACTGGAAAACTGAAAAGGATCATTGTGTTGCTTATTGTGAGGGATTTCTATTGACCTTGGAATCACTCAAAATATCCAAGAAATGAGTGTGTTATGGTACATTAAAATTGGTGGTTCAACCTGACCACGCATGGATACCATGAAGGCCATGCACGCGTGCACGGCAGGCCTTGTCAGACCTTATTTTTTCCAAACTTCTCACATAAATATCTTTATACTTCAAGCTTCAAACCTCAAAATTCAAAACATCACACTCATCTACATGTTGCAAGCTTTCAAAATGCCTCTCTTGTTCGAAATTCGCACGAACCATTTTTGAGAATTTGGTTTGGAAAGAAGGTTGACCTCTGGGTTATACATACAGTCAGTTTTGTAGAATTCAATGTATGTTTTGTTTTATATAGTTACTAAACTTTTGTGCACATGCTTGGCACGAGATCACTCTCTCATTTAGTGCCAAAACAAGCTAAACAAGTCACACATACTGCATGACCTCTATTCCATTTATGGCAAAATTCTCTCTTTTAAATTTATGATCCCATGTGCATGCCTGCCACCTTATCATGTCACACGAATAACACTCATTTTCACTATTTTTTCACTCATAAAAACGCACACAATGGTTGTATCATGATACAAAACGCAGACTGCAAGCATAACAATTCTAGTTTGACAGCTTTGCCCCCATTGCCCTCTAACGATCTCCAAGTGCCAATTACTTGATTTCCCTCACTCTTACAAGTCTATATAAGAGATCCTCACTTTCATTTAAAGGAAAAGGCGAGCTTTATTCACAAAATCACTCTCTCACAAACTTCATTCCCTCTCTCTCAAGTCAGATTTTTTGTTCTACTTTTCCTGTCAAGTTTCTTCGTGCAATATCATTTCCTCTTGCTCCATTCGTCGTTGTGAGGGTGAATAGTTGAAGATCCAGCGGGTTTCTCATTCAAAAATCAGAGGCCACGGCTGAATTTATTTTTTAACTCACAAGGTGAGCTTCTAAAATCTGAATTATCCTCATGCTAACTTGAATTTTTTTTGTAGAAATTGCGTGATAACGTATTTGGTAAAACAATAGGTCTTTGATTATTCAAATTTTGAATGCAGGTCGTATTTGTGGTTTTGAAACTTGGTAAAAATGTTATTTCAGTGAACTTCGTGCTATGATTTCTTGGTGATCTATTGATGATTTTGGTTTCTATGAGTCACACAATGTAGTTGGATGTATGAGCTTTTCTTTGAACTTTGAATCATGAAAAATGGTTAAGAATTGAAAGAGAACTCTAAGTTTGAAAATTGTATGTTAGATCTGGAAATTTGAACATGTTTGGAGGTTTGCGATCAATGTTCTTCACACACATTTTTCTCATTCGTTCATGAATAATTTCCGAAAATTATTGATGTTAGGTGATAATACTCTGTGAGATCTTTATTTTGATCTATGTTTTGTTCAAGTTCATGGAGAATTGAAGAAGTCGCGTTTTGAAAGTAGAGGTATCAAAGTGGTTTAAGGTGTTAGGGTTTTTTCTGTTAATAGGGACGACGCGTGTCATTTTTTGTTTTAGCATGGTTTAAAGTGTTTTACAGCACTTTCTTAAAATAGAAGATATAATTGGTTTTTGTTTTATTTGAATTTGTATTCAATTTTAATTCTTTTGTGCATTTTTGTTAAAATAGTTTGAGCTTATCAAAAATTGTACAAAAAATATGTTAGATCATATAATTAGTATATTTTCATAATCTGATATTTATTTTTACATTTTTGCATGTTTGATCAATTAATTAATTCGTGGCATTTTATTAGTATTTTTAATCATCATTTTTTGCATTTTGATTTATTTCACTATCTTCCTTAAACCTAAAAAATACAAAAAAAAAATAATTTCTAGTATCCTTATGATTTTATCTTGATTTTTGAATTTTATTTGTAGTTTTCATAATTTTTTACCACTGACTTCAAAAATTGGAAAAGATTAAACATCATTTTAGAGATTCTGTTTGCTTACACCACAAGTTTGATTTATTTGGATAATTATCAAAATTTGTAAAGGTCAATTGGCTTTGGTTTGTTATCCTTGAATATGTTAAGTATTTGGAAATCAATTTTTCTTGAATTTATCCTTTGAATTACCTTTTTTCCCAAAATAATCTGCAAAATTTGTCTAGTTAGAGCTTTATCTCACCTAGTTGTGGAAGCTGAATTTTGTTTTCACTTTTCCCTTAACCTTCAAGGATCCAAGTTGATTAGTTATGACTTTTTTAAGCCGTAAGATCCTTAAAACAATTTCACTTGATTTTTTTAGATGGTTTTTCTATTTTTAAATGATTTAAGTTTGTGAACTTGTCCTTTGAGTTGTATCTCATAAAAAATGTTTCCATCTAGTTTCTTTTGTTCATATTCTGGAATAAATCTTATAAGCTATTGACACTAATGAATTGACTTACTTTTGTGTGATTTTGCATAATTTTATTATGTCTCTAACTATTTTTCCCAATTTATTTTGGGTTGGTTCTCTAATTTGAGCTCTTTTCTCATACTTTTGTGTTTGATGATTTTGTTTTACACTAATCTTGATCAGATTTTAACTTTGGAATATTTCTTCTAACTTGTATGCATGTATTAGACTTTGAAATGATTTTGGTTTGATTTTATAAGTCTTGTTTATATATTTGGTTGATTTAATTTACTCAATGCATGCTTTGATGTTCATTTGAATTAGAGGTAAAGGGAATGCATTTGTGCAACCCATAAGAGATCAAATCCTTCCATATTTATCATTCTCATTACGGGTTTAGATACTTGAGTTCATCAATGAACCATTCAAGTTCTCAAAGCATGTGTTTTATTGTCAATTTTTGTTTGATAACCACTAGTGATCATGGTTTAGGAGGTTGCTTTTGTGCACAACCATTTGAATACCATTTGGTCCAATTTAATCTTAATCCTTCATTATTATCACCTTGTAAGGTGTAATTTGTTTTCATACAATGCTCCTTTGATCCTTGATTGGCATTTCATTTCCCATTAAACATGGTGATAAGTTAGGAGCTAGATTCAATAGTTTTGACCTAGTGTGTGCTTGTTTTTGCTTGAGGACTTGAAGTACATTGTTGGTGGGCTTGAGTTTTGATCTAAACCTATGTGTGTATTTCATTTCATCATGCTTTTAATTCCCCTTGGTTGAAACATCACCGTCAACTCATCTTGATGACACAATAGGAGTTATACAATTGTTTTTGACCTAATTTGTGTTTGTTTGCTTGAGAAGACTTTATGTCCCAAATTTATTAATGTTTAAACATTTAATTTACTTCTCTTATCATCTATACTCTCTATGCTCCTATGATCCACTTGGTTAGTTTTCACTTGCTAATTCATCACGGTGACACAATGAGAGCTATATTTACCTCTTGCTTTTGGTTTAGAATTTTAGTTGTGGATGTTTGCTTCTTATGATTTTGAAACTTGTCCCAACTTTCTACCTTGATTTTGGTTGTTGCCCATAAAATCCAAGGAAACTGAGTTTAAATTACCTTGATTACTTTGCTTATATAGCTTAAGGTACTATATTTCTCCAATATCATGACACTTAAGTATGTTACCTTGTTAACATTTCTTCAAGTTTTAGATTCATGATTGGTATCTTATGAGGGTATTATCATCACCAAAGGACAAATAATATTCTTGATTGTTTTCATTTGATATTTATCAACTTCATTTGATCTAAGACACAATGCCTTTACTTCCTTTTAGATGATCTTGCTCATCAATTAGATGATTTTGTTTATGTATGAAGTTTCAACTTCTACTTGGTTACTATTGAGTCTCATCTTGATATAACTTATCATATAAGTCACAAATTTCGTGATTCTCAAATCATGCACTCTTTGTTCAAATCCATACTTTCTCAATGTAAACTTGTTTGTTTGTTTCTTTTCGACACTTCCCCTTTGTATGATACATGTGTGACTTTTCTTGTGTGGCTTATAATGTTTGAATGTGATTTATATATATTTGGCTTGCTATTGACTTGTATGACGGGATATTCCCTTAATCATGTTCATCTTTCATATACACTTTCCTCGCACTTCTTTCACTCTTAGGGTGTAGTTTGGGGTTCATTTTTTACCTGGTTTTATTATTGTACCTAAGATTACCCTAGTGGGTTCTTTTTGGTGCTTATATAGGTTTTAAGATACCTTATGTGTTTACTTCTGATCTCATTTTTATCGGACTTGTTTCCCATGTTTACTCGACCAATCAAGCCCATTCTTAGCCATGATATATGATAAATGCATGGCATGTTTACGTTCACATTTTTATCTTACCTTGTTAATACTAATCATTTCGTTGAGTTGTGTAAGGTACTTCATGGGCCTTCTTTAGTATGTGTTCCCCTTTATTTGTGGAATACAACTTCGCTTTTGAGGCAATCTATTTTGTTTCTCATATATATATATATATATATATATATATATATATATATATATATATATATATATATATGTGTGTGTGTGTGTGTGTGTGTGTACTTTTGTGTGCTTTGTCTGTCTGTATTACCTTGTACAGTGTTTGTATAGTTATGTCCGCTACACACTATTCATGATTTATTTTCACATTGAAGCCTTAATGTTTATGTTTGACGACACGACTAATGACTTGTTTCTTTGTTGATGCTAGCTTGTTCGAAGATCTTCGGGTTTCATTATTCTTTAGTTTCTTATTTGGATATTATATCCGTTCAGTAATTTCTCATCTGATTTATTCTATCCCGCAATTTTTGCTTTCTTAGGATTGGGAGTCTGTGCCACTTGACAACCAATTATGGAAGTCCTCACTAGGAGGCCATGTTTTTGTTTGTTTAATGATTGTGCCCATATCATATTACATATGATAAGTCCTCAAACGAAGGCAAGTGGAAAGGGTTCATAACAAACCCCCATACATTCTAGTTTGTGTCGTTCCTAAGCTCACTTTATACAAGTAGATGCTCTGAACATGTGCCCAAGATCTGAATTAATTTAAGCCTTTTAAAGGCAAGTGAAAAGGGTTCCTGCAATCGGATCCCTATGCTTTTTTAATCTTGCGTTGACCAACACTGATGCTTAGTGTACACATAAACTATATCTCTTCGCTCAGATCTTTCTTGCCCTGGTAATTGATACCACGGTTAAGGACCTTTTATATTCTCACAATTTTATGGCTTGGTTGACTCGGGTAATTCGCTCCCCTTGGCTATGGCTTGACCTTTGGTCAGATGCTTGGTTGCTTGTCTATGGAGGGACCTCCCCTTTTACTACTTGGCATGCGCCTTGTAGGTGTTTGATATTCGAGTGATGCTCGAGCTTTTGTTTTCCCAGATGTTTTACCATCTGTTTGTTTGATTTTTTGTCACATGATCTGTGACATTTTGTTTGCCATGCTCCCTTATGATCGCTTGTTAAGGCTAGTTGTCGAACTAGACATTAAGATAGGAATCCATGTATGTTCACTAAGGTAGATACGCCCCTTTCAAAACTCAACCATAGGGCCATCATTGTATGATAATATTAGGGGTAGTGCTAGGCTAGTCTCTTTTAGATGTTTTTTTTCTCTTTTCTTTGCATACTGCATCTTAAAACTAAAACTCTTTTCTTGGTAAATCATAAAACATCTCTAATGAACTTAAATCCTTCTTATAGGTAAAAAATACAAACCAATCTTAATTGTTTGTGCGCCTTTTGGCTCTGTTTTTAACTTTGATAAGTTGACATCTTACCGCTCTTACCATGATATTTTACTATCTTTGTGTCGATGCTTCTCCATCGCTTATGTTTGTTATCCTACTTTAATTTACAATATCCTCGTTAGGTATGATGTTTTTATCATCTAAATTGATGTTTCTCCATCCTTTCCATGATGCTTTGCTATCTTTGTGTCGATGTTTTGCCATCGCATAAGTTTGTTATCCTACTTTGTTTTTCAATATCATTATTAGGTGTGATGTTTTATCATCTAAGTTTTGATGTACTGTCATCTTTGCCATGATATTTTACTATCTTCGTTATGATGTTTTACCATCACATATGTTTGTTATCCTACTTTAAATTTTCAATATCATTGTTAGGTGTGATGTTTTATCATTTTATCTGATATTTTGCTATCATGCTGATATTTTAACATCTTATCTGAGTTTGTCTTGCCATGTGATGTCTTGTCGTCCTTGTTTTGATGTTTTATCATCGTTGTTAATGTTTTGTCATTTTCTTTTACGTTTTACCATCTTTCTTATTGCTTTTGTTTTTTAACTAAAAAACACAAACCAACCAAAATATGTGATCCGTACTACGACTGCTCTGATTACTTAAAAGGGATACATAGGCATTAAGGTAGGACCCGAGCGAGCACAACTTTATTTTCCCTACATTATTTTCTATTTTCTTTTGCATGCATTCCCTCTTTGCATTTTCTTTTAGCTCTTAAGCATTATATTTGAAACACAACCTTTGATTAGAACAACATGAGTGGACACCGTAGAGTACTAAGGGCGTGTGGGGTGCTAATACCTTCCACTCGCTTAACAGACTCCCTTACCCTTATCTCTTGGTCGTTTGACCTTGATTCCACCCTTATCAGGTTTACTTGATGTTTACGTTTCCCTTTAGGTGAGATAAAAAATATTTAGTGGTGAATTTTGCGATGACGGTTCGACCAGTTGTTTAAGATTCTTCTTTCAAATATTATTGATTTACACAACTACTTGTGAGTACCAATAATATTCTCAAGAAAAACTCGTCCAAGCGTAGTATCGTATAACGGTTAAATCAAGACTATCCATGTTCAAAGGTCTAAAATTCTTTACATGGTCCTAATATGGCTTCAAGATTATCCATGTCAAATTGCATGTCTTGTACTACAAGTTTGCTCAGTCAATTGCTCAAGTGTTGGAAAATCAATTGTACTAGGTCAAAAGTCAATTGTGGCCTATATACAGTCAAACTTCAATATTTTTGGTCAACATCAACATTTTGAAGTGGTATATATCATTTTATCAAGGGTTGATCATGATTCCTCAATAAATGCTCCTAATTCATTGAAAAGTCAAGAATTGATAAATCGGGGTTTCTATAGGAAAAGTCAACCAAACTTTTACCAGGAATAAATTTCTCATACTTCATCAATGTTTACCTAACCAAAGCTCATTTTGAATAGAATACAATTCCCTACATCTTCTCTTCATCCCACAAGTTCAAGAGATTCACCATTTGAAAGATATAAGCTCAAATTTTAAAGATCATTTTCAAAAAGTCAACAAAAGCCACTTTTTACCAAGACCTTTTACATCAAGATAACATCTTCAAATAAAAAATTGATCAAAAGAGAGATTGAAGTAGACATCTTAATATTTCTAAAAAGTCAAAGATAATCATCATGAGATAAATATTGAGCAAGTTATGGCTTGCCCAAGTTGGGAAAATTTGGAAAATGTCAATAATTGTGCATTGAGCAAACCTAAAATATTAGGTCAATCACCTAACTTTTCGAGCTTTAAAACTCTCCATGACCTTGTGGAGGATCTCTAAAACCATTTTGGCATGACCATGATTTTTCTTGTATTTTATTTTGATTTTATTTGATTTAAAAATAAATAAAATGGGAGAAATACTAGAAAATATGGGCCATGACATTTAGGCCTGACTTGGCCCATTAAGAGGACCCATGTTTCATACAAGATTCATCACAAGTGTCCAGATACATTATCTTGATTTAAAGAGGCAAGAATATGCAATTATGGCATTTTTTCAAGATGTTTGATTTTGCTTTCATGGACTATGATTAAGATTGATTCTTACCATAATATCTTGTCCTCTCCATCTCCTCTATATAAGGATCATGTTAGCAAGCCAAACACATGCTGGAAACACACCAAAAGAGCCATACATAAGTTGAGAAAAAATTATAAAGTTGCAAAATTTCAAACAGACACCTCCAACCCGTTTCCATCCAAATAAACCTCTCATTTCAATCCCTGAGATCATCAGGAGATCATCCAGGCCATTTTCCAGACTTGTAACACCCTAGAACCTCAGATCCACGCGTCACCGGACTTGGGTAAATTTTGAACTAAAAACCTTTCATACATGTAATATAAATCAATTCATTTCTTACATTCATGTTATTATAGTTATTTGTGGATGTTCTAACGTGCTTCATGTGTGTGAAAGGGCCAGAATTATAGATCACCATTATCAACGACTTTTAAACAGGGATCTTAGAATCTCATGATACAGGAACCTTCAGATCAAATAAAGGCCACCATTGAATTCCTTGGTAAATTTTAAGGGGGGTGGGATGTTTTAGTTGCTTTGAAATTGCGTATTTTGCAGGTTTTGTTTTTTTGTCTCGCCGGAGAAGGTGATTGTGACCACCGTGGCCGGTGGCCTGACAAATTGCAGGCAGCAATCAGAACTGGCATGGTGTTATCCTCGCGTCTTATTGTTTCAATATAAACATTTGTTTCCTCTCTGCACTCCTGATTGGCTCATTCAAACATCAGGGCCCCACCTGAAGCGCGCGTGATTTGCTGACTAAGACTTAACTTTGTTTTTCCAATATATTATTATTATTTGATATATATGAATGATTGATTAGGCAACTCAACTAGTAAGACGCGTTGGTGTGAAAGGACGGGACATGGGTTCGAATCCCAGGTCCAACATTTTGTTTTATTAACATTTGTTGATAGCAGATCCCATGTGTACAAGTCCAGTTAGCGCACGATATGGCCTCCAATCTGGGCCATCAGTTACCAATAAGGGATTATCCCACGCTCCTGGGGTGCTCCTTTATGATGGACCTCCCAGGAGCCAATAAAACCAGATTAAGCCGCCTTTGGGCTCTTGCATTTGGGCCTAGCAAAATTCCAGCCATGCACCTCCCATTTTGCTTCTGCATGTCCATGCCCATTTTATTTGGTCTTCTTGTTCTTTTTTTGTTTAACATTTTTCATTTAAATTTTTTTATAATAACCTAAAACAAATAATAATAATAATAATTATACTTAGGATAAACTTTAATTTTGTAAATTAATTAGATTAATTATGTTTACTTATTTTTATCAATTTAAAATCAACTAGACATAGGTTTATTTCATTCAAATACTTTCTTAAATAAAAAATTAAAAAAAATATTAGAATTGGGATTTTTTTCATTCACTATTTATTTTCTTAATTAAAATTATATTTAAGTTAATTTAATTATTTTCTTAAAATGAACAAAAACCAAAAAAAAAAAGATTTTCCTTGTTTACTTAGAATTTTCCTTTGGTACTTAGACGTAATACTTTATTTCGTGCGCGTTACTTTTATTCTCGCATTTTACATAAATATTGTAACTGATTATGGATGTAATAGTTTAAGATTTAAAACTCTGCACTTTACTTCTTACACTTATAATGTATCTCTCCCAAAGCCGTGTAATAGCTTAGGATTTATCTTTCTGCATTTTATTTTCTGCACATTTATTGCTTTATTATTTTACTATATTACTGTTAGTAAATAGGCGTGTATGGAAAGACTGAAATTAAAACGATTAGATAAACCTAAAAGGCGCAAGATAAATGAACTGAAACAATACACTTGCACATGCTCACCCCTAGGGTATCTCCCACTTCGGTTGCCTTCCAAAACAGTCACAATTCTTGAAAATGTGAGAATTTTTAGTGATTGTCCTTGATTTCAAGAGATCACGAGTCCCTCGATGACCCTTTCGACTGTTGCCTCGGTTAAAAAAGTGATCTTAAAACTTTAGGGCAATTACTAAGAGTTCTTGCCCAGTTGCCTTAGTCATCTTAAACATCTCTTCGATAGTCCCTCAAGATCCAACGATAAGGCTACCTACTCACTAATAGTAGGATATCACTATCTAAAGGAAAGGAGGAAAAGAACACCTATTTTGAGTAGGTAGATAGTTGTTAAGTACTTGCTCAAAACAATCTTTTTCACACCACACTTTAAAAACCTTTTCAAAAACACTTTATAAACACTCTTGAGGATTGATACAAGAGTTATCATAAAGCAAACAAACTTTTCAAAACACACAAACACGAAAGAAATTTTCAAAAATGAGCAAGTACCTAAGAGCCTGTGGAAAACCACAGATGGAAAGGATGCTAATACCTTCCATTTCCATAATCTACCCCCCTTACTCAGAAACTCTCGAAAAAGGTCTTTTTCTGTTCTTTTCACCCTTTCCTTTGTTGGATAAAAGAAAAGTCGGTGGCGACTCTTGCTTACCGCACATTTGCAAATACAAAATGCAAACCAGTATAACAGTCAGTTCTGCCACCGTATCACAGAATTTGCGACTCTACTAGGGAAGAAAATAAAAAGTCGGGTTTACCTTAGGGTCTAGTTCATTTTAAAATTGCTTTCTTTGTTTTCTTTGATTGCTTTACTTTTAATGGTTTGTTGGGGTATTATAGTATAGATCCTATACCCAGATCTTGGGACACTTTTTAGGTAAACATCAATAGATCGTGGAGACTGTATGGTGTAGACTGATATGGTTGAAGAGATAGTTGTGTTGGTGTTACACTTTGGTTGGTACGAGGCCGCCGCGTGGTGTCGTGAAGCACTAACAAAACCTTAGAACCTTAGTTAAACAAACTTGGCCATTAGAAAGTAGTGAGACAACCTGTCTAGGTGTAAAGCTGGGAATCAGTTGATACTCGATACTAGACTCATTGAGATTGGAATTTCGGGATGTTTCGGCCGCAAGAAAAGATTGCTAAGCTGAAATAATACTGATAGAGAAAGATCAGTGATATTGAGATTCCTTAGAACCCGGTTACTATTTCTAACACAGGTGGAACCAGTTGAACATTCAAGAGGGTACTTACCTTAAACCAAATGCAAGCCTTTGAACCTAAGGTCTATTGTGTGATTTGCTTTTGTTTATCTGTGATTTAAGCATAATCATGATATCATACATAATCATAACATCCATTTTTTCGTTTCACTAACCATTTCAAGGACCAAGGGAATTTATCTTTGTTTTGTTTTGCAAATCATGGCTTCCGCTCGTAGAAATACTATCTGAGTCGGCTTCGTGAGAATACCTCTCCAACACAGAGAGCTAGTATCAAGGGTTCCTGATACTTCTTTGTTCACCAAGAACTATTGTCAACTTCTCAATCTGATTACCTCAGGTTTTGAAGAGAAGATGATGAGTGTGCTCTTTCAATTCTTTAACCCTAAGCACCATTGCTTCACCTTTTCATACTATCAGTTGGTGCCCACCGTGGAAGAGTTCTCTCAAATATTGGGAATACCTATTTTGGATCAGTTTCCTTTCACCGGTTTGGAAGAACCTCCAAAGCCCGAGATTATTGCAGCAGTTTTGCACCTTAAATGGTCGAACATTGTATCCAACTAAAAAACAAGAAGCAGAGTTACGGGTTTTCTAGCCAAGTTCCTAATAGAGTAGGCTCAACTGTTTTGGGATGATTTGGACTTCAAGGCTTTTGAGGAGGTCTTGGCCCTTCTAATCTATGGGTTAGTATTGTTCCCTAATCCAGACTTACTAAAAGATGTGAATGCTATCAAGGTCTTCCTCTCTCACAACCTTGCGCCCACTTTATTTGGAGACATATTGCATACCTTCCACACTCGTACCACGAAGAAAAGAGGGATTCTTATGTTCTATGTGCCATTGCTTTCGAGGTGGTTTATTTCACACCTCCCTAAATCAGTCCTGAAGAATGAAGAAGGTTTGGGCTGGTCGGAAAGGATAATGTTACTTTCTCACGCGGATATTCTCTGGTATTCCCGATCTGTGGGAGATATTTCTATTATTGACCGCTGTGGGGAATTCCCTAATGTCCCACTACTCGGAATTAGGGGAGGCATAACTTATAATACTTCTCTGGCTCTATGACAATTTGGTTATGCTCGAAGGGATGGTCCTCACGAGATGCTTATCTAGGGCATTATGTTTAACTATGAGGATGATGTTCAAGGGTATCGTCAGAGGTTCATACAAGCTTGGGGCATGGTAAACATATTTGATACCAAGACTTTGGGGCCGAGACTTCCATCCCTATGGAACCTTATTTCCAATGGGTACGAGTTCGTGCTCAGAACCTTGTGATGCCATATATAGCCATCTTACCAGTGATTATGGATCCCATTAACGAAGGGGGTGTTCCTTATACAGTTCTCCATCCCGACATGCCCACTGATCTTGAAGAGATGCAGAGATCCTGGATTTAGCTGAAGAAAGAGCGGGATACATTTAGAGATAATTTCTATACCCATGAGAGGAAAGTGTTGGAGCTCACGAAGAAACTCCACGAAGAAAGAGGTCTTAATTCCTATCTCGGCACGAAGAGGAAGCTACCATGGGAAACCTGATATCTTAATTTTTAGAATTTGTCAATTGTAGGCCTAAAAGGCAATTGTATTTTGAATTCTACTAATAAGATCTTTGTTTTATTTTATGCTCACAAATTTAAATTTCACAAAGTCCTTGAAAACATTGCATACGCATATCATACATGTCATTGCATAAACAAGTTTCAAAGAAGGGTTCTCATCTTCTTTGCTGTTTATTTCAACAAGTAAAGAAATGGATCTTGAACAAAACATCAAGGATCTCCAGGCACAAAACGTCCAGATCCAGCAAATGATTGTGGCTCTAGATAAAGGGAAAGAAGATCTGAAAGCTCTCATACTGAAGGACAAAAAGAAGAAGCCATAGAAACCAACTGGGGTAGTGAATCTGGGAAGAAGGATCAGAGGACCAGGGCGGCGAGCTTCAGAACTAGTAACTTCATCAAAAGAAGGAGACAATCAGGAAGGGGAGACAAGAGAAGAAGACCTCAGTCCGGAGGAATCTGATGATGGATATGATTATAATGAGGAGAAGTATCCTCCTTCTGATGATAAATACAAACAAATGGAGGATCGTCTGAATGCAATGGTAATCTAGAAGGTTCTTGGGTTGGATTTTGAAGAGCTAGGCTTGGTTTCTAGGGTTATCATCCTACAGAAGTTTAAGGTTCTCGTGTTTGCTAAGTATGATGAGGTCTCGTGTCCCGAGATACATCTCCGATCTTATGTGAGGAAGATTCAGCCTCACACCGCTAACAGAGATTTGTGGGTCCACTTCTTCCAAGACAACCTATCTAGGATTCAACTAGAGTGGTTATATCAGTTGAAGGGAACCAATATCCGTAACTGAGAAGACCTGGTTGCTGCTTTCTATAAGCAGTACCAATATAATGCATACCTTGCTTCGACCCGCACAAAACTCCAAAGTATGTCCATGGTTTCAAGCGAGGGCTTTAAAGACTACACCCAGAAGTGGAGAGACCTAGAAGGAAGAGTCCAACCCCCTCTGTCTAATAGGGAGTTGGTGGATAGGTTTTAAAGTACTCTATCTGGTCTATTTTTCAACCATCTTATTGGAAGCTCCTCAGTTGGTTTTACTAAGCTGATATTAACTGGAGAAAGAGTGGAAGCTGGTATTAGAAGTGGCAAGATTCAAAAGGAGGCCTCTTCAAGTTCAAGAAAGAGACCTTTTGTAGGAAAGAAAGAGGTCAATGCTGCTTAAACTCAAATAAATTAGGGAAGAACCGAACGCCGTCCAACGTTAGGGGTAGTAATGATATCCAAGCCTGCAGCTACCCAACAACGAAACAACCAGCCTAGAGCAGAAAGGCCTATGAGATAGTTCACCCAGATCAATATGACTTTGTCTTAAGTCTTACCCCACTTATTGAAATCTAATCTGGTAACTTTGAGGGAAGCTACCAAGAATCCCAACACCGCATATCCTCGCTAAAACCCAAATGCTCGATGTGCCTACCATTCAGAAAGTCCAGGCCATGATACAAACAACTGTTGGGCTTTAAAGAATAAGGTGCAGGATCTGATCGAGGCAAAGGAGATTGAATTCGATGCTCATGAGATTCCCAATGTTATAACTGATCCCATGCCCAAACACGGTCGTGGTGTTAATGTTGTTGATGTTGATATGTTTGTTACTTCTGTTTAGGAACTTGTTACTCCTCTCATGACTATTAAGTGGAATTTGTTGCAAGCCAATTTATTTCCGGACTATGGTGAAGATTTCCACTTATGCTTCTCTCTCTATCGATTGGTTGCTATTTGTTGAAAGCAAGTGTTCAACGCCTGATGTATGATAAAGAGATCCTATTTAAGAAGTATCTTGTCACAACTATTTCCTGTAAAGATGTTTCGATCATAAACATTTTCGCCAATCCTCCCAGGGTCTCCACCAAAAGACCCGTCAAGATTACATCTGCTCCAAAGTTGGCTCCCCTGATCATCACTATGCCAGGGCCAATACCATAGTCCTCGGACAAAGTTGTTCCCTAGAATTATGTGGCTGACGTTTATTACCATGGCGTCAAGCAAGACCTGTTGTCTACTGAAGACAAAGTTTCTGAAAATTCTGATCCCGACATCGGCAATATCGTTGGGACCAGTAAAATAATAAGAATCAAAAGAGTGTTCTCACTCGAGATTTCTCCTCCTAAAGCCGTCACTATTCCTATGATCATTCCTACTGTTGTTCCTGCTAATTCTACCACTACAACTCCTGTGATTACTCTTGTTTCCACCCTTTCCATCGAGTCAGACGAGACTCATGCCAAAGACATATTGGTTGATCCTGTCCAGACGAAGGTGCATTCAGAATCCATTACAGAGGCTTCCAAGAAGGAAATGGAAGAAATCTTAAAGATCATTAAAAGGAGTGACTACAATGTGGTCTAACAGCTGGGGTATACCCCTTCAAAGATTACAATGCTGGCCCTACTATTGTGCTCCGAAGCTCATGCAAAAGCTTTGGTGAAATTCCTTAAAACTGCTCATGTGCCACAAGAAACCTCCGCTGATAATGGATTGGGTTTTTCTGATGCTGATTTCATACCCATAGGAAGGAAACACAATGATGCGCTGCATGTCTCCATCGAGTGCATGGGCACTACTTTGGCCCATGTACTAGTGGATACCAGTCCATCGCTGGATGTTATTCCCGAGAAGGATGTTGACAAATTAGACTGCGAAGGTTTGACTCTGAAGCCCAGTAACATTGTGGTGAGGGCTTTCGATGGTTCAAAAAGAATGGTGCACGATGAGGTGGACATCCCTATCAAAGTTAGTTCCCAAACCTTTGAATCCACGTTTTACGTGATGGATATCAGACCTTCTTATTCTTGTCTGTTGGGTCGCCCTTGGATCCATGGGGTTGGAGTTGTTACTTCTACTTTGCATCAGATGTTGAAGAACCCAATAAAGGGAAAGATTGTCACAATGCATGGTGAGGAGGAGTACATGGTAAGCCACCTGAACTCTTTCAGATATGTGGATATGGACAACGATTTCATCGAGACTCCTTGTCATAATTTTGAAGAGGTGCCTAAGACCATGGCTACAACCGAGACTGTTACCAGTATTCCAAAGATCACCAGACCTACATTCAAGATGGCTTCACTCAAGGATGCCAAGGAAGTCATTAAAGAAGGTGGGTGTACCATTTGGGGCCAACTCCTTGACATTCCATACAAATCTGATAAGTTTGGCTTGAGTTTCACTTCAGGGGATCAAAGGGTTGTTCGTCGTGCTCGCACCAGAGGACCTCCCCTACGCATCAACAATCATGGGATCAGCACTTTAGAAGACAATGATGGTGACTATGACATGGACAGCTGGATTTTCCCTACTACCAACGGTGGACCCAATAACTAGACAACTAAACACCTTGT
This sequence comes from Vicia faba, assembly GCA_948472305.1. Classification (NCBI taxonomy): domain Eukaryota; kingdom Viridiplantae; phylum Streptophyta; class Magnoliopsida; order Fabales; family Fabaceae; genus Vicia; species Vicia faba. The sequence continues at coordinate 1,435,319,784 of OX451737.1, read as the reverse complement.
GCCGATTACTTTTATTCAGGAGTAATTGTCCTTTTGTTTTTCTGGATATGTAATAAATGAACAATATAAACTCTATGGTCTTGTGTCTTTCCCGGGGCACAATGGTTTATTTGTGAGGGTTATCATTTTTCAATGTCATATGTCATTAATAAAGCATTGGACGTTTTGCATACAAATTTGGCGCTCTCTGTCTTTCTTTCCTTCTTTTTTTTACTTTTTCAATAAATCTATGCTCGTACACACACTCACGTATCAAACTGCAGATCCATATCCACTTTGGATCCCATTGATAATGGTTCTGCTATTGCCAGTTATGTCTTTGAAAATCCGACCAACCAAGCCGAGGACGAAGGTGAGGAAGATTATGAGGTACCAGGAGAGCTTGCTAGACTGTTACAACAGGAAGAAAGGGCTATACAACATCACGAAGAGCCAGCTGAGATAGTGAATCTGGGCATGGAAGAGGACAGAAAAGAAGTCAAGATAGGTGCAAACTTGGAATATAGTTTCAAAAAGCAATTGATATAGATGTTTCATGATTATGTTGATATCTTTTCTTGGTCATATGAAGACATGCCCGGACTAGACACTGATGTTATGGTTCTTCGCCTGCCGACAAAAGAGGACTGCCCTCCAGTAAAGCAGAAGGTTTGTCATATGCATCCTGAAATGTCAGAGAAGATCAAGGCAGAAGTTATGAAACAGTTCAACATTGGGTTCTTAGCTATCACCTCCTATCCATAATGGGTTTCTAATGTAGTTCCGGAGCCTTAGAAGGACGGAAAGGTACGTATGTGTGTGGACTACAAATACTTGAATAGGGAAAACCCCAAGGATGACTTTCCACTTCCCCACATTGATGTTCTGATTAATAACACTACACAACATAAGATATTCTCCTTCATGGACGGGTTCTATGGTTACAATCAGATCAAGATGGCACCCGAAGACATTGAGAAGACAACCTTCGTCACACAGTTGAGCACTTTTTGTTACAAAGTGATGCCATTCGGGTTGAAGAACGCGGGGGCAACCTATCAGCGAGCTATGGTAGCTTTGTTCCATGATATGATTCACCATGAGATAGAGGTCTACATTGACGACATGATAGCCATATCTCAAATGGAAGAAGATCACCTTGATCACTTGCAAAAGCTATTCGATAGGTTGAATATGTACAAGTTGAGATTAAATCCGAACAAGTGCACCTTTGGGGTAAGGTCTGGTAAACTCCTAGGTTTCATTTTCAGCGACAATGGTATTCAAGTAGACCCTGCAAGGTAAAATCTAAACATGAAATGCCGGCTCCTCGCACTGAGAAGGAAGTTAGAGGTTTCTTGGGACACCGAAACTCCATTGCTAGATTAATTTCCCATCTAACTGCTACTTGTGAGCCAATCTTCAAACTCCTAAAGAAAGATCAAGTGGTAAAGTGGAATGATGAATGCCAGACTTCCTTTGATAGAATTAAGGAATACCTTCAAGGGCATCTAAATCTGATGCCTCTTATTGAAGGAAGACCTTTGATAATGTACTTTACAGGGTTAGATAATTCAATGGTGTGTGTTTTGGGGAAGCATGACGAGTTTGGTCGAAAAGAGCTTGCAATATACTACCTTAGCAAAAAGTTTACTGACTGTGAAACAAGATACTCATTGCTCGAGAAAACTTGATGCGCTTTGGCATGGGCTGCTCGCTAAATAAGACAATATATGTTGACTCACACTACCTTGTTGATATCTAAGATGGATCCTATCAAGTACATCTTTGAGAAGCCCGCTCTCTCCGAAAGGATAGCAATATAGAAAATGGTCCTGACTGAATACAATATTCAATACACAACCCAGAAAGAAATCAAGGGAAGTGTGTTAGCTGATCATTTGGCCCACCAGGCCGTGGATGACTACCACTCCATGAAGTTTGAATTCCCGAATGAGAATATCATGTTAGTAACTGATTGTGAAGAACCTGGACCGGATGAAGGACCTGAGAAAGGATCTCGATGGACTATGGTTTTTGACGGAGCTTCCAACACACTTGGCAATGGTATCGGTGCAATAATTATATCCCCCAAGAGTTGTCATACTCCTTTCACCGCCAGACTATGTTTCAACTGTACCAACAATATGGCTGAGTATGAAGCATGCATCATGGGTCTCAAAGTTGCTATTGACCTAAGAATCAAGTTCTTGAGTGTTTTCGGATATTCGGCCTTGGTAATAAGTCAAATCAAAGGAGAGTAGGACATGAACACCCTAATATCATCCCTTACCGAGAGCATTTATTGACATTGCTTCCACACTTTGAAGAAGTAACTTTTGAACATTTTCCACAGGAAGAGAATCAGTTAGTGGACATGCTAGTTACTATGTCATCCATGTTCAAGGTCAGGTGGGATAATTAGGATCCTCATATAACTATTGAGAGATTGGATGAACCAGCTCACTGCTATGAGATCGATGCTTAAGGGGTAATAGGAAAAACTTGGTTCCATGAAGTGAAAATGTATCTCGAGGATCAAGAATATCCTGAGGGGGCATCTGTCCATGATAAGAAGTTTCTGAGAAGGTTCTCCGCAAAGTTATTCCTCAGTAATGGAATCCTTTACAAGCGCAACCACGACTCTACTTTACTTCAGTGTGTAGACAAGAGCAAAGCAGAGAGGATTATGGAAGATTTACATGAAGGTACCTTTGGCACCCATTCTAGTGGACACACCATGGCTAAAAAGATCCTACGGGCAGGATATTAATGGTCCACTATGGAAGCAGACTGTTATCAGCATTCCTGGACATGTCACGAGTTCCAAATCTATGCTGATAAAGTACATGTACCTCTGGTTCCTTTGAACGTTTTGACTGCTCCTTGGCCTTTTTCAATGTGGGGCATCGACATGATCGGAGAGATTATACCTACCGCTTCCAATGGGCATCGCTTTATCCTAGTCTCCATTGATTAGTTCATGAAGTGGGTAGAGGCTGCCTCTTTTGCTACTATCACCAAGAATGTTGTGGCGCGGTTCATCAAGTATAACCTTATCTGTCGGTATGGTGTTCCATAAATAATCATCACAGATAATGGTACAAATCTCAATAATACTATGATCACTGAACTCTATAAACAATTCAAGATCCAGCATCATAACTCTTCTCCTTACCGGCCGAAGATGAATGGCACTGTGGAAGCTGCTAATAAGAATATTAAGAAGATCGTCCAGAAGATGACGGTGACATATAAAGACTGGCATGAGATGTTACCATTTTCTCTTCATGGTTACCATACATCAGTATGTACGTCAACAAGGGCAACACCTTACTTTGATTTATGTTATGGAGGTTGTCCTACCTATTGAGGTCCAGATCCCTTCTTTGAAAATCGTGAAGGATGCAGGTTTGAACGAAGATGAATGGATCCAGACCCGATTTAACCAACTGAACCTGATTGATGAAAAAAGGTTAGTGGCTGTTTGTCATGGTCAGATGTACCAGAAGTTTATGATCAAGGCTTTCAACAAGAAGGTCAGATTCCATGTATATCAAGTTGGTGATCTTGTAATCAAACGCATCATTCTGCCGCAAGGTGATCCCAGAGACAAATGGACTCCCACATACGAAGAGCCATTTATGATCAAGAACATATTTTCTGGTGGAGCCATGATCTTGACCACTATGGACGTTGACGACCTTCCTCACCTTGTGAATGCAGACATAGTTAAAAGATACAAGGCTTGAATAAAGACCCTATAGGTTGACTGGCCAAGGCAAAAATAAGGGCATCCCGACGAACCAAAAGGGTTAGAGAAAAAATTAGGGATAAATACAAAAAGAATCTATACACCCGGCAAGTCGAAAACCTGAAAAGGCGACTTGGGCAAAAAAGGGTATCCCGCTGGACTGAAAACCCGAAAGGGCGGTCCAGGAAAAAGTTAGGGATTTAAAGCGTATAACTATGTCCTGTTGGATCACGTTGCCATCAGACTTCAGTATCAACTATCAAGCTCAAACGATACCAATCAATCCAGTCAATGTTGGACAAGTAGCAAAGTGATGAGACTCTCAAGGACATTAGGGCAATAGCAGAATTGAAACCCAATGGGATTATTACACATAGTTGTTTTCTCTTTGTATACTATTTTGTATAGTTTTAATTTTCATGACGGAATTCTTCTACTAGAATGTCAGTATTTTTGTACAAAAAATGCCTATTATAGGAAAACTTCAAAATCAATACAAAACACTTCTTTGAAAGTACAAAATGTTTAGTTTTCATTTTTCTATTTTGTTTTGCAAAAAACGTCCAGTGATTATTTTTGACATATGCATTTAAATATGATTACTGTTTATAAATACTTGCATGAGAAATAGAAAGACAATTGCTAATGACTTTAAGAAACGGGACAAAGTCTAAAAAGCCATTTGTAGTCCCCACAGTTGTGTTCTCCAGCAGATACAAAGGCAAAGACGTCCTACTGCAAAGTCACTGCTACATCCTCAGCATACGTCCTAGTGATATCTATATCCATACAGAGTGAAAACAATAAAAGTTTTGATCTCTTCTTCCCCAAAGCAGGAGTTACCTCCTCCAGCAAATTTGCCTCAGAGAGCTGAAATCCAGTTATGTTTTTATATTCTCGAACATTTTATAAAGCCTTATCCCCAATAGAGTTAATTCTCTAGCTGCGGAAGTGTATCCCCCAACGGATTTTATTTCTCTACATTGATAAAATCTTCCAACAAAGCATCTTCTTCCCCTCAGAGTCATTCTCAAGTAGGATTCAAAGATCCCCGACAGAATATCCTCAAATGGAAAGAGGAAATCCCCAGTAAACCATCTCCATTCATCATCCCCAGTGGAAATAAATAACTCATTTTCCTCATCTACCAAACAGTAGTCCGGGATTCAGCTTCCTAGTATTATCCAATGGCGTCCAGGGATTTATTTTCCCAGACTAGGAAATATCTCCATAATACTCCATATTCATACATCATGGCATGCGCATACATATTGCATACAGCATAATCTCATTTATTTTGAGAACATCATTGCACAATGCATTTCATACATCATGACATTCTTATGACTAACTCTTTAGATTTTCAGGAAAGATCAAATCAACAAACATCATTGACTACTTATATGACCTGACAGTCTTCTCAAAGGCTACGTCTGACGGAGGGCTATTTCAGCATTTTCCTCATAAAGATCATTCTCAAAAGACCTCTACTGGTTAAGTTTAAATCGACCAATGATTTACTCTGATTCTTTTCGGGTAGATTCCTCTGTTGGTTCAGTTTAAATCGACCAATGATTTATTCTGATTCATTTCCGGTGGATACTTTCTCTGGTATAGTTAAATAGACCCTAAGATTTCTCTGATTCTATTCCAGTTAAAGTTAATTCAAGACCTTTCTCTGGTTCAGTTAAATCGATACTAAGATTTTTCTGATTCTTATCCATTTGAAGACAATTCAAGACCTCTACTGGTTCAGTTTAAATCGACCAATTATTTATTCTGATTCTTTTCTGGTAGATACCTTCTCTGGTTCAGTTAAATTGACACTAAGATTTTTCTGATTCTTATCCAGTTAAAGACAATTCAAGACCTCTATTGGTTCAGTTTAAATCGACCAATGATTTATTCTGATTCTTTTCTGGTAGATACCTTCTCTGGTTCAGTTAAATCGATACTAAGATTTTTCTAATTCTTATCCAGTTAAGAATACTAAAGCCTGGATACGACCAGATAACAATTCAATGTCTATAATTACTACGAGCCGACCAGATAGAAGTTAATTTCATATTCCCTGATAAGTCATTGTGAAGCCTGGAATACGACCAGATAGTAGTCAATCTTATTGTCCTTAGCAAGTCACTATGAAGCCTGGATCCTGACCATATAACAACTTGTTTTCATCTCTCCAATAAAGAGATAACTCCCTAGTAGAGTAACAGACAACCTAAGTTCCTAAACTCTATTCCCCCAAAATATTCCCCAGCGGACTCCTCCTCATACAACAGGAACAGGAATCCCCACAAAAGGACTTCTTATGAAGTCAACATCTACTTCGGATGGCATCTTTAAGCCCATCACCGACGAGTCTCCATCATATTCTTTAGATGGCATCTTTAAGCCCATCTTTGACGGTCTTCTGTCATCTTTTCCAAATGGCATCTCTAAGCTCATTCCCCATATTATTCACCAACAGTATCACTTCATACGAGTGCAAATTTCTGGGGACTCTAGTGTTCAATCATCTTCCACCTTCAGATCATGAAAGACAGACACGCCAATCTAAATTTTCAAGTTTAAGAAGATTGAACAGGGTCAACTGTTGTACCCCAAAATTTTTCCTCCCATTTTTACTCAAGACATGCTCCTAGAGGTCCTCAATTGCTCAAAGTTGACCAAGAATTAATAAGACAAATTCGCCTCCTAAGCAATGACCCTCTAACTAGTGTTTCAATTTTTATTAAGATGGTTGATATCCAAACGTCTCAAATGATTTCCATGGTCCTAATATGCCTTCAAGATTATCCATGACAAATGTTAGAAAATCAATTGTACTCGGTCAAAAGTCAAATATGGTCTATACACAGTCAAACTTCAAGATTTTTGGTCAACATCAACATTTTGAAGTGGTATTTATCATTTGATCAAGGGTTGATCATGATTCCTCATGAAATGCTCCTAATTAATCAAAATTCAAGAATTGCTAAATTAGGGTTTCTATAGGAAAAGTCAACCAAACTTTGACAAGGCATAACTTTCTCATACTTCATCAATGTTTCCCCCAACCAAAGCTCATTTTTAAGATCATCATCATCATCATGAGATAAATATTGAGCAAGTTATGGCTTTCCCAAGTTAGGAAAATTTGGGAAATTTCAAGAATTGTGCATTGAGCAAACCTAAAATTTTAGGTCAATCACCAAATTTTTTGAGCATTAAAACTCTCCATGACCTTGTGAAGGACCTCTCAACGCATTTTGGCATAACCATGATTTTTATTGTATTTTATTTTGATTTTATTTGATTTAAAATTAAATAAAATGGGAGAAATACTAGAAAATATGGGCCATGACATTTAGGCCTGACTTGGCCCATTAAGTGGACCCATTTTTCGTACAAGCTACATCACAAGTGTCCAGATACATTGTCTTAATCAAAAGAGGCAAGAATATGCAATTATGGCAATATTTCAAGATGTTTGATTCTGCTTTCATGGATTATGATTAAGATTAATTCTTACCATAATATATTGTCCTCTCCATATCCTCTATATAAGGAGCATGTTAGCATGCCAAACACACGCTGGAAACACACCAAAAGAGCCATACGTATGTTGAGAATTGGCGTGGCATTATCCTCGTGTCTTATTGGTTCAATCAAAACATTCATTTCCTCTTTCCACTCCAGATTGGATCATTCAAACATCAGGGCCCCACCTGGAGCGCGCGTTATTTGCTGACTAAGACTTAACTTTGTTTTTCCAATATATTATTATTGTTTGATATATATGAATGATTGATTAGGAAGCTCAACTGTTAAAACGCGTCGGTGTGAAAGGAAGGGACCTGGGTTCGAATCCCAGGTCCAGCGTTTTGTTTTATTGACATTTGTTGATTGCAAATCCCATGTGTACAAGTCCAGTTAGCGCACGATATGGCTTCCAATCTAGGCCATCAGTTACCAATAAGGGAAGATCCCACGCTCCTAGTGTCCTCCTTTATGATAGACCTCACATGAGTCAATAACACCAGATTAAGCTAGCCTTTGGGCTCTTTCATTTGGGCCTAGCGAAATTCCATCCATGCACCCCCCATTTTGCTTCTGCATGTCCAGGCCCATTTTATTTGGTTTTCTTGTTCTTTTTTTGTTTTATATTTTTCATTTAACTTTTTTATAATAACCTAAAACAAATAATAGTAATAATTATACTTAGGATTAATTTTAATTTTGTAAATTAAATAGATTCATTATCTTGACTTATTTTTATCAATTTAAAATCAACTAGACTTAGGTTTATTTCATTCAAATACTTTCTTAAATAAAAAATGCAAAAAATATTAGAATTAGGATTTATTTCATTCACTACTTATTTTCTTAATTAAAATTAGATTTAAGTTAATTTAATTATTTTCTTAAAGTAAACAAAAACCAAAAAAATAGATTTTCCTTGTTTACTTAGAATTATCCTTAGTTTCTTAGACGTAATATTTTATTTCGTGCGCGTTACTTTTATTCTCGCATTTTACATAAATATTGTAACTGATTATGAATGTAATAGTTTTAGATTTAAAATTCCGTACTTTACTTCTTACACTTATAATGTATCTCTCCCAAAGTTGTGTAATAGCTTAGTATTTATTTTTTTACATTTTATTTTCCGCATATTTATTGCTTTATTATTTTACTATATTACTGTTGGTAAATAGGCATGTATGGAAAGACTGGAATTAAAATGATTAGATAACCCTAAAATGCGCAAGATAAATGAACTGAAACAATACACTTGCATATGCTCACCCCTAGAGTATCTCCCACTTTGGTTGCCTTCGAAAACGGTCAAAATTCTCGAAAATATGAGAATTTTTAGTGACTGTCCTTGAGTTCAAGAGATCACGAGTCCCTCAATGACCCTTTCGACTGTTTCCTCGATTAAAAAAGTGATCTTGAAACTTTAGGATAATTACTAAGAGTTCTTGCCACGTTGCCTTAGTGATCGTAATCGTCCCTTCGATAGTCCCTCGACATCCAACGATAAGGCTACCTACTCACTAATAGTAGAGTAGCACTATCTAAAGGAAAGGAGGAAAGAACACATTTTTCCAGTAGGTAGATAGCTGTTAAGTACTTGCTCAAAACAATCTTTTTCACACTACACTTTCAAAACCTTTTCAAAAACGCTTTATTAACACTTTTGAGGATGATACATGAGTTATCATAAAGCAAACAAACTTTTCAAAACACACAAACACGAAAGCAATTTTTAAATATTAGCAAGTACCTAAGAGTTCGTGGAAAACCACGGATTGAAAGGGTGCTAACACCTTCCCTTTGCATAATCTACCCCCTTACTCAGAAACTCACGAAAAAGGTATTTTTATGTTTATTTCACCCTTTCCTTTGTTGGATAAAAGAAAAGTCGGTGGCGACTCTTGCTTACGACACATTTGCGAATACAAAACGCAAACAAGTATAATAGTCGGTTATGCTACTGTATCACAACATGTAATGCAAGAAGTAAAGACTAAAAACAAAGCATAAGGAAGAGATCGAAGGTACGGGGGTTGGTTATAAAAAGGGATGGTATTAGCATCCTATGAATCTATATTAATTTATAGGAACCACTTATAAAATCTGTTTTTTGGTTTATATTTTTTGTTTGTTAGATGAAGGTGGTGATGGGAAAAGAAGTATGTTTTATTGATTTTTGTTTGGAATGACGTAATCTTATACCTACGAACCAATTAAGGATCAAAATCTTGTAGGTCATGGTAAAAATAACAAAATGGTTTGTTGTGGTTGATTTTTTGAGAAAAGATATTTCATCATCTTTTAGAGAGAAAGCTCAACTAATACCACCACAAGTATGAGAAGATGGATCTTGCATCATCATGAAGGAAGGACTACTAATATGGATATAAAGATCAACAAGTTGCCAACTAACGTCTTAATGTGGAAAGAATCACATTTAGTTCAACAATTACTATGGGGATATGAGAATTATATCTCAACTATAAAAAGGATTTATATCTAATCTCTTTTAGAAAAGGTTTTAAATTGAAAAGCCAAGTAGTGAAAATATTTGAGTGAAGTTAAGTAACTTTTAGTCTTTTGAAATTGTTTTGATAAGATTAAGTATATTAAAGCATTTGATTAAAAAGAAAGTTTGAAAATGCAATGACACAAGGTCAATGATTTTATATGAAAGTGGTGAAGGTTTGAAAAATTATTTTTTAGGGTTTAAAAGGTACTAAGATTATAAGATAATACATAGGGTGATTATTCACAATAATTTTATACAAAGGGGAACACACATGCTTATGACTATAAAGTTAACAATACTATCATTTTGCTTGGATTTCAGGGCACAAGTATTTAACATTTTATTACTAAAACAATAGTAAACACACATCACAAGGGTTGAGAACAAGGGGGAGCTTAACATGATTATCAAGTAAAAATCGTGACAAAAGATGAAATAAAGAACAAGTAAACAAACAAGAATTGTATCACTTTGGTTTAAAGGATTTTATTAAGGAAATGGATTCTTGAAGGGGATGTAAACACAAGGCACATGGGTAAACAATCAAGGGGATAAGTCATGAATCATAGATTAGGGTTTTAGATAAATTAAGATTAGACATCCAAAAGTCAAGTCATAAACCTAATAAAATTAAATTCTTCAAGGCATAAATATACACAAGGGTCATGTTATCAAAAAACATTCATTAAAGACATAACATGGTTATTTAACAAGGGTTTATTCAAGAAAGTTTAACAAAAGAAAGTATAAGAAAAAAATTTTAAATAGGTAAAAAGGACTAAATAAATAATAATTTTGGGATTTTTTTCACATATTCAAAAAATAGGTTACATAAATAAAGAGGTTGAAAAACATCAACTCAAAATAAGTTGTTTTGATTGGTTAAAAAAATTGGTGAAGTTTGATAAAAATACAAAAGAAAATAGTGTTAAAAAAATAATGAAAGGGCCTAGCAAGTGGTTGAACCCACACTCTTAGGGTGATTGGTTAACACACTAACCACTGAGCCACACGCTTAGTGGTGATAGACAATGGTTCCATAATAATATATTTTAACTCAACTTCATAAAATCACAAAATAGAAGAAAAAAATATGATAAAATTGCAAAAGGGGGATTCACACTGGTTCAAACCATTGCCCTTAAGGGGAAAGTAAAATGAAAACATGCGTTTTTTCCACCAGGGTGGTTGTTTCATCCGGTTATAAAACATGTTGCATCAGATATAAAATAAACTTGTTTTCAAAAAATGATTTTCCTATTCTTCTTCTTCATTGCGCTAGACCCAACAACATCACCATTTTTAAATTTGTAAAACTTTCAATTCTCAACCATTTTAAAAACTGTAAACACTAAAGTTGCTTAAAATTTAATCGGGATTTCAACCATGCCATTTATTTGAACTAACACTCAAAGAATAATACGTCTTTCTATTTGTACCAAAACAAAACCCTAATGGTTTAGAGACATAATTCTCAACACACAAACGATATAAATTAAAAGTAAGCACATGGTTAGTTTTAGGACATTGATATCTACATTTTATCTTGAAAAATCAAACGCAAACGATGCATGTATATGGATATCACATTTTGAAAATTTTACCAAATTGGAGAAAGTCTATTTCTTCTTTCATGGCCTTTTAGTGTAATGTGGTAATCGATTAAGCTTCCTTAGACCTCCAGGAACCTATTCCAATTCTTACTTTATGCTGAAAATTGATGAATCACTCCAACCAAGTCAATTTGCAATGGTGAAAAGTGGAAATGGTGTATGATGGTGGTGTGATTACATAAGTTGTTCTTGTGTTTGGATAACTTCTATATGATGTATATGAGGTGTGTAGATGGTTGATTTACATATATATATTTCAAGGTTTGAGAGGTTCAAGGAAATGGATTTCAAAACTCAAAAATGGAGAATTTTTGCCAATTCTTATTTGAGAGACATTGAGGGGTGTTTTGGATATGTGAATTCGTTGTTTTAAAGTGTATAAATAATCTCTATTTATAGGGAAACATTAGGGTTTGGAACTGATCAGTTTGAAGCACAAATTTTTTGAAACTTAGTTGAGAAGAAATCTTGCAAATCCATGGTTTCAAAGTCAAGTACATGGAAAGGCTGGTGAAGAGACATTGTTTCCTTGATTCATGGTGGAGTGTGATCAGAAGAGAGTAGTCGTATGGGATCAATACATGCTTTATGCAAAAATATTACTTTTCAAGAATGGTATTGGTGACTTTCTTCCTAAAATGGCAAGTTAAATGGATAATAGGTTGTATCGTTTGGATAATGGCTTGAAATATTGTGTACTCTTCTGATCTTGAATAGATTTAGAGGTATTATGACCTGAAAAAAGAAATTTCATAGCATGGCTTGAAGATTTTATCATTAAGCTATCGAAAAAATGACTTGTAATGCAACTTTGATCACCTAACTTCATAATTTTGAAACTTCCAACTCAAGTAAGATAAATTCATGCTCATTGAAATTTTGGAAAGATTGAAACCACATCTACGGCTTTCATGTTGAACACTTTTCTTGAATCAATCGGGATCATAGTGTAAATTGGCCATGAAGTTGGTCACTTTTTAGGTCAAAAATTGTTTGATATTTTTTCCAAGTGTTGGCAGAAGTTCACATGCCCATACCTTTTGATTTGACCATTTTTTGGAGATCAAACCTCTATGAAAATTTTTCATAAAACTTCATTCCCTACAACTTTCATGTTGAAAGTTATCTTTGAATCAGCTAGCATCTTGGTGAAACTTGCTTTTGAAGTTATGGCTCTTTAAGTGTAAAAACACTTGAATTTTCTAAGTGTCCAAAATCTTCAACCTTTGACTTGTGTTGACTTTTTCTTGATTCTTTTAATTCTTGATGCACAATTTGATAGTAATGTTTTGATGACCCTTGATCCTTGAAGTCCAAAGATGACCAAAAAGTCAAAGTTTGACTTTGGTGTGACAATTGATTTTTCATTAGTTGATTCGAATTCCTTCACCATCAGTCAATTGTATCTTTGAGAATGTCTTGAGCCATGTAATTAGGTCAACATGTTGCATTTGATTTCTTTGAATCATGCCTTAAGCCATTAGGTTATGCACTTAGCTAAAAGTCAATGATCCACTTTCTTTAATCAAAACCCTAATTTGATTAAGACTTGTATTAATGGAGATTTCTTGATTCAAAACCTCGTTTGACACAAAGAGAAAACACAAGCTATTTTTATTTTATTTTGTTAGAGATGCAATGATGCATATGAAGTGGGATCTTGGGTCAAAAATTAGGATATAACATACTCGTAGGAATTTTTCCAAACTGTTTTTATTTTAAATCAAGTGTTGATATTGCTTATAATATTTTTATTATAATTTCTTTTTTGTATCAACACAACTCATATGAAAATTCTAAAAATTCAATTGCACACTAAGTGTTCGACAAATTATTTTTCTTGTTCTTTTGATAATTTCCATTGGAAGTAGTGTTACTAGTAACTTTTACAAACGATTGATTTTTTTTTACTTGATTGCATTATACTTAATTCAGATTATTGTATTCATTACATAATCAATTTCATATTTGCATATCTGCATAATAAATTCGTATAGATGACATATTTTAAAAAACTTACGCTTGCACTCTTTTACCAAACAAATTTTAAAACCAGATTTTATTTGGATTTTTGGCTTGGTGATCTATTCACCCCTCTCTAGATAAGGTGTCGTCGTCGTCTAACAATAGCCAACTTTCGGGGATGGTAGACTTTACCATATCGCAATAGGCTTCTCAAAATAAAGAGACAACCACCTGGTTAAATAATGAGTATGATGTTAAGTTCAATGTTGCAACGAGCTTCTCTGCTGAAAACATACTTGAGAGATTTCCACTTGATGTAAGGATTGATTTGAAATGGAGTCACAATAGGATTCTCAAATAAAGAGACAACCACTTGTTAAAATAATGAATCCAAAGCTCAACTTGATTTAATGTGGATCAAGGATTTCACCACGAGCTTTTCTGTCAGGGATAAACCAAAGAGATTACCACTTGAAGTGAAGGTAGTCATGATAAGATAGGATACATACAAGCTAATCAAAGTAAAGGGACTACCACTTGTTGTCACATAAAGGCTAAAATAGAAAACAGGCTTCTCACATAAAGAGACTACCACTTGTTATGGCACAAAGATATCCAAGAGGTTGTTGTAGTAAAAACTACCAGAAATATATGATTCTTTATCCTCTAATGGGGAGTAAACATTTATCTATTGAGAAAATCTAGATCCTCAAGAGTGTAAAATGTTGTGTTTCTTCATCTAGGGTTCTCTCCTAGAGATATCACAACCACTACAGGGGACCAAAATTCAATCCAAGAAAAAACTGAAGAGAAACAGTCAAACGAGACTCGACTCAGTGAGGAATGAACTCGACTGCAGACTTATTTCATACAGATAGTTTGGAAGGAAATTTGAAACAAAACTTCTTCCACTAGGAATAAACTTAGTGGGGAGTCAGAAGGAATGCATACTATGTTTGGAATACACTACCAAGCAATAAATAGATACACTGAAAGATGCAAATGAGTGTGAATCTTCGACTATGCCTATGATGTATTCATGTAATGTTATATGCATGTAATGTGATATGTATGTTGATATAACAACACATGGACTCTGTTAGAGAAAACATGAGAGCGATAACAAACTCAACACTCAGCCAAATCTCAACTAGATGGAAATCATGCAACAAAGCTTGTCTTCTACAAAAATATGAAGGAAAATTTACTGCTTGGGGAGATAAAACTTGTAGGGAATACTTGGATCCTTCTACAAAACTTGCAAAATTCTCTTCAAAGAAATGAAGATCTACTGAGGAATGATCAAACGAAAGTCACAAAAATCAGTCCTTTTGAGGGGGAGACTTTTACTAAACTTCCACAGACCGCACTAGTCATAAATTCTGCTTAGTTTAGAAACTCGGGTCAACAATTATGTTATCATAAGAAAACCATCAAAAATCCCACACTCTGCAGGGGAAACTGAATTTTCATGCTGAAGATAAACATAGAAAGACACAAGAATAGTCATGCTGGAAATTCATTAAGTTTCACACTTCGAGATTCAAACATTCTTGAAGCAATTGCTAACACTCTTTTTAATCCTGTTCACAAGTCAAAAGAAAATGATTTTGCAAAAGAAACACATATAATACTTGAAATCAATTAAACAAAGGCTCAAAATTTTATTAATAGGATGGTAGTTCGCAAATGGCGTAACTCCATAGATGATTACAAAGTTTGGAAAATGGTAAATAGGAAAAGGCTACATTAAAATACAATGACCATTATTCTCCCTAATAACTTTGAATGCTTGTATTCAAGCTTCCATTGAGAATGATTGAACTGAGAATCCCTGATCAATGACTGTTGTTGCTTCGAATGATCAAGTCTTGCCTGATGCAGTTACTTACCATAATCCCTAACTTTTTCCTAGATTTCCCTTTCGGGTTTTCAACCTACCAAGATGATTTGTTTTCTTGTTATGTCTCTAACTTTTGTCTGGATTTAGGTTTTTAGCCACCGAGGCCCTCATTTTTGCCTAAGTCGCCCTTTTGAGTTTTCAACTCAACAAGTTGTTCTTTTATTTATTTAGACGAAGTATTTCTTGACTGCGTTGGTGTTTACGAGACATGGGAGCTCCTCACCATCCATAGTTGTAAGAGTCATAGCACCACCAGAGAAGGATTTTTAAACAACATATGGGCCTTCATAACTAGGAGTCCACTTTCCACGTGAATCATTATATGGAGGCAAGATCCTTTTGAGTACGAGGTCACCTTATCTTAATTCATGAGGACAGAGCTTCTTATCAAAAGCATGTTTCATTATTTTATGATACAATTGTCCATGACATAAAGACGTACTCATTTTCTCTTCAATTAAGTTAAATTGATCATATATGTTCTAACACCATTTAGCTTCTGACAACTTGACTTCCATAAAGACTCGCATTGATGGGATCTTAATCTCTACAG
This sequence comes from Vicia faba, assembly GCA_948472305.1. NCBI lineage: Eukaryota > Viridiplantae > Streptophyta > Magnoliopsida > Fabales > Fabaceae > Vicia > Vicia faba. The sequence continues at coordinate 1,435,303,980 of OX451737.1, read as the reverse complement.
GGATCACTACTTCCATGACATAAACAAGAGAGAAATGGGTTTCCCCTTTTGAAGTACGGATGGAAGTCTAGTATCCATGCAAAGAAAAATGTAGCATCTCATGCCAATCCTTGCAAGTTACAACCATTTTCTGCAAGATCTTCTTAATGTTCTTGTTAGTAGCTTCAACAACCCCTTTCATCTTGGGTTTCTAAAGTGAAGAGTTATTATGTTCAATCTTGAAGCTTTCACACAGTTCATCCATCATCTTGTTATCGAAATTTGAGCCATTATTAGTAATGAATAGCCACAAAAATAAAACGATTTCCCTTTGAAGTTTTGGGCTCAATCATGTCAATTCACCACATAGATAAAGGCTATGAAGATTAAATAACATTGAGTAATGGTTGATATATATGAATCTTGTCCGCATAAATCTGACATTTATGGAATTTCTTCACAAATTGGTAACAATAATATTCTATTTCCTTCAAATACTAACCTACTCTGAGCATTGTTTTAGCCATAGAATGTTAATTAGCACGAGTACCAAAGGACCCTTCATGAATTTCTTGCATCTACATGTATGCTTCATGTCTATCCCCACATCTGAGAAAGACCATGTCAAAATTTCTCTTGTACAATATGTGATACGGTGGGAAGAGAACTGACTGTTTTTGGAATGCTGGTTTGCGTTTTGCGTTTGTGTTTGCAAAATGTCGCGGTAAGCAAGAGTCACCACCGTCTTTTATTTTATCCAACAAGGAAAGGAAAAAAAGCACAGAAAAATGGCCACCTCATCCATCAATAATGTCATTATGAGAGAGAGACATAACCCTTTAAGCCCAGCCCATGCCTTCTTTGTTCTTCAGCACTGATTTGGGGAGGTGCGAAATAAACCACCTCGCCAATAACGGAGCACAGCACATCAAGGTTACCCTCTTTCGGGAAGTACGGGCATAAAGCTGATGAAGAATGTCACCCAAGAGAGTGGGTTCAGGATTACGAGAGATGAAGATTTTTGCCGCATTCACATCAATTAAGGAGTCAGAGTTCGGAAACAATACCAAGCCGTATATCAAAAGAGCTAGAATATCTTCGAATGCCTTGAAGTATAGACTATCCCAGAAATAGTTAGCCTTACCAACTAAGAACTTAGTCAGGAAGCCCTTTGCTCAACTTCTAGTCTCCCAATTAGCCATTACCTCATCCTTTGTCATATGAAGGGCTGAAGCAATTTCTTCGGGCCTAAGGATCTTCTCCCAACCCGTAAACGGGGTCTGCTCCAGAACAGAGATACCAAGCAGCTCAAAGAACTCTTCTAAGGTGGGAACCAAGTGGTAATCCTGGAAAGTAAAGCAATGGTACAGCGGATCATAGAACTGGACTAGGACACTCATCATCTGCTCGTCCAATTTGGAGGTGACCAAACTGAGAAGATAACCATGCCTCCTGATGAAGGAAGTAGTATCAGGCATCTTTGCAATCAACTCTTTAAGCATGGTGGGAACCTGGACAAAGTTGATCCGGATGGTATTCCTACGCATGGGCATCATGATGACCTACAAAACAGAACAAAGTTAAATCCCTCCTGTCTTTGAAATAGGTTAGTCCAATGCAAGATATATGCAATATTATGATGTCATGATGTCATGATAGTAAGCACACCACAAGTATCCACAAATAGCAAACATGGTAAAGGCACACAAGTCACACAGAGAGCCCTTAGATTTCAGGCTGGCAAGGAGCTTAGGTAGTAACCTCTTTCACTTCAGTTGGTTTAAACCTGTCCTAAAAATAGTAACCGGGTTCTAGAGGATCTCAATATCACTGACTACCCTCAATCAGTCATAATTCCAGTTTAGCAACCTTCTCTTGTGGCCGGAATCATCACGAGAGTTTAGTCTCACTGAGTGTAGCATACTGCTACTGTTCTATGGCCAAGTTGGTCAATTTAAAGGTTCTAAGGTCAGTTGGTGCTTAATGACCCCTTAGAAGACCCATATTCTCCTCGTTCCAACACAAGGGATATCGGTACAGACTAAAGTGTCACACCAATGTAGCTACTGCTTCAACCGTATCGGTCTACGTTGTACAGTTCCCTCACAATTTATTGCTACTTACCTAAAGGGTATCCCCCAGATTCGGGTTAGGATCTATAGTAACTCCGATTCAAGACCACAAATATAAAGCATACAAAGCAAACAATTGAAAACACAATGATCTAATCCTAAGGTACACACCACTTATTAAGTCCCCAGTAGAGTCGCCAGTTCTGTGATACGGTGGGAAGAGAACTGACTGTTTTTGGAATGCTGGTTTGCATTTTGCGTTTGTGTTTGCAAAATGTCGCGGTAAGCAAGAGTCGCCACCGTCTTTTATTTTATCCAACAAGGAAAGGAAAAAAAGCACAGAAAAATTCCTTTTTAGAGATGTTTCTCGAGTCCGGGGGATAGATTATAGAAAGGGAAGGTGTTTGCACCCTTTCTATCCATGGTTATCCACGGGCTCTTAGGTACTTGCTCAAAGTGTTTTCAAAATTGCTTTTCTTTGTGTTTGTGGGTTTGAAAAGAGTTTTTGTTTGAAAGGTGTAAGTGCGAAAATTTTGTTTTGTTTTGAAAGAGCAAGTATCTAAGAACCATCTACCTACTCGAAAAAGGAATCGTTCTATGCTATCTTCCTTTAAACAATGCTATCCCACTATGAATGAGTAGGTAGCACCGTCGTTGGAGTTTAAGGGTCAATTCGATTAAGGGACGTGCGGTCACTAAAGCAATGTTAGGACGCCTTAGCGGTAACCCTAATGTCTTAGATCATTTTTCCGGCGCAACTGTTTCGAGGCAACTATGATCTTTGGACAAGAGGACGACCTCTAAAACTTCCTATACTCAATGACCACGTTCGAAGGCAACCAAGTGAGGTGTACCCTAAGAGTGCGCATGTGCGAGTGTATTGTTTTCAGTTATTTATCTTTACACATGTCAATGGTTATCTATGTTGATTTTAGGTTAAACATTTGATCTTGTCATGCATTCCCTATTATCAAACATATAATAGTTTATAAGTTGCGGAAATTAAATTGCGGAAATTAAAACTAACTATTACAAGGCTTCGGGTATTTACATCGCCAAAAGAAACCCTTGAAATTAAAATGCATAAAATAAATAAAGCGATAAAAAATATTTAAAGTCCTATTAAACTATTACATTCCAGAAACAGATACAAGATTGAAATAAAATGGCACGCGTGCGAGAAATTAAATCGGGCAAGTTTTTAGGGTTTTGACCCTTTTTTGAAAGAAAGTGATTTTTTGGTTTATTTTGAATTAATGGAAGAAATTAAATTAGGTTAACATTAAATTAATAAACAAATTAATTAATTAATGAAAATAATATTTTTTGGATTTTTTTGATATTTAAAGAAGTAAAATAAATTTGATCAAAGTTAGTAAAACCTAATTATCTAAATTAATTTTAATTATTGCAAAAAGATATTAAAGTTATTTCCTAATTAAACTAAATCAATTAAATTAATTTATTTAACAAAAATAAAGTGCTGAATTTAATTTTAATAAATAAAATATATTTTTTGGTTTTTGATTTTATAAGGAAAAAGTCTTGATTGGTAAATTAAAAAAAATAATAATAATAAATAAATAAATAAAAGAAATAATAAAAATAAAATAGAAAGAATTAGGGTTAGGAGGTTATGGGCCTGAAAGAGGGTCTTGGTAGCAACTTTGTGGCCCATCACAAGCTAGCCTGGCTGACCTTTTTTTGAATTCCACACATGCACGTTGACTAGGGAACATGGTGCACGTCCTATTTGGACCACTAGATCTGGCCTGGGGCCATCTGGCAAGCATTGGAATGAGGGAGTATCAAGCATTGCGCGCTTGGAAAGGCATTGGATAACCTGAATGAAAATAATAACAAATAATATGGGGACCTGGGATTCGAACCCAGGTCCTGCAAGCCAATGCATACACGCTTTTGCCACTAGACCATTGAACGTTAGTTGTATACATAGTGGATAATAATAATAAAATATGAAAACGCGTAATATTCCAGAAAATATAAAACAAAGTGCGTGAATTATGAATGGTCCAATGGGGGGGCACATATTCATCTTCTTCGTCGGACCTGGTTATTTACCTGCGAATTTGTATCCGCAGCTAAATCCGTAGTTGCATCCTAAAATCTATCCTAGGCCATAGAAATTAATTCCAAGACCATAGTCATGCTCGTCTAGGTCTCGTAAGCATGTTTGTATCCATCAATGGCTCCAATTTTACCTGTACAAGAAATGCCAAAAAACAAACTACCAAAACCCTAGGTTCAGTTACAGGGCTATGGCTCATAAAAACGCAATCAAATGATGCAGAAAGCATAGAAATTGAACGATAAGCATGATTATACCAAAGATTTGTTCAAAAGATGCAGAAATATGGAGTTGCGATTTCAAGTGCAGAGCGGTTTTGTGAGAGACTTATAGCGTGATTGAGAGGGTATGAGAGTGTGATTTTGACTGCTTCTGACTCAGTGGAGGTCCAGCAATTGATTCACGTTGAGATTTGGTGTTGAAACTGCCTCTAAGAAGGATTTCAGTTTCAAGCTTTTTTCAAGTTTTCTCAAATTTGCTTCTTGTGATTTTGCAGCCTCTAACCTCTAATCTCGTATGCCTTGGCTTGTATATGTATGCAGCATTGGATTAGGTCAAGTTTTGGGTCTTGAATCTTTGCGCATTGATGTTTTAGGATTTGATTTGATCCTCCATTGATAACTTTCCAAACTTGTCCAAAATCCATCTTTTTATTCATGATATGGTGAGATACGAGTTTGATCATGTCCCTGATGACAATTAAGACCTAGTACAATCAAAAAGATTCCAAGTGATCAATATTTGGATTTTATTTGATTTAAATTGATTTAAAATGAATTAATTCAATAAAAAATAAAATAAAATAGAAAATTTAATAAATGGACACAAGGATGAATCTAGGACACGTTTGTAGTGTGACAAGATCAGATCAAGTGGAAAAGAGTGGGCCCATTTGACAAAATTTGAAGTTTTGGGGATAGTTGACTTTTGGCAATTTTGCAAAAATGCCCAACTTCAACAATGCATAACTTCTTCAATTTTGAAGTTTTGGAAGTATTATTGGACTTTTTAGAAAGCTTGAGATGTCCTCTAACCAAAACTTTTAGTCTCATATCATTTTGATATTCTGTGCTCAAGTTATAAGCTTTGGCATAAAAGGTGTTTTTGTTGACTTTCAAAAATGACCTATAATGTCCAAATTTGTAACTTTTTGTGAGTGAATTTATTGATCTTGGGGTGTGAAGATGGATTGTAGGAAATTGCATCCTCTTCGAAATGAGCTTTGGATGGGTCATTTATCATAAAGTATGAGAAAGTTATGCTTGGTCAAAGTTGAGTTGACTTTTCCTACAAAACCCTAATTTAGCAACTTTTGAGTCTTGATGAATTTTGAGCAATCCTTGATGAATCATGATCAAACCTTGATAAAATGATGAAATATCCTTCAAAATGAGAATGTTGACAAAAAATATTGAAGTTTGACTGTTTTTAGGTCTCAGTTGACTTTTGCCCTAGCACAGTCGATTTTTGGATCTCTTGAGCAATTGACTGACCAAACTTCCTCTGCAAGGATTAAAACTTGACATGGATGAACTTGAGAGAATATTAGGACATTGGGGAGCACTTGAGGTCACTTGGATGCAAGGACCTTGATGCAACACAAAACCCTAATTTGGGATTGACTGCCTTAGGAGATAGCTTGTCTGTCCAACTCTTGAGCAATCTTGAGCCAGTTGGAGATTTTTCTTGCAATGTTTTGAGAAATATGAGAGGCCAAATTTTGGGGTACAACACAATACATCTTCATTGAGGAAAAAATTTCCAGCTAATCTCGTGAAAGTCTTCTTATCTTTGTTGGATGCCCCAGGAGGGTACTCCTGACTTTGAAGGAAAGATTTAATATTATAATATCAAGGTTTACCGTATGACACTTCTTCTGCTGCAAATACATGAGCGTGTCTATCCAGGAGTTTGATTGTGATCTAAGGTTTCTCATTATGAAAATTCACCTTGTACATGGGGAACAAGGTAGCCAAAACATCTTCCACTCTAATTCTCTTCACGAGGTATATAATGAAACTCTACTTTGTTAAAGAAAGGCAACAACGTTCTAGCACAGTCTTTGTAAGGAATCAAACACGGATGTCGAGTATCCCATTCACCTTTGATCTAGTTAATCACTAGAGCTTAATCTCCATACACATCAAGGATTTTTAATCCTTAGATCAATAGATTCTTCAAGGCCCATGATACATGCCTCACATTGTGCCATATTATTTGTACAATCAAAACATAACCTCGCAGTGAAGGGAATATGAGAACCATGAGGAGTAATAATTTACCCAATTCCATTTCCATAAGCATTAACAACTCCATAAAATATAAAACCTCATTGGGATCTTGCATATGACCCTTCTTTAAGAAATGGTTCATCATAATCTTTAGCTTTAAGGTACATAACATCCTCACCAAGGAAGTCAAACCTGATGGAATGATAATTTTCAATTGACTAGTGAGCCAAATGATCTGCTAACACACTTCATTTGATGGTCTTCTGAGTATGGTACTCAATATCATATTCAGACAGCAACATCTACCAACAAGAAATCCTTCTGGATAATGCAGGCTTTTAAAAAATGTACTTTATTGGAACCATTTTGGATATAAACCAAGTGGTATGATTTATCATATATTATCGAAGACGCTTAGCTTCCTACACCAAAGCACAACAAGTCTTTTCCAATAGGGAGTATCAAGATTCACAATTTGTGAACTTCTTATTCAGGTAGTAGAATGCATACTCATTTCTACCTATTTCATCTTACTGTCCAAGGACACAACCCATGGACTCGTCTAACACAGTCAAATACATAATCAAAGGCCTTTCTTCCGTCAGAGGGGTCAGAATAGGAGGCTCAAGCAAATACACTTTTATGCTATCAATGGTTTTCTGGAAATCTTTATCCCAAACACAACCCTGATCTTTATGCAACATATTGAATATTGGCTCACAAGTGGCAGTCATGTGAGATATAAAATTGGATATGTAATTTTAACGCTCGAGGAAACCCCTGACTTACTTTTCTGTTTTAGGCGCATGCATGTTCTGAATGGCTATGACTTTATTAGGATCTACCTCAATACATATATGTCTAACAATAAAACCCAAAAGGTCTCCTGAACACACATCAAAAGTACATTTATTCGAATTCAAGTGGAGCATATACTTTCTTAAACACTGAAATAGTTTCAACAATGCTCAATATGATCCTCCTCAGTTCTTGACCTAGAAATCATACCATCCACATATACTTCAATTTCTTTATGAGTCATATCATGGAATAAGGTAGTCATTACCCTCCGGTACGTTCCCTAGAGGGTGATGAACGTTGTGTTTTCCATGTCCTCGAGTGCCATCTTCATCTTATTGTATGCAGAAAATTCATCCATAAAGGAGAAGACGTTGAACTTAGTTATATTGTCTACCAACATATCAATGTGTGGTAAAGGAAAATTATCTTTCGGACTAGCATTGTTCAAGTCCCTATAATCAAGACACATTCTTACTTTTTTATCTTTCTTTGGTATTGGCACAATGTTTGCCACCCATTAAGGATAAACGAATGTAACAAGGAAACAAGCATCAATCTACTTCAACATTTCCTATTTGACATTGATAGCCATATCAAGGCGTGTTCTTCTAACCTTCTTCTTTATTGGCAGTCATTTCGGATTAAATGGCAATCTATGATCCACAATGTTAGTGTCTAAACCTGGCATATCCTGGTAAGACAAAGCAAACATATCAACATAATATTTCAGCAGCTCTGTCAATCTTCCCTTGACCTCTTGACCAAGCAGTGCCCCAATTTTGACCTCTTTCATGTTCGCTTCCGAACCCAAGTTGATCAATTCGACTGGCTCTTTGTAAGGCTAAATTGTTTTTTCCTCGTGCTCAAGCAATCGAGAATTTTTTGTCAAGTTTTCAATGATTTCCTCTTCTTCCGCATCTTATATAGAATACTCAATGTTTGGAGAGGGCACAAGGTCATTATTTTCAATGATTTTATTATGTATTAATCTGCACAATGATTTATGCTTTGTTTTAGAAACAAACAGATTAAAGAGCAATATGCAATAATTTAAGATTATTTTTAACGGGTTTATTAGATTACCATTTTTCAGAAAAAGAAAAAAAATAAAAGACACAATTTGGATGACAAAATAAATTTAATTATTCGTATTAAAATCTGAAACAAAATCCCTAACAATGTCACTTTTACCTTGGACAGAGTGAAAGGGTTTGATTGAAAAAAGAGAAAAAAACAAATTACTTTGACATGTGAACAACACTAGGAACATTAACAATAGTCCAATTCAGGCTCGTCTGTCCATGCGTCACAAGGTTTGGCCAATCTGGCTCTACACATTTTTCATTAATGGCATCAATATTAGGGTGACTTGGATGAATAAATCATGCGTTGTGGAAAACCTCTTGGATATGCCGGATAACCAATTTTGTATTCATAGCTTTTCCTGACATATAGGGAGTAAACCCTAAACCAGCTCCATTCTTATTCTCAGGAAAATTGACCATTTAGCCCCAAACTGCTTCTTACCCATGCTGAAAAACCTGTTGAGCATCTTTCTGGGAAGCAATGGATGATACATTCTTCTTATCAATATCATTATAAATAGTAAGATCTTGGAGCTGAGTTCCAAATGTTGTCTTATCAACATAAATATAACAAAAGGATGAAAGATAAATCACTAGCATGGCTTGTTCTTCATATACAATTACCAACTTCTCATTCTTCATAAATTTCAAGTTTTGATGAAGCATAAAAGTTACTGCCTCTGCATCATGGATCCAGGGTCGTCCTAACAAGCAGCTATATGTGGGATGAATGTCCATCACCTGGAATGTTATTTGGAACATATGAGAACCCACCCATATTGGAAAATCAACCTCACCAATTACTATTATTCTTGAACCATCAAATTCTTTCACAACCCCACGATATGTCTAATCGGGGCACCTTGATGCACCAACCAGGATAACGTCTCTATTGGCTTGACATTTAATGAGGAACTTGTATCTACCAGAACATTAGACAAGGTATCTTCTTGAGATCTGAATGCAAATCAAAATTATAGCTTTTTCCCTCAGAAGGCAAATCTTCATCACTAAAACTCAGCATGTTGCAAGCTGTGATATTTTCGACTACACCATCAAAATGATCAAGAGATATATCATGGTCCACATAAGCCTGCTCCAACAATCTCATCAAGGAATTCCTATGAGCTTCAGAGTTCAATAATGACAAAATTGATATCTTGGAGGGTGTCTGAAGTAGTTGGTCAACTACCTTATAGTCACTTTTCTTAATCAACCTCAACAACTCTTTGGTGTCTTCATTCTTCTTGGGCTTACTAGATTTACCAACAACCAATTGTTCAGGAATAACTTAAACAAGATCTTTCCCATGAGCCTTCTTACTCATGACAACATCATCAGTCATTCGAGGAGGTTCAGGAGCAAATACACTACCACTTCTGGTCAAGAAACTAATGTTTGCAATGTTACCAACAGAAGGAAGAGATGCAATTTTCACTTCTTTTCCATTCACAAGCATAGTAGCATTGTACTTCCATGGAATTGCTTTATCACATTCTTATGGAATTGGCCCTGGTAAACAGATAACTAAAGGTTCAACAACATTCTCTTGACCTTGGTAGGTAATTTCCACAGGCTCAAGGATGTCAAAGTGGGGCATAATCACAACCACATTAACTAAATGACGCTTTTTACAAATTTACAAAACCCCACAATCCATCAAACTTTGTATATTCATCTTCACCAAATCACAACCTTCTGGATTCTCTTGTCAAAACTGGCAATAAGAATGATCATCAAAATAACCAACTTGACACAACCTAGCATGTACATATACTAACAGAGTTCTCATAAAACTGACATCAGTAACCCTATACACACCAGGACACCCTACAACCATATAAATCGCATGTGCCCATGATTAGGAAACAAATTCGCTTGCACATTTGGCCATACATCGTGGAAAGATAATATACCACTCTTTATCTACGTTTGAACTCCAGCCTTCAAAGAGAAGCAACTTTCTAAATCATGACATGGTTTCCCTTGGTGATATACATAGTGGGCATCAATTTTGTACCACCATGGTAAGGTCTCCTGAACAGTTGGTGGAAAACGAGTCTGAACTAGTCTCTTTAAACCAAAGCAAGATATAACTCAGTATATGTCATTGGAATTGGGTTAAATTGGGATTTCCTTAGAACACGATTATGTTGATTGGATTGTTGATTCCTTTGTGGTTGTTAATAGGTAGGTGCAGCAGGAGTTATATTAATAATAGGTGTAACAACAATAACATACAAACGATTACCATTACCTTTTGGTCTTCTTTTCCTTTCCTGAAAAATAACATCAAGCTCTTCCTTCTTCTTGGAGAAACCATTACCATGTTTCTTCACACCACTATACGAACCTCCATCCTTAGACAAACGGTTGTCGCAAACACCTTTGTCTAAAAAAACACCCATGCCAACTGTTATACCCCAATTTTTTCCATTAAGATCCCTCATCATCTCATATTATCAATACATCAAGATCACATATTAAGGTTGGTTCTCTCTTTCTACTTTATCCTAACTTTAAGTTTACTCTTTAGAGATCACCAAGAACCTTGAGTTGTGTATCTTGTACATGTTTTCTTTTTACTATCATCAAAATATGTATATATGTCCCTTTGAATGTTCATATTGTAGATGATGACACAATTTGATTCATTTCACCACCTAACCTAGGGTTTAAGGGTTGGCCCTTAATCAAATGGTTCTTCAATGGATTCCAAGAGTTCAAGCTTCAAGGAAATGTCTATGATATTTTAAAGATATGTGGTTGAAAGAGCTCACTCACTTTATTTAAGTCAAGTTCTTCTCAAAGTTGGTGGTGACATTCATCAAGAAGATTCGTAGGTTCATGTGTTTATTTCCATGCCTTCTTCAACAAGTTTCATTGAGACTTTAGTTCCATGTGTGAGTATGCTACAATAAATCATCATTTTAGGGCCTATTGTGATCCATCGTGCTTTATTTTTCCAAGTAAGTTAAAAAAGATTCAAGGTTGGTTCAACAAGTTTGACCTAATTGAGCAAATGCTTGATTCAGTGATCACATGTGCATAACTCTCTCAATTTTCAACATTTTGAGTTGGTTATTTTTTCTATGGATTCTTATCATCATCTACAACAACCATTATTCACATAACAAGATCCAATTGTGCAAGACAAATCATCAAAAGTTGAAAAGGATTTCAAGTCATTTTGACACTCTCTGATCTAGGGTTTGTTGACTTCTAAGGACCTTATCTTTTTCATTTTTTGAGATTTTTGATTGAATCCAAAGACATGATTCTCTTTAAAGGGTCCTTAACAAGATCTCCTCATGAATCAAAGGCTAATTTTGAATGGAAGATCACTAATGGATGAGAAAGATTACAAGTCTCCTTGAAGAGCCTTTGAATTTGAGGATTTGACTTCAAATGATCATAACTTTGTCAATTTTTAACTCCTTGAGCCCATTAATTTTTCACAATAGTCTTTGGGGTGTCTACTACAACTTTGTTTCAATGTGCAAGACTTGAAGATGCTTGGAATATGGTTGAAAAATTGAAAATATTATAGGTCTTTTGTGAATTTCCCCAAATTTATTAATCATCTTCCAAAGACCATAACTCTTCCAATTTTTATGATTTTTGAGTGAACTCAATTCCTAAATTCAGTTTAAGAGGTTTACTTCATGTCATCTTCAGATATCAAGATCAAATTTTGAGTATAAGGTCATGTAATTTTGAAGGACATTATAGGTCACTTTAGAGTTCTATACTTAGAAATTTTTCTAAGTACAAAAATCAGTTTGTTTTTCACGATTTTAAGAGGACATAACTTCCAGCTCAATTATCCAAATGGAGTCTTTCATGGCATATTGTAAAGATTTTGACCTTGTCTCTCAAATGCCTCAAGAATCATGCCCTAAAGCCTCCTGAGTTGTGTACACCATGAATTCAAATTGGGTACCTTGGAACTGAAGTTTCACTTACAGTCAGATTGAAAATTTACTAATGTGGCTTCTAATGATCAATTTTGTGCGTGTTTTCCACTTAAACTTGTTTAACAAAGTTGCTAATGCTGGATTAAGGATTGAAACGCGAGAATTAGCTGAGTTTTGATGAGTTAGAAGTCACACTTTTGTCATGATCAGGGTGCACATAATTTCACTTGATTGCTTATCATTCACCCTCTCTCAACATTGTGTCACATTCTCCTATAAATATAGACCTCCTCTACTTCATTTTACAAGCTTTAGAGAGTCAAAAAACCTCTGTTGGACTTCCTCCATACCTCTCAATTCTGCAACTTCGAATTTGGTTTTAGAGCTCTTTTGAATCCAATTTATTTGTTCATTATTCATCCTTGAACTTCACTGAAGCTGACAGAAGAAGAACCAAGTCTTGTAGTGCTCTAAATCGTACTAGCCAAGTCAAGTTTCAGAGTAATTTCTTCGTACTTCGTTCAGGTAGTTTAAGGCATTAGTTCTTCTAACTCAAATTACTGGAATTGTCTATGATGTTCATTGATGTTTACTGGTGTTTTAATTTGTATAATCGATGCATTTGATGCATCTGTTTTTTATTTCAAAATTTTTCAAAACTCTCTAGTTTTTCTCAAATCGACTGAGCTACACTTTAAATAAATTTTTTGCGAGGGTACCATTGAAATCATCATGAAGATATAAAGAGAATGGCACCGGTACAACTTCTAATTTTCTAGTTTATGAGACCTAGAATTCATGCGTGGCTGGAGATTGAAGATGACCAGCGTGTCACCTCTCGACCAATGACATCGTGCCACGCATTTTTTTCAAGTATGTTTTTAACCAATGACAGAGTGTCCCTTGGATTTAATTAATAACGCGTTTTGACATTAATCTCATGGTCTATATCTTTTTGGTTTTATTTTGTTTTTTTTTATTTTATATTTTAATAATTTTAAACTTCAAAAATTCATAAAAATTCATTTTAACTTCTAAAATTCTGAAAAAATAATCAAAAACACTTTTGAATTTTCTCTTTCTGATTCTTATATTTTCACAATTCTATTTTTTGATTTGGTATTTTTTTATTTTTCACTTTATTTGACTTGTTTTTATTGTTTAAAAATACTTTTATTGATTTTAAAATTCTAAAAAAATTATGGAGGGATCCAATTACCTCTTGACAAATATCGGTGACCTCATTTTATTTATATTTTTAATTTACTATTTTTCATAAATTTTGGCTTGTTTTTCTTATTTCTTTAAATTTTAAAAATTGTTTCTGACTATAAAAATTATAAAAATATTTTGTCAACACTTATTGACTCATGTTTGACTTCTGACATTTTCTTTGAATTTTTATTTGGTGTTTTAACACATTTTGTGTAATTTATCAATTATTTCCCTTTAACTAATCATTTAAATATTTTTTTATTAAATATATTCTTATTATTTTTGCTTGGTCCTAATTTAGGTGTTATTTTGGGACAAACTTGTCAACCTCATTGCATCTTGGATGTTGATAGGTTGAAAAACCAAATCCACCAAAATGGAGAATGATGTTGATGATATTTGAAACCCTAATTTCATATGATACATCCCATCCCTCTGCATCTTATCTCTTTCTTGTTTTTACTTGTGCTACATGTATTTGGATAATGATCTACATATCATTTCTCTAACATGTTGTTACATAGATTGTCATTGACAGGCCTCAAAATAGGTGTGACTTCTACATAACTTCAGTTACGATTGCTTAACATAACAATAAATTTGTCACAGTTCGAAAAATGATCATTCGTGGCCCAAACCTATGTTTGCAAGCCCAAGTTTGTTTAAATTAAACCTTTAATCCAATAACTTTGAAGTTCATTGTTAGGAGGCTTTGATCTTATCAATCCTCTAATGAACTTCATGAAGTTGGTCTAAGTGAATCATTTGAACATCGTTGATCATATGTGGTTACTTTAATCATTTGAACTTTTGTGTGCAGGTTATTCTGATTGTATGCTTTGTCTGTGATTAAGAATTCCTATGTATACACCCGTCACTCTGCCCAATTTTTGTGAAGACTTAATTCATTTGAAGCTTGGAATTCCCCAGAGGTTTAGTATTTTTGCTTGCTTGGTTTCAATCCAAAGGTTGGGAATTCTACATTGACTTCATATGTCAAGTGTTGGCTTCTTGTTAGTGTGATTGTTCTTTTTCTTAGCTTTTACCTTATGCTTTAGGATAGCCCATTCATCTCCTTCTATCTTCTTTAATTTAAAATATCTTTTCCCTCTCTTTCAAAACTATTCTTGTTTTCTAATTTGAACTGCTTTCATGAAAAACTTGGACTTAGGTCCATGCCTTTTCAAAAATCTTTTCTTAATCAAACTTTAATCAACTTAACTATACTTTAACATCTCCTCAAGACTAAAAGTCAATTAACTGCATTCAAACCATTTTTCCACTTTGGCAATTTTACTTTAAAAGTTTTCTTAAAAGATTAGACTCTTGTCAAATCTTGTAGTGATGCGAGCTACCATGCTTCTACGATATGTAGTAAAGTGAGATATTTTCTACTTGGGTGTTGAGTGAGGCTTTGTTGGTTTTAAAATTCAAGCTATATCCTCCACTTTGAGATGATGCAAATTCTCCTTTTTCATAATTGTGGGTAATAAGTATGTCTTCCACTCGGATATAACGATGATATCTCTTCTCTTAAAATTAACCAACACACATTTGTGTTTTAAAATTTTTGAGGTGAACTACGAGTACCTTGATCCCCTATTGCACAGAAGGTGGTACGTAGGCACTAAAGGTTCAGAACCACGACAAGTGCAAAAATTGTAAAAAAAATTACTTTTTTTCTCATTTCCACCATCCTATTTTTGTATACACTTTTTATAGCCAAAATACACATATTTTCGAAGAGGTTCCTGTGGATTACCGTAGATGTTTAGGGTGTTAATACCTTCCCTTTTCATAACCAACCCATGTACCTAGATTCTCTCCTCCTATTTTTTTGGGTTTATTCGCTCTTTTCTCATTTCCGTTGGAAACAATAAAGCGCAATGGTGATTTTTATTTGATTTGTGTGAGTTAAGTAAATCCAATGGCTTAGTCTCAACATTTCTACCGCTACACCAACCATTTCAATAAAGTCATTGGGAGCACTTGAAACCATTTTCTCATAGTAGAAAGGACTCAAGGCCTTCAATATCATCTTAGTCATCTCTTACTCTTCCTTTGGTGGACTGATCTGGGTAGAAACCTAACCCCATATTTGAGCAAATTCCTTGAAAGACTCTTTGTCTTTCTGGGAAATAGCTCGTAGTTTATCTCGTTCTAGAGCCATATCGAAGTTGCATTTGTATTGAAAAACAAAAGCTTCAACAAGATCATTGAAACAAATGACATGGGTACTATCAAGACTCATATACCATTACTGTGCAACACTAGTTAAACTATCCTGAAGGTAATGAATTAACATCTTATCGTCATCATTATGAGTTGCCATTTTCTTGCATTAAATGGTTAGGCACTTTCACAAATGTAAAAGATAACCCATTACCCAAATTGGAGGTGGAATTGCCGTAAATATGGTTGCTGGTTGTCCTGGGGATTTCTGAATTTTTTATAACAGCCTGGTGAGAGGGGACTTAGTGAAGATGCATGTTGATCTCTATGAATTTAGCTATTATACACATGACCATGTTGGTTGTAGTTTTTATAATACAAATATTTATGGATGTGATAAAGTAAGAGCTGATCATCAAGAGAAAATGGATAAAGGTCTTATGCATATAATCGGACCAAGAGTTATGTATGAAGAGGACATGAATATGGTCTATGGATGTCCTTTTGAATTCCAAAATTTTGATGTGAATTATATGAATGATGATATGGTACAGCTTCACACTACATTCTGTCACATGGATGGCCAAGAAGAACATCATTATGGGTCTTGTCAGATCTTTTGTAGGGATTCTCGTGGTTGTTATATCGTAAGAAACGGTGTTCAATTGTTGTTAGACAATGGTAATATATTGGTTTGAAACATAATTTCAAGGGCTCAAACACCAGATGTTGACCTAATTTCATGACTCAAGTCATTTCTCAAGACCAAAAGGTCGATAGTTGAAATTTGGATCAACAGACAAAATGTCAACCGATACACAAAAAGTCAAACTTTGACTTTTCGGTCAAACTTATATTTCAAAGGTCAAAATTCATCAAGACATTCAAAAATATGAAGCTTGATCATCAAGAAATTAAGAAAGTCAAAAGTCAATGAAAAAGTCACACTTTTCAAGAATTAGAATTTTTTAAAGTGTTTTGAACATGATAAATTCATTACTTCATGGCATTTTTTCACCAAGATGCAAGATGATTCAAAGGAAACTTTTAACGTGAAAATTGTAGATCTTGATGAATTCTATAATGTTGTAATAGAGGGTTGATGTCCAAAAACGCTTAGATTTGAAGATACAAGCTCATGAAGTCGTGACATTTTCATCTAACACTTAGAGAAATTTTCAGCAGGTTTGGTCAGGTTTTTGTCCCAACTTCTTGGCCAATTTTCATCAAGTTCCAGTTTGATTTAGCCAAATTTGTCAACATGAAATTAGTAGACAATGTTTCAAGCTTTCCAAAACATCAAATATCACGAATTTATCATACTTGAGCTATGAGATTCAAAGGCATGAAGTTGGAGACCCATGCTTGAATTACAGGTCATTTTGGTGAAGAACACATAATCCAATCTATATGCTATGCTGCATAATCTTGTGTTTCAGGCCTTTTAACTTGCAAATCTCACCATAATTTTATGTTTATACATACTCTTGAGCTATTACCCAAGTGTTTGAGCTATTGTCCAAAAGATCTTTCCATTTATGACACAAAGGCACCATTGCCATTCTAGAAAAGCATTGATTTAGCCATAATGTCAACTCCTTGAGCCTCTCAATGGTTTCACCTACACATAGACAATAGAAAAAGCAAGAAGCAACCATCTATAACCTGCCAAGCACTACTAAGAAATAGTCCATGCCCCATTGGAACTATGAAAAGACATGAACTCTCATGTACAATCCCACCAAACCATAACATGTTGTTTTTCAAATCTGATTACTTCAACCTCCCAAAACTTTTGCCTATAAATATAGAGATCAATTGTAAGAGAAAGGGGACCATAAAAAAGAGAAAGAGAAACAAGAACTCAAAATCCCTTCGCTCTCAAAAAACCAGAACTGTTCTTAAATCCTCCATCTTTGAGCTTTGAAGTCCAAATCTTTGAATCCTAAAAAACCTTGCAAGTTTTCCCCAAACAAACCACCCAAATACTTCATATACATCATATAAAAGTTGTTCAAACACAATAACAACTTCTGTAATATTACTATCACAATCTTCCAAACTCAAAAACAGTACCTTGCAACTTGACTTTGTGGGAGTGGTTCATCCATTTTCATCATAGAAGGAGGGTTGGAGCAACTTCAAGAAAGGGAAAAGGAGATCGATCAATAAACACTTTGTACCCGGAAAGATCCATACGTGTTCTAAAGTTTTCTCTTCAAGGGGTAAATATTCTCAAAACTATAACATCTTTATCCATACAACATTTACTTTTGCTTTCAAAAATATAAAGACATATCAAAGAAGAAAGCTCAACTAAAAGCCAAGCCAGGGGCTGACACAAGTGCTTGTGTCATACGACACAGCCCGTGTCAACTTATCTGGTTGAAAATTTCGACAAAAAGTGTCAGGGTAGGTCCTGACACGTGTGCCATTTTCACACGACACGACCCGAGTCAACTCCATTGGTTCAAACACGTGCAAAAAACATAAGGACAAGGGCTGACATGGGTGCCCGTGCCACACCACACAACCCGTGTCATTTCATTTGGGACAGAAAAACGTGCAGGATTATTGGGCAGGTTCTGACATGGGTGCCCGTGTCCACTGACACGGCCCGTGTCAGCTCAGGCACTAAAAACCCTAATTTTTAGACTTGTTTTGCTTCAATTTTGAATCATTATGAATACCTTGGGCATTTTTTCATTATGACCTAACACCATAAAACCCTTTTTCTAAATGAAACATCAACAATATTTCTCTAAATAAATTGTTTTCTTTTTTAAGTTAACTTAGGCCTAGGTTTTGCTTCGTTTAAATGAACTACAAAACCCTTATCCATCAAAAACCCTAATAAAGCAATCTTTTTTAACTTTAAATTTCGCGCATTTTACCATTTCGCATTGTAATTTATATAATTGTCAAAGCCTTGTAATAATAATTAGGATTTTATTTACTTGTCATCCCCATTTGTAAATTTGTATCCCCCATCCTCAAGTATTGTAATAGCGTAGGACATTTAATTTCCGCAATTTATCGCTTTCCATATTATTGCTAGTAATTAGGGTTTGTATGGAAAGACTTAAAATCAACAAGTAGATAATCATAATTCAAGACAAATGCATGAAAACAATACACTTTGCACACTTTCACCTCTAGGATAACTCACAGTTGTTGCCTTGGATAAACAGTCATGTCCCTCGAACGTGGGTACTTTTGCAAAGACCCTCAAATATAAGATCGTAGTCCCTCGATGACCCTTCGATGTTTCCTTCGGTAAACAATCTTTGACCCTCACCACACATTGCTAAGATATCGTACATTGTTGCCTTCTATGAGTGTACGATGACCCACGCATGTCCCTTCACATCCAATGATATGGTTGCTTACCAATTAATGGTGAGACAACACTATCTAAAGGAGGGGGAAAAGAAAAAAGACTTATTTTGAGTAGGTAGAACGTTCGTAGTTGCTTGCTCACAAACATTTCAAAACATGTTTCAAACACACTAACACTTTTCATGGAATATTTTTAAAAGTCAACACTTTGTATACATTCTTATAGATATGAGAATCAATACAAAGTTCACCTAAAGGAAGGAACTTTTTAAAAATACTTTCAAAACATCTTTCCAAAAGCAAACACCTCTTTGAACTATTTTCAAAACCAACACTTTGTATACATTCTCGCCGAAACGAGAATCATTACAAAGTTTTCCGAAACAAAGGCGTTTTCAAAATATTTTCAAACTTACACCAAACACAAACACATTTTATAAAGAATTTCAAAAGTGAGCTAGAAACTAAGAGCCTGTAGATAACTACGGATGAAAAGGGTGCTAACCCCTTCCCTTTTCATAACCTACCCCCCCCCCCCCCTCCCGAACTGAAGAAAATTCTCAAATGGTCTTTCCTGTTCTTTTCACCCTTTCCTTTATTGGATAAAATAAAAGTCAGTGGCGGTTCTTGCTATCCGCAACAATTGCGATAAAACGAAAAACAACCAAGTCAATTCTCCCACCGTATTAAAGAACGGGCGACTCTGTTGGGCAAAAACTTTAAAGTGGGGTTACCTTGAGACTATATCACCTTTAAATTCTTTCATTTGTTTGATTTGTTTGTTTTACATTTTGGGTCCAAGTTTGGGTTTTGTATTGATCCTTTACCCGGATCTGGGAACATTATTAGGTAAGTAGCAATAGATTGTGGAGGTTGTATGACGTAGACCGATATGGTTGAAACAATGGCTACATTAGTGTAACACATTTGTTGGTACCGGTATCCCTTGTGTTGAATCGAGGAGAATACGGGGCCATTGTGTGGTGTCATGAAGCACTAACTGACCGTAGAACCTTTAGTTAAACAACTTGGCCATTAGGAAGTGGTGAGATAGCCAACTTTGGTGCAAAGGTAAAGATTGGTTGATACTCGATACTACGCTCATTGAGATTGGATTTCGGGGTATTTCGGCCGTAAGAAAAGATTGATTGTGCTGAGATAATGCCCGATGAAGAAATATCGATGATATTATGATTCCCTAGAACCCGATTACTTTTTAGGACAAGTTGAACTAACTAAACTTCAAGAGGGTACTTACCTATAAACCCATGCAAGCCTAAACCTAAGGACTTGTTTTCTTTGCTTGTATATGATTATTTGTACATAACATCATGACATCATACCTTAGCACTTACACTAATCATTTCAAGGATTTAGGAATTTAGTTTTATTCTGTTTTGTAGGACATGGCTTCCACTCGCAGAAATACCATCTGAATCAGCTTCGTGAAAGTGCCTCCTCAACTTCAATATTTAGCATCAAGGGTGCCTAAATATTCTCCCTTCCCCAAGAAATATGTTCAACTTCTCAACTTAGCTACCTTAAGCTTCAAAGAAGAAATGATGTGAGTACTCTTTTAATTCTTTGATCCTATGCATCGTTGCTTTATCTTTTCTGATTACCAATTAGTGCCCACATTGGAAGAATTCTCTCAACTACTAGGTGCGTAGGTGCTTGATCAAATACCATTCACTGGTTTAGAGGAAACTCCAAAGCCTGAAGTTATTGCTAAAGCCTTGCATTTGAAGAGATCCGACATTATAGCAAATTGGGAGACAGTGAGTGGAGTTAAGGGTTTTCTGGCCAAGTTTCTGATGGAGAGATCTCGTTTATTTTGGGAAGATATGGATTTTCAAGCTTTTGAAGATGTCTTGGCCCTTATAATATATGGTTTGGTTCTATTCCCCAATCCGGATCAACTCAAAGATGTGAATGTCGTCAAGGTCTTTCTTTCTTGTAACCACACACATATGTTGCTTTGAGACATCCTACATTGTTTTCACACTCGCACCATGAGGAAGAGAGGGACTCTTTTGTGTTACATTCCTTTGATATCTAGGTGGTTTATTTCGCACCTACCTCAATCAATATTGAGGAATGAACAAGGCTTGACGTGGTCTCAAAGGGTGATGTTACTTTCGCACTCGAATATTCATTGGTGTTCCCAATCTTTGGAGGATATTACCATCATTGACCGTTGCAGGGAGTTCCCTAATGTTCCACTCTTTGTAAATAGGGGAGGTATTACCTATAACCCTTCTCTTGCATTATGATAGTTTGGGTATGCGCGAAGAGATGGTCCCCATGATGCGCTCATCCAAGGCTTAGTATTCGATTACGAAGGTGACGTCCAAGGCTATCATCAAAGGTTCATACGAGCTTGGAGAATGGTAAACAAGGTGGATAGCAAAACGTAGGGGCATAAAAATTCATCCCTCTTGAGCCTTACCTCAAGTGGGTACGAACTCATGCTCAAAGCCTCATGATGCCTTACCCAGCCATCCTGCATGTGATTGTAGAGCCCATTATTGAGGGAGACATCCCTTACATTCTTCTCCATCCTGACATGCCTACCGACTTCGAGGAATTTCAAAGATCCTGGATTCAACTCAAAGGGGAACGCGACACCTTTTAAGCATAATTCTACGCAAGCGAGAAGATGGTTTTGGAGCTCACGAGGAAACTTCATGAAGAGGGAAGTTTGAATGCCTACATTTAACTAAAGAGGATGCGCCCATGGATAGCTTGAGTCCTTTTTATTTTAGGAGTTTATTTTGTATCATTTTGAAACCTTTTTGTTTCTTACATTGTAAGCCTGAGAGGCATTTTTAATTCCTGAGTTTACTAATGCAATTAATATTTGTTATCCTCTCTTTGTCTAGCAAATTTAAATTTCTTAAAATCCTTGAAAACATTGCATTCGTACAATAAGCATCATATCATAAGAAGGTTTTCCGACACATATTTCCTTATCTTTTTACTGTTTATTTCAGTATAAGATGATTCTCAAGAAAACTATCAAGGACTTGCAGACTTAACACTCTCAATTCCAAGAGACTCTGCTCAACTTATCAAAGGGGTAGCAAGAAATGATTGCTCTTCTTGTAACAAAGGAAAAGACAAAGAAGAAAGATGTAATCAACATGGGGAAGAGATTTAAAGGCCCTAACCGACAAGTTCAAATTGAAGAGGTTTCCTCTGAGGAGGATGAGAATAAAGATGAAGATGCTAGGAGCTACCATGCTGGGGGTGAAAATAATCAAATATCTGAGGATGAGGATTATTTCGATGAGAAATATCCACCGGCCGATGACAAGTATAAGAAACTAGAAGACAAATTGAAGGCTGTAGAAATCCAAGTTGTTCCTGGCTTGGACTTCGGTGACTTAGGTTTGGTTCCTGGGGTATTCATTCCTCACAAATTCAAGATCCCCGTTTTCTCCATGTACGATTGTGTCTCATGTCTGAAGCTTCACCTAATATCTTATGTTCACAAAATTCAGCCGCATACCACTAATAAGAAACCATGGGTGTACTTTTTTCAAGAAAGTCTATCTGGGACGCAATTGAGTGGTTTTACCAATTGGAAGGGACTAACCTCAATACTTGGGAGTATTTGGCCACTGCCTTTTACCGCCAATATCAATATAACGTTGATCTTGTGCCAACTAGGGTGCAATTACAAGGAATGATAATGGGTTCCAACAAGGGCTTCAAAGAATACGCTCAAAAATGGAAAGACCTGGCTGGAAGAGTGCAACCACCCTTAACTGATAGAGAGTTGGTAGACATGTTTTTGGGAACATTGGCTGGACCATTTTTTAACTTACTGAATGGAAGTTCATCATCCAGATTCAATGAATTGATCTTGACTTGTGAGAGGGTTAAAAGCGGGATTAAAAGCGGAAAGATACCCATGGCCTCCACCTCTAATGTTGTGAAAAAACCATTTATTGGTAAAAACGAGACTAATATTGTGTATGGGTCAAGAAGTCATGCTGAGACTAACCGCCATCACTAAATAGGGACAATATTGATTTCCAATCCAACTCCAACTCAACAAACGCGTCAATAAAATAACTAACAAAGACCATATGCCCCAAGGAGGTAATTCACCAAAATCAACATGCTGCTACCACAAGCTCTCCAACATCTACTGAAAGCGGATTTGGTGACCTTGCGAGAACCTCATCCAAACCCCAATACTACTTCTCCAAAATACAATCCGAATATGAAATGTGCTTACTACTCAAATAGTCCTGGACATGATACAAACAATTGTTGGGCATTGAAGAATAAAATCCAAGACCTAATTGATAACAAGAAAATTGAATTCGACCCCCCACCAACTCCTAACGTGATCACCACACCCATGGAAAATCATGGTATGGGTGTCAATGCTATTGAATATTTTCTTTTGTTTCCTTCGTCAATGACTTGACCACTCCTTTGAACACTCTTAAAGAGAATTTTTTTAAAGTCGGGGTATTCCTTGGCTTCCTTGAAGACAGTTGCTATTATGTTGTACAAATTAATGGTTGTGAATGGCTTAAGAATGGTGTCCAACACCTGACGGATAGCCATGAAATCCTATTTGAGAAAATTCCATCTTTGAAAAGTCTGACCAAAAGTTTATCGCAAGAGCTTAAAGACATTTCCAACATTACTATATTAAGCAAACTTATTAGGATCACTTCCAAAGGTCTTATTAGGATTCCCGTTAAACAAAAAATAGCTCCACTAATTATCACCACACCAGGGCTAATCCGCTACTCTTCTGATAAGGTTGTGCCTTTGAATTATGGGGCGGAAGTGTATTACCATTGTATCAAACAAGATTCATGGATTGACGAAGATGAAACAACTGACTTTACAAACATTGCTGGATCAAGTTAACTTACTAGGACGTGGAGGATCTTTTAATCAGATATTTCACATCCGACAACCACAACTACACCCGTTCACATTATTGCTGTTAAACCTGTTGCTGACACTAGAGGAAAGGAAAAAATGACTGAGCCTTCCAGAACGGAGGCGCCCACAAAATATTTTACCATTGAGGATCCATCTACCCAAGAGATGGAGGAGATTTTAAAAATTATCAGAAAAAGTGATTACAAGATAATGAAACAGTTGGGGCAAACACACTCAAATATTTCTATGTTGTCTTTCTTGCTATGCTCCAAAGCGCATGCTCAAGCACTGACAAAATTCTTGAAAACTGCGCACGTCCCTCAAGAAACCACATCCGGCCAATTTGAAAATTTTGTTGCAAGTTTGACTCCTGACAATGGTTTGGGATTTTCGGATGCAGATCTGACTCAAGCCGGGAAAAATCACAACAAAGCTCTACATGTGTCCATCGAGTGTAAATGAACCACTTTATCCCATGTGTTGGTGGATACTGGGTCCTCCCTCAATTTCTTACATAAAGTAGCATTTTATAGGATAGACTTTTTTAATAAACTAGTACTAAATCCTAGTGACACCGTGGTGAGAGCTTTCGACGGGTCAAAGAGGATGGTCCATGGATAAGTTGATTTACCTATCAAAGTTGGGTCTCAAGTTTTCAACTCGAAATTCTATGTGATGGATATCCGTCCTTCTTATTCTTGTCTTCTTGTACGCCCATGGATACATGGGGCAGGTGCGGTAACTTTCACACTACATCAAAGTTGAAGTACCCGAACAAGGGGAAAATTGTCACTGTATGCGGAGAAGAAGAGTTTATGATCAGTCATCTGAATTCATTCAAGTATGTTGAAATGGATGGTGAGTTCATTGAAACTCCTTGTCAAGCCTCTGATGTGGTCTCTCCCATGGTTGATGTTTCCAAGGCCACTCCTAACGCTCCCAAAGTTGCTAAAGATACACCAAGGATGTCCTCTCTATAAAATGCTCGTGTTGTTGTTGAAGATGGAGGCTGCACCATTTGGGGACAACTCCCTGAAATCCCTTTCAAGTCAAACAAACTTGGTTTTGGTTTCACTTCTAAAGATCAAAAGGAGGTTCGATGTGCTTATGTAGGGAAACCACTGCTCCGCATTAGTAACCATGAGATTAATGCCCTGGAAGACTCTGATGTTGATTGTGACTTTGATGACTGGATCTACCCGACTGCTGGAAGAGGGCTCAACAACTAGAAGACCAAGGACTTCATCCACATCTCCGTCAACCAGGAGGAACTACCATTTCCTGTTTTATTACTTTGAGAACTCTGTCTGTAATGTCCATTAAAACAATAACTTTAAGCCATGTTCCTTACCCGGGGCACAATGGTCCATTTGTTAACGGTTTGTCATTTTCATATGACATAAGCTCATTTTAATGAAAAACATTGGACTCTTTTGCATTCAAATTTTGCGCTCTTTACCTTTCTTTACTTTATTGCATTTTCAATAGCCATGTGACCTTACATGCACACACACACACATTTGCGGATCCACATCTACTCCAGATCTCATTGAAAACGATTATGCTATTTCCATCTATGACTTTCAAAATCCAATCTATCAAGCTGAAGATGAAGGTGAAGAAGATTGTTATTCATACATTCTCCACAAATCCCAATCAGTATATCTTCTAGAAATTCTCTTCCTCGTCCGAGCTTGGCCTTCCAAAACTAAAAGAGAAACCTTGCATAGCTCTTCCAGAAGATTTTTTTCCCCCAATGAAATCACTAGAGTAACCTCAATTAGGTTATCTCCATAAGATAATCTTCACAGATATGGATGTAGTCCTCCAAATCTCCCTGACAGACTATTTTTACAAACAAAAGAGCATAACCTCTTCCCCGTTAAATCCCACACGGAGTCTCAATCAGTACCATTTATGGAAGTTATCTTCCCCAGCCGAGTTTGGACTTCCAAAATTGGAGAAGAAACTTCGTATAGTTCTTTCCCAAATGAATTCGTTTCCCCAGTAAGGACGCTGAAATACTTTCCTCAACAGGGTTTTACTTCTCCAACAGACACAATCTCCCCAGCTTGAGTCTATTACTACAAATCACTAACAAAACTGAAATTCCCTAGTAGAGTTGATACTACCCCCAGAGAGTTGCTACAAAGCCTAGAATTCGACCAGATACCAGTTAAATTCATCCTCCTCACACAATCGGAAGTTTAATCATCTCTATCCCCAATCAGGGTATATAAGAATCTAATTCCTCAGTGGATTAATGGTTAACTAAAGCTCCTGATGGCTACTCCCCAAGGAGAAGCCAACATTCCCTGCAAAGTTTCCTCAAACAACAAACAGGAATTCCTAGCGGAAGCATTCTAAACAAGGTTGAAGACACACATACTCTTCGTCTCTAGCAGTAGTCTCAGATTCAGCTTCCCAAAACTTCCCAGCAGCAGTCAGGGATTTATTTTCCCATAGAAAGATACATTTCAACAACATTCATTGCATATACATACGAAAAACATATAGAATAATCTCATTTATCTTGAGAACATCATTAAGCAATTCATTTCATACATCATGGAATTGCATACAAATAACTCTTTACCTTTTCAGGAAAGATCATTCAATAGACGAACATCATCAATAACTTTCAAGCAGTTCTAAATTAATTCCTAAAACAAGACATGGCAACTATCTGTGAAAAAGAGATTGAAGATTAACTCCCGAAACAGGACGGGGGAAACATCTTTATTTCTCTTTATCCAGATTAAGGATCAATTTCCGAAACAGGACGAGGCGACTATCTTTATCACCAATTATATGAACTCCTGAAACATGACTTGTTTACCAAGAAAACTGGTGGTAGATCAATTCCGAAACAGGACGGGGCAACTATCTAGGTGAACAAATTGAAGATTAACTCCCGAAACAAGACAGGGAAACTATTTTTCTTTCTCTTTAGTCAGATTAAAGATCAATTCTAGAAATAGGATGGGGCGACTATCATTATCACCAATGGTATGAACTCCCGAAATAGGATGGGTTTACCAAGAAAACTGTGTGAAGATCAATTCCCGAAACAAGACGAAGCGACTATCTTTATTACCAATGGTATGAACTCCCGAAATAGGACGGGTTTACCAGGAAATTGATTGTTGATCAATTCCCGAAGCAGGACGGGGCGACTATCTACATAACAAGTAGCTATTCAAACACCTTTCCCAGACGTTCATTTTGGAAAGAACTCTTAAGATACAGTCGGGCGTAGACTCATTCTGATATTTCTATCAACAATTACCTCTAGATGGAATCTATAAGGCCATCTCTGACAACTCTCCATCATCTCTCCAAATGGAATCTTAAAGCCTATTCCCGATATAATCAACAAACAGTTCTATTTCATGCACAAATGACTGCCAATTTCTGGGCACTTAAGTGTTCAATAATCTTCTACCTTCAAGTCACGAATGGTGGACAAGCCAATCTAACTCTTCAGGTTTAAGAAGATTGAACAAGGACATTTGTTGTACTACAAAATTTTCCCTCTCTTTTCTCAAGAAAATTCCTCACAAAGGATCTCCAATGCTCAAGGATTCCCAAGAATTGATCAGACAAAATCAACTCCGAAACACTGAGACCATAATCTATTGGTTTGAAACATAATTTCAAGGGATTAAACACCACATGTTGACCTATTTTCATGACTCAAGTCATTTCTCAAGATCAAAAGGTCGATAGTTGAAATTTAGTTCAACTGACGAAAAGTCAACCGATACACAAAAAGTAAAACTTTGACTTTTTGGTCAAACTTATATTCAAAAGATCAAAATTCATCAAGACATTCAAAAATATGAAGCTTGATCATCAATAAATCAAGAAAGTCAAAAGTTAATGAAAAAGTCAAATTGTTCAAGACTTAGAATTATTTCTAAGTGTTTTGTACATGATAAATCCATTACTTCATGGCATTTTTTCACCAAGATGCAATATGATTCAAAGGAAACTTTCAACATGAAAATTGTAGATCTTCATTAATTCTACAAATTTCTTATTAGAGGGTTGATGTCCAAAAAACGCTTATATTTGGTCAAGTTTTTTCCCTAACTTCTTGGCCAATTTTCATCATGTTCCAGTTTGATTTAGCCAAAGTGGTCAACATGAAAGTTGTAGACAATGTTTCAACCTTTCTAAAACATCCAAGAGCATGAATTTATCATAATTGAGCTAGGAGATTCAAAGTCATGAAGTTGGACATCCATTCTTGAATTACAAGTCATTTTGGTGAAGAACACATAATTCAATCTATATGAGCTGCTATATAATCTTGTGTTGCATGACTTCTAACTTGCAAATCTCACCATAATGTAATGCTTATACCTACTCTTGAGCTATTACCCAAGTGTTTGAACCATTGTCCAAAAGATATTTCCATTTATGGCATAAAGGCACCATTGTCATTCTTGAAAAGCATTGCTTTAGCCACAATGTCAACTCCTTGAGCCTCTCAGTGGTTTCTTCTGCACATAGACATTACCAAAGCAAGAAGAAACCATCATCAACCTGCCATGCACTCCTAAAAAATAGGCCATGCCCCATTGGAACTATGAAAAGACATGAACTCTCATGTATAATCCAACCAAACCATAACATGTTGTTTTGAAAATCTTATTACTTAAACCTCCAAAACCTTTTGCCTATAAATAGAGAGATAAATTGTAAGAGAAAGGGGCCCAAAAAAAAGAGAAAGAGAAACAAGCACTCAAAATCCCTTCACTCTCAAAAACCAAGAACTGTTCATAAATCCTCCATCTTTTAGCTTTTAAGTCCAAATCTTTGAATCCCAAAAGACCTTGCAAGTTTTCCCCAAACAAAGCACCCAAATACTTCATATACATCATATAGAAGTTGTTCAAAAATAAGAACAACTTCTATAATATCACTATCACCATCTTCCAAACTCAAAAACAGTACCTTTCAACTTGACATGGTGGGAGTGGTTTAGCCATTTTCAGCACATATGGAGGGTTGGAGCAACTTCAAGAAATGGCAAAGGATCTCGATCAATCACCACTTTGTACCCGCTGACATCCATACGTGTTCTAATGTTTTCGCTTCAAGGGGTAAATTTTCTCAAAACTATAACATCTTTATCCATACATCATTTGCTTTTGCTTTCAAAAATGTAAAAAGACATATCAATTAAGAAAACTCAATAAAAAGCAAGGTTGCGGGCTGACACGGGTGCTCGTGTCACACAACACGGCCCATGTTAGCTCATCTAGTTGAAAATTTATACAAAAAGTGCAGGGCAGGTCCTGACACGAGTGCTCGTGTCACACGTCACAGCCCATGTCAACTCCACTAGTTTAGACACTTGTAAAAAATAGAAGGAAAGGGGATGACACGGGTGCCTGTGTCACAGGACACGTCCCGTGTCATTGCATCTGGGACAGAAAAATGTGCAGGAGCATTGGGCAGGTTCTGACACGGGTGCCCGTGCCCCTTGACACGGCCCGTGTCAGCTGAAGCACTAAAAACCATAATTCTTGAGACTTGTTTTACTTCAATTTTGAATCATTATGGATACCTTGGACATTTTTGCATTATGACCTAACACCATAAAACCCTTTTTCTAAATGAAACATCAAAAATATTTTTATAAGCAATTTGTTTTATTTTTTAAGTTAACTTAGACCTAGGTTTTGCTTCAATTAAATGAACTACAAAACCCTTGTCCATCAAAAACCCTAAAAAAGCAATCTTTTTTATCTTTACATTTTCGCGCATTTTACCATTTCTCATTGCAATTTATGTAATTGACAAAGCCTTGTAATAGTAATGAGGATTTTTTTTACTTTTCATCCCCAGTTGTAAATTTGTACCACCATCCCCTCAAGTATTGTAATAGCGTAGGACATTTAATTTCCACAATTTACCGCTTTCCATATTATTTCGAGTAATTAGGGTTTGTATGGAAAGACTTAAAATCAGCAAGTAGACAACCCTAATTCAAGACAGATGCATGAAAACAATACACTTTGCATACTTGCACCTCTAGGGTAACCCACACTTGTTGCCTCAGAGAAACAGTCATGTATCTCAAATGTGGGATACTTTAGCAAAGACCCTCAAATACAAGATCGTAGTCCCTCGGTGACCCTTCAATGCTCACTTCGATAAACGATCTTTGACCCTCAACACAAATTGCTAAGGTATCCTACAATGTTGCCTTCTACGACTGTGCAATGACCCACGCCTGTCCCTTCACATCCAATGATATGGTTGCTTACCAATTAATGGTGAGACAACACTATCTAAAGGAGGAGGAAAAGAACAAAGACTTCTTTTGAGTAGGTATAACGTTCGTAGTTTCTTGCTCACAAACATTTCAAAACATCTTTCAAACACACCAACACTTTTCATGGAATATTTTTTAAAGTCAACACTTTGTATATATTCTTATAGAGATGAGAATCATTACAAAGTTCGCCTAAACAAAAGAATTTTTCAAAAATACTTTCAAAAATACTTTCAAAACATCTTTCCAAAATAAAACATCTCTTTGAAATATTTTCAAAACCAACACTTTGTATACATTATCTCCGAAACGAGAATCATTACAAAGTTTTCCAAAACAAAAGCGTTTTCAAAATATTTTTAAAACTTACCCCAAACACAAACACATTTTATAAAGCATTTCAAAAGTGAGCTAGAAACTAGGAGCCCGTAGATAAATACGGATGAAAAGGATGATAACACCTCCCCTTTTCATAACCTACCTCCCCCCCCCCCCCCTCGCCGGAACTCAAGAAAATTCTCAAAAGGTCTTTCCTATTCTTTTCACCCTTTCCTTTATTAGATAAAAGAAAAGTCGGTGGCGACTCTTGCTATCCGCAACAATTGAGATAAAACACAAAACACCCAAGTTAGTTCTCCCACTATATTATAGGTACTATCAAGGTCACAGGAAATAGAGATGATTACATTAGTATTTATATGATTGAAGATTACTCGGTTGAGGCCATGTCTGATGATGAATATGTTTCTGCTGGTGAGTTCTTTTCTTCTGATAAAGGCATGTGCTCTAATAATGATTCTACAATGCCTAAGTGTTTTGAAGTGGGGGTGATTGTCATTGTGCTGTGTTTTGGTGTTCACGCTCCTATAGAGATTGAGTACCATAGAAAGCCCGTTGTTGCTCCAGTGGTTATTTTTCTGCCTGGTCCTATCCCATATGAATCATACAAAATTATTCCTTATAAGTATAATGTGACTATCCTTGAAGATGGTGTGGAAATTCCAATCCAACCTTTATCCCATGTCGAGAATATTTTTGAAGCTAGTCAGGTAACCCACAGTGGTGGTGTCTTCGCCCATACCTTTCGAGGGGATGTTAGTTTTGATAAAAAGGTTTTTGAGAATATTGAATCTAAGAAGGTGATGGGAGAATCTAGTGGCACCACTTTGGAAAAGGATGTAGATGACTTGTTGAAAATCATCAAAATGAGTGATTACAAGCTTGTAGATCCGTTGTTGCAAACTCCATCTATTATTTCCATTCTAGCTTTGCTAATGAACTCTTCTTCTTATTGGGAATCTCTGATGAGAGTGTTGGATCAAGATTTTGTTGAAAGTGACATTTCTCTTGATCAGTTCAGTAGTGTTGTGGGGAATATTACATCTTGAAATTATCTGAGATTTTATGATGACGAGTTGCCCGATGAAGGAAGAAACCATACCCTAACACTCCATGTTGCATCCCAAAATTTTCCCTCCTAATTTCTTTTATTTGGCTTAAGCTTAGCATCGCATTCACATCTTTTCATTAGGTTACTAACATAGCATACATTTTTCTCAGTAAAGTTCCATGGGTTCAAAGGACCAGTGAAGTAGCAATATTAGGGTTTTACAATGATTAGTCGTGCATATCATATAAAGGTTGGTTTCTTCTGATTCTCCTGGATAGTCTTCTATAAGCAGCGAAGTGTGGAGTTAGGCTTTGGTTGTTCATTGGTTTCATATTCACTATGTACAATTATCCCATCAATTAATACTCTGTGGATTATAGTTGCATCTCATGGGCTATCTCGAGCATCCTTCGAGTCTTATTCCCTCAACATCTCAAGTGCGTCTCAAATGGAATAGGGTTTGTATCGGTAGTGCTGGATTTGGTTAATTCAATTAAAGATTCATTATGCTCCAGACATCATTCCTTTAATACTTGTATCTTGAGGTTGAATTGAGTTTGAAGTTATGGATTTTTGCAAGAAGGCAGGTTGATTTGATTTTTTGCTCATTAAAAATTGAAGTCGTTTTGAATCCATTATGGCGAGATGTTCATTCATATGGGCTTGAATTAAATGTTACCAAGCAATCAATTGGTATGATCCAAGATTTTGGTTTATGTATTCTCTATTTCATCAATATTGATTCGTCAAGAATCAATACGAGAGGTGCATTAACATTTTTTCTTGAGGATCCACATTTCATCAATTCCAGGTGCATTTGTGGCTTGGACTATAAAGTGTACACCATGGTTTTGGCACAAGGATATTATAGTTTGGATTCATATATCCACAACACAATCAATTAAGGTTTTAAGTTTTTTGATTCAAAGAGGTGTATTTGGCTTGGAGTGCAAGGCATGGACAATTTGAACTTCAGCATTGAATCATGTTGTTCTATGAAATTCAAGCACGACATAACATTCGATTAAGATCCAAGTATTAATTCAAGATCTTGATATGAGTTATAGGGAAAGCATCATGGTTTGTGCAAGTATTGGATTCATTTGCCTTTTGATAACATAAAGAAAAGATTTTGATTGACAATATTATTTCAAGCATGTAATTGGAGTTTAATTATGGTATGTGATACGGTGGGAGAACTGACTTGGTTGTTTTGCATTTGATCGCAATTGTTGTGGATAGCAAAAGTCGCCATCGACTTTTCTTTTATCCAATAAGGAAAGGCTAAAAAGAACAGGAAATACCTTTGAGATTATTTCTTGACTTCGGGGGGTAGATTATGAAAAGGGAAGGTGTTAGCACCCTTTTCATCCATAGTTATCTATGGGATCTTAGTTGCTTGCTAGATCACTTGCTTTGTTTGAAAATGTTCTTTGTGGTGGTTTTTGAATGTATTTTTGAAAAGGCGCCTTCGTTTAGGCAAACTTTGTAATGATTCTCGTTTCGGCGAGAATGTATACAAAGTGTTAGACTTTTTAAAATATTTCATGGAAAGTGTTGGTGTAATTCAAAAGATGTTTGTTTTTGAAAATGTTTGGGGTGTGTTTTGTTTTGAAAGTGAGAAAGCAACTAAGAACGTTTCTACCTACTCAAAAGTATTTTGTTCATTTCTTCCTTCCTTTGATATTTCTATCTCACCATCGATTGGTAAGAAGCCTTATCTTTGGATGTAAAGGGACGCGCGTGGGTCATCGTACAGTCATGATAGAAATATTGTAAGATATCTTAGCATTTCTCTTGATGGACTAAGATCATTTGTAAGGCAACATTTGTAGCTTCATCGGGGGACTATGATCTTGTATTTTTTATTGTTTTCGCTAAGACATCCGACATGCGTAACATGACCATTTTCTCAAGGAAACAAGTGGAGTTAACCTTAGGGGTGCATGTGTGAATAATGTTTTTGATTTACATGCATTGTTTATCTTGAATTAGTGATCTCTAAGCATTTATTTTATCTTTCCATACAAATCCTAATTTACTAGCATTGATATGAAAGCGATAAATTGCGGAAAGTAAATTTACTACGCTATTACATCATTTGGGGATGGGGTATATAAATTTACAAACGGGGATTGCAATAAATTAAACCTAATTATCTATTACAACAATATTGAAACTTGAATAATGTACAAGAATTGAAAGGAATATAATGTACAAGGATATAAATGGAAAAGAAATGGATTTTTGTTTAGATTTTGTTAAGGGAAATGGTTTTAACCTAATTATCTAAAATAAAATAATTAATTAAAATAAGTAAAATTATACCCTAGTTTAAAAGAAATAAAATTAATCAAGAAAGCATTTTTAGGGTTTTTTAGAAAAGGTTTTAAGTTTAATCAAAATAGTATGGAAATTAATTAATTAAAAGAAAACCTAAATTCTAAGTTAAGTTTAATTAAAAAAGGAAATAACTAAACTTAAATATAATTATTAATTTATTAAGAAAAGAAATTAAGTTTTTATAAGAAAAATGTTTTGTCTTTTTTAGTTTTAAAAAAAGGAAATAAAAAAAAGAGAATATAAGTATATTAGATATATAAATAAATAAACTATTTTTTTGGGATTTTTATTTATAAAAATTATAATAATAATAATAATAATAATAATAATAATAAAATAAAATAAAATAAAATAAAATAAAATAAAATAAAATAAAATAAAATAAAATAAAATAAAATAAAATAAAATATAAAAGTTAAAGTCAGAGGGGTGAAATTTGAATTGGGGTGTTTAGGAGTAAAACAATTTTTTTGAGTTTGGCCCATTAATGTTGTTTTTTGTAAAAATAAAATAAAATGAAATGGGTTGTGTTTTAAAAAGGAAACAGGAGGGTTAGGATAAGTAAAAATGCAAAGGCCCAGTTGTGGAGGCTCAGGCGCGCTGGTTGTTCAAACAAAGAAAAGATGGAAAATGTTAGAAAAAAGGTAAAATGGCAACGTTGGGGCTTGAACCCACGCCCTTCTCATAATACGCGCACTGCCTTACCATTGGGTTGACTATACATCCGTTAACTTAAACAAAACCATAAATATATATTACAAATCCATTCTTAGAAATGAACTTCATCTTTAACCTCCAACTAGAGTCCCTGTATCTCATTCATTTCTATTCCATTCTCAAAACTTCCAACATCAAACTTGTTAGAAATTTCACCAGGATTTCAGAATAATAAACAATTTGAACTAATAATCAGAGATGAGCATGTATTTCTAAAAGTACCAAATCCTCACCTAACTTTTTTCAGAGATTCAAACTTAAAACTCTCTAAGCTCAGGCAAAATAAATGAAAACTATGGATATGTACAACTTCAGGGCAATGATATCTACATTTTGTCTTTGAAAATGCAAGACTTACAATGCCTAAATGAAGAGATGAAAGTTCAGAAAAATATCTCAAAAACTAGAAATCGTGAAATGAGTTTGAGCTTGTTTCAAGTGATGGTGATGATCAGGTTAGCTTCCTCAAGTTCCCAGGAAGCTAATGCAACTCTTACACGATGCTGGGAGGGCTTGAGTCGTGCTAGAGAAGTCAAGATGCAAGCTCTATTTTTTGGTTATGGAGGAAGGTGATGGAGATGTTATAGTCGTGTAACAGGGTGTGGGATTGTTTGTAGATGACGTTTAGGAACTTTTGGGAGTGAAAGGCCAAAAAACGCACGAGTGGATTAGGTTTTTGGGATTTCTGACCAGAAAGTGCAACAATGGATGTTGTTTATGGAATCCTAACTGAGAGGGTTTGAGGGCTTAATCATTCGTGTTTTTGCTTGCCAAAGACTTGTATATTTGTATGGCAATGGTTAGAGATATTTTGCACAGGGGATTTCTGAGTTGTAGGGTTATGGCTAGGTTGCTTTGTTTTGAAGTAAAGTGGAAAACCAAAATCCCAATGCATGGTACAAGCTATGTAGAGTGGTTGAATTACTTTAAACATGCCTCTTATGAGTTTCTCGGTTGAATGTGTGCAGAAGGATCCATTGAGAGGCTCAAGAAGGGTTGACATTTGCAAAAGCATACTTTTCCAAAATGGAAGTCTTGCCTTTCTTCCAAAAATGGCAAGTTAACTTAGACAAAGCTCGGATTTAATGGATAATAGCCCTAAAGTTTGAGTAATCTTATAATTATGGAGACATTTATAGACTTGGAGGCCTGCAAAGCAAGATTACAAGGCATGGCTAAGAGATTACAATTCTTGTTCATCATGGAAATGACCTATAATTCAAGAATGAATGTCCAACTTCTTGTCTTAGATTCTCTTAGATCAAACATTATCTCAATGAGTTCTTGGATATTTTGGAAATCTTGTAACTCCCCCTACAACCTTCATGTTGGACATTTTTTAAGATTCATTTTTGAACTAGGTGAAAAGTTTCCATGAAGTTAGGTCAGAATCCTGACTAAAATACTCCAAATTTCACTAAGTATTTTAGTTTCATGGACATGTCTTCATAAATTCATAACTTTAAATCCAAGAATTTCTAGAAAAATTTATTCCCTATAATGTTTTAGATCTCATTGATATCTACAACTTTCATGTTGGAAGTTTTCCTTGAATCATCTTGCATCATGGTGGAAATTTGGCATAAAGTTATGAAAAATGTTAACTTTTTAACACTTAGAAAATTTTCTAAGTCCTAGAATTTTGACTTTTTTATTTCATGATGAACAAATTTCATATTTTGACATGTCTTGATGAAATATGATTTTTGAAACTTGATTTTGATCAAAAAGTCAAAGTTTGACCTTTCAGTGTACAATTGACTTTTCATCAGTTGATTGAAATTCAAATGTCAATCCAATGATATTGAGAGGTGATTTGAACTATGAAATTAGGTAAAGATGGTGTATTTGAATATTTGAGATCATGTCTTAAACCAAAAATTCATTTTCTTGGTCAAAAGTTAAGAACTGAGCCTTCTCTATCAAAACCCTAATTTTGACCATTTTGCGCTTTTGGTGTTCTGATCAAATTTCTTTGAGGAATTGTGATCGAAACTTGATCAATTGACATATATGAGTTCATAATGTTGATATGGATCCAAAATCTTGAAGTTTGACTGTAGGTTGACCACATTTGACATTTTATCCAATACAGCTAATTTTAGGTCATCTGATCAAATGACTAGCAATTTTGTGATCCAAGACTTGAAACTTGACATGAGCAATCTTGAGGGTTCCTAATGATCCATAAAATTAATTTGAGGCCTTAGAAGTTCAATTTTCCTTGTGAAAACTCAAACCCTAATTTTGAGTTGTCAGTGCTGAAGGAGGTGTCATGAGCTGATCAAACCTTGTGTAGTCTTGAATCAATGGAGATCTTATGAGAGATTTCTTGAGAAATGAGAGGGAAAATTTTTGGGTACAAAGTTGCCCCTGTTCAATCTTCTTAAACCTGAAGAGTTATATTGGAGGATCCGCCATTCGTGACTTGAAGGTGAAAGATGATTGAACACTAAAATGTCCAGAAATTTGCACTCGAAGATGTATTAGGAATTGACTTATAGATGCCATTTGGAGGAATGATGGTAAATAATGGAATAAGTATCAGCATAAATATTTGGTCGATTTATACTAAAACTTGATGTTTTCCTTTGGGAAATAGGTTTACTTAAATGCAGATGTATGCATGGCGTTCTCAATATGAATGAGATTGTGCTAAATGTGTTTCGTATGCATATGCTATGATGTATTAAGGTGGGATTTTATTTAGATGGATATTTGTCCGAGAAAATAAATCCCTGCCTACTGTTGAGGAGTTTTGGGAAGTTGAATCCCGGATTGCTGTTGGGGATGAAGAATATACATATCTTCAACTTTTGTTAAAAGAATGCTTCCGCCGGGGATTATCTCTTGAATGTTAGCTAATATCTGGTCGGACTCCAAGTTTCACACCAACTTGTTGAGGATGAAGAAATCAACTGCTATCTGGTCGGATTCTAGGTTTCACAATTACTTACTAGTGAAGAATAAATTAACTATTATCTGGTCGTATTCCAGGCTTTACAGTAACTTGCTTGAAACTAGTTGCTATCTGGTCGGATTCCAGGCTTCACAATGAATTTCTGAGGGAATAAAGTTAATTTCTATCTGGTCGGATCTAGGTTTCACAATAACTCGCTTGGAAAGATAAGGTTGAACTGATATCTGGTCGTATCCAGGCTTCACAGTAACATGCTTGAAACTAGTTGTTATCTGGTCGAATTCTAGGCTTCACAACAAATTTCTGAGGGAATAAAGTTAATTTCTATCCGGTAAGATCCAGGCTTCACAATAACTCGCTTGGAAAGAGAAAGTTGAACTGATATTTGGTCGGGTCCAGGCTTTATAGTAACTTTCTTGAAACTAGTTATTATCTAGTTGGATTCCAGGCTTCACAACGAATTTCTGAGGGAATAAAGTTAATTTCTATCAGGTCGGATATAGGCTACACAATAACTCGCTTTGAAAGATAAAGTTAAACTGATATCTAGTCGGGTCCAGGCTTCACAGTAACTTTTTGGGGTAGAGGTAAACTCTACAAGGGAAAAGAAGTTAAACCCTTGTCTAGTTGAGTCCAAGTTCTTCAATATCTCGAAGAGTTAAACTAATATCTGGTCGGGTCCAGGCTTCATAGTGTTTTTGAGAGGTTGACTATTATCTGGTCGGGTACAGGCTTCATAGTAACTGAAAATTGTACTATTATCTGGTCGGGGCCAGGCTTCATAGTATTTGAAAAGTTACACTATTATCTGGTCGGGTCTAGGCTTCATAGTGAATGAAAGTTATACTATTATCTGGTCGAGTCTAGGATTCATAGTATTTGAAAAGTTACACTACTATCTGGTCGAGTCCAGGCTTCATAGTGACTGAAAGTTGTACTATTATCTGGTCGAATCCAGGCTTCATAGTAACTTGTTTGAAAGAATGAAGTTGACTGTTATCTGGTCGGATCAAGGCTTCACAACAACTTACTAAAGTTAAAACTGTTATCTGGTCGAATTCCAGGCTTCACAACAACTTTTGCAGATAGGAATGGCTTTGTTGGCGACTTCACTGGGGATTAGGGGTTATGGCCCTCTGATTTGTAATAGTCTGAGAGGAAAACTCAAGCTGGAGAGGATAGACTCAACCAGGGAAGACAGATTTAGCTGTGGAAATAAACCCTGCTGTGGAAATAAACCCTGTTGAAGAAATAAACCCTGTTGAGGAATACTTGACGAACTCCTGACGAGGTGAGTTCTTTTAGGAAGAGATCCACAAGGCTTCTTCTTTTCGGACCAGCTTAGCTTGGGAGAGAGTTGTCAAGAGATTGAGACTCTGGCTGGTGATCAACCTATGCAAAGAGACTTTATGGGCAACTTTATTGGCGATTGGTTTATTATATTCGTCCTTGTGGGGATAATGCTAATGAAATAACTCTATGGGGGATATTCCATATACATTAAAGAGATTCTTGTTGGTGCTTAGTAGGACACATGTGCCAAATAGTTTTAATCATGTTCACATGCATATGTTCGTTCAATTTTAGTCATTGGACAATTTTGTATTCAAAACAAAAACAGAAAGTTTGCATTTCAAAGTATATTTGTATTGATATTTTGCCCATGAATAGCCATTTTTGTACAAAGATACGAAGATCCTAGTAAGAGGAAATCGTTGAAAGGAAAACAAAATTGAAAACAAAGAAAATAGCCATGTGGAAGCAGTCTCATTGCATTCCAACTCTACTATTTCCCCAATGTCTTCGAACGTCCCTTGTCGTTGACAGAAGTAGATTGGATTGATCTTGGACCGTTTGAAATCAGATCTTGGTAATAAAGTTGACCGTGGTGATCCCACGGGACATAGTCATACGCTTTCAATCCTTAACTTTTTCCTGGACCCACCTTTCCGGTTTTCAGTCCACCAGGATACCCATTTTTTCCCAAGTCGCCCTTTCAGGTTTTCAACTTGCCGGGTGTACAATCTTTTGCATATATCCCTAATTTTTGCCCAAACCGTTTGGTTTGCCGGGATGCCCTTATCTTGTTTAGGTGTGTTAACCTAGCGGGTCTCTTATGTGTAGTATTTTTTAACTATGTCTGCATTCACAGGATGTGGGAAGTCTTCACCGTCCATGGTAGTCAGCATCATGGCACCACCAGAGAACACTCTCTTGACAACAAATGGCCCTTCGTAGGTGGGAGTCCATTTGCCCCTGGGGTTTCCTTGTGGAAGAATGATGCGCTTTATTACCAAGTCACCAACTTGATATTCTTGAGGCTTGATCTTTTGGTTGAAAGCCTTGATCATGTTTTTTTGGTACATCTGACCATGACAAATAGCAGCTAGTCGTTTTTCATCAATCAAGTTCAAATGATCCAATCTTGTCTGAATCCATTCGTCTTTTCCTAGGCCTGCCTCATTCATAATCCTTAATAAGCAAATCTCAAATTCCACTGGCAGAACAACTTCCATGCCATAGACCAAAGAAAAAAGAGTATCCCCAATTGATGTCTGAGCTGAAGTACGGTAGCCATGAAGAGCAAACAGTAACATCTCATGCCGGTATTTGTAGGTTACTATCATCTTCTGCATAATCTTCTTAATGTTTTTGTTGGCCGCTTCCACTACGCCATTCATTTTAGGTCTATAAGGAGAAGAATTGTGATGCTTAATTTTGAACTGAGTGCAAAGTTCCGTAATCATAAAATTGTTGTGGTTATTCCCATTGTGGGTGATGATCCTTTCATGGATACCATAGAGGCATATGAAGTTGTGTTTGATGAACCTGGATACCACGCTTTTTTGTGACTGAGGCAAATGAGGCGGCTTCGACCCATTTGGTGAAATAATCGATAGCGACAAGAATGAAGCAATGTCCATTGGAAGCAGTGGGTTTGATCTCTCCAATCATATTAATTACCCGCATTGCAAATGGCCACAGAGCGGTTATGACGTTTAGAGGGATAGGAGGCACATGGACCTTGTCATCATAGATTTGGCATTTGTGGCAAGTTCTTGAGTGATGATGGAAATTAGTCTCCATTGTTGATCAATAGTAACCAGCTCTCAGGATTTTCTTAGCCATAGTATGTCTTCTAGAGTGAGTCACAAAGAGACCATCATGCATGCCTTCCATAATTTCCTCTGCCTCCTTCTTATCCAGACATCGGAGTTGAGTAGAGTCATGGTTGCGTTTGTACAAGATTCCATAACTTAGGAAGAATTTGGCTGAAAATCTTCATAAGGACTTTCTATCATTGATGCATGCTCCTTCAGGGTACTCTTGTGCTTCAAGGTATCTCTTCATCTCATGGTACCATGGCTTTTCCATGTCAGTGTCGTGCTCATAGAAGTGCGCAGGTTCGTCAAATATTTCGACTGTAATTATAGGAGCTTCATTGTCCCATTTGACTTTTAACATGGAAGACATTGTTCCCAAGGCGTCAACCAACTTCTTTTCTTCCCTAGGGAAGTGTTCAAATGTGACCTCTTCGAAGTAAGGAATCAGAGATAGCACAAGCTCCTTGTAAGGCATGAGATTAGGGTGCTTAGTGTCCCAATCTCCTTTTACTTAGCTAATCACTAGAGAGGAATCCCAAAACACATTCAAATTCTTGATCTTCAAATCAATGGCAGCCTTCAGACCCAACATGCATGCTTCATACTCAGCCATGTTGTTCGTACAATCGAAGCATAGTCTAGAAGTGAAAGGAGTGTGGAAACCTTTAGGGGAGATTATCACAACACCAATTCTGTTACCGAAAGCATTGGAAGCCCTATCGAAGACCATAGTCCATTGGGATCCTTGTTCAGGTTTGTTATACGGTCCAGGTTTCGCGCAGTCGGTCACTAGCATGATATTCTCATCCGGGTAGTCAAAGTTCATAAACTGATAATCATCAATAGCTTAATGTGCCAAATGAACTGCTAATACACTTCCTATGATGGCCTTTTGTGTTGTGTATTGAATATCATACTCAGTCGAGATCATTTATCATCTATCTATCCATCTGGAAAGAGCAGGTTTCTCGAAGATCTACTTGATAAGGTCCATCTTAGAAATCAAAAGAGTGGTATGAGTCAACATATATTGTCTTAGCCGGCGAGTAGCTCATGCCAGAGCGCAGCAAGTTTTCTCGAGTAATGAATATCTGGTTTCACAGTCGGTAAACTTTTTGCTCGGGTAATAAATAGTATGCTCTTTTCGGCCAGACTCGTCATGTTGGCCCAACACACACCCCATAGAATTCTCTAGCACCATTAAGTACATGATCAAGGGTCTTCCTTCAACTGAAGGCATGACAACAGGAGGTTCTTGCAGATATTCTTTGATTTTGTCGAAGGCAGCTTGGCATTCATCATTCCATCTGACTACTTGATCTTTCTTCAAGAGTTTTAAGATTGGCTCACAAGTAGCAGTTAAGTGAGATATGAAGCGGGCGATGTAGTTAAGACGACCCAAGAATCCTCTAACTTCCTTTTCAGAGTGGGGGACCATCATTTCTTGGATTTCCTTTACCTTGTCAGAATCGACTTTGATGCCTTTACCACTAACAACAAAACCTAGAAGCTTTCCAGATCGTACTCCGAATGTTCACTTATTAGGGTTCAACCTCAACCTGTACTTTTTCAGCCTTTCAAATAGCTTGTATAGGTGATCGAGATATTCCTCTTTGGTTTGTGATCTTGCAATCATATCATCCACATATACCTTTATCTCATGATGGATCATGTCATG
The DNA here is from genome assembly GCA_948472305.1 of Vicia faba. Taxonomy (NCBI): domain Eukaryota; kingdom Viridiplantae; phylum Streptophyta; class Magnoliopsida; order Fabales; family Fabaceae; genus Vicia; species Vicia faba. The sequence continues at coordinate 1,435,261,725 of OX451737.1, read as the reverse complement.
AAACAAAGCTACCATAGACCTTTGATATGTTTCCCCTTCATTCTTTAATATGAACGGCATGACCTTGTAGCAAAAGGTGCCCCATTGTGTAACGAAAGTGGTCTTCTCCATGTCTTGGGGAGCCATCCTAATTTGATTATAACCGGAGAAACCATCCATGAAAGAGAATACTTTATGCTGAGCAGTGTTATCGACCAAGACATCAATATGAGGTAGAGGGAAATCATCCTTGGGGCTTGCCCTATTCAGATCCGTGTAATCTACGCACATGCGAACTTTTCTGTCTTTCTTAGGCATTGGCACCACGTTTGCAACCCATTGGGGATAAGATGTCACAGCTAGAAATCCTGCATCAAATTGTTTCATCACTTCATCTTTTATCTTTTCAGACATGTCATGCCTCATGCGACGAACTTTTTATTTGACAGGAGGACAATCTTCCTTTGTCGGCAGACGATGACCTACAATGTCGGTATCCAACCCTGGAATATCTTCATATGACCAAGCAAACACTTACACATAGTCATGCAACACCTGAACCAATCTTATTTTGACACTGCATTCCAGGTTAATGTCGATCTTGACCTCTTTCTTGTATGTCACGGTACCCAGATTGATGACTTCAACTGACTCTTCGTGCGACTGAATAGCTTTTTCCTCTTGTAATAGAAGTCTGGATAGTTCTCCCGGAATTTCACAATCTTCCTCGCCTTCATCTTTGGCTTGGTTAACTAGATATTCGAAATCATAGTTGGTAATAATAGACTCGTTGGCAATGAGATCCAGAGTAGATGAGGACCTACAAGAGTGTGTGTGTGCATGTAAGATACATGGCTATTTTGAAAACTATATTTGAAGAAAAAGAAAGACAATGAGCACAAAGATTTGAATGCAAAAGTCCAATGATTTGTATTGAATGATCACATGATAAAATGAACATAAATAAAATGCTTGACAAATGGACCATAGTGCTCCGGGCCAGGCACATGGCTTAAAAGTCATTATTTAATATTATAGACAAAATGTTCTTGAATTAATAGAAAGCAATAAACAAGTAATTACTCCTCAACGAAGGAGATGGGAACAAAGTCCTTTGCGTTCCAATTGTTGAGCTCTGTTGTAGTAGGGTATACCCATTCTTCAAATACATTTGTCGGCTTTGAATGGGATCTCGAGGAGTTTCCCCAAGTATCACAGCTTCCTTTTTCGACTACGGCACGAGCATCTCTAAATAAAACCATCTTTGGCACGACCTTAACAGCTTTAGACATATCGAAGGAAAATTTGGCAGTAGCAACCATTGGTGGCACAACTTCAAAAGCCTAACACGGGGTTTATATAAATTCGCCATCCATCTCCACATATTTGAAAGAGTTGAGGTGGCTTACCATGAACTCCTCCTCACCACAGACAGTGACAATCCTTCCTTTGACCGTATACTTGAGCTTTTGATGAAGGTTTAACGTTATTTCCCCTGCCCCGTTGATCCAAGGGCGACCCAGCAAACAGGAGTATGCAGGACGGATATCTTTGATGTAGAAAGTAGAGTTGAAAATTTGTGAGCCTACCTTGATCGGGAGATCCACCTCTCCTTGAATTGTCCTTTTGGACCCATCGAAAGCCCTCAATAATATTACTTGGTTTCAAAACTAGTCCTTCACAGTCTAAACGGTCCAACGCCCCCTTTGGTAGCACGTTTAAAGAAGAGCCAGTGTCAACCAGAACATGTGCTAGGGTAGTCCCCTTACATTCAACAGAAACATGTAGAGCTTTGTTATGGTTCTTTCTCAATGATGTCAGATCAGCATCCGAGAACCCCAAACCATCATCGGCCCTCAAGCTTGCCACACAATTTTTAGACTGGTCAGTCGTGGTCTCATGAGGGGAATTAGCCTTCTTCAAGAATTTGATTAACGCCCGAGCATGAGCATCGGAACAGAGTAGCAAAGATAACATAGAAATCTTGAAAGGGGTTTGCCCCAGCTGCTTCACTATCTTGAAATCACTCTTTTTATAATTTTTAAGATCTCATCCATTTCTCGAGAAGAAGGATCCTCAACAGCAATGCCTTTTACGTGTATTCCTGTCTCAGCAGGCTCAACTACTTTCTCTTTTCCCCTTGTGTCAGCATTAGGCTTAGCAGTGGTGATGAGGACAGGTTCCTTTGTAGAAGTTGGTGGTGAGATATTGGGTGAAAAGATTCTCCCAGTTCTGGTTACCTTACTAGAGCCAGTAATGTTACCAATGTCATCAGCTTTGCTTTCTTCAATCCAAGTGTCTTACTTTATTCCATGGTAAAACACCTCAGCATCATAGTTCCATGGCACTTCTTTATAGTTCCATGGCACTTCTTTAATAGACAACAAAACCATCAAGTTTGATCCGCCTCCAATTCCTAATGTGATAACGGCACAAATTCCAAACCATGGCAAGGTTGTCATTGTTGTTGAAGACTCCATTTTTGTTTCCTTTGTCAAAGACTTGACTACTCCGTTAAAAATTATCAAAAAGAATTTGCAGAAATCCTGGATTTTCCCTGGATGTTTGAAGGATTGCAATTGTTGCGCCACACAACTCAATGGATGCAAAGGGTTGAAGGAAGGCATTCAATGCCTGATGAATATCCAGAGGTCCTATTTGAGAAGACTCCTTCCGCCAAAAGTTTAACGAATAAGTTTGAAGACCTCTCCATCATAACAATCTCAAACAAGCCTCTAAGGATCTCCTCCAAGGATCCTATTAGAATTTCAAATGAACCGACTGTTGAGAAGACTCCTTCCAATGCGTAACATGACCATTTTCTCAAGGCAACAAGTGGAGTTATCCTTAGGGGTGCATGTGTGAATAGTGTGTTTGATTTGCATGCATTGTTTATCTTGAATTAAGGTTCTCTAAGCATTGATTTTATCTTTCCATACAAACCATAATTTACTAGCATTGATATGAAAGTGATAAATTACGGAAAGTAAATTTACTATGCTATTACATAATTTTGGGATGAGGTATACAAATTTATAAATGGGGATTGCAAGAAATTAAACCTAATTATCTATTACAACCATATTGAAACTTGAATAATGTACAAGAATTGAAAGGAATATAATGTACAAGGATATAAATGGAAATAAAATGGATTTTTGTTTAGACTTTGTTAAGGGAAATGGTTTTAACCTAATTATCTAAAAGAAAATAATTAATTAAAATAAGTAAAATTAAACCCTAGTTTAAAAGAAATAAAATTAATCAAGAAAGCATTTTTATGGTGTTTTTGAAAAAGGTTTTAAGTTTAATCAAAATAGTATGGAAATTAATTAATTAAAAGAAAACATAAATTTTAAGTTAATTTTAATTAAAAAGTAAATAACTAAATCTAAATCTAATTATTAATTTATTAAGAAAAGAAATTAAGTTTTTATAAGAATTTTTTTGTCTTTTTTAGTTTAAAAAAAAGGAAATAAAAGTAAGAGAATATAAGTATATTAGATATATAAATAAATAATCTTTTTTTTGGATTTTTATTAATAATAATAATAATAAAAGAAATTAAAATATAAAATTTAAAGTCATAGTGGTGAAATTTATATTGGGGTGTTTAGGAGTAAAACAGTTTTTTTTTAGTTTGGCCCATTAATGTTGGTTTTTGTAAAAATAAAATAAAATGAAATGGGTTGTGTTGTCAAAAGGAAACAAGACGGTTAGAAAAAAGGCAAAATGGCAGCGTTGGGGCTTGAACCCACACTCTTCTCATAATACGCATGCTGCCTTACCACTGGGGTGGCTATACATCCGTTAACTTAAACAAAACCATAAATATATATTACAAATCCATTCCTAGAAATAAACATCATCTTTAACCTCCAGTCAGAGTCCCTGTATCTCATTCATTTCCCATTCATTCTCAAAACTTCCAACATCAAACTTGTTAAGAATTTTACCAGGATTTCAGAAATGTAAACGATTTAAACTAACAATCAGAGATGAGCATATATTTCTAAAAGTACCAAATCTTGACCTAACTTTTTTCAGAGATTAAAATTTAAAATTCTCTAAGCTCAGGAAAAAAAATGAAAATTGTGGATATGTACAACTTCAGGGAAATGATATCTATATTTTGCCTTTGAAAATGCAAGCCTAAAAATGCCTAAATTAAGAGATGAAAGTTCAGGAAAATACGTAAAAAACTAGAAATCGTGAAATGAGTTTGAGATTGTTTCAAGTGATGGTGATGATCAGGTTAGCTACCTCAAGTTCCAAGGAAGCTAATGCAGCCCTTACTTAATGCTAGGAGTGCTTGAGTCGTGCTAGAGAAGTCAAGATGCAAGCTCTATTTTTTGGTTATGGAGAATGGTGATGGAGATGTTACAATCGTGTAACAGGGTGTGGGATTGTTTATAAATGATGTTTAGCAACTTTTGGAAGTGAAATGCCAAGAAATGCACGAGTGGATTAGGTGTTTGGGATTTCTGGACAGAAAGTGAAACAATGGATGTTGTTTATGCAATCTTGACTTTGAGAGGGTTTGGGGGCTTAAGAATTCGTGTTTTTGCTTGCCAAAGACTTGTATATTTGTATGGAAAAAGTTAGAGATATTTTGCACAAGGGATTTCCGAGTTGCGGGGTTATGGGTAGGTTGCTTTGTTTTAAAGTAAAGTGGAAAACCAAAATCACAATGCATGGTACAAGCTATGTAGAGTGGTTGAATTAATTTAAACATACCTCTTCAGAGTTTCTAGGTTGAGTGTGTTCAGAAGGATCCATTGAGAGGATCAAGAAGGGTTGACATTTGAAAAAGCATACTTTTCCAAAATGGAAGTCTTGCCTTTCTTCCAAAAATGGCAAGTTAAGTTAGACAAAGCTTGGATTTAATGGATAATAGCCATAAAGTTTGTGTAATATTATGATTATAGATAGATGTATAGACTTGGAGTCCTACAAAGAAAGATTACAACGCATGGCTAAGAGATTTGAATTCTTGTTCATCATGGAAATGACCTATAATTCAAGAATAAATGTCCAACTTCTTATCTTCGATTCTCTTAGCTCAAACATGATCTCAATCAGTTCTTGGACATTTTGGAAAGCTTGTAACATCCCTTACAACCTTAATGTTTTACATTTTTGAATATTCAATTTGGAACTAGGTGAAAAGTGGCCATGAAGTTAGGTCAAAATCCTGACTAAAATACTCAAAATATCACTAAGTATTTTGGTTTAATGGACATGTCTTCATAAATTCATAACTTGAAATACACGAATTTCTATAAAATGTTCTTCCCTATAATGTTTTAGATCTCATTGATATCTACAACTTTCATGTTGTAAGTTTTCCTTGAATCATCTTGCATCATGGTGGAAATTTGGCACAAAGTTATGAAAAATGTTAACTTTCTAACACTTAGAAAAATTTCTTAGTCCTTGAATTTTGACTTTTCAAAGATAATTTTGACCTTTTAATTTCTTGATGAACAAATTTCATATTTTGACATGTCTTCATGAAATATGATTTTTAAAACTTGATTTTGATCTAAAAGTCAAATTTTGACTTTTCAGTGTACAGTTGACTTTTCAACAGTTGACTGAAATTCATCTGTCAATCCAATGATCTTGAGAGGTGATTTGAACTATGAAATTAGGTCAAGATGGTGAATTTGAATCCTTGAGATCATGTCTTAAACCAATAAGTCATTTTCTTGGTCAAAAGTCAAGAACTGAGCCTTCTCAATCAAAACCCTAATTTTGACCATTTTGCCCTTTTGGTGTTCGGATCAAATTTCTTTGAGTAATTGTGATCCAAACTTGATAAATTTACTTATATGAGTTCATAATGTTGATATGGATCCAAAATCTTGAAGTTTGACTGTAGGTTGACCACAATTGACTTTTTTCCCAATATAGTTGATTTTAGGCATCTCATCAAATGACTGAGCAATTTTGTGATCCAAGACATGAAACATGACATGAGCAATCTTGAGGGTTCTTAATGATTCATGAAAGTCATTTGAAGCCTTATAAGTTCAATTTTCCTTGTGAAAACTCAAACCCTAATTTTGAGTTGTTAGTGCTTGAGGAGGTGTCTTTATCTCATCAAACCTTGTGTAGTCTTGAATCAACGGAGATCTTATGAGAGATTTCTTGAGAAATGAGAGGGAAATTTTTTGGTTACAACATGGTGGAACTATGAAAGGTGCATAAATTGATTCAAACATCATGGAATTCACCATTCAAGTATTGATTCGAGTCCATTCAAATAATCAAACATCATTTAAGGTTATAAATAAGGTTCATCAAATCCCATTCAAAAGAATATGAATCCATTCAAGTGCGTTTTGTTCACTCAAGTTCAAATCCAAGTTCAAGGTATCATGTAGCTTATTATAAAGTCATGCTTAAACCAACTTGTGATACGGTGGCAGATCCAACTGTTAATACTGGTTTGCGTTTTGTATTCGCAAATGTCGCGGTAAGCAAGAGTCGCCACTGAATTTTATTTCATCCAACAAAGGAAAAGGAAAAAGAACAGAAAAAACCTTTTTTCGAGATATTTCTGAGTACGGGGGGTATATTATAGAAAGGGAACGTGTTAGCACCCTTTCTATCCGTGGTTTTCCACGGGCTCTTAGGTACTTTCTCATTTTAAAATTTCTTGTGTGTGTTTGTTTTGAAAAGGTTTTACTTCGTGATGACACTTGTATCAGTCCTCAAGAGTGTGACGAAGTAGTTTAAAAAAATTATTTTGAAAAGTGTTTGTGTGAAAAGTTTTGTTTGAGCAAGTACCTAGGAATTAATCTACCTACTCGAAAAAATGTTTGTTCGTTTTCCTTTAGACATCGCTATCCTATTATTAAGGAATAGGTAGCACCGTCGTTGGAGTTGTAAAGGGACGTTCGAAGGGACGAAATGGTCTCTGAAGGAAACAAGTAAGGATACCTTAACATTTCGAAGGGACTATCGTCATAAGATCAATTCATAGGCAACTCGAGGGACAAGTAGGGACTATGATCTTTATGACGACTTTGAATCGTGGGTCATTGCTAAGGCATTCTGTGATTGGTGGGAATGAGAACTGACTGTTTTGGAATGCTGGTTTGCGTTTGCGTTTCGCGAAATGTCGCGGTAAGCAAGAGTCGCCACCGTCTTTTATTTAATCCAACAAGGAAAGGACAAAAGCACAGCAAAATTCCTTTTCGAGATGTTTCTCGGGTTAGGGAGGTAGATTATAGAAAGGGAAGGTGTTAGCACCCTTTCTATCCGTGGTTATCCACGGGCTCTTAGGTACTTGCTCTTTCAAAACAAAACAAACATTTCGCACTTACACTTTTTGAACAAAGTTTTCAAAACACTTCATACACTCTTGAGGACAGAAACAAGAGTTAAATCGAAGTTTTCAAACAAAACTCTTTTTAAAACCCACAAACACAAGAAAAGCAAAACTTTTGAAAACATAGTGAGCAAGTACCTAAGAGCCCGTGGATAACCATAGATAGAAAGGATGCTAACACCTTCCCTTTCTATAATCTACCTCCCGAACCCGAGAAACATCTCGAAAATGAATTTTGTTGTGCTTTTGTCCTTTCCTTGTTGAATTAAATAAAAGACGGTGGCTACTCTTGCTTACCGCGACATTTTGCGAAACGCAAATGCGAACCAACATTCCAAAACAGTCAGTTCTCATTCCCACCGATCACAGAACTGGCGACTCTGCTGGGGACAAGCTTCCAGAATCTACTAGGGAAGATGATTCAACTCTGGCGGGGAAGCTTTTTTATACTGCGCTGAGAAATGGTTACACTGGGGGTATCCTGTATTTCGCCGGGGAATATTCTTATATTTCATTGAGGAATATTAAAACTGTCGGGGATGCTTGCTGAGGAATATCTGTATACTCCGTTGGGGAATATTAAGACCTACTAGGGATACCCAACTTTTTTGGGGCTGATGGTAGACCAACTCTACTTGGGTAGAGTATTTTCTGAATCCTTCGTAGTTGCAAGTCTCAGTGGGGGATAGCTAACATTACTGTCTTACTCTTGGGGAGTGAAGGTATCTTGGTCATATTCTTCAGCCGAACCTACCTTGGTACCTTGGTGGACAGAGCAACTAGATCGCTTAGACAATTCTTATTGCCCCTACTTCCGATGTCACCCGTAATTAGTCCTTTGTTTCGTATGTAAATATTTATGAGCAGCAATTAATGTCAAGTGCATATATCAAAAATGAACATTGAACGTTCTTTGCAAAACAAAACAGATAAAGGAAAAACAATTTGTAATTTGTCTGAAAAATGAACTTGTATTGATTTTGAAGTTTGCCTGTAAATAAGCGTTTTTGTACAAGAGGCTGACGTCCTAGTAAGAGAACGCCGCCGAGCAAATAGGATTTATACAATTTGTAAAAAAGAAAACAAAACAGCTATGTGAAAAATCCCACTGGGTTCCAACTCTGCTATCGCCTTTATGTCTTCAAGCATCTCATCACTTTGCTGCTTAGTTGAAGATGAATCTGATTGACCGGTGTCGTCCGAGCCTGATAGTTGATAATGAAGTCCGGATGCGGGGTGATCCAATGAGACATAGTATTACGCTTAAATCCCTAACTTTTGCCTGGACCGCCCTTTCGGGTTTTTAGTCCACCGGGATACCCATTTTTGCCCAAGCCACCTTTTCAGGTTTTCGACTTGCCGAGTGTACAGATTTTTTTTATAATTTTCATCCCTTATTTTTGCCCGAACCCTTTTGGTTCACCGGGAAGCCCTTATTTTTGTCTAGGCCAGTCGACCTAGCGGGTCTTTAATTATGCGTAGTATCTTTTCACTACATCTGCATTGACGGGGTGAGGAAGGTCGTCACTATCCATGGTGGTTAGAATCATTGCTCCTCCTGAGAAGATGTTCTTAACCACAAATGGCCCTTCGTACGTAGGGGTCCATTTTCCCCTGGGATCACCTTGAGGTAGAATGATACGCTTGATTACCAGGTCCCCGACTTGATACTCTTGTCGTCTGACTTTCTTGTTAAATTCCTTGATCATTCGTTTTTGGTACGTCTGACCATGACAAATAGCAGTGAGTCTCTTTTCGTCGATTAGGTTTAGTTGATCAAGCCGGGTCTAGATCCAGTTGTCTTCGCTTAAACCTGCATCCTTCATGATCCAGAGAGAGGGTATCTGAACTTCAATGGGCAGGAATGCCTCCATGCCATATACCAAGGAGTAGGGTGTTTCCCCTGTTGACGTCCGTGCTGAGGTACGGTACCCATGAAGAGCAAATGGTAACATCTCGTGCCAATCTTTGTAGGTCACTGTCATCTTCTGCACAATCTTCTTAATGTTCTTATTAGCTGCTTCTACAGCCCCATTCATCTTCGGCCGGTAGGGAGAAGAGTTATGATGCTGTATTTTGAACTGCTCGCAGAGCTCAGTGATCATCTTGTTGTTAAGATTGGTACCATTATCCATAATGATCCTCTCCGGTACACCATATCGACAGATCAGGTTGTGCCGAATGAATCGGGCCACGACGTTCTTGGTTACGGTGGCAAAGGAAGTTGCTTCAACCCACTTCGTAAAGTAATCAATTGCTACCGGGATGAACTGATGCCCGTTGGATGCCGTAGGTGTGATCTCGCCGATCATATCAATGCCCCACATTGCAAAAGGCCAAGGTGCTGTCAAGACGTTCAAAGGAACTGGAGGAATGTGCACCTTATCATCATAGATCTGGCACTTGTGACATGTCCGAGAATGCTGATAACAGTCGGCTTCCATTGTGGACAAGTAATATCCTGCCCGAAGGATTTTATTTGCCATGGTACGTCCACTGGAATGAGTTCCGAAGGTACCTTCATGCAGCTCTGCCATGATTCTTTCTGCTTCAATCTTATCCACACAACGTAGTAAGGTTGAATCATGGTTACGTTTGTAAAGAATGTCATTGCTGATAAAGAACATTGCTGCGAAACTTCTCAGAAACTTTTTGTCATTAACAGATGCGCCCTCGGGGCATTCTTGAGCTTCAAGGTACCTTTTTACTTCATGATACAATGGTTTTTCTGTTACCTCTTCGGTCTCAAGATCACAACAATATGCAGGTTCATCCAATTTCCAAATAATGATCCGGGGAGCCTCGTTGTCCCACTTGACTTTGAACATAGAAGACATCGTAGCTAACGCGTCCGCCAACTGATTTTCCTCTGTTGGGAAGTGTTCAAAGGTTATTTCCTCGAAGTGGGGAAGCAACGTCAACACATACTCCTTGTAAGGAATAATATTTGGGTGTTTCATATCCCACTCGCCTTTGATCTGACTGATCACGAGAGTGGAATCTCCGAAGACACTCAGAAACATGATCCTAAGGTCAATTGCAGCTTGAAGACCCATGATGCATGCTTCATACTCCGCCATGTTGTTGGTGCAGTTGAAACATAGTCGGGAGGTAAGTGGAGTATGAGAGCCCTTAGGAGATATGATCACAGCGCCAATACCATTACCCAAAGAATTTGAGGCTCCGTCAAAGTGCATAGACCATCAGGATCCTTCCTCAGGTCCTTCATCCGGTCCAGGTATCTCGCAATCAGTCACTACCATGATATTCTCGTCTGGAAATTCAAAATTCATAGACTGGTAATCATCCACTGCCTGATGTGCCAAATGGTCTGCCAATACACTTCCCTTGATTGCTTTTTGAGTTGTGTACTGGATGTCATATTCAGTCAAGATCATCCGCCATCTTGCTATTCTTCCAGACAAGGCGGGCTTTTCGAAGATATACTTGATTGGATCCATTTTTGAAATCAATAGAGTAGTGTGAGTCAGCATATACTGTCTTAGCCGGCGAGCAGCCCATACCAAAGCGTAGCAAGTTTTCTCGAGCAGTGAGTATCGGGTCTCACAATCGGTAAACTTTTTGCTAAGGTAATAAATAGCGTGTTCTTTTCGGCCAGACTCGTCATGCTGACTCAGCACACATCCCATTGAGTTATCAAGTACTGTCAAGTATAAGATTAGATGTCTCCCTTCAACCGGTGGCATAAGAATGGATGGCTCTTGGAGATACTCTTTGATTCTTTCGAAAGCGGCCTGACATTCATCGTTCCAACGTACTACTTGATCTTTCTTCAGCAGCTTGAAGATTGGTTCACAAGTAGCAGTTAGGTGCGAGATGAATCGGGCAATATAGTTCAACCGTCCTAGAAAGCCTCTGACCTCTTTCTCTGTCTTGGGAACTGGCATCTCTTGTATGGCTTTCACTTTGGAAGGGTCCAGTTGAATACCTTTGTCGCTCACAATGAAACCTAGCAGTTTTCCAGATCTCACTCGCACTTGTTCGGGTTCAACCTCAATTTGTACAACTTCAACCGGTCAAACAGCTTCTGTAGATGGTCAAGGTGTTCCTCCTCAGTTTGGGACCTTGCAATCATATCGTCGACATATACATTAATCTCATGATGGATCATATCATGAAACAAAGCCACCATGGCACGCTGATACGTTGCCCCAACATTTTTCAACCCAAAAGGCATGACCTTGTAGCAAAATGTGCCCCACTGAGTAACAAAAGTGGTCTTCTCCATGTCTTCAGGAGCCATCTTTATCTGATTATAACCGGAGAAACCGTCCATGAAGGAGAATACCTTATGCTGAGCAGTGTTATCAACCAGAACGTCGATGTGAGGCAGAGGGAAGTCATCCTTAGGGCTCTCCCTGTTCAAATCCCTGTAGTCAACACACATTCTGACCTTACCATCTTTCTTCGGCACTGGAACCACATTGGCAACCCACTGAGGGTAAGAAGTCACTGCTAGAAAACTGGCATCAAACTATTTCATAACTTCAGCTTTGATTTTCTCGGACATCTCTGGACGCATACGGCGGACCTTCTGTTTTACCGGAGGGCATTCTTCCTTGGTAGGCAGGTGATGAACCACAATGTCGGTATCCAACCCAGGCATATCTTCGTAAGACCAGGAAATGATTTCCACGTAGTCAGGCAGCATCTGAATCAACCGTTGTTTCACACTAAGCTCCAGATTTGCACCGATCTTGACTTCCTTCCTGTCTGTCTCAGTACCCAGATTCACTGTTTCCAATAGCTCTTCATGTGGCTGAATGGCCCTCTCTTCCTGAAGTAGCAGTCTTGCAAGCTCGCCAGGCACTTCGCAATCATCTTCACCTTCGTCTTCGGCTAAGTTAATCGGATTTTCGAAGTCATAACTGGCAGTAGCAGAGTCATTACCAGTGAGATCCAGAGTGGATTGGAACCTGTATATGTGAGTGTGTGTAAATAGCTATTTTGCAATATATAATAAAGAAAGACAAGGAGCGCAAGATTTGAAATGAAAAAAACATCCAATGCTTTTATTAATGATATATGAAAATGACACACAAAAGCCCTCACAAATGAAGCCACGATGCCCCGGGCAAGACACCGGGACATAAAGTTTCACAATATTGTCTGTTACAAATTCAAAACAAAAGAGTTCATTACCGAGTAACAAAAGTAATAGGGACGAAGTCTTTCGCCGTCCAGTTGTTTGGTCCATCATTGGTCGTAGGGTAGATCCAGCTGTCGAATTTAGATTCCTCCACGTCATCTTCAATAGCGTTTACTCCCGAGTTGCTGATGAACACAGGAGGTCTTCCAATCCTTGCATTACGAACAGCCCTTTGAGCTTCTGCAGTGAAACCCAAACCAAACTTGTCAGTCTTCTGAGTGAAATCAGGAAGTCGGCCCCAGTTTGCATACTCACCCTTCTCAATAACAGCCCGGGCATCCTTTAAGGAGGCCATCTTCAAAGGAGAACCTTCAATCACAGTCTCAGCTGATGCCAGTGTCTGAGGAACCTCTTCAAAGTGTTGAAATGGGGTCTCGATGAACTCCCCATCCATTTCTATGTACCGGAACGAGTTGAGGTGGCTGACCATGTATTCCTCCTCCCCTTGTACTGTCACAATCTTCCCTCTGACTGAGTACTTCAGCTTGTGATGGAGTGTGGAGGTCACAGCTCCAGCTTTATGGATCTATGGGCGACCCAACAAACAAGAATAGGATGGCTAAATGTCCATCACGTAGAATATAGAGTTGAAGACCTGAGAACCAACTCTAATTGGAATATCAACCTCGCCATGCACCATCCTTTTAGACCCATCAAAGGCCCGGACAACAATGTTACTTGGCTTTAGCTCCAACCCTTCGCAATCCAACCTGTCTAGAGCTTTCTTGGGCAAGACGTTCAATGAGGAACCAGTGTCAACCAACACATGTGCAAGAGTAGCGCCCCTGCATTCAATGGAGACATGCAGGGCATCGTTATGGTTCTTCCCTTTAGCAGTCAGATCAGCGTCGGAGAAACCCAAACCGTTATCAGCAGTTAAGTTGGCCACACAATCGGTAAACTGATCAGCTGATGTCTCTTGTGGCACGTGGGCCGTCTTCAGGAAGATAATCAGAGCCTTGGCATGGGCCTCTGAACACAACAACAGTGATAACATAGAAATCTTGGAGGGGGTTTGCCCCAGCTGCTCAACTATATTATAATCACTCTTCTTAATGATCTTCAGAATCTCTTCCATCTCCTGCTTGGAAGCTTCAACATTGATTGTCTTTGGCGCCTCCTTCTGGGCAGGCATATCAGTGGCTATCCCTTTGCCCCGAGCGTCAGATGACTCGGCGACAGGGGTAGAACTAAGAACTTGATCAGGAATGGCATTAGGCACACTTGCAGGTGTGATGACAATAGGTCTCCAGACAGTTGGTGGAGCAATATCAGATGAGAAAAGTCTACCACTGCTGGTGACCTTAGCAGGCCCGGTAATGTTGCTGACGCCGGTATTAGTATCAAACTCTTGCTTAACTCCAAGCACATAAACATCTGCCCCATAGTGCCAGGGGAAAGCTTTGTCAGAGGTGTAGGGAATAAGCCCTGGAACAGTGATGATTATGGGTGCAATCTTCTGAACATGCGTAATTTTGACAGGCTTCCTCGTGGAAGTCTTGGGAGAATTGTTGAAAATGGTAACAATGGAAACTTCTTCGGTAGGGGTAGCGGGAAAAACAATCTTCTCAAACAGGATTTCCCTATTATCCATCAGGTTTTGGATGCCTGACTTCAAAGACGGGCAACCAGTAGGTGAAACAGAACACAGATGGAAACCTTAACTACATCCCGGAAATAAACCGGCTAGCAACAGGTTCCTCTTGCCGGTCATCAGCAGAGTAACAATATCATCCACAGAGGCTACAAACAAGTCTTCCTCTAGAGCATTCACTCCATGCTTGGGCATGGGAGCAGCCATAACGTTAGGCCTTTCGGGAGCCTCAAACTCAATCTCTTTTGCATCAATCAGGTCTTGGACCTTATTCTTCAAAGTCCAACAATCATCCGTATTATGCCCCGGGCTCTCAGAATGATAAGCGCAGCAGGCGTTGGGGTTATACTTTGATGATGTAGTATTCGGATTCTTTGGGGCTTCCCTTAGAGTTACCAAATTGGTTTTCTGCAACTGTGGCAATATCTGGGACAAGGTCATGCTGAGTCGAGTGAACTGCCTTCGAGGTCTCTCACCCCTTTGTTGGTTGTGATGCTGAGGAGCACCAGCAGGTTTTGAAATGACCACCGTGTTGACAGCTTGGCGGTGTTCACATCTATTTGGTCTCCTTGAACCATAGACAACACTGAATTCTTTCTTGAACGGCTTCTTCCCGGTGCTCAATGAGGCACCCTTCTGTATCTTCCCGGCCTTAATACCAGCTTCAATCCTCTCACCAGTCAAGATAAGGTCTGTAAACCCGGCTGAAGAGTTTCCAATCAAATGGTTAAAGAATGGACCAGACAGGGTCCCCAAAAACATATCAACCAGTTCACGATCAATTAAAGGTGGCTGCACCCTTCCAGCAAGGTCTCTCCATTTTTGAGCATACTCTTTAAATCCTTCACCCGTCCCTATTGACATACCCTGGAGTTGGGTACGCGTATGAGCGATGTCGGAATTATATTGATACTGCTTATAGAACGCAGTAGCCAAATCTTTCCAGTTACGGATACTGGCTCCATCCAGCTGATAGAACCACTCCAGCTGAGTCCCTGAAAGACTATCCTGAAAGAAATGGATCCACAAATTCTTATCAGCTCTGTAAGGCTGGATCTTCCTTACATATGATCGGAGGTGCAACTTTGGGCAGGAGGCTCCGTCATATTTGGCAAAGGCAGGTGCCTTAAACTTATGGGGAATCACCACCCCAGAGGATAAACCTAGGTCTCCAAAGTCCAGTCCGGGCACGTTCTGTATCTCCATAGCGCTCAAGCGGTCCTCCAACTGTTTCTACCTATCCTCAGCAGGAGGATACTGTTCTTCATTATAATCTGTCTCATTGTCGGAGACTACGGGGCTAGGAACCCTTCTCTCTTGTGGACTGTCTTTCCCTACAGACGAGGTGGTCAGCTCAACCTCATTCTGCAGTCCATTCCCAAATCTGCATCCAGTGTTGAACAAGACGGTCCTCTTCTTCTTCTTCTTCTTCCTCTCTTTCAGAATCAGAGTCTTCAAATCCTGTTGACCCTGGGCTAGGCTCATAACCAACTCTTGGAACTGGGCATTCTGGGCCTGGAGGGCCTTGATAGCTTGCTCAGTGGAAGGCTCAGTAGACATGATGATTGCTGAAATAAACAGCGAAGAAGATAAGTGGCCTTTAAAAGGGGTACCTGTTATGCATATGATGAAATGAAATGCGTATGATTTATGTTTTCAAAGACAATCGGGATTCAAATTTGTAGACAAGAAAGGAAACACACTTTATTAGATTTAACTTCAGAATTTAAATTGTTCAACCAATTGCTCTTAGGCGTTACAAGAATGGAAATACTGAAAAGTAAATAAAACTGTAAAAGAAATCATCCAAGGTCCATTAATGCTCCCATGGACTCTTCTTCTCAGTGCGGATGTAATCATTCAGGATCAGTTCGTTATCCAATTGCTTTGTCAGCTTTTGGATCTTCTGTTCTTGTTCATTGAACCTTTCCCGATAAGAATCCCGTTCTTCCTGTAGTTGCGCCCAAGACCTCTTCAGTGTGCCAACATCAGTGGGCGTATGAGGATGGAGAATAGTTGGAGGAACCCCTTCTTTAACTTCAAGAGTAATAGGCCTGACAGCTTCGTATGGCATACCTAACTTCTGGGCACGGATGCAGACCCATCTGAAATATGACTCCATTGGCAGAGAAGTTTTTGGTCCCAACTCAAGTGGGTCAGATTTGTGAACTCTATCCCAAGCCCTGATGAATCTACGACGCAACTCGTTGCTATCTACCTGAAAATCAAAGACGATATGAGGTATCAACATCTCATGAGGCCCTTCTCTTCTGGCTCGTCCAAACTGACGAAGAGCTAAACATGGGTTATGAGAGATTCCTCCACGGGTTCCGATCAATGGAACATTAGGATACTCTCCACAACGATCAATGACGGCCACCTCATCTAAGCCTCTGAGAGTCCAAATAATGTCATTATCAGTAAGAGACATTATCCTATGAGCCCAGCCCCTTCCTTCTTTGTTCTTCAGCACAAACTTAGGGAGGTGTGAAATAAACCACCTCGCCAATAAAGGAGCACAGCACATCAAAGTTCCCCGCTTTCGGGCGGTACGAGCATAGAGCTGATGAAGGATATCACCCAAGAGAGTGGGTACAGGGTTCCGAGAGATGAAGATCTGAATGGCATTAACATCAACAAAGGTGTCAGGATTTGGAAACAATACCAGACGATAGATTAAGAGAGCCAAAATTTCCTCGTATGCTTTGAAGTCTAAGTCATTCCATAAACAATTAGCTTTGCCAACCAGAAACTTAGCCAAAAAGCCTTTAACTCCACTTCTAGTCTCCCAGTTAGCCATTACCTCTTCTTTGGTCAAGTGAAGGGCTGCAGCAATCTCTTCAGGCCTAAGAGTCTTTTCCCAACCAGTAAATGGAGTCTGCTCCAAAATAGAGATACCAAGCAACTCAGAGAATTCTTCCAGGGTAGGGACCAGCTAGAAGTCTTGAAAGGTGAAGCAATGGTATAGCGGATCATAAAATTGGACTAGGACACTCATCAATTGTTGGTCCCACTTTGAGGTGACTAAATCGAGAAGAGAGCCATGCCTCCTGATGAATGAAGTAGTGTTTGGAATCCTGTCAACCAATTCTTTAAGCAAAGCAGGTGGTTGAACAACGTTGAGCCGGATAGTATTCCTACGCATGGGCATCATGATATCCTACAAAATAGAGCAAAGATGAAACCCTCTTGTCTTTGAAATGGGTTAGTCCTTATTAAGATGTATGCAATGTTATGATGTTATGATGTTATGATAAAGGCACACCACAAGTATTCACAAAAGGCAAACATGGTAAAGGCACACAAGTCACACCAAAGAGCCCTTAGATTTCGGGCTGGCATGAAGTTTAGGTACTACCCTCTTTCAATTTCAGTTGGTTAAGACCTGTCCTAAAAATAGTAACCGGGTTCTAGAGGATCTGAATATCACTGACTACCCTCAATCGGTCATAATTCCAGTTTGGCAACCTTTTCTTGCGGCCGGAACCATCGCGAGAGTTTAGCCTCAATGAGTGTAGCATACTGCTACTGTTCTATGGCCAAGTTGGTCAATTTAAGGTTCTAAGGTCAGTTGGTGCTTAATGACTCCTCAGAAGACCCATATTCTCCTTGTTCCAACACAAGGGATATCGGTACAGACCAAGGTGTCACACCAACATAGCTACTGCTTCATCCGTGTCGGTCTACGCCGGACAGATCCCTCACAGTTTATTGCTACTTACCTAAAGGGTATCCCCAGATCCGAGTTAGAATCTATAGAACTCCGATACAAGCCCACAAAATTAAAGCATACAAAGCATACAATTGAAAACATAGTGATCTAATCCTAAGGTACACCTCACTTATAAATCTTCCCCAGCAGAGTCGCCAGTTCTGGTGATCGGTGGGAATGAGAACTGACTATTTTGGAATGCTGGTTCGCGTTTGCGTTTCGCAAAATGCCGCGGTAAGCAAGAGTCGCCACCGTCTTTTATTTAATCCAACAAGGAAAGGACAAAAGCACAGCAAAATTCCTTTTCGAGATGTTTCTCGGGTTCGGGAGGTAGATTATAGAAAGGGAAGGTGTTAGCACCCTTTGTTTGAAAACTACGATTTAACTCTTGTTTCTGTCCTCAAGAGTGTATGAAGTGTTTTGAAAACTTTGTTCAAAAAGTGTAAGTGCGAAAAGTTTGTTTTGTTTTGAAAGAGCAAGTACCTAAGAACCTCTACCTACTCAAAAGGAATTAAGCTGTGTAAATGCCCTTTGGACAGTGCTATCCCACTATTGAGGAGTAGGTAGCACCATCGTTGGAGTTGTCGGGTAAATTCGATTAAGGGACATGTGGTCACTAAAGAACTGGTAGGACGCCTTAGCGGTAACCCTAATGTCTTAGATCGTTTTTTATCGAGGCAACCGTTTCGAGGCAACTTTGATCTTTAGACAGGAGGGCGACCTCTAAAACTTTCTATACTCAATGACCACGTCGAGGCCACCAAGTGAGGCGTACCCTAGGAGTGGCATGTGCGAGTGTGTCAGGTTTCAGTTATGTTATCTTTGTACATGTTATGGTGAGCTATGGTTGATTTTAATTTAAGAGAGATCTTGACATGCAAAGCCTAGTTAACATACATCTAGCAGTTAATGGTTGCGGAAAATAAAACTAAGCTATTACAAGGCGTCGGGTATTTACATCGCCAAAAACGAACCCTTGAAAAGTAAATTGCGGAAAGATAAATAAAAGCGATAAAAAGCCCTAACTAAAACTATTACATCCTCAGAGCAAATACAATTATATGGATCAAAAAGTAATACGCGCAAGAAAAAATTGAATCGGGGAGTTTCTTAGGGTTTTGACCCTTTTTTTGAGAAAGAAGGAGATTTTTATTATTTATGAATTAAATTAAACCTAAACTAATAAATTAATAAAAAGAAATATTTTTTTGGTTTTTTGAATGTTTAAGAAAATAAAAATAAAATGATTAAAAGTTAAGAACCCTAATTCTACATTAATTTTAAATTATTGCAAAAAAAGTTAAAATGAACCTAATTAAGACTAAACAAATTAAGTTAATATTTATTTACAAAAATAACTAATTAAATTTAATAAATAAAAATGTTATATTTTTTATGTTTTTCTGAATTTATTAAAAAATGTTAATTATTTTAGTTAGTAGTTAATTAAGAATTAATAAAAACAAATTAAATAAAAATAAAAAGAGAAGAAGAAATAAACCCAGGGGGGTTCAAGCCCAAATCAGGAGGTGAAGCTGGAAATTTTTGGCCCAAGAATGCTCAAGCCTGCTTTGACTGTGGCCATCCCATGCATGTGCGTTGACTGGAGACTATGGTGAGGGCTCCATTCTGGCCATTGGATTTGGGTTTGGAGACATCTGGCGCCCTGAGATTTGAGGTGTATAGTGGACTCCTTTTTGAAATCTGCATGTGAATATATGAAGAAAAATGGAATAAATGTTTTGGGGGACCTGGGATTCGAACCCAGGTCCCAATGCTCATTGGCCAGCGCCCCAACCACTCAACCACCTGCATCTTTTTATTATTTGGATAATAAGCAATTATAATATATGTAAACAATCAACATGCTGTAAATAAAAAAACAAAACGCGCGCTTTTCAAATAGGCCAACCAGATGACAACATATCATCATCTTCAACCTTTGTTCTGTGTAAAAGAGAATCAGATAGCGGGGGTTTTTAACCTCCACTACCTCCCTGCACGAAAAATAGCGATTAGAACCACAGCAAACATAAATATTTCGCGAGGTATGGATTCTAATTGTCTTGGCCTCACGAATTCAACCATGTATCCCATTGGTCCTAATTTTTCCTAGATTGAAAAGCCCTATTTGAAAGCTTGAAAACCCTAGAAATTCAAACATGGCATCTCTCGATTCAGGGCACTATAGTTCAATTCAATCATTCCATTAGCTTCGTATGGTCTCTAGCAATGCAAACCAATCACAAAAACATGTTAAATGCGCATGAATTAAGATATAAAGTTTTGAATTATAAATGCAAACCGTGAGATGGTATGTAGCGATTCCTCGAGTTTTGATGCTTGAATTTGATTGCAAATCAATCCTGGGACCTCCTGCAATGTATTTGGATGGACAAAACGCCTTGAATTGGCCTAGAATGCAAGAACTAGTTTTGAGTTTTCTTGAAAATTCTTGAATTTGATATGGCTGTTTCTGCAGCTTTCAATCGTGTATTAGGGTATGGTTGGCTTGCTTATGTATAAGGCAATCAAATTAGGTCAAGAGCTGGGCCAATATCCATGTGCATTGAAGATTAAATCCTTGATTGATAAATCAAATATTCTTGATTTTTCATGATTGAACAAGTTGCCAAAATTTGGATTTTTTTTGTATCTTTTTGATTGTGCACGAATTGGTCAGTATATTTGGATCATATTAGGTTCACAAATTGATTTAAAAATCAAATCTTGTATTTTCTTATGATTTAAATTAATTAAATGAATTAATATATATTAAAAATCCATTTAATCAATAAATTTAAGAAAATAAATCCAATTTAACTTGGTGGGTCGTGCATAGGTCATGGGTGAAGTTTCAAGAAGAGATTTGAGGCCCATTAGCAAAAAGAAGGTGTTTTGAGCAAAGTTGACTTTTGCAAATTCATGAAAATTTCCCAACTTCTCCAATGCACAACTTGCTCAATTTTGATCATATGACTATGTTCTTGGACATTTTGGAAAGCCCTTGAAGTCCTCTAACTAATGACTTTGGTCCCATGTCATTTGGATTTACCAATCTCAAGTTATGGCCTTTGACTCAAAGTGTACTTTTGTTGACTTTTGAAATTGACCTATAATGTAAAAATTTGTAACTTTGTGTGAGAGCATTTCTTGATATTGGAGTGTGAAGATGGATTGTGAGAAATTGCATCCTCTTCAAAATGAGCTTTGGATGGAATTTTTCTGACAAACCATGAAAAAGTTATGCCCTTGTCAAGGTACAATTGACTTTTCTGCTGTCCAAAAATAGTAACTTTTTCATCTTTGATGATTTTTTGAGCTATTCTTGTGGAATCCTGATCAAGACTTGATAAAATGATGATTGTGAACTTAAAATGAGAATGTTGACAAAAATATGACTTTTGACTGCAAAATGACCATTTTACCCTTGCAGTTGATTATAGATCAAATGGAACTTTTGATTGTGCAAACTGGCACCGTGAGTCTTGAAACTTGGCATGTAAGTGCTTGAGAATGTATATAGGCCTATGAGACTAGATTTAACCATTGAAAACCCCAAATTCCTTGAAAGAACCAAAACCCTAATTTTAGTTGTCTACTGCTTAGGAGATGGCTTGACTGTCTAACTCCTGAGCAATCTTGAACCATTTGGAGATGATTCTTGACATATCTGGAGGAATATGGGAGGGCAAATTTTAGGGTAAAACACATTCCTACATTCGAGGGACACGACCATTATTTCCAAGGAAACCGAGTGGAGTAAACCCTAGTAGTGAATATGTGCAAGTGTATATTTTCGGTTAATTATCTTTTCACAATTATGGTTTTCTACTGTTTTAATTTCAGTTTGTCTTTCCATATAATGCTATACATACATCTAGGCAGTTTATAATTTGCGGGAGTTAAAATGCGAGAAATTAGAGTCCTAACTATTACAGGGCTTTGGGCAGATACATAATTATTTTGACTGAAAATAAAATGCGGAATTTAAATTCTATTCACATCTATTACAAACTCGGAGCAGTTACAAATAATAATAAAAAGGGGAAATTAGAAAGTGCGGTAAAACAAATGCGAGAAATAATTAGACGACCTAAAAATCTAAGTTGAGAAAATATTTATGTTTTTTTTAAGGAAAAATTAGGTTAAGTATAAAATTAAACCCTAAATCTAATTATTTTAAATTATAATAAAAAGACATTAAATTACCCTAATTTAATTAAACTAATTAATTAATAAAATATTTTTTTAAGAAAAATATTTTGGATGTTTTTTGTGATTTTTGATTAAATGAAAAAAAAATTGGTTTTATTTAAAAAATGTATAATTAATAAACAAAAGACAAAGAATTAAAATAAAATAAAAAAAGTAAGAAGTTGGGCCTGCTGCTAGAAGAGAGAAGGGGGTGTGCTGCCAAATTGCTTGTTAGGCCCAAAGCTGACCCAATCTGATGCCTGAACCAATGTGACCAGCTTCTGAAGGATCACAGTGGACTAGCAAATATTGCACATTGGATCTGTGATGGAGATTAATCCAAGGAACGAGATCAGAGAGTGTGTGGTGGCCTTCAGAACATGATGCGCACCAGATTTGGAAATGTTATTTCAGAAAATGCAAAAGGTATGGACTTGGGATCGAACCCAGGTCCTCCCTCTCACATGCCTTCTTCCCTTGCCATCTGCGCTAGCTCGTTAGTCATGTATATAATCAAACAAAATAAATATAATACAAACAGAACACTTGACCTAAGAAAACGCGCGAATTTCAAATTGTCCACTCATGCACTGACACGCCTTCATCGTCTTCCCCAGGGAATATTGTCTTAGAGGGAACTTTTACCTACGGTCAAACTCGTCACTATAGGCTATAATGACAATTTTTAAGCGTGGCTACAAACCTGCAAACATCAAAACATACAACCCAAGCAATATAAATCCCATCCAACGCCATGGATTGATTGCAAATCAATCCCTGCAAATGAAGAGGCCCTTAATTTGGCCTAATTTTTCTTCTAACTAAGGTTCCCCAAATTGGAGCTCCGGAATCCTAGCCATGGAAAATGTTTATTCCTGCACTCAAACTTCAATGAAACCAATCTAGTACATTGCAAATACGATAATAAACAAAGACATACAATTAAAACCTATTTATGATGCAATAATCATGGTAATCGATTTTGGAAAGAAAGACAAATCGTGATGATCGTACAACACGTTTCCGGGTTTGTGGAGACTTTGTGATGATTGCAATCACTTCGGAGGATGCCCAGGAACACGATTTGACCTTTAGCACGTCTTGAATTGTCCTATGGAAGGAGATAGGTCTCTCACTTTTGGACAAAAATTTTGAGTTTTGTTTCTTGCTTTGGAGGCAGGTTGCGCACGAAATTCTTCTTCCCTGTGGTTAGAATGATCTTCTATATGTATGTGAATCAATTAGGTTAATAAAATTGGAATGAATCCAAAGAATAATGAATTTCAATTCTTGTATCCAATCTTTCCAAATGTAGAGATTTATTCTCTTTTCAACCTTCCACGATTTGATTCTGTTTTGACAACATAAATGGGTTGTATCTCATTCAAAATCAAATCAAAAAACAAATCTTCCATATTTTATATCATTTATTCGATTTAATTTGATTTTTAAATGATAAAAATAAAAATAAATTAAATAAATAAATCTAATAACATGTGGAAGGATTTTTGTGTCGTGGACCATGTTGGAAGTGAGGTGCAAGCATAAAATGTTAGGCCCATTTGTCAAAAAATGCAATTTTTGGCACATTTGACTTTTGGCAATTTTCCAAAAATGGCCAACTTTGACAATGCATATCTCCTTCAATTTTTACCCTAGAGACGTTTTCTTGGACTTTTTAGAAATCTTAGGATTTCCCCTAAACAAACGTTTTGGTTTCATCTTAAGTGGATCTTCCATGTTCATGTAAGAAGCTTTGACCCAAAAGGGGTTTTTGTTGACTTTAGAAAAGGACCTATAATGTCTGAATTTATATCTTTTCATGAGTGAATTTCTTGAACTTGAGGGATGAAGATGAGTTGTAGGAAATTGGATTCCCTTCAAAATGAGCTTTGGATGAGAAATTTTTGATGAAGTATGAGAATGTTATGCTTGGTCAAGTTTGGTTGACTTTTCTTGAGAAACCCTAATTTAGCAACTTTTGAATTTTGATGAGTCAGGATCATTCCTTGGGGAATCATGATAAACCCTTGATAAAATGATGAATATCACTTAAAAATGTTGGTGTTGACTAAAATTATTGAAGTTTGACTGTATGTGGGCCATAGTTGACTTTTGACCTAATACAGTCGATTCTCAAGCATCTGAGAAGTTGACTGAGCAAACTTCTTGTGCAAGGCTTGAAATTTGACATGGAGGGTCTTTAGAACATATTAGGACCATGGAGAGCATATTAGGTCTTTGGAGTTCACCCATCTTGATGAAAATGGAAACCCTAATTGGAGGTTCGTTGTTTTTAGGAGGGAGTTTGTCTGGTCAACTCTTGGACATCCTTGAGCAAGTTGAGTATCTCAATGAACATATATTGAGTAAAGTGAGAGGGAAAATTTTGGGGTACAACAGCTTCCCCTGTTAAATCTTCTTAAACCTGAGGATGTAGATTGGTCGGTCTGCCTTTCGTGATTTGAAGGTAGAAGAGGATTGAACACTAAAGTTCCCAGAAATTTGCACTTGCATGCAGTAATACTTAATCGGTGATATCGAGAATGGGATTACAGATGCCATTTGGAAGTCGATATAAAATCTTCAGATATGGGCTTAAGGATGCCATCCAGAAAATATATCGGTTGCATGAAAGATTCCTTGGCGAGAACTCATGTACCTACCGTTGAGGAGGACTTTACTGGAGAATGTTGATACACATCTTGGGAAATAGAAGCTAGGAGCTTCGGTTATCCATTACTATACTAGGGAGCTAGCTCCGGATTGAGGAAGTGGAAGTGAACTGCATATCTGTTCAGGGTCCAGGCTGCACAGTAGTTTACTAGGCAATTGTGAAATCGGTTGTGTCTGGTCGAGTCCAGGTCTTACAGTGTTGTAAACAGTCGTCTTGAGATGAAAGAGAAGGAACCTGGATGATAGGGTTTCTTCGAAATGAAGGCCTGAATAGTAGGGCTATGAGAAGGAACCTGGATAGTAGGGTTACTTCGGGATGAAAGCCTCGATAGTAGGGCTATGAGAAGGAACCTGGGTCGTAGGGTTACTTCGTGATGAAAGCTTGGATAATAGGGAAGTGAGAAGGAACCTTGGTTGTAGGGTTACTTCGTGATGAAAGCCTGGATAATAGGGCAATGAGAAGGAACCTGGATGGTAGGGTTACTTCGGGATGAGAGCCTGGATAGTAGGGCTGTGAGAAGGAACCTGGATAGTAGGGTTACTTCGGGATGAAAGCATGGATAGTAGGGCTATAAGAAGGAACCTGGATAGTAGGGTTACTTTATGATGAAAGCCTGGATAGTAGGGCTATGAGAAGGAAACTGGATAGGGTTACTTCAGGATGAAAGCCTAGATAGTAGGGCTATAGGAAGGAACCTGGATAGTAGGGCTATGGGAAGGAACCTGGATAGTAGGGTTACTTCGTGATGAAAGCCTGGATAATAGGGTTGTGAGAAGGAACTTGGATAGTAGGGTTACTTTGGGATGAAAGCCTTGATAGTAGGGCTATGAAAAGGAATATGGATAGTAGGGTTACTTCGTGATGAAAGCCTGGATAGTAGGGCTATGAGAAGGAACCTGGATAGTAGAGTTACTTCGTGATAAAAGCCTGGGTAGTAGAGCTATGAGAAGGAACCTGGATAGTAGTGTTACTTCGAGGTGAAAGCCATGATAATAGGGCTATGAGAAGGAACCTGGATAGTAGGGTTACTTCGGGATGAAAGCCTAGATAGTAGGGCTATGAGAAGGAACCTAGATAGTAGGGTTACTTTGTGATGAAATCCTGAATAGTAGGGCTATGAGAAGGAACATGGATAGGGTTACTTCAGAATGAAATCCTGGATAGCAGGGCTATAGGAAGGAACCTAGATAGTAGGGCAATGGGAAGGAACCTGGATAGTAGGGTTACTTCGTGATGAAAGTTTGGATAATAGGGTTGTGAGAAGGAACCTGGATAGTAGGGTTACTTTGGGATGAAGGCCTGGATAGTAGGGCTATGAGAAGGAACCTGGATAGTAGGGTTACTTCGTGATGAAAGCCTGGATAGTAGGGCTATGAGAAGGAACCTGGATAGTAGGGTTACTTCATGATGAAAGCCTGGGTAGTAGAGCTATGAGAATGAACCTGGATAGTAGGGTTACTTCAAGGTGAAAGCCTGGATAATAGGGCTATGAGAAGGAACCTAGATAGTAGGGTTACTTCGTGATGAAAGCCTGGATAATAGGGCTATGAGAAGGAACCTAGATAGTAGGGTTACTTCCGGATGAAAGCATGGGTAGTAGGGCTATGAGAAGGAACCTAGATTGGGTTACTTCGGGATTAAATCCTGGATAGTAGGGCTATGGGAAGGAACCTTGATAGTAGAGTTACTTCGTGATGAAAGCCTGGATAATAGGGCTATGAGAAGGAACCTGGATGGTAGGGTTACTTCGGGATGAGAGCCTGGATAGTAGGGATGTGAGAAGGAACCTGTATAGTAGGGTTACTTCGGGATGAAAGCCTGGATAGTAGGGCTATGAGAAGGAACCTGGATAGTAAGGTTACTTCGGGATGTGAGCCTAGATAGTAGGCTATGAGAAGGAACCTGGATAGTAGGGTTACTTCGAGGCGATAATGCAAATTAGTTGACCCGTTTGATTTCGGGAATTGAGTTTCCATTAGTCGTTTGTAGACGTGACCTGCATAACTGTTGTATTTGTTGAAGCTAATCATCTTTCCTGAAAAGATAACAGGGTTAATTATGTGCGATACATGAAATGCATTGTGAGATGATGTTCTTAAAATAAATGAGATTATGGTGTATATGATATGTATGCCCATGTCATGATGTATGTACATGAAATGCTATCGGGGTATTCTCGCATCTGGGATAATAAATCCCTGACTGCTGCTGGAGAATATAGCATTCCTGACTGTTGTGGAGAATTATGGTTATTCTACTTCTGCCGGGGATAGTGAATAAAAATGACTATGCTGGAGATTTGCTATTTGAATATTCTGTCAGAGAGAGATTCTATCTGAGGATAACTCTACTGGGAATAGCTTTGAAAGTGGATTTTGGTAGCTGAAGTAATGAGCTCTGTCGGGGATTGAGCTTCTGTATCCAGAGAAATAAACTCTACTTGGGGGATGAAATTTACTGATCTTCCCGCGATTATGAAATTTGGTTGGGGGATATAGCTGTCAGGTTTCTGGATGACCCTGGCTGGGGAGATTACTTCCTGTCTTGGGAAAGCTGACATCAATGCTTTTGGATATTTTTACTCTGTAGGGAGTGTATGTACTGATGATTATGCTCCAAAGCTGACTCTATCCCAGTACCTGCTGGGCAGAGTAACTGTCGGGTCTGGCACTTCTTGTTTTTGCCCCTATTTCAGAAATTACGAGTAATTGTATTTTTGTTTCTTATATAAATATTTATGAGCATCAATCATGTTCAAATGCATATGTCAAGAATAAATTATCGAACATTCTTGCAAAACAAAACTGGAAAAGAAAAATTAACTCAAAGTTTCTCGTGAAAATGATTTTGTATTGATTTTTGAAGTTGGCCTGTGATAGGCGTTTTCGTACAAGGAGGCTGACGCTCTAGTAATAGAACACCTCCGTACAAATAGAAACTATACAATTTGTGTAAAAGAAAACAACTATGTGCAACAATCCCTTTGAGTTCCAACTCTGCTATTGCCCCTATGTCTTTAAGCGTCTCATCACTTTGTTGTTTGGCCGAAGGTTGATTAAATTGATTGGTTCCGTCCGAGCTTAATAGTTTATAATGATGTATAGTCGCAAGATGATCCAATGGGACATAGTGGTACGCTTTATATCCCTAAATATTGCCTGGACTTCCCTTTTCGGGTTTTCAGCCCACCTGGATACTCTTTTTTCCCCAAGTCGCCTTTTCAGGTTTTTGACTTGCCGGGTGTACAGATTTTTTTTGTTTTCATCACTTATTTTGCCCGAACCCTTTTGGTTCACCGGGAAACCCTTATTTTTTCCTAGGCCAGTCAACCTAGCGGGTCTTTTGATTAGGCGTAGTATCTTTTCACTATGTCTACATTGACAGGGTGAGGAAGGTCGACACCATCCAGGGTGGTTAGAATCATAGCTCCACCCGAGAAAATGTTCTTAACCACAAATGGCCCTTCGTATGTGGGGGTCCATTTTCCCTTGGGATCACCTTGTGGCAGTATGATGCGCTTGATCACCAGATCCCCAATTTGATATTCTTGACGCCTGACTTTCTTGTTAAAAGCCTTGATCATTCACTTTTGATACGTCTGACATGATAGATAGCAGTAAGTCTCTTTTCATCGATTAGAATCGACTGATCAAGTCGAGTTTGGATCTAGTCGTCTTCGTTCAAACCCGCATCCTTCAAAATCCTTAGAGAAGGTATTTGGATTTCGATGGGTAGGACTGCCTTTATGCCATATACCATAGAATAGGGTGTTGCCCCTATCAGCGTCTGTGCTGAGGTACGGTATCCAAGAAGAGAAAATGGTAACATCTCATGCTAGTCTTTGTATGTCACCGTCATCTTATGTACAATTTTCTTGATGTTCTTGTTAGCCGCTTCAACAGCGCCTTTCATCTTCGGCTGGTAGGGAGAAGAATTATGACAATAGGCCTGTTGAGAGTCTTTGGGGAAATCTCGGGAGAGAAAACCCTTCCACTTTGGGTGACCTTGCTGGTCCCGACAATATTACTAATATCAGGATTAGCCTCTTCATTTTTCAGATCTTGTTTGATGGCATGATAGTACACATCGACACCATAATGCCAGGGGACAGCTTTGTTCGAGGCATACGGGACAGGACCAGGAACAATGATTATTAGAGGAGCGACTCTTGGAACAGATTTAATCCTAACAGGTCTTCTTGAGGAAAACTTAGATGGATTGGCGGAAATGGTTATAATAGCAACGTCTTCTGATGGAACAACAGGAATCAAAGTTTTCTCGAACAAAATTTATTTGCTGTCTATCAGGCGCTGAACACCTGACTTTAGCAAATGGCAACCAGAAGGCAGAAATGAACACATGTGGCAACCTTTACCACAACCCAGAAATAAACCGAATGACAACAAATTCTTCTTAACCGTCATAAGAGGAGTATAAACGTCATCCACCAAGGTCACAAACAAGTCGGTATCAACAGCATTAACTCCACGACCGTGCTTGGGCATGGGAGCAGTTATGATAGTGGGCTTTTCGGGAGCATCTAACTCAATTTCCTTGGCTTTGATAAGATCTTGTACCTTATTTCTTAAAGCCCAGCAGTCGTTGGTATCATGGCCAGGACTCTCAGAATGATAGGCACACCGAGCATTTGGATTATATCAGGGAGATATGGTGTTCGGATTCTTGGGAGCCTCTTTCAAGGTCGACAAGTTGGATCTCAGTAGATGAGGTAGAACTTTATCCAACGTCATATTGATTCGGGTAAACTGTTGTTGTGGTCTTTCCACCCTTTGTTGATTCTTGCATTGTGGAGCAGTCGCAGGCCTAGGTATCATTACGACACTTACTGTCTGTCGATGTTCATCTCAGTTTTGGCCTCTCGGGCTATAGATGGCATTGGATTCGTTCTTATCAGCAAAAGTCTTCTTTTACAAACTCGAAGAGGCATCCTTCTGTATTTTACGGCTCCGAATTCCAGCTTCTACTCTCTCTCTAGTTAGGATCAGCTCGGTGAAACCAGCTGACGATCTGTCGATCAAATGATTAAAGAATGGACCAGATAGCGTCCCCAGTAACATATCGACCAACTTCCTATCAGAAAACGGGTGTTGAACTGTTCTAGCCAAGTCTCTCCACTTTTGTGCATAGTCCTTAAAGCCTTCACTTGCACCCATGCACATACTCTAGAGTTGAGTATGAGTAGGAGCAAGGTCGGTGTTGTATTGATACTAATTATGAAAAGCAGCAACTAGATCTTCCCAATTTCGGACATTGGCTCTCTCTAGTTGGTAGAACAATTCAAGCTGAGTCCCTAACAAACTGTCTTGAAAGAAGTGAGCCCACAAGTTTCTATCAGCGGTGTGGGGATGGATCTTTTTGACGTAAGAGCGAAGATGGAGTTTTTGGCAAGACACCCCATCATACTTTTCAAAAATTGGAGCCTTGAACTTCTGCGGGATGATCACTCCCGACACCAATCTGAATTCTTCAAAATCCAACCCGGGTATCCTTTGGATTTCCATAGCACTCAAACAATCTTCCAACTCCTTGTATCTATCCTCGGTAGGAGGATACTGGTCATCATTGTAATCGGTATCATTGTCAGAAACTTCAGGACTGGGGTCCTTCTCCCTTGTCTCTTCTTCTTGATTCTCCCTTTCTTTGGATGAAGAGGTCAGATCAACTTGCTTCTTCAACGGCCCCCTAAACATTCCGCCCATATTCAGAATACCAGTAACCTTCTTCTTTGTCCTTTTCTCCTTCAGGATGAGGGCTTTCAGATCCTCCTGCCCTTTTGCCAGATTTATGAACATCTGTTGGAACTGGGCGTTTTGTGCCTGAAGATCCTTGATGCTTTGTTCGGAAGACATTTCTGCTGAAATAAACAGCGAAGAAGATGAGAAACCTGTAATGGTACTTGTTCATGAAATGCTATGAATGGGACGCGTATGCCATGATTTCAAGGAATTTGGGAAATATAAATTTGCGAACCAAAATTACACAAAAAATTTATTAGTAGAATTCAAAGTTCAATTGCCTTTTAGGCGTTACAATTAAAATCAATTCTAAAAACTAGAAAAAATCAAATTCCCATGGATGCTTCCTCTTCGTGCCGAGATAGATATTAAGTCCTCTTTCCTCATGGTGCTGCTTTGTGAGCTCTAAAACCTTCCCCTCTTGGGCATATAACTGGTCCCTGTAAGTATCTCGCTCTTTCTTCAACTGAATCTAAGATCTCCGTAATTCTCCAAGATCAGTGGGCATATCAGGATGGAGAATCATGTAAGGAATACCCCCTTAAGTAGTGGGTTCCGCAATCACTGGCAGAACGGCCATATAGGGCATCATAAGTTTCTGGGCGCGAGGTTGTACCCATTGGAGATAAGGTTCCATAGGAATGGAAGCCTTTGGCCCCAAAGCTTTGGCGCCAGATTTGTTTACCATGCTCCAAGCTCGTATGAACCTCTGGCGATACCCTTAAACATCATCCTCATAGTTAAATACAATGCCCTCGATACGTAACTCACGGGGACCATCCCTTTGAGCGTAACCAAATTGTCGCAGAGCTAAACAAGGATTGTAGGTTATGCCCCCTTTGATGCCAAGTAATGGGACATTAGGGTACTCCCCACAACAGTCAATAATAGTAGTGTATCCCATAGCTAGGGAAAACCAAAGAATATCCGTGTGAGCGAGTGCCATTATCCTTTGCGACCAACCCAAACCTTCTTCATTCTTGAGTACGGACATAGGGAGGTGAGAAATAAACAACCTCGACAGTAATGGCATGCAGCACATAAGAACCCCTTTTCTCCTCATGGTACGAGTATGGAGAGCGTGCAAGATATCTCTGAGCAGGGTAGGCACAGGGTTGCGAGAAAGGAAGACCTTGATAGAATTCAAATCTATGAATAAGTATGGATTAGGGAATAGTACTAACCCATAGATTAGAAGGGCCAAAACCTTCTTAAAAGCCTGAAAATCCATATCATTCTAAAACAGCTAGGCCTTGTCTATCAAGAACTTGGCTAGAAAACCTTTGACTATGCTTCTTGTTTCCCAATTGGATACCACGTCGACCCGTTTCAGATGCAAGGCTGAGGCAATGACTTCTGGCTTAGGAACTTCTTTCAGAGCTGTGAAAGGCAACTATTCAAGAATGGGTAAATCCAATAATTGAGAGAACTCTTCCATGCTAGGCACCAATTGATAGTTTGGAAAAGTGAAGCAGTGGTGCTTGGGATCAAAGAACTGAAAGAGTACACTCATCATCTTTTCATCAAAGTTTGAAGTAACTAGGTTGAGAAGTCGACCCTGTCTCTTAATGAATGCAGAAGTTTCAGGGACCTTTAATACTAGCTCCTTGAGTTGGGAAGGTATTTTCACAAAGCTGATTCAGATAGTGTTTCTACGAGCGAAAGCCATGATCTGGAAAACAGAACAAAGATAAATTCCCTTGGTCCTTGAAATGGTTAGTATAATAAGAATGGATGTTATATTATGATGCATGATGTCATGTTCAAACAGAATAAATACATATAAGCAAAACACACAATAGACCTTAGGTTCAAGGGCTTGCATTAGGTTAAAGGTAAGTACCCTCTTGAAATTTAGTTGGTTTCAAACCTGTCTTAGAAAAGTAATCGGGTTCTAAAGATTCTCAATATCACTGATCATCCTTTATTGGGAATTGTTTCAACTCAAGCAATCTTTTCTTGCGGCCGAAATATCCCGAAAGTCTGATCTCAACGAGTGTAGCATCGAGTATCAACCAATCCTCAACTTTATACTGAGGCCGGCTATCTCACTACTTTCTAATGGCCAAGTTTGTTCAACTAAGGTTCGAAGGTCCGTTAGTGCTTCACGACACCACGCGGAAACCCCGTATTCTCCTCGTTTCCACACAAAGGATATCGGTACCAACCAAAGTGTCACACCAACACAACAATCTCTTAAACCATATCGCTCTACGCCATACAATCTCCACGATTTATTATTGTTTACCTAAAAAGTGTCCCCAGATCCGGGTGTAGGATCTTTAACAATACCCAAACAAAACCCTTGAATATAAAGCAGGCAAGGCAAAACCAGAAAGCAATTTTAAAATGACCTAGATCCTAAGGTATACCCCACTAATTTTATTCCCCAGCAAAGTCTCCAGTTCTGTGATACGGTGACAGAACCGACTGTTAATACCGGTTTTGCATTTTGTATTTGCAAATGTCACGGTAAGCAAGAGTCGCCACCGAATTTTATTTCATCCAACAAAGGAAAGGGAAAAAGAACAGAAAAAACCTTTTTTCGAGATGTTTCTGAGTACGGGGGGTAGATTATAGAAAGGGAAGGTGTTAGAAACCTTTCTATACGTGGTTTTCCATGGGCTCTGAGGTACTTTCTCATTTTGAAATTGCTTGTGTGTGTTTGTTTTGAAAAGGTTTTACTTCGTGATGATTCTTGTATCAGTCCTCAAGAGTGTGACGAAGTAGTTTAAAAAATTGTTTTGAAAAGTGTTTGTCTGAAAAATTTTGTTTGAGCAAGTACCTAGGAACTAATCTAACTACTCAAAAAAAAGTTTGTTTGATTTCATTTAGACAACGCTATCCTATTATTAAGGAATAGGTAGCACCGTCATTGGAGTTGTAAAGGGATGTTCGAAGGGACGAAATGGTCTCTGAAGGCAACAAGTAAGGATACCTTAGCATTTCGAAAGGACTATCATCATAAGATCAATTCATAGGCAACTCGAGGGACAAGTAGGGACTATGATCTTTATGACGACTTTGAATCGTGGATCATTGTTAAGGCACACCTACATTAGAGGGACACGACCATTATTTCCGAGGCAACCGAGTGCAGTAAACCCTAGGAGTGAATATGTGAAAGTGTATTTTTTCGGTTAATTATCTTTGCACAATTAGGGTTTTCTAATATTTTAATTTTATTTTGTCATTCCATACAATCCTATACATACATCTAGGTAGTTTATAATTTGCGAGAATTAAAATGCGAGAAATTAGAGTCCTAACTATTACAGGGCTTTGGGCAGATACATAATTATTTTGACTGAAAATAAAATGTGGAATTTAAACCCTATTTACATCTATTACAAACTCGGAGCAATTACAAATAATAATAAAAAGAGGAAATTAAAACGTGTGGTAAATCAAATGCGAGAAATAATTAGACGACCTAAAAATCTAAATTGAGATAATGTTTAAGTTATTTTTAAGGAAAAATTAGGTTAAGTATAAAATTAAACCCTAAATCTAATTATTTTGAATTATAGTAAAAAGAAATTAAATTACCCTAATTTAATTAAACTAATTTATTAATAAAATATTTTTTTATGAAAAAGATTTTGGATAATTTTGGTGATTTTTGATTAAATGAAAAAAAACATTTTGTGTTATTAAAAAATATATAATTAATAAACTAAAGACAAATAATTAAAATAAAATAATAAAAAAAGTAAGAAGTTGGGCCTACTGCTGGAAGAGAGAAGGGGGGTGTGCTGCCAAATTGCTTGTTAGGCCCAAAGCTAGCCCAGACTGATGTCGAATCCAGTGGGACCAGCTTCTAAAGGCTCACGCTGGACTAGCGTATACTGAACATTGGATCTGTGATGGATATTAATCCAAGGGACGAGATCAGAGAGTGCATGGTGGCCTTCAGAACATGATGCACACCGGATTTAGAAATGTTATTTCAGAAAATGCAAAAGGTCTGAACCTGGGATCAAACCCAGGTCCTCCCTCTCACATGCATTCTTCCCTTACAATTTGCGCTAGCTCGTTAGTCATGTGTATAATCAAACAAAATAAATATAATACAAACTGAACACTTGGCATAAGAAAACGTGTGAATTTCAAATCGTCCACTCATGCACTGACACGCCTTCATCCTCTTCCCCAGGGACTGTCATCTTAGAGGGAACTTTTACCTACGACCAAACTCGTCACCATAGGCTATAGTGACGGTTTTTAAGCGTGGCTACAAACCTGCAAACATCAAAACATACAATCCAGGCAATATAAATACCATCCAACGCCATGGATTGATTGCAAATGAGTCCCTGCACATGAAGAGGCCCTTAATTTGGCCTAATTTTTCTTCTAACTAGGGTTCCCCAAATTGGAGCTCTGGAACCTTAGCCATGGAAAATGTTTATTCCTGCACTCAAACTTAAATCAAACCAGTCCAATACATTAGAAATACGATAATAAACATAGACATACAATTAAAACCTATTTATGATGCAAGAATCATGGTAATCGATTTTGGAAAGAAAGACAAACCTTGATGATCGTACAACACGTTTTTGGGTTTGTGGAGACTTATTGATGATTGCAATCGCTTCAGAGGATGCCCAGGAACAAGATTTGACCTTTAGCACGTCTTGAATTGGCCTGTGAAAGGAGATAGGTCTCTCACTTTTGGACAAAAAATTTTAGTTTTGTTTCTTGCTTTGGAGGCAGGTTGCGCAGGAAATTCTTCTGCCCTAGGGTTAGAATGATCTTCTATATGTATGTGAATCATTTAGGTTAATAAAATTGGAATGAATCCAAAGAATAATGAATTTCAATTCTTGCATCCAGTCTTTCCAAATGTAGATATTTCTTCTCTTTTCAACCTTGCACGATTTGATTCTGTTTTGACAACATAAATGGGTTGTATCTCATTCAAAATCAAATAAAAAAACAAATCTTCCATATTTTATATCATTTATTTGATTTAATTTGATTTTTAAATGATAAAAATAAAAATAAATTAAATAAATAAATCTAATAACATGTGGAAGGATGTTTGGGTCTTGGACCATGTTTGAAGTGAGGTGCAAGCATAAAAAGTTAGGCCCATTTGTCAAAAAATGCAATTTTGGGCACATTTGACTTTTGACAATTTTCCAAAAATGGCCAACTTTGACAACGCATATCTCCTTCAATTTTGACCCTAGAGAGGTGATCTTGGACTTTCTATAAAGCTTATGATGTCCCCTAAATAACCTTTTTGTTTTCATCTTAAGTGGATCTTCCATGTTCACGTAAGAAACTTTGACCCAAAAGATGTTTTTGTTGACTTTTGAAAAGGACCTATAATGTCTGAATTTATATCTTTTTATGAGTGCCTTTCTTGAACTTGAGGGATGAATATGAGTTGTAGGAAATTGGATTCCCTTCAAAATTAGCTTTGGATGATAAATTTCTGATGAAGTATGAGAAAGTTATGCTTGGTCAAATCTTGGTTGACTTTTCCTAAGAAACCCTAACTTAGCAACTTTTGAGTTTTGATGAGTCAGGAGCATTCCTTGGGGAATCATGATCAACCCTTGATAAAATGATGAATATCACTTCAAAATTTTGATGTTGACCAAAAATATTGAAGTTTGACTGTATGTGGGCCATAATTGACTTTTGACCTAATACATTCGATTCTCAAGCATCTGAGCAGTTGAATGAGCAAACTTCTTGTGCAAGGCTTGAAATTTGACATGGAGGGTCTTGAGAACATATTAGGAACATGGAGAGCATATGAGGTCTTTTGAGTTCACCCATCTTGATGAAAATGGAAACCCTAATTGGAGGTTCATTATTTTTAGGAGGGAGTTTGTCTGGTCAACTCTTGGACATCCTTGAGCAAGTTGAGTATCTCAATGAACATATATTGAGTAAAGTGAGAGGGAAAATTTTAGGGTACAACACAACTTATTATCATTCAAGATTTGAAGTAGTTTAAAGATTGGAAAAGAAAAGAAGCTTAAATTAGAAAGTCAATATGGAACAAGATTTCTTACAAGACAATACAAGGTTTATCCTTTTACAAGTACATGGTGCTATTACATGCTTGAAGCATACAAAAAGAAATAATTACAAGGCATTTGATTTTATGTTTCTAAGCCTAAAGCTCTAAATTCTTAAGGCCACAAGTCCATGCTTTCACAAAAATTTGCATTTGCAGATCTTAGTAGGCTTTATCAGCATACCTTGGGTTCAATGGAAGGAAACCTGATGGCATGGTTAACACTTTTGTTTCTATTGAAGAGTTTCTTGAGGAAGATGAAAATACCAAGATTTAAGAAAATAATGATTCCAATGAAGATGACCTACTCAATTAGACAATACATTATGGCATTTGTCAAGGGTAGCTAGAAGATTCTAACAAATGATAAATAGAAATATAGCCAGTTCAGTTCACAAAAAACTGCATCAGAGAAAATTTAGAGTTAATTAAGGAAATATCAGAAGAAATTACAGAATTATCTAGATAAATATAACCCATCCATACACATACATTTTAAATCATAAGAAACGACTCGACAACGCATTCAAGGGGCCAAAGACCATTCAATATCAAAGAAGTTGCCAATTCGAAAAAGTCTGCATCTTGGAAACTTGGTTCAAGAACACGTTAAGCATACAAATTCAAGCGCAGCCCTGCAAAATAGAGCCTTTCATCAAAACAACAACTTAGTTGCATTCATAACTAATCCTAATGACCAATTTCCTCTTGGATTCTAACAAAAGTTGTACAACTAACTGCTACTAACTAACAGTTTCAATCCTAACAGAACTAACAAATTTAATAAACTTTCTCTGACCCACCTTTAAATAGTTAGTATCTAACTTTCAACTAATTTTCACTCCTAACTAACTCTAACATAATCTTAGCTTCATAATTAATAACAGATCCCTAACTGTTTCCTAAATATCATAACAAAATGATAAAAGATAGGAAAACTCACCAGATTAGGGGGAGATTCTGGATTCTACAAAAAAATCACAAAAATACTCTCTTTTCTCTCTCATCTAGATTTCATTCTTCAACTGCATAATCACCAGAAAAAAACGAGACTCACTCTCTTTCGCTCTTCATATTCATCTCCATCATTGAAAACACAAAAAACTCTCTCTGCATAGATTCACTCTCTTCCATCTTCATCTTCTCTCATTTGTTCTTGAATTTTGAGAAGGATCTTCAAACTCATAAATACCTGAAACTCATGTGCTAGCAAT
This sequence comes from Vicia faba, assembly GCA_948472305.1. Classification (NCBI taxonomy): domain Eukaryota; kingdom Viridiplantae; phylum Streptophyta; class Magnoliopsida; order Fabales; family Fabaceae; genus Vicia; species Vicia faba. The sequence continues at coordinate 1,435,224,047 of OX451737.1, read as the reverse complement.
ATTTCTCTCGACTTGTCACGTCTATAATCTTCATAACTTCAATAACACCAAGACCTTCATCATCACAAATCTTAACGCATCTCTTCAAGCTATCTCGCAGCTCCAGAATCATCTTCATAACAGCAACCACTTCCTCCTTCATCTACATTATACAAACCACGCGTTATAGAATAACATCAAAGTCAAATATGCAATCGTAGCAACTCAGAACCCACACTGAAAATAAAGAATAGGAAGTAGAAGAGAAGAAACAATTATTGAAAGATTTCGCTGAACTCGCGCGTCGCCGAAAATGCACCATAATAGCCACCGTTGTAACACCCTTCTAAACCCCATAGAATATTCATAATTATTTAAAATAATATCAGATTAATACAACAAAAGGGCGTCACATTTTATTCTTGAAATAATCATACGTGCTAGTCTTACTTCGTAACACGGGTTTTCAAAATTAGTCATGTACATATCCATTATCAAGGTTTCACATACTTGCAGCAAAATCATATTTCAAACAAGTTCATTAAAACACTTCATAGTGCCCCATGGTTCATGGTTCACAATTCAACATAATTTAAACTCCATGGAAAAAATTTAAATGTCATAACAAAACAAGAACAAAATAGTTTTCAAAACAAAGCATTCTCGTCCCCGATGTTACATATCAGAGCAAGACCTTCTAGACTCAACAAAAATAAAAGACACACTCCAAGCTATTATTCTAAGCCTTTAGGAACTACTCCTGATTACCTGCACGTTACCCGCGTAGAGGTAACATTCAAGCAGAAAGGGTGAGTTCGTTACAATCATTATATAAGATATAAGTAATAGACATAGCAGAATAAGCCAAAAGTATCACAACCTAAACTAAACATTGTTATATTCCAAGTACCTCAACAATCATACAAATTCAATAACACAATACAACATCATCAATTTAAGAACAATGCAATGCCACATAATATTTTGTGCAAGGATATAGACTCATGAATGTGGTACCAATTCATTTGATAGACACTGGGCCATCACCCTCCAAAGACCCCAATCATAGGATTATATCCCACTTGGAACAGTAGAAAATCATAAACATCCAAAATCCACACAATGGGATTGAGACCAAATCACTAGACCAACGTCCTAAATCATCAAAACGGACCAAAGTTGTCCAATGAGTGCATTATGCGCAACAACAATATAAACAACCACAACTAGTCATACGCATCATCATTCATGTATTCACCAACATCATCATATAAACCTCATCATATATACTCATATAAGAAGAGCATCATCATAATACCATCATATAAAACAAAATCATCATATTAACAACATATCATCATTATGAACCAAGCATTATCATAAGATCGTCATATCATCATCATACTTCATTACCACAAAACATCATAGCGATTCAACACGGGGAAACTAATTATATACTAACTTGGGTACTATAATTATCCTTCTTATTCTTTATTTTAATCCTTATAAATATATTTCATCACGTTAGCAATCCAATACTTCAAACGACACCTCAAACAGAGTCCAGAAACTTAAGTTACGACCTTTAGAAAAATATGTCAAAAACTGGATTGCTTGAGTCGACACATGCCCCCTTTGAGTCGACACATAGGTATTTTGTCCTCCCCGGGTGTGCTCAGGTATACCTAATGAGTCGACACATAGTGAATCTTGAACCTGCATGAGTCGATGCATGACTTCTTTGAGTCGACGCATGTTGTTTTCTGCTGAATGTTTCTGCGATTTCCCTACCTTATAGGTTCTAAAACATCATCTAATCATAGGGATTCATCATCTATCAACTACTTAATATACTGCATGAATTAGACAACATTTATGAGTCATTATTCATCACTTATCTATCAATTCTCCATCAAACAACATTGAATCACCATCTATGAAACCTAAGGCAAACCATACCTCTATCTACCACTTAAATCAAATATAACAATCAGATAAACACCCCTTAGCTTATTTCTTTGAGTGCTTGATTATTTTCTTCGTGCCTCTTACGATGATTCTCTCCAAAGCCTTCGTGCCCTAGCCTCTCTTCTCCAACTTTCACGATTGATTGTGATAATAACAACTATCTTTTCTCTGTTATCACAAAGGACCCCTAAAATCTTCCTCAATTTCCCTCGCTTAGTCAACCTTTATTTGCCATCACATCCTCACTCTTCCTAATAATTACCAACACACCACTTTAATTAAAATAACCATTTAAATAATTACTTCTATTATTATATTCTCAATAATAATCCAAATAATTATTAAATAATTATTTAACCATTCTAATACTTCTAAGCATCATAATTCACATCATGCACAACCTCATACCAGCACATCACACATATAATCATATATAACATCAATTATTCACAAATACTCATAATAATTCATTAAAAAAATAACTTCTAAAATTGGAGTGTTACAACTCTCCCCCACTTAAAGAATTTTCACCCTCGAAAATTACCTGAGGAAAACAGAGTCGGATACGACTCATTCATCTGATCCTCACGCTCCCAAGTAAAACTTTCACCAGCTGATCATCCCACAAAACCTTTACTAAGGAAATATACTTACCTCTCAATCGCTTCAATTCACGACCTTCTATTCTCAATGGTAATGCTTCAACAGTCAGGTTATCTCTCACATGTACATCATCCATCTGAATTACATGTGAAGGATCCAGAATGTACTTTATCAAATGAGATACATGAAACACATCATGAAGATTTGCAAGTGACTGAGGTAAAGTAATTCGATATGCTACCTCACCTATCTTCTTAGATATCTGATATGGACCAACAAAATGCAGCGTAAGCTTCCTTGATTTCAGAGCCCTACCAACACCTGTTACCGGAGTAACTCTCAAAAACACATGATCATATTTCTGAAATTACAAGGCCTTCCTTATCTTATCATGATAGCTTTTCTGACGACTCTGAGAAGCCTTCATCCTCTCTTGGATCATCTTAATCTTCTTACTTGTTTCTCGCACAATATCAGGTCCGAGTGAAACACTCTTGCCCGACTCATAACAATATAATGGAGTTCTACACCTCCTACCATACAATGCTTCGTATGGTGCCATTCCAATACTTGAATGGAAAATATTATTGTATGTAAATTTAATCAATGGCAAGTGACTATCCCAATATCTTCCTTGTTCTAGAATACAATCCCTTAGCAAATCCTCCAAAGACTGGATAGTCCTCTCTGTTTGACCGTCCATATGGGGATGATATGCGGAACTCAACTTCAACTTACTACTGAAAGCATTCTGCAAACCTGTCCATAATTTCTAATTAAACCTCGGGTCTCTATTCGACACGATACTCGAAGGTATCCCATGCAACTTTAAGATCTCATCAACATACATCTTAGAAAACTTTTCTATAGGATGATTGATCTTCATCGGAAATAAATGAGCCGACTTAGTTAACCTATCCACTATTACTTAAATTGAATCATCACCTCTAGAAGTCTTTGGTAACCCCAACACGAAATCCATAGAAACACTGTCCCATTTCCACTCTGGAATACTCAAAGGTTGCATAAGACCTGTAGGCTTCTTATGTTCAATATCCGATTTCTGGAAAGTCAAGCAAGCATACACAAACTTAGTAATTTCTTTCTTCAAACCTTGCCACCAAAACATTTTCTTTAAATCCTGATACATTTTTGTAGCACCTGGATGAATACTCAAATCGCTTCGATTCCCTTTCTAAAGAATGCTCTTCTTAAGTTCCGTAATATTAGGAACACATACATTATCACCAAGTCTCACCACACCATTCTCATCCACTCGAAATTAACCTATGTTGCCTTGGTTAATCAACGTTAGTCGATCCACCAAAGACAAAGAAGACTTCTAACCTTCTCAGATCTGTTCAAGAATCCAACTAGTCAGTTCCAACATTCCCAGCTCCACATTGTTATATGTCTCTTCGCATACCAAGCTCATATCTCTAAACTGTTCGATCATCTCTAACTCTCAAACTATAAGCATTGACATATGCAAAGATTTCCTACTCAAAGCATCAGTTACTACATTTTATTTACCAGGAAGGTAACTCAAATCAAAATCATAATCCTTCAAAATTTCGAGCCATCTTCTCTGCCTCATGTTTAACTCCTACTGATCAAATAAGTATTTTAAATTCTTATGATCACTGAACACTTCAAATTTAGAGCCAAAAAGATAGTGTCTCCAAATTTTTAGCATGAACACCATAACTTCCAATTCTAAATCATGCGTAGGATAGTTCCTCTCATGAACTTTTAACTGTCTAGAAGCATAAGTAACAACTTGTCTGTCTTGCATTAGCACACTGTAGCGGTAGAAATGTTTAAGACTAAGCCATTAGATTGACTAGACTTATACAGATCAAAATAAAAATCAAAACCGCGCTTTATTATTTCCAAAGGAAATGGAAAAGAGCGAATAACCGAAAAAGAGGGGGAAAGATTCAAGGTAAGGGGGTTGTTTATGCAAAGGGAAGGTATTAGCACCCTAAACATGTACGGTACTCCGCAGGAACCTCTTTGAAAAATCTGTATATTTTGGCTATAAAATGTTGTATGTAAAATAGATGGTGGAGGTGAGAAAAGAAATATATTTTTTATGATTTTTGCACCCGTTGCGGTTGCGAACCATTAGTGCCTACGTACCACATTTCATGCAATAGGGGATCAGGGTACACGTAGTTCCTATTTAAAAATTTTAAAACACAAGTGTGTTGGTTAACTTTATGAGATAAAACATCATCTCATTGTCCGTGTGGAAAACTTACTTACTACCCACAATCATGAGAAAGGAGAATTTGCATCATCTCAAAGTGGAGGATGTGGTTTGGATTTTAAAATCAACAATGGCTCACTCAACATCCAAGTGGAAAATATCTCTCTTCACTACATATTATAGAAGTATAGTTGTTTGCATCACTACAAGGATTGACAAGAATCTAATCTTTTGAGAAAAGTTTAAAGTAAAAGCCAAAGTGGCAAAAATGGTTTGAATGAGATTGATTGACTTTTAGTCTTCTCACAAAAAAAATGTCAAGGTATTATTAAGTTGATTGAAGTATATTTTTGAAATTTTATTGAAAATGCATGGACCTAAGTCCAAGTTTCTTATGAGAATGGTTCAAGTTTCAAAACAAGAAGGGTTTTCAAAAGGAGGAAGAAGATTTTTGAAATTAAAGAAGATGGAAGGAGAAGAAGAGACTATCCTAAGGCATAAGTTAAAAGATAGGGATAAGAACCATATAACCAACAAGAAGCCAATACTTAATATTATGAGTCAAGATAGAATTCTCATTCTTTGGATTGAAACCAAGCAAGCAAAGATACTAGACCTCTTGAGAAAACCAAACTTCAAGTGTATTAAGTTTTCACAAAAATTGGGCTGAGTAACGGCTGTATACGGGTGAATTCCATATTACAAACAAAGAATGTAATCAAAATAACTTGCATATAAAATAAACAAACAACCCAATGTCTTGAGATAAACCTCAAGAACTCCAGACAAAATATCAATTAAGGTCACAAGGTCTCCAACATAGGCTAAGGTTTCTAATCCTAACTCCAAGAAGTCAAATACTCCATAATGCCAAGGATAGTAACCATATAGTCCAAGTATCATTAAAGCTTTTTATGGTTCATGTTGATTATTAGGTATCTTCAAAAAGAAAAGAAAAGCTCAAGTGATCAAAATAAAAATGACAAGAAAGTAAATGCTCAACTGAGCAAAGATGGAAATAGAATGAACTGTAAATGCTAAAAGTAAATGATGCATAATATAAAAGAGCATAAGATAAATACACAAAATAAAGTCAATTATTAGTGGTTAGTTGGATGACCATCTTGAAACATGCATTTGGAACTCATTAGAGGATTGGTAGAACCAAAGCCTCCACACAATAAGTTGCATTTTCTTTTTGTCAAGTATATCATCCATTTGGAATCCTCAAAAGTACCATTTAATGATCAACGATGTTTAAGTGATCCGCGTTGACCAAAAGTGATGTAGATCCATTAGAGAATTGGTAGAACCAAAGCCTCCACACAATGAATCTCAAGGTTATTGGATCAAAGAGATAAAATTAACATACTCTGGCTTGCAAACATATGTTTGGGACACGAATATCATTTATTCGAATCGGGACAAAATTTAGCGCTATGTTAAGCAATCTAAATGAACTTATATAGAAGTCGCACCTATTTTGAGGCCGATGAATAGCAATCTATGCACCATTTATTTTGAGATATGATATATAGATCATGCTCCAATAATACTTAGTGCAATAAGAAAAGGATAAGATGAAGAAGAGTGGGAAAGAATATACAAACCACATTTGAATTAAAATTTAATCAAACTGTTATTAAAATCATTCATACATTTTTATGGAGTTAGACTCAACACCATGGATCCAATGATGTTAATAAAGTTCATGATCAAAAATTCAACCCAAGATTACCCAGAAAATAATCATAAAATAATGTTGCATTTAATATATACATTAAAAAAAGGTTTTTAAAATATTTTAAAATAGAAATAAGAAATAAAAATATCAACTATGTTCAAACTAATCAAGAAAGGCCCAATTAAACATTTGCATTTCAAAATCCAATATCCATTCACACATTATCCAAGTCATTCATCATATATATCGATCAATCATCACATCACACACATCAATCAATAATTACACATCGTACATCACATGTGGCATTCCTCGAAACCCACTACGAACAAAGTCGGTACCTTAGGGCCCTCCAATCAATTCTTACCTCGGTTAGAAACAAATAACCAGCAAAATTCGTTCTAATCTTAGTTTTAGTTAACTAAGATATGGATCACTCAAAACAACTTCCTTTATATTTAAACATATTATGTTAGTCTCCATGCGACAATGTCTGAATTATTCTACATATTGTGTCAGTTTCCACGCAGCAATTTGTTATCCCTTTGCAATCTAGCTCACTGTGTCAGACTCCAAGCAACAATGTTGTGAAAGCAACAACTCCACCCATTGGGTCAGCCTCTATGCAACAATGTCTGAAACTTTCAAATTAACTTATTGTGTCAGTCTCCATACAATAATGTGTTTCTTTCTTGGCTCGTTGTGTCAGACCCCAGGCAGCAATGTTGCAAAGTCGATAATTCCATCCGTTGTGTCAGTCTCTATGCAACAATGTGTGAATTTTCTACATATAACTCATTCTGTAAGACTCCATGCAGCGATATGTTTTTACTTTGCAATCTAGCTCATTGTGTCAGACTCCAGGAAGCAATGTTGCGAAATCCGCAATTCCACTCATTGTGCTAGTCTCTATGCGATAATGTGTGAAATTTTCTATATTTAACTTATTGTGTCAGTATTCATGCAACAATATGTTCTTTCTTCGCGATCTAGCTCATTGTGTCTGTCTCCAGGCAGCAATGTTGTGAAAGTAGTAATTCAACCCATTGTGTCAGCCTCTATGCAACAATGTCCGAAATTTTCAAATTAACTTATTCTATCAGTCTACATGCAACAATGTGTTTCTTTCTTAGCTCTTTGTGTCATACCCCAGGAAGCAATGTTGCGATGTCGACAATTCCACACATTGTGTCAGTCTCTACGCAACAATATGTGAATTTTCTACATATAACTTATCATGTCAGTCTCCATGCAGCAATGTGTTTTTCCTTTGCGATCTAGCTCATTGTGTCAGACTCCAGACAACAATGTTGCGAAATTAGCAATTCCACTCATTTTGTCAGTCTCTATGCGACAATGTGTGAAATTTTCTATATTTAACTTATTCTGTCAGTCTCCGTGTAAAAATGTTCTTTCTTCGTGATGTAGCTCATTGTGTTAGACTCCAAGAAGCAATGTTACGAAATCACAAATTCCACCCATTGTGTTAGTCTCTATGTGACAATGTGTGAAATTTTTTATATTTAGCTTTTTGTGTCAGACTCCACGCAGTAATATGTTCTTTCTTCGCGATCCAACTCATTGTGTCAGACTCTAGGCAACAATGTTGCAAAATCAGCAATTCGACTCATTGTGTCAGTCTCTATGCAACAATGGGTGAAATTTTCTATATTTAATTTATTGTATTAGTCTCCACGCATTAGTGTATTCCTTCCTCTGTGAAATAGTTCATTGTGTCAGGCTACATGCAACAATGTACGAAATTTGCAGTTTAACCCATTGCGTCAGTCTCGACGCAGCAACGTGTTTCCCTATCTACAATATAATCCATTGCATCAGTCTCCATACAACGATGTCATTATCAAATTCCTTCCATTGCGTTGGTCTCCATGCAACAATGCTTTTACAAGATTTTGTCTACTGCATCAATCTCCAGGCCACAATATTTTTATCAATCTTTTTTCATGGTATAATCCATTGCATCAGTCTCCAGATAGAAATGTCACCGTCAGAGTTTCTTCCTCGGAATAACTCATTGCATCAGTCTCAATTTAGCAATGTTTATTGTCACTTTTTCCAGCGATATAACTCTTTGCATCAGTCTCCATGCAATATTGACGAGTTATCCACGTCGTCGTATCTAAGTTAAATAAAAACTTTTGTTCAAACGCTGGTAAGATGATGCATCATCATTTATGCCTACTCTTCATACCCATGAGAATGTTGTACGTCGTATCCTTATAATTGTTTAACTTGTGTTGTTTACCTCCTAGGTCATGGTAAATACGCAAAAAAAAATTACGACCTCTTTTCTAGGTATTGAGGAGTTATCAACATCGTCAGATCTAGATCAATATTACTCTTCAATCACATCCCTCTATTCAAACTCTAGTAGGATGATACATCATCAACTTTGCTTATTTCTTTATCCAAACTCTGGTATGATGATACATCATTATCTTTGCCTATTTCTCGGTGCTCTTAGGTATGCTATATCAGTATATCCTTACTTAATATCTATTAGTCAAATTTTGGGGTCTTCCATTATTTAATAACCCTCTAATTCAAACGTGCGAGACCCGCGTATTATCGCATCATTCAATCGAAGCGTAATTAAATACGGGCAACTGTGATACCCTAAAATTTTCCCGTCCTTTTATTTCTACAGTCAAAAATATTTTAAACATTGATTTTATAATATTATTTGACTTTTATAAAATATTCGCTTCCAAACATATTTAAAAATATAAATATTTATTTCAGATCATTTGTATTTTTGAATAAATAAATATCCCCACACCTTTCATATACTTTCAATTGAGTTTATTTACAAGTTAGTAACATAGCACGATTGGTAAAGGATGAAGCTTAAAAATATAAGGCTGAGGGTTCAAATCTCTTGTGCTGCACTTTCAACATTTTATTTTTATTTTTATTTTTTTTCACTAATTTTATTACCTTTTAAATAGGTGTTTCTTATTGGCTATTTGATGTCAATTTGTGTCACACTTTGCTTTTGATAGGTCAATTTTGTTTTATTTCTAATTTAGATGTTTTTTTATCTATACATAGGACATCCACAATTCATCGAGAATTTAACAATTTCACACACATCCACAATCATTCACAATTCACTTTCTCATTATTTTTCAACTCTTTTCCAATTTTGTTTCAAAAACTATTTTTTCCAAAACTCTTTCTACCTCTTATTTTCAATTTTAGTTTTTATTTTGTTAGCGTTTAAATCATATGATGATTATCTAATGGTATACATAGGACATCCACAATTCATAGGTCAATTTTGTTTTATTTCTAATTTAGATGTTTTTTTATCTATACATAGGACATCCACAATTCATCGAGAATTTAACAATTTCACACACATCCACAATCATTCACAATTCACTTTCTCATTATTTTTCAACTCTTTTCCAATTTTGTTTCAAAAACTCTTTTTTCCAAAACTCTTTCTACCTCTTATTTTCAATTTTAGTTTTTATTTTGTTAGCGTTTAAATCATATGATGATTATCTAATGGTATACTTTTATTCAACAAATTTCAATGTTATTTATTTTTTATCTAACAATTTGTACGTTTACCGATTTTTTATTTAACAAATAATAAAGTTATCAAGTTTTTGTATAACAATTTATATTGTTTCATCAAATAATTTTATATTACTGATGTAGCAATATATTTTTACTACTATCATCACCCTCTTAGGATTCTACGTCACTTTTTATGGTCCACTTTTCCCCCAAAAACCATAATTTCTACACACTATTTTCCACTTTCGACATTCACATGTAATTTGCAGTAACTTCATAAAACATTTTCTTCATCATACATACCTACCACCATAAAAATATTCACACATCATAATATAATCTTCTACTAAGTTACTTCACAATACCATTTTTATGTCGTTTCTAAAAAATTCTTAATCATAATATCACTTCAAATTCAAAGAAAAACAGTGAAGTAAATCGAAATTTGAAATTCAAAAGAGTGAAACAAAACCAAAACTCATGGCACAACCTGCATAATCACTTCACAAAATTTTCCCATTAAAACTAACAACACAATATCAATATCAATATTAGTACAAAGTTTTTTTTGTTATTGCAGAAACAAGAAGAAAAGAGAAAGTCGTCGTGAAATCAAAACTCACGCTACCAAAGGTCAGTTCCGGCCGGAAACAAACAAACCTTGTTGGACATCTCCACTGCTGTCGCCTGCCTACCCAACAACCACTCGTCGTTCCACCGATGGACCTGTAATAAACAACCGAAAACACTTTCAGTCGCAACACCCCTTGATGTTGTCACATTGTTATTCTTTTAATTAATTATTATTACTCCATTTTTTTCTCTTCTTTGTTTTTTTCTTCTAAATGGCATTGCCATGTGTTACAAAGTTATTAGCTTCTAATTTAAAATTGAATGAGTCAAAGATACATCCTGGAAAAGCACCGCCTGGTATGTGTCTATACATATGTTTTATTTTATTTCTTATATTGTTTGTTATTTGTTTCAATTTTGTTACTTAGTTTTAAGTTTTAATTGGTATTCATTATTTTTTATTATTAATTTTAAAGATAAAAAAAGAGGAAAAGCAATTTCTGCTAGCGTGATTATTATTATTATTTTTAATCTAAATCTTATATTATTTTTATAGTTTTATTATTTGGTTAATATTTAGAATTAGAGTTGTCTATGTATGATTTGGGTCTGAACCATATTCCCCTATATTTACTAATTCACACCTCCTTAATATGTGTACCCCTTCTAAGCTTTACTTTTCTTTAAATATTTCTTAGAATAATAATATATCTAACATAAAATCAATAACTTTGTACCTAAAATCCAATAAGGACACAATATTAATTAATTCAACCTATTTATGATGGGATTAGAATATTTTTCATCCACCATGTCCTCGAATAAGCGATTGTTTGACTCATCGTGTATCAGTCAGTTATTCAAAATCAAATATTAAAAATCACACAACTGACCCAATTCACCATCCACAAATGACACGTAGCCAGTATCTGGCCACGTGATAAGTAGACTATGTCAGAGTCCTTCGCTCTACGTCTTAGATACTCAAACCAAACACTAAATCTGTTTTCGCAAATTATATTAATTCAAACAATTTATTTTCGAAAAGGAACGCAAATATATTTAAATTAACTATGTAATTAGTCTAACAAACTCCACTATTCACACTCTTAGACCGCGTATGCAGGAGATTCAAATATATTTCGCGATCCATAAAAAACACAAATGACACCGCGAACTATGAAATGAGTCTCTGATTCCTCTTAAGAGGATACGTAGGCATACGATTAAAAATCATGGTGAGTCTCGCTAACCATAATTCAAATCCTTTTCCTTAATAAGCAATTAAAATCCTATTTCCTAAAATATCACACTTTTAAACCTAGTATCCTTGTGAACAAGGTAGAGTTGGAGTGCCTAACACCTTCTCCTCGTCTAGAACTGAGTCCAAACCTAGAATCTCTGAATTTATTTTAGGGTATTCCTTTATACTCCCTTCCTTTAGGATAAAAATTAAGGGTGGCGACACTATTTAAAACCAGTTGCAACACTCCGCAGCTTCTCAATTCTTTAGTTCTTCGCTTAGAGCATACTCACAGATGAAGTTAGATGCTCTCTTGGTGATGATCTTGTTAGATATTATCGCCACTTATCCACCATGCTCTACTCCTGTGTTGAATAATATTTCCTGGATAGGAGGAAACTGCGCTTTGCCTTTCAGGGTAGCCTTTGATGATTCGTAGCCTAGACCAAAACAATTCTTCTTCTCAGGTATCTCCACAAGTTTACCCCAGCCTTTTGAGGTATCATCGTCCATAGTTGTTTGTAAATCTCTCCACGAAGTCACAATAGGTTTCTTGATTTCCTCCACCGGTAGGGTTACCATTGAAGTAAGCTCTAAGACTTGAAATGGTGTTTCTATATAGTCTTCATCTGCAATTATGTATATGTAGGACTCTATGACTTACAAATATGTCATCTTCACCATCGATTATAACCAATCCCACTTCAACGAAGAACTTCAATTTCAGATGTAGAGTTGAAGTAACAGCCCCTACTGCATGAATCTGTGGTCGTCTGAGAAAACATGTATATGCTGGTTCTATATCCATTACTTGAAAGGTAATATAAAACATATGCTGATCGATCTTTATAGGAAGATTCACTTCTCCAAATACTGTACTTTAAGAACCTTCAAAAGCTTTGACTATCATAGAAATTGGCCTTATAACAACACCATCTAGTGTTAACTTCATTAGGATGGATTTTGGTAAAACATTAAGGGGAACACCAGTATCGGTGAGTACCCTGGACATGTTAGTTGTACTTATCTAAATGGAAATGTGCAACACCTTGTTGTGAGCTCTACCTTGTAGAAGCAACTCGATGTTATTGAAGCCTAGGTGCGATCTATATGTTAGATTTGCTACGCCATTGTTAAATGGATTCAATATAATCTCTTGTGAAACGTGAGCAGCAGATAGAACCTTCATTAAATAATCTTGGCGCACTTCATAATTGAGGATCCACGAGAGTATTGAAATCTTGGATGGGGTTTGGTGTAGTTGATCCACCACCCTATACTCACTTTTCTTGATTATTTTCAATAATTCCTCTGCCTCTTGGTCGGTTAAATTTATTCTTGGAGGTTCTTGTTCTTTACTTTCCTCTATCACTACTTTCTCTTTATCCTTAACCATAACATCATTTTTCTTCTGTGGTTTAGGACCATAGATTCGACCACTGTGAGTCATGCCCCATGTTCCTGCTATATTTGTGATTGCAGGTCCTTGACTTGTCGATGACTCACATTCTTGCTTTAAACCATTAACATATATAGTAGAATCATAACTCCATGGCACAAATTTGTTACTTTCGTACGACATGGAGGATGGTCCCCTAATCACCATTGTAGTTTTTGGAATTATTGGAATTCTCACAGTCTGGCGTGGTAACATCACATGTGCTTTAGTTGATTCTCCCCATGGAATCACAAGAGTTTTCTTAGCAAGATCCATCCCTTGGCAAGCAATTACCAATGGCTTCTTTGCACCTCCATCGATCATTGCTATGTATTCTTCTTTAGGGTATTTCCTGAATTAGACTATCCCCTGATCCAGCAATTTTTATAACATATTCTCTAAATATTCATTGTGTTCCAAAAGGAACCCACATTCAAACCAATATTATTTCAAAAAATTAATTGGAGCCTTTGCTCGTCTGGCCGCCCCAAAGTCAACCACCACTTCAATCGCATTCACAGTTGGCCCACCATGTGGAGGCATGGGGTTTATCTTGGTATTTGGTTTATCAAAGGTGATATATTGGGAATCTAATAAATCTTAAACCTTATGTATGAAGGCCTAACATTTTTCTATGGTAGGCCCCAAAGAATTGGCATGATACTCGCTCCTAGCATTTGCATCGTACTTTGGTGGGAGTGCCCCAATTGGAGGAGCTAGTGGCTTCTGCTCCACCAAAGATGCCTTGAGTAGATGTTGTAGTAATTGACTATGAGGCATGGGGAGAGGATCAAATATTCTTGGAGGCCTTTCAAACCCGTTTTGTTGTTGTTGTTCCCATGGAATTAGCAATGGTTGTTGTGCCCTTGGATGTGATGCGATAACATTAATTTCTCCTTCCTTCTTTTTCGAGAAGTTAGGAACATGTCTCTTTGAATTATAAGGGGTTCTAGATGATGCCCCTTGTATCTTCCCACTCTTTATATCTGCTTCCTTCAATTCTTTATACCTTGTAAAGTACCCATGAACATATTGACCAATTCTTTCTTTGGGAGTGATGGTTGTACACAGGCTACCATTTCTATCCACCTCTGAGCATATTCTTTAAAGGACCCATACTTATTTTGAGGTAAGTTATGGAGTTGCATGCAGTTAGGAGCCATGTTCAAAGTGTACTTGTATTGTCTCAAGAAAGAATTGGAAATATATGGCCATGTTTGCATATGAACCTGCTCCAATTGCATGTACCAATCTAAAGATGCCCCAGTCAGGATGTCGTGGAAGAAATGAATCATTAGTTTCTGATCGTGAGCGTAGGCATGCATATTCCTGCAATACATGCATAGATGGTTCCTCATACATGTAAGTCCCTTGTTCTTTCAAAATTCAGGTACGTTAAATTTCGGAGGGATCACCACATCAGGAACTATACCCATTTTGAGAGCATCGACATAGAAAACATTGTAATCCTCCACAACCTTCAACCTTTCTTCAAGAGATCTATATTAATTAAGCACCAAGGGATTCTCAACTGTCTTAGGTGGGTGCTTCCAAGTAACACCTTCTAAATCAAGGTCTCCATATGTAGGTCTAGGTAATTTTCCGCATTGTTGACTAGAATATGCAAAGTATGGGACGCCTCTACCTTCGGTGGAGGTAGGACAAACTCTTCAATATCAGCTTGCCTGACCTCTTGTTATGCTATAGTTGACTTGTGAGGTCCTGAACCTGGTTCTCTTATTGGTTGGTGACTGCTCGATGCACCAATAGTTTGTGATAATTCTTCTAAGGCTGCCCTAAGAATTTGTTCCTGCCTTTCGATGATGTTCTTCAAGGCTGTCATACTCCAAATTTGTCCTACCTTTTTACTTTTATATGGCTGAGGTTTCACATTTCGTTTGCATCATTTCCTCTAAATTATTTGCATGTCATGCATTCGTTCCATCAATAAAGCATCAGTTTAAAACATCAGTGGTTGTGCCATCCGGGGTTTAATTTTTGTTTGAGGTTCCTTCATCAAATAAATACAAATCAGTTTGGTTCTTGAATAGTGGACTATGCAGAATTAGGGTTTTGGAGTGTGGTTATCATGTATTTCTTGTCTTATCAAGTTACAAGGCTATTCTCCTTTTCTCAAGCATCGAGGCGCGAGGTTTCCTCCGTCAAGAACCAATATTACGATTTATTTCCCCACACAAGCTCAAAGATCATGGGTTAGGTGTTCTTAAAAAGTATTTCAACGTCGAATCTTGTAAACTAAGGTTTTGAGGTTTTTTTTTAAGAGAGAAGGCATTGATATTTCTCTTGGGGATCCATTGATCATTAGTGCAATAATTCATGTTATTTTAGTTGCAAGGCGTGCATCATGGTACGAACGAAAATGCCTCAGATTCAAATTTGGGATTAGAGTTTCTTCAAGAGATTAGCATGGTTTATAAGGTTAACTTGGGATACAAGCATCAAGTTGAAGTTTATCAAAAGTTTAACATGAATTATGGACAAGAAGAAATCAAAAGTCATTTGATCAAAATTTCTTTAGTGTTGGCAAGGATTCTCATCTTTTAGGCAATGTTAGTATCAGGAAGTCAAGGATTAATCCATTCATGATTATTTTCTTGAAATTCATGATTCAAGACTGGGGTATGATTCGAAGCTATCACAAATCCATCCAAAGTTTTACATCATTCATTTTGGCTCGAAGAGTAGTTCATCCATAAGGTTTCAAGGCATACAAATTAAAATTCATTATGGGAGGAGAATGTATTTGGAACACTTGGGAGTTTTTGTCATTTGAATCCAAAGCTTAGTCCATAAGTTTCTTATACTTAGATTAAAGTTTTGAAATCTCAATAAAGCATTACAAAAACACATTCAAAATTCAAAGTTTCCAAATTCATTTAATTTCCATTCAATTACAAATATATTATATCTAAATAAGATATCATTTCCATTCAATTGGTAAATATGCATTCTTTAGATACAACACTACAAATTTGATTCCTAAATTTCAATCTTCAAGTTTCAAAACCTTTGCCTAATATTCAAATCTTCAAATAAACCCAAGTCAAATGTGCTGCTTCCCAAAACCGTCTAAACTTTGCACAAAAATAGTCCAAATATTTCCAAGAAATCTTTCTACTACTGCTGCCCACAAAACTACAAAAAACAACCCTGCATAAACCAGAAAATGACTTTGTAAAATAGTCCAAAAACCTGTATAAAACCAGTCCAAGAATTCAGCCATACTACAAACATGTTGCTGCTCTGCTACACACTTGTATAACCAGTCCAAAACCTTGTTGAAACCTGTCCCAAATTTGTCCAAGAACTTGCTGCAAACTGCTCCAAACCTTACACAAAAACAGCCAAAACAAAACATGCACCATAAAGTAAAAAAAAGTATATCAAAAACCGAAATCCAGCTTTGATCTTATCCAAATTTTCCACCTACTCTCACGGTTTTTTCCCTCCCAACATTTTCAATCCTCTCACTATAAAACAACGTGTTCACAACAAAGAAAGGGGGAGATCAGTAGAAGAAAACCTAAGAAAAACTCTGTTGCAAATTCAACCAAGAGATCTCTCTCAAACACCCAAAAACCTCTACTACACCTTCTTCAACCATAAACCTCAAATATTATATAAACCTTTTTTTTCTCTCCATAACCATACCCACAGTCTGATACCAACAGTTAACCCACAAAACCTTCCAAAACCTATACACAAAAATCCCTTAAAACCGCAGTCAAAATCCATAACCTCCACCCTACACAAATCTGATTAATCCCAACCTTCTTTAAATATTAAACCTTATGCCTAATACCTTTTTCAACTCACATCTAATATATTATAATAATACAGCCTTTACAACAATTCACCAGCAATCTCATACCAATACACGGGGAAAAATTACAAAAGAAAAAAAAAGACAGTAAAAAAGAAAAAAACAATATAAAAAAACCCTATCAAATTCATCACTCAACCTCTCACTACCTCTGCATAAGCCTGTTACAGACCAACCATTACACAAAAAAAACTAAAAAGAACACGAGAGAGAAATCAACAGAAGAAAAATTGCCTCATACCTCTAAATTTCCCTGCATTCTCATCTGCAACTTCAACAACCTCACATGATTCATCATATCCATAACCTTCTTCCACATGAATCTTCTTCTCAATATCATGTATCCATAACCATAACTTCAACAACTTCACATCAACAACATCATAACTGATTCTTCTTTACTTCCACAACACTATAAGCATCAGAACCTCATTCCTCCTGTAGTAACAAGAATAATCTATAACTGCAAAAACTTTCTATTTTAGTGACATTAACTACACACTTCACTCCATAGCTCCACTCAGCCTCATGCTCAAAAACACAATACTCAATCAACCAAAAAATTATAGAAAAAAATCTAATACCTATCGTCGAATAGGATTTCAGATCGAACAAGAACATATCGGGTCTTTTTTCTCTGTAACTCATGCTATTTTGTTGTTCTTCATTTTCCATGCATGCTTTTAGTTTCAATTTACATCGCCATGTTATTTTTGTTTTGTTTCATTGAAGTTCACGGTTTTTCCAAAGTTGAGAGAGTAGAAAAGAAAGTAAGTCGAGAGATTGAAAGAGAGAGATTCGAGAGCGATTGAGAAGATGATTTTAGTTGTTGGTCTGAATCAAAACAAATTAAGTTATTGTTGTTACTGTAATTGGAATTACAGAGCGTGAAATGGGAAGTGTGTGGTTTTTATTTTGTTGTTGTTGTTGTTTTCGGTTTAGAGGATAAGAAATCAGAGATTTCGGTTAGAGTTGTTGTTGATGATAAGAGATCAGAGATCAAAAACTATGTCTCATTTTTTTAGGATTGTTTTCTCTTTAAGTTTGTCTCAATTGGGCTTCAACCCATTTCTGTTTACTAAGCCCATCAACATGCTTTTTACACCACCCTTTTATTCTGTATTTTGCTGAAAACAATAATGTTATTGGGTTTTACCCCATTCAAAGCCCATGTGAATTTAACTACTTCACCCCATTTTACTTTTTATCCATTTTCTTTATTTATTTTATTTATACAATTTCTATCTATTAGTTTTGTTTCTTTTAGTTCTCTGTTTAACCTATTAAAGAGTCAAGCATATTGGTTGCGTTGGTAAAACTTTGAGTTTGATAACCAATGTTCCCGGGTTCAATACCTGTAGGAACCATTTTTTTACCTTCTTTTACATTCTTTGTTTTATCTTCTAGATTTTATTTATGTTTGTTTATTTTAATTTCTTCTTTAAATAAATAAATAGAGTTTCATCTAATTTTGATTTCTTTTTCTTTGCACAAAAAAATTAAAAATATTAGAATATTTTAGATTTAGGATTTAATTTCCTTTTGAATTTAATATTTCATTAACTTGAAAAACCCCAAAAATATTAGAATTGTATTCTCTTTTATCTTAGGTTGATCGATTGATTCTTGATAACGTTTCCCTTAAGAATTCCATTATATGATTAAACTTTGTTTGGATCGTTTTAATGTTGAAGTAGATATTAGGTTTTAAACCTTGGCATATTAATTTTAGGATATAATTTCTAT
Source organism: Vicia faba (assembly GCA_948472305.1). Lineage (NCBI taxonomy): Eukaryota > Viridiplantae > Streptophyta > Magnoliopsida > Fabales > Fabaceae > Vicia > Vicia faba. The sequence goes on along the minus strand of OX451737.1, from coordinate 1,435,205,208 downwards.
TTCAATCTAAACCTTAGGTCGACTTGGTATGACAATAACTAGGATTAAGTCTCCCATCAGACTTTCGTTTCTTTTACATTGCATCTTTTCTAAATTAAAACTAAAACTTATTTCCTTATTCAAAAATGCAAAAAAAAAACACTTAATCATTATTTAAACTCATTCCTTGCTTAACAAAAACACTCAACAAAACAAAGATTCCTTCAGAAGGGCATGTTATCTCCATTTTACCGCAATACAGGCTGTGCCTATTGCTAGAATGTGTGTGCTAACATCACCCACTAAAAAACACCAATAAACCAACATTTTCTAGAAGAACTACGGATGTTCTGATTCCTTCACGGGATACATAGGCAAAGGGTTGCAAGACCCTCATGAAAGCACTAATAAAAAAGCGTTTCATTTCCCTTTACAAGTATAATTTTAGATAGACGCACCCTTAGAAGCAAATAATCAAAATGGATCTCCTTGAGTACAACAAATGTGAGGGGTTCTAATATCTTCCCCTTGCATAATCGAATTTCATACCCTCTCTTTTGGTTGCAAGACCATCTTATCCATCCTCTTGGGGTTTTCTCGATATTTCCTCTTCCTTCGGGATAAATAAAGTTTGGTGGCAGCTCTATATTTTTAGCAGGTCGCTTTAGCTGGCGACTCTGTTGGGGAACTATGCGAGTTTATCCTAGTTTTGTTTGTTTGCTTCTTTGGGTGTTTATTTATTTACTTTATTTTCTTTACCTCTTTATTTCTTTATTGCTTTCTTTTGTATATATTGCATTGAACTTTTGCTACTCACCTATTTTGGATATGATGTATCTTCAGTGATGTTGGGGTGGGTGTTTTCATTTGATAAGTCCTATACACGGACTTGGGGTTAAACTTAAGATTAGTACGAACGGTACAATCATGTTAACTTTGAGGGAGTAATCCCGAAGAAGGAGACATGAGATCCCCCACTCAGTGGAGGCCCCTTTGATTGTAGTATTTGTTTATCAAGTAATCGGGGAGACATTGTTGCTTTTGATCTGGGAGCCTGCGAAGCTGAGAAGCCTTTGAACCCTTAACCCATCTTGGCCTATTAGGTGTAGTGTGGAGACTATGGTAGAGTAATTCGGAAGTTGTTGTCATTCTATGCTGCACTCAGATGATTTTTTCCTTCGAATATTACTAATTATCGAGTAATTTCGTTGTTGGTAATATCGATAGGAAGAGTGTAGACTTTGGGAGTTCCCTAGAACCTTGTTCGGCAGGTGATAAACCATTAGTACCTATCTTATGGGTGGTTACCTTGACTCCATGCTCGTGACGTCGAACCTTTGATCCTATTACTTTCAGTTTATGCAAAGGACTATACAATGGTTATCCAGAATATGTGGAGCTGAAATCCCATGCCATAGCATACCATGCCAACATACCATCATGTATATGCATCTCATATCTAAGGAATTCCAAACACAACTCTTGTTGGTTGAGCTCTTCAAAAATAAAAATTGTTAAAAGATACTTATGGGTAGACGAGTCTCTGGATTTCCCTGGAAATGAAAATGAAACATGCATTCATATTATCATGCATTCATTATTCATAACAAAAACTTATTGGGGTCCCATTTCAACTAGACTTCAGTGAACAACAAAGCAACCAACAAAGAATCATGGATCTCTTTGAAGAAAATCAGAATGCTCTCTGTCAAGATATAGACACCATGGGCACCCGAATGAATCAGCTTATGGAAACCCTTCATTATGTCATCAAGGGTCAAGAAGAGCTACATCAAAGTATTGCCAAGCTTGTCAGTACTTCCCCCTCCACTTTTGAAAATGGAGTGAATAATAATGCGAATGTTAAGACCCCTACGAGAATTCCTCGGAATGATGTTGATGATCATCACGGCGTCATTGATCTTGATGAGACCCACACGAATCTCGCTGCCGGAGTTGCTGAAACTACAAAAATGTACCATGCTCTTGAAGAACGTATCAAAGCTATGGAAGGTATCAAGACTTCGGGATCCAATACTGTTACAATGTGCCTCGTTCCAGGGGTAGTTATTCCTCCAAAGTTCAAGGTTCCTGATTTTGACAAATATAAAGGCACCTCTTGTCCAGAGCCTCATATTCGTTCCTACTGTTGCAAGATGGCAGCTTATGCTGAAAATAAATCATTGCTCATGCATTTATTCTAAGACAGCCTGATAGGGGAACCGTTGGACTGGTATATGCAATTAGAAAGAAATCATGTTAATACTTCGGGAGAGCTTGTTGACGCCTTTTTGAGACATTACCATTATAATACCTCCATGGCTCCTAGCCGCACTCAGCTTAAAGGGGTGACACAGAAATCTGAAGAATCTTTTAAAGAGTACGCCAAGAAGTGGCTTGAACTGGAAACAAGGGTCCAACCTCCTCTCCTGGATCGTGAACTGATTGATTTGTTCATGAGTACTCTACGAGGTCCTTATCTCCATAACATGCTTAGTAGTACCTCTACTTCTTTCTCAAATATATTTATTATTAGAGAACATGTTGAAACTTGTATCAAGGATGGAATGATCAAAGGTATCTGTAACACTACCAACAACAATACTAGCATTGGTAGGATGTCGTTTTTTGGTTTTGTCATGAAGAAAGAGGGTGAGACTAGTGTTGTCGCCATCGACAAAGGAAAAGCTTATGCATATCCTCAAGTTCGATTTCCTTATTTACTAACATCTGTTATCATTCCTAACCAATATGTTCCTCAATTGTATGCTCCTACAACTCCAGCACCCTGGATGGCCCAAAAATGGCCTTTCATTCCTCAACCACAGTATCTTCCACAACAACAATTTGCACCACCTCTAAATTACCAACAACAGAATCAGCAACCTCAAGGTCCGAGAATTCAATAGATACAAAGAGGGCCTGAGAGAAGATTTGATCCTATTCCTATGTCATACGCTCAACTTCTCCCTCATTTGCTGGCCAATTAGTTGGTTCAACTGCGTGAACTTGGTCCATCACCAAATCCCCTTCCAAGGGGGTATGATATTAATGCTAATTGTGAATTTCATTCTGGAGCCCCAGGCCATACAATTCAGAATTATAGAGAATTTAAATTTAAAGTTCAAGACCTCCTCCATGTAAAGACCATAAATTTCAACCATGTTGGTCCCAATATTTAGAATAATCCCATGCCTCCTCACCCAGGGGCAGCAGTCAATGCTATTGAAGAAGGTAGTGAGAAGATTCTGGTAACCAAGTTTGACGAGATCAAGATGTCACTGGGGACTGTTAGAGAACATTTTTTGAAACACGAGGTGCTGCAAGAAATCCATGATTTTTGCTTACTATGTTCCTCTAAACCTGAAGAGTGTGCTAGTTTGAAGACGGTTATCCAACAGCTAATGGATGAAGGTGTCTTGCAGGTAGAGAATATTTATCTAGAAGAAAATATTAATGTCTTAGAAATTCCTTATTATCAGAGGAACATCTCGGTAACACAATTAATGATTCAAGCTCATTAATGATTTCTTACTATGCTCCCACTACCCCATTAATGATTCAAGCTCCAATTACCCCCCGTGACAACTCAAATTCCTATTCCTCCTCTGTGTGATAACTTAAAGGCAGTTCCGTGGGAGTATAATGTGGTATATATTCTTGGGAAGAAATATGAGTGTCCCTCGGTGGGTGACAAGAATATTACCAACACCTTAGGAACCAGTAACATGACTCGTAGTGGTAAGGTCTTTTATCCCCCACCATTTCCTCCCAAAGAAACCAACATTGATGCTCTAGCCAAAGCTAGGGGAAAGCAAGTGATTGGTGACTAGCCTGAACCTTCTTTAGGTCAAGAAGCGGAGCATCTTTTGCGGATTCTCAAGCGAGGTGATTACAAAGTGGTTGATCAATTCAACTAGACGTCGTCCAAGATCTCATTTTTGTCCCTTTTATTTTGTTCAGAGACTCACCGCAATGCCTTATTGAAGATTTTGTGTTTTGCACATATTGCACAAGACATTTGTATGGCTCAGTTTGAAGAGGTTATAACCAATAATGTTGTAGGAGATTGTTTGGGTTTCTATGGTGATGAGATCCTAGTTAAAGGCATAGCACACAACAAGGCACTGCACATCTCCATAAGGTGTTTAAATACAGTTTTATCTCAAGTTTTTATGAATATAGGTTCTTCCCTCAATGTGATGTCCAAGGCTACTCTGGTTAATATGAATATGGATAGGGTAATGAGTAGGCCTTGCACCCTAAGTGTTTGAGCGTTTGATGGCTCAAGGAGGTCTGTGGATGGAGAAGTGGACTTGCCTGTCAAGATTGGTCCCCACACATTCTATAATTCATTCTATGTTATGGACATTCGTCTATCCCATACTTGCCTTTTGGGTTACCCATGGATCCATGTAGCGGGAGCTGTGACATCTTCTCTTCACCAACACCTAAGATTCATTGTAAATGGCAAAGTTGTTGTCATTTATGGAGAAGAAGATATAGTGATTAACAACCTGCCAACCTACCGTTATGTGGAAGTGGAAGGCGAGGGGCATGAGTTTCGCTTTCAAGCTCTGGAGATTGTTTCTGTTGACAGGTTTCCTGTCGTGGAACGTAAGAAGTCTAAAGCACCCATGGCCTCTTTAAATGATGATAAATCCATCATGGAAGCTAGATATCCCTATGATGGTTGGTGAAAAGTTATTGAAGTGCCTGAGAAGAAAGATCGTTGTGGTCTTGGATATCAGCCACCCTCCTCCGTGCAAGCTAGTTTGTTTCCTCTCAAAGGAAAGCAGGTTCTCCCAATTTCTGAAGCGTTTATTAGTGCTGGTACAAGCAAAGAAGATGTTTCCAGATTTATCTATCAGATTGTGTCGGACCAGAAGCTCAATAATTGGATTGTCGTGGACATCCCTGAAGTTGGTTTCCTTGATGTGTAATTTTATGTTTCCATTAAGTTATATGCCTTGCCCAACACATAAAGATAGCTTGTAGAAGGGGCCCCTTATGTTTCAATCTTAGATTCAAATTTAATAAAAGTCACACTTTCGCCTACAATTTTTTGTCCCTGTCTTTTCTTTTTTACTTTTCAAAATAAAATGGAAATGCTTTTCTTTTCATATTATAAATATTTTCTTGCACTTTCTAAAATAAAACATAAAATCATCAATCATGCAGATCCACCTCGGATTCCATAAAAAATGATAGTGCTATGGTTCCTAATATCCTTGAGAATTCAGTAGACCATGCTAACGAGGATAGCGGGGAAGGTTGTTAAGTCCTTGAAGAACTGGTGAGACACTAGCATGTGCATAATCCCACTTTTCAGGGCCTCTAGCATGTGAATCTATCCCTAATCAGAATATTACACAAGCTTTTAAGCTATGAACCACTTGATTTAAGCTTTGTCCATAACACCTTGCACTTTAAGGAAGAAAGTTCACACTTCCCTTCTGGAAAAGTGACTTTAATCACAAAGTAAACTCTCCTTGAGCTTTGTGTTTGTTCTTTCTACACAAGCATCCCCTACAAATTTAGAACATGCGCGTTTAAAGTTGCTAGCAACCCTATATTGCCTTGAAACCATGTTTGTCTAAGCTTGCTTTAACAACAAGTCAAAATCTATAACATGTGATAATGTACTTCTGACTTCACCAAGCTTCTAAACCCTTTTCCTATAAATTAAACCTTCATTTTCAAGATAAAAAGAGGATTGGACAAACCCTAAAGCTCACTAAAATTCCCAAGAACCAGAAATTGCAACACAAGCATAAAAACTTGTCGTTTCTGATTTTTGAATCCAATCTCCAAAATCCCTCGTGCGTTTCATGGCCAAACCATCCACAAAATTTCTGATACACATATAGAAGTTATCCCAACCTCTGTTTTCAGAGTGTAACATCATCTTCACCAACCTCCATTTTCAAAAATAGAGCATTACATATTGACTTCTCTAGAACATTCCAGCCATCAATAACTCAAGCTAACCATTGCATTAGCTTCATGGGAACTTGACGAAGCTAACTAGATCATTACAGAAACTTGAATCAAGCTCTAGTTTAGAACACAATCTTCATCTGCAAGGTAAGTTATTCTGATTTTCATCTCATTATTTAGGCATTGTTAGGCTTTCATTTTCAAAGAAAAAATGTAGATATCATTGCTCTGAAACTGTACATATCCATAAAATTTACTTATATGGCCTGAGTAGAGAGAATGTAGATATCATTGCTCTGAAACTGTACATATGAAAAATTCATGTTTGTTTCTGATTTATAGCTTTATTACTTTATAGTTCTGGAACTATGATGAAATTTTCCGTAACTTTCATGTTTGCATTTTCCATTTTGGTTAAGAAATGAATGAGTTGAAGATGCTCTGGCTGGCGCGAGGAAGAAGATGAAGTTCATCATCAAAACTGATTTTCAACACATATTTATGGTTTTGTTTATAATACCGGATGTATATCCACCCTAGTGGTAGAGAGCACGCGTGTAAGGCATTAGTGTTAAGGGTCCTGGATTCTAGCCCCAGGAGCACCTTTTGTTTTATTTCTTAACATCTTATCCCATTTACCTGTTAACAGTATGCTTGGGCTAGAACTTCTAGGCCTTATTATTCTTGCTTCATTTACCTGTTAAACAACACGCCTAGGCCAAAACTTCTAGGCTGTATCATTTTTGCTCGTAGCATCACCCTCCCCATTTACCTGTTAACAACATGCATGGGCCAGAACTTCTAGGCTGCCTCATCTTTGCTTCTAGCATCCCTCTCCATATACTTGTCAACATCATTCCTGGGCCAGAACTTCTAGGCCTTCTCACTTTTGCTTCCAGCATCACCCCTTCCATATACTTATTAGCAGCACGCCTGGGCCAGAACTTCTAGGCTTTCTCATTTACTACTTCCATCATCATCCCCCTACTTACTTGTTAGTAGCGCTTTTGGGCCAGAACTTCTAGGATTTCTCATTTCCTGCTTCTAGCATCATTCCCCCACTTACTTGTTAGTAGCGCGTCTGGGCCAGAACTTCTGGGCTTTCTCCTTTCCACTTTCTAAACCCCCTTACTTTAATTTTATTTTTTATTTTTTTCTTTTATTATTTTAGTATCATCAATATTATTATTTTTTTATTAGTTATAAAAAAAACACCAAAAAACATTATATTAAGTATTTAAATTATTTAATTTATGTTTATTTAACTTCTTAAAATAAAAAAAGACCAAAAACATTTTCTCATTTAACTTCTTTTCTTTAACTTAGATTTATTTTATTTTCTTTGTTTAAACTAAATAAACTTAGATTATTTTTTCTTGTTTCTAACTATTTATCTTCTTTTTGAAAATTAGGTTAAAATATTTTCTTTAAACAAAATCAGAACAAAATCATTTTCTTTTCATTCATGTCTTGTACATTATATACATTTCTATTCTTGTACAGTATTCAAGTTTGATATAGTTGTAATAGATAATTAGGTTTAATTTATTGCAATCCCAATTTGTAAATTTGTACACCTCATCCCCAAATGATGTAATAGCATAGGATATTTACTATCCGCAATTTATCGCTTTCAAATATATATGCTAGTTAACCTGGGTTTGTATGGAAAGATAAAATCAATCTTTGAAAACCCTAATCCAAGATAAATCAAACATGAAATACAAACACTTGCACATTTTTAACCTCTAGGGTTAACTCCACTTGTTGCCTCGAGAAAATGGTCATGATACGCATGTGGGACATCTTAGACAAAAAAATTGAAACACAAGATCATAGCCCCTCGATGACGCTACGAAGGTTGCCTTCAAAACGATCTTAGTCCCTTAAGAAAAATACTAAGGTATCCCACAACATTTTTATCTATGACTATACAATGGCCCACACACGTCCCTTTACATCTAAAGATAAGGCTACTTACAAATCAATGGTGAGATAACAATATCAAAGGAAGGAAGAAATGAAAAAAAAGAATTTTGAGTAGGTAGAACGTTCTTAGTTGCTTGCTCACAATCCATCTTCGAAAACAAACATCTTTTCAAATACACTAAACACTTTCAAAACATGAAATATTTTCAAAAAGTCCAACACTTTGCATGCATTCTTATAGAGACAAGAATAATTACAAAGTTTTCCTAAACGAAGGTGCTTTTCAAAAATACTTTCAAAACCCACCACAAACACATTTCGAACAAAACAATTTCAAAAGTGATCTAGCAAGCAACTAAGAGCGCATCGATAACTACGGATGAAAAGGGTGATAACACCTTCCCTTTTTATAACCTACCCCCAAAACTCAAGAAAATATCTCAAAGTTCTTTTCTGTTCTTTTCACCCTTTCCTTATTGGATAAAAGAAATGTCGATGGAGACTCTTTCTATCCGCAATTATTGCGATCAAACGCAAAAACAACAAAGTCAATTCTCCCACCTTATTACAGAACTGTCGGCTCTGCTGGGGACATATTAAAAGTGGGGTTTACCTTAGAGTTAGATCAATTTACTTTATTTCATTGTTTGATTTGTTTGCTTTACATTTTATGGGTCCTTGTTTGGGTTTGTATTGATACTTTACACAGATTTGGGAACACCATTAGGTAAATAATAAAGATTGTAGAGAATGTACGGCATAAACCAATATGGTAGAGATAATAGCTATGTTAGTGTGACATATTTGCGGGTACCAGTATCCCTTATGGCGAATTAAGGAGAATATGGGGCTGCTGAGTGATGTCATGAAGCACTAACGAACCTTAGAACCTTTAATTGAACCACTTGGTAATTAAGAAGTAGTGAGATAGCCGGTTTCGGTGGAAAGCTGAAAATTGGTTGATACTCGATACTACGCTCATTAAGATTGGAGTTTTGGGATATTTTGGACGCAAGAAAAGATTGATTATGCTAAAACAATGCCCAATGAAGAAAGATCTGTGATATTGAGATTCCCTAGAACCCGATTACTTTCTAGGACATGTTGAACCAACTAAACATGAAGAGGATACTTACCTATGAACTCCATGCAATCCTAAACCTAAGGTCTTTGTGTGCTTTTTTTGTGATTATTATTCATGTCATCATAAACATCATAACATTATAAAAAATTCTCACTAACCATTTCAAGGATTTAGGAATTTATCTTTGTTCTGTTTTGTAGGTCATGACTTCTATTCATAGGAATACCATCCGAGTTAACTTCGTGAAAGTGCATCCTAAACTTCAAGATTTAGCATCAAGAGTTCCAGGAGATTCTCCTTTCACCAAGAAGTACGGTCGACTTCTCAACTTGGCTACCTCAAACTTTCAAGAAGAAATGATGTGTGTGCTTTTCTAATTCTTTGATCCTATGCATCATTGATTCACCTTTCCCGACAACCAATTGGTGCCTACATTAGAAGAATTCTATCAATTGTTATGAGTGTTTATGCTTGATCAGATACCATTCACCGGTTTAGAAGATATTCCAAAACCTGAAGTTATTTCCAAAGCTTTGCATTTGAAGAGATCTGACATTGTGGAAAATTGGGAGACAAGAAGTGGAGTTAAGGGTTTCTTAGCAACATTTATGTTAGAGAAGGCTCATTTATTCTGGGAAGGTATGGATTTTCAAGCATTTGAGGATGTATTGGCCCTTCTAATCTATATTTTGGTTCTATTTCCAAATCCGGACAAACTCATAGATGTGAATGCCATCAAGGTTTTTCTCTCTCGTAATCCCATACCTACTTTACTTTGAGACATTCTACATTGTTTCCACACTCGCACCATGAAGAAAAGGGGTACTCTTTTGTGTTGCATTCCATTACTCTCTAGATGGTTTATTTCACACCTACCTCGATCAACGTTGAAGAATGAGCAAGGCTTGACATGGTCTCAAAGATTAATGTCACTCACACATTTTGATATTTATTAGTGTTCTCGATATATGGAGGACCTTACAATTATTAACTATTTTCGGAAATTAACTAATGCTCCTCTACTTCGTATTACGGGAGGTATTACCTACAATCCTTGTTTGGCTTTGCGAAAGTTTGGATATGCTAGGAGGGATGGCCCTCATGATGCAATTTTCCAAGGAATTGCATTCGACTACGAGAATGATGTCCAAGGTTATCGTCAAAGATTCATATGAGCTTGGGGCATGGTTAACAAGGTTGATAGTAAGACGTCGGGGCATAACTACTCCATTCCTTTGGATCCTTATCTCAAGTGGGTGCAAAATTCCACCCAAAACCTCATGATGCCTTATGAAGCCATCCTGCCTATCATCATGGAGTCTATCGCCGAAGGAGATGTTCCATATATTGTCCTTTATCTTGATATGCCTATATCTCTAGAAGATTTGCAAAGAGAATGGATTCAACTAAAGATGGAGTGAGACACCTTTGAAGCCCTTTTTATGCAAACGAGAAGAAGAAATTGGAGCTCACGAGACAACTTCATGAGGAGAGGAGCCTAAATGCCTATATCGCTCCAAAGAGGAAGCATCCATGGGAGACATGAGCCATTTTTATTGTATTGTAGTTCATTTTGTTTCTTTTGTTTCAATGTAAGCCCAAGAGGCATGATGTAATCAATTTTAATTTATTAATACAATTAATGTTTTTTCCTTTTAGTCTAAACAAATTTAAATCTTCTAAATCCTTGAAATCATTTGCATACGCATTTTCATGCATCATAACATAAACAGGTTTTCCACAACAAGTTTCCTTATCTTTCATAGTTCATTTGAGTGACATGGATATCGAAAAAACAGTGAAGGACTTGCAAGCGCAAAATTCTCAGTTTTAAGAGACCTTATGGAGCCTAGCTAAGGGACAACAAGAGTTGATGACTATACTAGTAGCCAAGAAGAAAACCAAGAAGAAGGCCTTCATCAACATGGGTAAAAGATTCAAAGGTCCAGTTCGTCGGGTACAGATAGTCGAAGAGTCGTCTGAGGAGGACGAAAATAAAGATGAAGAGGCAAGGAGCACCCGTGCTAGGGGCACAAACAATCAAGCTTCCGAAGACGAAGACTGCTTTGATGAGAAATACTCTCTAGCTGATGATAAATACAAACAGTTGGAGGATAGACTAAAGGCTGTTGAAATTCAAGTCGTGCCTGGTTTGGATTTTAGTGAGTTGGGCTTAATACTTGGGGTCGTCATCCCTCATAATTTGAAAAAACCGGTCTTCGCCATGTATGACGGGGTTTCCTTCCCGAAACTTTATCTAAGGTCTTACGTGCGCAAGATGCAGCCACACACTACTGAAAAAAAGCTCTGAATCCATTTCTTCCTAGAGAGTCTGGCTGGGACTCAACTAGAGTGGTTCTCTCAATTGGAGGGTTCCCGCATCCATACATGGGAAGATCTAGCCACTTGTTTTTATTATCAATATCAATATAATACCGATCTGGAACCAACCAGAGTCCAACTTTAAGGTATGACAATGAGTACAAATGAGGGGTTTAAGGAGTACGCACAAAAATGGAGGGATCTTTCTAGTAGGGTCCGACCACCGCTATCTGACATAGAAATAGTTGACTTGTTCATGGGTACATTAATTGGCCCATTTTTTAACCTATTGATTGGTAGTTCTTCGTCTGGTTTCACCGAGTTGATCCTAACTAGTGAAAGACTCGAAAGTGGCATTAATTGCAAAAAAATCCCCATGACACCTGCTTCCACATACAACGCTGTAAAGAAGCCTTTCACTAGAAAGAAGGAAACAAATGTTGTGTATGGGGCAAGGGACCATACCAAGAAGGATCCCCGATCCTCTGTTAATATTGTGTTAATCTTCAACCCTCCATCTTCTCAAAGATAATCATCCAATGATCAGTGATCCGAAGTTCCTATCCCATGCCTTACAACATCTGTTGAAGGCCAACTTAGTGACATTGCGCAATCCACCATTCAATCCAGACATTTCATCACCTAAGTACAATCCGAAATCCAAGTGCGCATATCATTCCAATAGTCTTGGGCATGAAACTGATCAATGTTAGGCTTTGAAAAATATGATTTTAGATCTGATAGACAATAAAATAATTGAATTTGATCCACCTGCTACTCCAAATGTGATAACCACACCAATGCCGAACCATGGCAAAGGTGTTAATGTAATTGATGATACTACTTTTGTCTCTTCCATTGAGGATTTATCAACTCCATTAACTACTGTGAAGGATAATTTTCTAAGAGTCGGGGTGTTCCCTGGTTGTTCTAAAGATTGTGTTTGCTGGAATCAACAAGTAAATGGGTGTAAGTGGCTGAAGGAAGGTATGCAATGCCTGATAGATAGCCGCGAGATTCTGTATGAGAAGATTCCTACCATCAAGAGTTTGACCAACAAAACTGAAGACCTGTCCATAATAACAATTTCCAACAAGGCTTTTAGGATCCTCTCAAAAGGTCCTATTAGAATTTCAAATGAACCAACCATTGCTCCTTTAATAATGATTGTCGATGGGCATATCCCTTACTCCTCTGATAAAGAAGTTCCATGGAACTATGGTGCTGAGGTTTATTATCATGGGATAAAATAAGATTCTTGGATCAACAAAGATAAAGTTGATGTCATTAATATTGTAGGTTCTAGTAAAGTGACAAGAACAGGGAGGATCTTTTCCCCTGATATCTAACCACCCACTACTACAACGAATACCGTCCGCATAACCAATGACAAGTCTAGTGCCAACACTATAGGCAAAGAGAAAGAAGTTGAGCCTGCTGGGATAGAGGCACCTACCAAAAATGCTGACGCTGAAGAACCTCCGCTCGAGAAATGGAGGAAATCCTGAAAATTATAAAGAAGAGTGACTTCAAAATAGTTGAGCAGCTGGGAAAACCCCCTCCAAAATTTCCATGTTGTCATTATTACTATGTTCGGACATTCATTCCCAGGCTCTAATCATGTTCTTGAAAGAAAGCCCATGTGCCCCAAGAAACCACCACTGACTAGTTCGAGAACTACGTAGTAAGTTTAACAGATGACAATGGATTATGGTTCTCTGACGATAATTTAACTCCTATAGGAAGGAACCACAACAAAGCCTTGCATATCTATATTGAATGCAAGGGAAACACCATGTCTCATGTCTTAGTTGATACTGGCTCATCTTTAAATGTGTTACCCAAAGGTGCCTTGGACTGGCTAGATTGTGAAGGACTGGTACTGAAGCCAAGCGATATTGTCGTAAGGGATTTTGATGGGTCTATGAGAATGGTTCATGGAGAGGTGGATCTCCCAATTAAAGTTATCTCACAGATTTTCAACTCTACCTTTTATATAACGGACATATGTCCCTCCTATTCTTGTTTGCTTTGACGCCCTTGGATCCATTGGGCAGGGGCAGTAACATCCACCCTTCATAAAAAATTATAGTATCTAGTCAAAGGGAAGAACGTTACTGTTAGCGGCAAATAAGAATTTATGGCGAGCCATCTTAATTCCTTCAAGTATGTGGAAATGGATAGTGAATTCATAGAGACTTCGTGTCAGGCCTTCGAAATCGTTCCTCCTATGGTTGACGCCACCAAAATCTCCTTCAACATAACAAAAGCTGATGAAGTATTACCAAGAATGGTTTCTCTTAGAGATGCCCGTGCCGTGGTCGGAGATGGTAATTGTCCTATCTGGGGACAACTTCCCGACATTCCCTTTAAAGCTGATAAATTTGGGTTGGGTTTCACCATCAAAACTCAGAAAGAAGTCATGCGTGCTCGCGTGGGAAATCCACCTCTCCGCATCGGGAATCATGAAGTGAACGTTATGGAAGACTCTGATAATGAAAATACTTTTGAAGATTAGATCTACCTTAGTATCAAAGGAAAGCTCAACAACTGGCATGAAAAGGATTTCACTCCCATCTCCTACATTGAGGAGTAATTACTGTTTACTGATTTCCGTCAATTCAAGAACTTTTGTCTGTAATCTTAATTTACAAACAATGACTTTTAAGCCATGTGCCTTGCCCGGGGCACTATGGTCCATTTTTAAAGGGTTTTGTTCATATTCATTTATCATATGATCATTTAATATAAACCATTGGACCTTTTGCATTCAAATTATTGTGTTCATTATCTTTCCTTTCCTTTATTACATTTCTCAGTAGCCATGTATCTTACATGCACACACACACACACACACACACACACACACACACACACACACACACACTTGAAGATCTTCATCCACTCTGGATCTCATTACCAACGACACTACTATTGCCTGTTATTATTTCGAACATCCAGTCAACCAAGCCGAAGACGAAGGCGAGGAAGATTATGAAATACCAGGAGAATTAGCCAGACTTCTAATGCAAGAAGAGAAAGTTATTCAACCTCATGAAGAGCCAATCGAAGTTATCCACTTAGGTACTGAGACATATAAGAGAGAGATCAAGATCCACGCCAATCTAAAAGATGGTATCAAGAGCAGATTGGTTGAGATGTTACATGACTATGTTGAAGTGTCTGCTTGGTCATATGAAGATATGCCATTATTGGATATCGACATTGTGGTTCACCATCTGCCAACGAAGGAAGATGTCCCCCTGTTAAGCAAAAGGTTCGTCGTATGCGGACCGACATGTCTGAAAAAATAAAGGCTGAGACAATGAAGCAATTTGATGCAAGTTTTCTGGCTGTCACATATTAACCTCAATGGGTTGCAAACGTGGTCCCCGTGCCAAAGAAAGATGGAAAGGTTCACATGTGTATGGATTATAGGGATCTGAATAGGGCAAGCCCTAAAGATGATTTCCCTCTACCACATATTGATGTCTTGGTTGATAAAACCGCTCAATGCAAAGTCTTCTCCTTCATGGATGGATTTTATGGCTACAACCAAATTAAGGTGGCTCCCAAAGACATGGAAAATACCACCTTTGTTACACAATGGGGCACCTTTTGCTACAAAGTTATGCTGTTCGGATTAAATAATGTCAGGGTAACATATCAAAGAGCTATGGTAGCTTTATTTCATGATATGATTCATCAAGAAATAGAAGCCTATGTGGATGATATGATTGCAAGATCACAAACTGAAGAAGAGCATCTCGATCACCTACACAAGATATTTGAGAGGCTGAAGAAGTACAAGTTGAGGTAGAACCCTAATAAGTTCATATTCAGAGTAAGGTCTGGAAAGCTTCTAGGTTTTGTCGTCATTGGTAAAGGAATCGAAGTTGGTTCTACAAAGGTAAAAGCCATTCAAGAAATGTAGGTTCCCCACTCCAAAAAATAGGTTAGTGGATTATTGGGTCTTCTTAATTACATTGCTTGCTTCATCTCTCACTTAACTGCTACTTGTGAGCCAATCTTCAAACTCTTGAAGAAAGATCAAGTAGTCAGATGGAACAACGATTGTCAAGCTGCCTTTGACAAGATCAAATAATATTTTCAAGAACCTCGTATTCTTATGCCTCCAGTGGAAGGAAGACCATTAATCATGTACTTGGCTGTGCTAGAGAATTCTATGGGGTGTGGGGGGGGGGGGGGGGGGGGGGCAACATGACGAGTCTGGTCGAATAGAGAATGCAATTTACTACTTGAGAAAAAAGTTTACCGACTGTGAAACCAGATATTCACTGCTCGAGAAAACTTGCTACGCTCTGGCATGGGTTGCTCGCCGGCTAAGACAGTATATTTTGACTCACACCACTCTATTGATTTCTAAGATGGACCCTATCAAGTATATCTTAGAGAAGCTCTCTCTCTCTCTGGACGAATAGATAGATGGAAAATGATTCTAACTGAATACAATATTCAATATACAACACAAAAGGCCATCAAAGGAAGTGTATTGGCAGATCATTTGGCCCATCAAGTTGTTGATGACTATCAATCTATGAACTTTGACTTCCTGGATGAGAATATCATGTTAGTGATCGATTGTGCAAAACCTGGACCGTATGACGAACCTGAACAAGGATCCCGATGGACTATGGTTTTTGATGGAGGTTCCAAAGCTTTGGGTAATGGAATTTGTGTTGTGATAATTTCTTCTGAAGGATGTCACACTCCTTTCATTGCTAAATTGTGCTTCAATTGTACGAATAACATGGCTGGGTACGAGGCATGCATATTGGGTTTGAAGGTTGTCATTGATTTAAGGATCGAGCATTTGGATGTATTCAGAGACTCTTCTTTAGTGATTAGCCAAGTGAAGGGAGAATAGGACACTAAGCATCCTAACCTGATTTCTTACAAGGAACCTGTGTTAACTCTGATTCCATGCTTCAAATAAATCACCTATGAACACTTCCCTAGGGAGGAAGATCAGTTAGATGATGATTTGGCCACAATGTCTTACATGTTGAAAGTCAAATGGGACAAGGAAGCTCCTATGATAATAATCGATAGATTTGACGAACCTGCCCACTGCTATGAGCTTGATACTGACGAAGAGAAACCGTGGTACCATGAGGTGAGGAGATATCTTAAGGAACAAGAATATCCTGAAGGAGCTTCCATCAATGATTGAAAATTCTTGCAAAGATTTTCAGCCAAATTATTTCTGTGCAACGGAATCCTGTACAAGCGCAACCATGATTCTACTCTACTCTAGTTTGTGGACAAGAATGAGGAAGAGAAAATTATGGAAGACATGAATGATGGCCTATTTGGGACCCACTATAGTGGACACACTAAGGCCAAGAAAATTATGAGGTCTGGTTACTATTGGTCCACGATGGAAACTGATTTTCATCAACATTTAAGGACTTGCCACAAGTGTCAAATCTATGCCGCCAAGGTCCATGTACCTCATTTCCCTCTAAATGTTAAGACTGCTCCGTGGCCATTCACGATGTGGGGCATTAATATGATTGGAGAGATTAAACCTACGACTTTTAATGGACACCACTTCATCCTCCTGGCCATTGATTACTTTACCAAGTGGGTCGAAGCTGCCTCATTTTCCTATGTCATGAAGAATGTGGTAGCCAAGTTTATCAAGCATAATCTCTTCTTCCATTACGGTATCACCAAAAGGATTATCACTGACAATGGAACTAATCTCAACAACACTATGATTTATGGAACTTTGCACTCAATTCAAAATCAAGCATCACAATTCTTCTCTATACAGGCCCAAGATGAATGGCCCAGTGGAAGATTCCAATAAAAATATCAAGAAGATTGTGAAAAAGATGGTGGTAACCTACAAAGATTGGTATGAGATGTTACCATTTGCTCTCCATGGCTACCGTACTTCGGCTTGTATGTCAAATGAGGAAACTCCTTTCTCCTTGGTCTATGGCATGGAAGCCATCTTGCCTGTAGAAGTTCAAATTCCCTCTTTAAGGATAGTGAAAGAAGTAGGTCTAGGAGAAGACGAATGGATTCAGACTAGGTTGGATCAGTTGAATTTGATTGACGAGAAGCGACTGGTTGTTGTTTGCCATGGTCAGATGTATCAAAAGCGTATGATCAAGGCGTTCAACAAAAAGATCAAGTCTCTGGTGTATCAATCTGGAGATTTGGTAATAAACACATCATTCTTCCACAAGGCGACCCCATGGCGAAATGGACTCCCACATACGAAGGCCCATTCATCGTAAAGAATGTTTTCTCTGGTGGTGCCATGATGCTGACCACTATGGATGGTGAAGTTCCCACATCCTGTGAACGCGGACATAGTTAAAAAATAATACGCATAAAATGACCCGCTAGGTTGACATACCTAGGAAAAAATTAGGGATATATGCAAAAGATTCTACATCCGGCGAGTTAAAAACCCGAAAGGGCGACTTGGGCAAAAATAGGTATCCTGGTGGGCTGAAAACCCAAAAGGGAGGTCCAGGAAAAATTTAAGGATTAAAGCGTATGACTATGTCTCGTGGGGTCTCTAGAGCCAGCTTTATTACCAAAGTCCAAGTTCAAATGGTCCATGATCAATCCAGTCAACTTCTATTTAATGACAAGGGATAATGTTCGAAGACATAGGAGCAGTAGTGGGGTTCGAACACAATGAAATCACTTTCACATGGCTATTATTTTTGTTTTCACTTTGTATTCTTTCCATTCTTTCGACGATTTCCTCTTACTAGGATATCGGTCTCTTTGTACAAAAAACACATATTCATGGGAAAAACATCAATACAAATATACTTTGAAATGCAAACTTTTTTGTTTTTCCTGTTCTAAGTGCAAAAGTGTCCAATGACTAAAGCTGATTGAACATATGCATATGAACATGATTAAACTGTTAACAAATGTGTGCTTAAAAAACAGTAACAAGCATTTGATATATCCCCACAGAGTTACTTCAATAACATTAGCCCCAAAAATTTGGATTCATAAAATCCCCAGCCAGAGTTTCAATATCCGGAAGATCCTCTCCCCAGTTGAGTTGGTCTTAAAAGAAAGCCTTATGGAGTTCTTCCTATATATATATATATATATATATATATATATATATATATATATATATATATATATATATATATATATATATATATATATATATATATATATATATATATATATATATATATATATATATATATATATATATATATATCCTCCCCAGCAGTTCGTCAAATATCCTCTTTAACAAGGTTTATTTCACCAACAAACTATAGATTACCCAGCTTGATTTTGCCTCGCCGACTATTACAAATCAAGGAACCACCACCCCTGATCCCCAGTGAAGTCATCAACATAGTCATTGATATCTCTGAAAGTTGCTGTAAAGCCTGGAACTCGACCAGATAACAGTTAAATCCATCCTTTCAAGCAAGTTACTACGAAGCCTGGACCCGACCAGATACTAGTTCAACTTCATCATACTCTCAACTTACTATGAAGACTGGACCCTACCAGATGATAGTAAATCTCAACTCATAGTTACTAAAGCCCGGACCCGACTAGATACTAGTTTAACTTCTCAATTGCTTAAGCCTGGACCCGACCAGTCAATAGTTCAAGCCTGGACCCGACCAGATAACATTTCCAATTGCTAAAACCTAGACCCGACCAGATAATAGCTTAACTACCTCGAATTACTGCAAAGCCTAGACCCGACCAGAAAACAATTTTAAGTTACTAAATCCTGGACCTGACCAGATAATAGTTTGACTTCTTCAATTGCTGAAACCTGGACCCGACTAGATAACAGTTTGAGTTTATGAAACTTGGACCAAACCAGATAGCAGTAAATGTCAATTCTTAGTTACTAAAGCATGGACCCGACCAGATAATAGTTTAATCCTGGACCTGACCAGTCAACAACTCAAGCCTGGACCCGACTAGATAATAGCTTAACTTCCTCAAATTACTGCAAACCTAGACCCGACCAGAAAACAATTTTGAGTTACTGAAGCCTGGACCCGGCCAGATAGTAGTTTAACTTCTCTAATTACTGCAAAGCCTGGACCCGACCAAATAACAGTTTAAAGTCTCCTCTTCCCCGGTAGATGCCACTATCCACAGTGAGTTGTTGTAAAGCCTGGGATTTGACCATATAACAATTAACTTCCTTATCCCCAGCAAGTTGGTGTGAAACCTGGAATCTGACCAGATAACAACTAACTTTCAAGAGGTAATTCCCTACCAGAGCAATAGACGACTAGAAATCCTGAACTCTTTCCCCAAGCAGAGATCAACACCCTCCACAAAGTCTTCTCAAGAAAAAATCAACATTCCCTAGTGGACTTCTCATCAGATAAGTTAAAAAGGTTAAGCTCCAATTCTTCGTTCTCCTTTTGAGCTTGATTTAAGGCTTTCTTCAAATTGTCTATTTCTTCTAAGTACATAGGCAGAGGATCTGGGACATCTGTCTTGTACTCAAGATCAACGTTGAATGGTAGTTTAACAAATTGCACCATATCCAAAACCCATTGAGTTTAAGGTTCTATCGCAACAACATTCTTCCTTTCGTCCTTTCTTTTAGTAACCCTGTCTCAAGATCGGATGATCTTGTTGAGCAACTCTAGGTCAATTTTGTCCATGTCGTGAATGATTAGTTGTTGAAGTTGTTCATTAGAGGGTTTATCCTCCAAAGGGTATCCAAGTTGTCGTAAGGCCAAGGTAGGGTTGTTATTGATGCAACCACGTGATCCAATCAACGAAACATTCATAAAATCTCTGCAACTGTAATTGATATATATAATGTTTAGCTTTCTTGCATACCACAACATAGAATCAACAGTAAGAGACCTTAATTTTTAAGGCCAATTAAATCGTGTTAGAGTTTTAATCATGTAGTCCTCCTTATATAGGTGGGACATAAACCAAGAATATAGAAGCGGGATACAACAATTTAGCGTACCCCTTCCCTTTTCGTAACGAGTGTGAAGAGCATAGTAAGTACCAGCAAGAAAAGCAGGAGTTAGTTATGTATTAAAAGCTTTTGTGCCCTAAAACACACTAATAGCTGCAGGGTCAATATATTCCAAAGTTTGCAGAAACAGAATTACACCAAAAACATGTAGCCCTAAACAATCAACACAAGACTCCCATTCTTTGTTACTAAAAAAAGAAAGTGATTTAGCTTCAAAATATTGTCTTTTAACCCCTTGTACATCACCTTCTTTTTTGTAATTAAGTGAAAATTCAGGATAAGGGATCCCTAAACTATTTTCTAAGTCCTTAATGTCAATAGTCTGTCCAATTCCCACATGATTTTCCTGTAGAGAAATTCAAGAGCCTATCCAATTATTCCAAAGGTTGCACTAGCTGAATGTTTTGAAAGGTAAAACATATCAATGGAGGATCGTAGAACTAAACCAAGGCAGAGATGGCATCCAACTGTACTTTCACTTTTGTTAACTCAATTTTATCCCTCATAATAGTGAAAAAACATCTTCAAATCTCTTTCAGATAGTTTCCCTTTGATGGTCTTGATCTTTGTCATATCTGTGCTTGACGACACTAACACGCACAAGATATTTCCCTCTGGAATTCATTATTAAGACACTCACCAAAAACCTTTGACTTATTTTTTTAATCTTGTGAATAATAGAAACAAATAAAAATGGAGAGTAATGAATATGTAAGATGCAAAATGTATGAATGCATGATTGTGTGGCATAGTAACGGGATTTCATAAAAGGTATCCTTAGTTGGTAGGCTCCTAATTTTGGCCTACGGATATTCTACCCCCCATAAGGTGGTTTACCTAAGGGTATCATGGATAACACTAGAGGGAAAGCCACAAGGTCCTCCCTTATGTAGAGCCTCTTTATAGACCGGAACTTTTGTCTCTAAGGTCGTGAAAGGTCTCACCATGAGTTTTTAGTTAAAGGTTTATAAAAAAAGTAAAAGGTTTCATTCTAAAGTACTACCCTCCAAGAGGATATATCTTGAGACATATTTCTTTTTTTTTGGAATACCACCGAATCTAGGCGAAGTCATCACAAAAACTCATAGGGATGATGTATCCCCTTGCCCAATAGACGAACCTTCTTTCTAAGGTTTTAGAAAATTAATTTTTTTGAAAACAAATTCCACCACAAATAAATATAATATGATGAAGAAAATTTAAATAAGAATAAATAAACCAAAGTAATAAATAAATGTAAAGAAATAACAAAAATAAAAACCCTAAAACCCTAAATCCAAAGAAAATCTTCTAACCCTAGGGTTGAATCCCCAGTAGAGTCGCCAGCTGTAATAATCAGTTTAAAATTTAGAGTCGCCACAATTTATTTTTATCCTTGGGAAAGGAATATAATGGATAACCCTAATTTGATCAGAGTCTCAGTAGGAATAAGGTTTTAATTTTAATTATGGGAACTCCCCACGATTTTTAAGTTGTATTCCTATGTATCCTCTTATGAGGAATCAGAGTCTCAATTCGTAGTTCGTAGTTGTTTGGTTAGTTTTTTGTATGGATTATGGAAATTTCTCGAAATCTCCTTGAACCAAATCTAGGTGTGTGAATAATGGAATTTGTAGACGTAGTTCGCAGTCAATAAGAAGTATCTCCATAATCCTTTTTTCAAAATATATATAATTTAGTGTTGTACCCTAAAATTTTCCCTCCCATTTCTTCAAGACACTCTACTAGGGTTCTCAAATGCTCAAGGTGGCTCAAGAATTATCAAACAAAATACTCCTCCTAAGAAATGGATCCACAACTAGATTTTCACTTCTCACAAGGAAGATTGGATTTCTAAGGCCTAAAATGGACTTCATGGTCTATTATATGTCTCCAACAATGCTCATACCAAGTTTTATGTCTTGCATCACAAGTTTGCTCAGTCAATTGCTCAGATGACTAAAAATCAACTATATTGGGTAAAAAGTCAACTATGGTCAACATGAGTCAAACCTCAATATTTTTTGTCAACACAAATATTTTTAAGTCACGTTTGATCAAGGTTTGATCATGATTCATCAAGAAAAACTCTCAAATCATCAAAAGTCAAAAGTTGCCAAATTAGGGGTTTTCTTAGGAGAAGTTAGTTGAACTTTGACCAGGCATAACTTTCACATTCTTCATGAGATTTTCCTCAACCAAAACACATTTTTAAGGAAATTCAATTCTCTGCAACGTTGTTTCTCTAAGATCAAGTCCAAAAACTGCTCCATTTGAGAGATATGAGCCAATACATTATAGGTCATTTCAAAAGTCGACATAAAGAGACTTTTTGTCAAGGAACCTTACATCATGATAAATTCTTATAATTAAAAGATGGTAAACATAAAGATTGTAAAGCAAATCTCTAGCTTTCCAAAAAGTCCTAGATCACCTTAAAATGATAAAAATTGAGAGAGTTATGACCAATTAAAGTTGGGAAATTTTGAACAAATGCATGAAGTTCAAAATGAGAAAACTTTATTTTTGGTGCTAATGGGCTATTATTTCATAGTTCAAGCTTGTTCTACACTATATGTTCACCTCAAGACTTGTTCATACACATCCCTTTGATTTATTTTATTTTATTTTTTATTTTTATACATTTAAAGGTCAAAATAAAACAAAATAAGATCAAGGCCTGTTACAAGAGTCCAAGCCCAACATTTTACCTATATTATCTTCTATATATTACATGCATTCAGACAAGACAAGGCACGAAAAAACCCTTACAAGATCCATATTCCAAAATTCCAAAAGTTGTTAAACCTTGTTTCCAACCTCTTACAATCAAAGCCAGGCCTTCCATCATCTCCCTGGAGATCTCAGGAGGTCATCCATACCCTCTTTGAAGCCTAAAGCAAGCAAGAACACCATGTTTCATCCTCAGCGGTTTTGGTATTGTTTTTCAAATCCAAAATTTTAATTTATGTGTTGTAAATAACCTGGTGTGTTTACATGTGTTCATATCCATCATTAGAACAGGTTTGATGCATAACATGTGAGCTCTAACACAGGAATAACAAGGTGCCATTGTTAGAGCATAATCAGATTTTTTCTTTGAAACTCATATTACGATTGGTTTCATACCAAAAAAACCTCACCATTGGGTTCAGAAGGGTTGATTTAGGGGGGTAGGGTCCCTTTGGATCTCTAACAATTACTATTTTGTATGTTTAAAAAAGCACCTAGCCAGAGAAGACGATCGAAGCTATGGCTCCGGCACATCTCTGGCCATCCCGATCAGTGTTATTTTATATATTTTTTAATTTGAATAAATAAACGGATGTATGGCCACCCCAGTGGTAGAAGCGCGCGTGAAGGCATTACTGCACTAGGGCGTGGGTTCGATCCCTACCTTTTGCAAAATTTCTTTGTTTTTTCATATTTTTTGCAGGTTTCATATGTATTGTAGCGCGTTTGTATTCTTGACACCAACAAGCGTTGGGCGCAGTGGTAAAGCGGTATGTTGGAGGGGCAGGGGGCGTGGGTTCAACACCCACCCCCAACATTCTTTTTCATTGATTTTTCACTAACCCTTATTATCTATTTTTTTCAATTACTTTCTTTTTAGTTAATTAACCCTAATTATTTTAATTAACATAATATTTTTTACAAACCCTAATTAAATTAGGTTTTAAGTTTTTAATCAACTTTTAAATCAACCTTTTACTAATTAAAATTAATTAATATTTTAGGTTTTATTAACCCTTTAATTTAATTAATTAACGTTTTTGGCTTTGCTTATCTATTGTTTGGTGCTTTTCCCTGACCCAGACCAACTCATTGACGTAAACGCCATCAAAATATTTCTTACCCGTAACCTGGTGCCTACTTTGCTTGGAGATATTATGCATTCTCTTCACACTCGTACTATGAGGAAGCGAGGGACTCTCATGTTTTGTGTACCTCTAATTTCTAGGTGGTTTATTTCGCACCTCCCATGATCCGTAATTAAGAATGAACAAGGCTTGAGATGGTCTCAAAGGGTGATGCCACTCACTCATTCAGTTATCCATTGGTGTTCTCGATCTAAGGAAGACATCACTATTATTGACCGTTGAGGGAAATTCCCTAATGTGTCACTCCTTGGTTATGCTCGAATTGACGATCCTCATGATATGCTCATCCAGGGTGTAGTATTAGACTATGAGAACGATCCTCAGAGATACCGTCAATGGTTTATATGTGCTTGAGGCATGATAAATAAGATTGATAGCAGAACTTTGGGGCATAAGAATTCCATCCCTCTGAAGCCTTACCTCAGATGGGTGCGATATCGTGGTCAAAATCTTATGATGCCATATCCTGCTATCCAACAAGTGATCAGAGAACCTGTTGTTTAAGGAGGTGTTCCTCAACCATTTTTATCCTGACATTCCCATTGACTTCGAAGAACTACAGAAGTCCTGGATTCAACTCAAGGAAGAAAGAGATACCTTTGAAACTCAGATCTATGCTAGTGAGAAGAAAGTAATGGAGCTAACGAAACGACTCCACAAAGAACAAAGCTTTAATATAAATGTCAACACGAAGAGGAAGCGCCCGTGTTAGACTTGAGTTTATATTTTGTTTCTTTGTAACTCTTTTTGTTGTCAAGCCTAGAAGGAAATTATAATTTGAACTTGTTACTAAAGCTTCTTTGTCTCCTTTTGTTTAACAAATTAAAATCCAACAAAGATCCTTGAAAACATTGCACTTGCATTTACATATGATGCATATCATCACATAACAGGTACTTTCTAGGTATGTTTTCTCATCTTCTTGTTGATTATTTAAGTAAAAGATGGCTCTCGAACAAACTGTGAAAGAACTTCAAGCTCAGAACGCTCAGTTTCAGGAAATGTTCCTAGACTTAGCTAAGGGACAAGAAGAGCTGAAGACCCTCATTACAAAAGGGAATAAAAAGAAGACTAAGAAGCTAGCAGTCTTTCTTAAATAGGCAGAAGACTCAAAGTTCCGTCCAGAAGGGCTTTAGGTTTTGAGGTCCCCCTAAATGAATATGATAAACAAGTAGAAGATGACAAGAGTGTGAAAGCTTAAGAGAATAACAACCTTGGTTCTGGCCAAGATTCTGATGAAGACTATTCTGTTGAACAATATCCTCTCGCTGATGACAGATAAAAGCAGTTGGAAGATCGACATAATGCCATGGTGATCCAGAAAGTCCCTGGACTGGATTTTGAGGAGTTCGGTCTTATTTCGGGGGTTGTTATCCCTCACAAGTTCAAGGTCCCTAATTTTTCTAAATATGATGGTGTGTCTTGTCCAAAGCTTCATCTGCAGTCTTATGTTCGGAACATCCAACCCCATATTGCTAACAGAAAGTTATGGGTTCACTTCTTTCAAGAGAGTTTATTTGGGATACAACTTGAATGGTTCTATCAGTTGGAGGGAACCAACATCCGCACTTGGGAAGACTAGGCTACTTCTTTTTACAAGAAATATCAATATAATACTGATCTTGCACCGGCCCGTGTGCAGTTACAAAGTATGACCATGGGCTCTCATGAAGGGTCTTATAGGGAGATAGCTGATATTCATGGGAACTCTGACAGGTCCTTTCTTTTACCATCTGATTGGAAGCTCTTCATCTAGTTTTACCGAACTGATTCTAATTGGGGAACATTTTAAAGGTGGTATCAAGAGTGGAAAGATTCAAGTGGTTGCCTCTTCTAGTGTTGTGACGCATGGTTTTCGCAAGTATACGAAACATGTTAGAGTAATATAAAATATTATCGATCCTAAAAGGACCAAATGTCAATCTACCGATTTCTGTTGTTACGATGTTTATCTAAGGTAAAAAAATTCAGGGGTTTTTGAGTACAGGGTGAAAGTAAAGTACGAAGATATAAATTCAGATAAAAACAACAGGCTTGAATGTTATTCACAAAGTCTGATAATATTCCAAATGCTTCTAAATAGAACTACTTATAGGGCAATATTTTCTACTCATGAAAAAAACTAATTTAACAGGAATTGTTGCTTTCGTGTATTTAGAACTGAGTTTATTCTTTAATCAATCCCTCTTATTGTCACTTATAAAAAGGCGTGCATTACGTTAAAGTAATAAACCTATTTTTAAGAAATATAGTTTCTTGACTTAGTTGAAAAGTAATTTTGACTTGGAACTTTTAACCAAAAGAGGACTAGACATTTAAATCCATAAACGCGTCTGAAAAGAGTTTTGAAATTGTTTTTCTAAAAGTGTTAAAAGATTCCTACTTAATTGAACAAATCTCTTTCGCTTCCTTTGAACAACTGAGACTACCAAAGTTTAACTGAAGGTTGGATGACTTTCGATCTTACCCAACAAAAACAAAGTCAGAAATCTTGTGTTAAAAACCAACACAGCCCTTAAGTATTTCTACAGACACAATATATGGAACATAACTTTAACTATGATCCTTACATTCTAACCTTTAAAATTTAGCCAGACATGGAAATGTAAACAGACATGTAAAAATAGATCATGTTACAGTAGATTCTTAAATTAAAAAGGCTTTAAAAGACAAGTAAATAAAGCAAGTAAATAAGTGCAAGACAAGGAAATAAACAAAGTAAAGCGAGTGCGATGAAATAAACAAAGTAAAGTGAGTGCGATGAAATAAATAAAGTAAAGCGAGTGCGATGAAATAAATAAATTAAAGCGAGACTTATAAATAAAAACCTGCTCCAAATCGAAGGCTTTAACTCAGGTACATTTGGAAATAAATGAGACTGGAAATTAAAATGGCGGCAGGATTAACTTTTACCAAAGTGCTCCAAACTCGATTACAGACTCTATCAATAGTGTGATAACTCTTCGATGTGAAGGGGTTATCACTTACAAAATATGACAGTATATGGCTTCAGTTTGTAACTAAGCTTGGATGAAAAGAAAAATAAATTAGAACCTCCTATTTATAGAAGAACCATACTCCATGGAATTACCAAGGTGCCCCCCAACTCCTTTTTGGTGGGACAACATTTAACAAGGGTGGCGCCCGCCACACCCCCTATGGCGCCTGCCATGTGTACAATGGTGGAAAGTTGAGGAGAACATAGCACTTGAAGGCAGTTGAAACCAATCCATTTCATGGCCTACCCTATTGTGGGCGCCATGCTGGATTCCATGTGTACAATTTGTTAAAAACATGATTTCTTGATCGTTTTTCTTCATTTCTTCAAGAGGAGCTCTAGATAATCAAAGTACCTGAAAACAAAACAAACACAAGCATAACACAAGAAAATGACAATAAAAACCCTAACAAACATGTGTAATCCGAGTCAAATATGCAATGTGTTTTAGTGTTATCAAATTCTCCCACACTTAAATCTTTGTTTGTCCTCAAGCAAAAACTTTGTATTGCTCATGAAAGAAAAACATCATCAATAACTGATATAGGCTAAAAAGGCTTCTAAGTTCAAAATAGGATGTATTTGATAGGTACTAACTAAATGAACCAAGCATGTCGTAACAACACTTTTCATGGACGGACATAAACTTTGTTCCTATACAAATCAATCCATATCATGCCACTATACCTAGGCCTAGCTTTTCATTTCTTTTGAATCCTCTTTCATTCGGGTGCAATCACATTATGCTTGTTATCCTTACATACTCATAGTAGAGTAACCGGTTAGTGACTCTGATCTCAAGCATGGAATTCTGGTACATAAGTTGGTGTAACCCCTTTTCTAGACACAATTGAAGTTATGGGGGATCAGATCGTAATCCGCCCTACCAAGTCCAGAACCAGATACCATCGAACCAACTAACAACGGGAAAACTTTTTCTCATTATTCTTTTTGCAAGTTTTCACATTTTGGGTTAAATGACTGTGTGAGGAGCACCTAGCCCAGTGTTGTAGTTTTCCTTTTCAAAAGCACAAAAAATAAGGATCATTCACTTATTTTCATCGATCCCCTACGTAGAGAATGCTTAAGCTGTATCTAACTTTTAGGATAAACTACTAAAGGACTTATTTTGGGATGATAATTAAGGCCATGGCATATGGGATATCAGAATTGATTCCTATAACCATGAAGCTTATGGTATTAAGAAGATACCAATGTTTCAAAAAGATTTCCCAAGTCGCCCACATCCTACCCTAAACCTGTTTTAAAGCCTAACATTTTCAAAACATACTGTTTTCTTTTGTCAAAGAAATTTTTGGTAAGGCTAAAGAGATAGGGAAGTAAAGATACACCACACAGATGACTCGTCAAGCACATGAATTTATTAAAATCTAACTAACAAAAGAAGATAAATAAACAAGAAAGCAGGAAAAAAAAAGGTAAAAATAAAGAAAAAGAAAAGAAATAAAATCTCCTCCCACACTTAAATCAAACATTGTCCCCAATGTTTCAAAATAAGATAAGGAAAGAGTAACATGGATAAACTATGGGTGGCGACTGGTACCCTCTCCTCCCTCGTCTAAATGCCTAGGATGACGAGATCTGTTACGGTGACGACCATTATCACTCTATAACTGTCGAAAATGACCTAGTATGGAGCCTTGAGTGGCTTCCATTAAGGTAAAGTGTCTCTGGAAGAAAACTCGCTGATGCTGCTGCTCGGCAGAGATGACGGTCTGGGATTCAATGATAGTCTGGATAGACAATCGTTCCGTTGCTATGATATACGCATGAAATCCATGCCATCGGCCATCTGCTGATGCATAGCTGAAATAAGGCCATATCGCCTTTCTTCTCGAGCTAGATGCTCTCACCCTATTTCCTCAGTGAAATGGAAACCAGAAGTTTTACCTGCAGGAAAGTGAGAAGAAGATGGTGATGTGTGTGCAGGTGACACATGGAGTAGGGATACAGGATGATCGGGGACTAGTTTTGTAAGTCATATTCTTCTTCAGTCTCGTGCCCGTCCCAAAAAGGAACATTAGGAGGCATTGGACATGTAAGAAGTGGAGCATTGAACTTGTAGGTCCAGTTCCACTCTTCTCCTACATCAGTATGCCTATTGCATGACAAAACAATAGATGGGATAGCTATTCCATGAACCATGAGATCAAAACCTCCCTCTTTCCTTAATTTTCACAGTTTAATGTCTTTCATAAATTTTAAGTTTATTATGCAGAGAGGTAGAGGTGTCAAGGTAAATATCTCTGTGTCAAATTCATATCTCTAGCAATAGACGTGATCAAACCTCCAAAAGCAATGATCCCTGTTTTATATAGAAAAGCCGTCATGTGAGTAAGCATAAAAGGAACGGAATTAATCCTCTTATTTGTGAGGCACCCATGCAAAAACAAAAATTCTTTTGCATTCACTTTGTTCGGATTCTCCCGGCCAAAAATGGTATAATCCAACATATAATGAAAAACTCGAATGGTCGGGTTATGGATCGTTGAGGCAAGAATTCCTTTAAAATAAGTAATTGTGGAATTTGATAGTCTATGCCAGAAGGAAAATGCCTCAATCGACCAATCAGAATCAAATATTGCTTCACAAATAGCGCCACCCCATGAGTAATTCCTAACATATCTACTATTTCATTGGTGGTGTATTCATATTCAACGTTAGACATTCGAAACTTCACCGTACCGACTGTGCTAGCAGTAATAGGATTTACAATGTAGATCAAGGAACTTAAAAATTCCCATGTCAACCTATCAAAGGTAGGATCTTTCCTAGCAAAGATATCATACAGTCCTAAAATATCTATCATGTGAAAAATACTATGGTATAATCCTAGAGTATACATACAATCCTCGTCAACATACCTGGTCGAGACAATGTCTCGTCCGTGCAATCTCTCGAGGATCTTCTGTTTCCTTTCTTCGAGTTTGCCTTCACAAAGAATATAGCCATCATACTCCATTGTTTCTCTTGAGCTTGAAGAAAGAAAGTGAAAATGGGTTTTATAGAGTGGTAAAGAAAATGGGTTTTAGTGGATTTTAATGGAGGATTTTGAAAATGGAAGTTGGAATGGTTAGTGGGATGGTGGGTAAATGAGTAATTTATGGACTTGAGTGGGTTTTAATGGAGGCTTGAAATGGGTAAAAATGGAGGTTTAGAGGTTGAAAGAGGCAAAAATGGAGTTTTGGAGCATTCTGCCCTGAGTAATACCCGGACCCCATGGCGGGCACCTAAGAATAGGTGGCGGGCGCCATGTGTGTAATTCGGATGGGCCTAAAAATATTTCTTATTTGTTTGGGCTTCTTACTCCTTTCTTGGATGGTGCAGATAGTATTTCTTCATGTTTTGCTTAAAATGTTGGTACAAGCAAGATATTTTGTTAGATCATAACAAATAAATACATAAAACAAATAAATAAAATAAACGGACTTAAAATGCATGTATATATATAGAAGCAAATCGCCAAAGTACATTATAAACAAATAAAAGGTAAATCAAATGCGAGAATCCAAGAGCTAAACATATATATATGTCTGAAAAACAGAAATAAGAATAGTAAGGAATGCATAAAATGAGAATGGCGACATCAGGGAGCTGGAGGCTCCTTGGTCTAATCAGAACCTCATGCTATGGCTAACTCACGGTAAAGATATGTGATCTCCTGATACAAGCAGTCAACCTTTGTCGCATGAGTCAAATTGGATACCTGGACCTGCAAGGTAAGGTCAGCAACCTCCTGTTGAAGTATGGCAGTCGCCATACAAAGCTCAGCTAGCTGTGTGTACACGTCTGGGCACTGTAGAGAAAAATTATTCGAAAACACAATGGTCCTGGGTAATGGTGGTAAAGGGGTATAGTATGCTATTGGAGGAGGTCTAGGCTCATCAACTGTCTCTGCAAGGCTCTCCAAAGCATAAGTCCAATTAGCATGATCATGGACACTAGTCATCATAAGATCCAGAAAAGTGATGTAATGGATGGTCTCATTGTCGATCAAGAGCTTGAATTGGCTAGGTTTGAAGGAAACCTCCTAATCAATCCACAGTCAAAGAAGAAGTCAATATCCATCGTGGTATACCGGCAGTAGGAAGTCAGGTGAAGAAGCTTACTAGTAAGACCCAAGGCAGAAGCAATCTGAGTTACAATTACTCCCACATGGATGATGCCTTTATAGGACTTAGCGGTGAGGATAAGATTCTAAAGCAGAAAGTTTCTACAAGCCAAAGGACGCGACTGGTTCTCACAGAAAAGGAAGAAGATGTCTTCCTCACTAACATGGACATTAACATCAGTCTTTCCAAGGAAAGTATGGGCAATGATCATTCGGAAATACCTGAGAGATGGGTTATGGATAATGTGTAAAATTAAGCTTCTCAAATGAAATTTTGTTTTGATGAAGACAAACCATGATTGACAAAGAAGGAAAATATTTTTTGATCAAGCTCACAGCTTCTATGGATAAAGTCTTCAGTTCAAGCTGTTAGCAACTTTCAAGGTATAATGATAATACTTACTTTGAACTTAAGACATAGATGCTAAATGGTGAAAAGAAATGTTTTATAAATCCTTACTCAAGTTTTTCTAAGTTAAAATTCATTTTTCACTTGAGTGCAATCGATTTGCATATTAGTGCAATCGATTGCATGTTTCAATTTTTCAGATCTTTTGCTTCTGTTTCTCAGTGCAATCGATTTACATTGTTTGTGCAATAGATTGCATGCTTAAAATTTTGAAAACATTTGCTTCTGTTTCTCAGTGTAATCGATTTACATTACTTGTGCAATCAATTGCACTCAATCAAGTTTTACTGCTGACTTCACATGCAATATATTTACACTCTTGTGCAATCGATTTCACACTTAAAACTTTTGAAAATATAATTTTTGAAACCCGATGCAATCGATTTACACAAAGGTTGCAATCGATTGCACGCTGCACGATTTTGAAAAACAAAAGCTTTACACATGCCTGTTCATAATACCTTTTCATTGAAACCTTTCACTCAATCTTGGAAATTGTTCATGATTTGTTTATATAACTTTATGATGTTTCAAAAAGGTGCTATGAACATATACATACTCATTTTCAAAATCATTTTCAACACCTCTTCCAAATATATTTTCTGAATTTTCAAAATACAAACTCAAGTTTTTCTTCACTTTCATACATAAGTTTTCTGCACACTTTCATATATTGTTAACCAGAAAACTTTGAGCATTTATATCTTTAGTCATTGTACAATATTATCATTGGAATAGAAGATCATTCATTGTTAAATCACTCTAAGTGATCAATACTACTCAACTCACTCAAAATCAAATATTGATAGATACTTACTTATTTTTCCAGGATTGTTGGAAATACGTTTAAGTGGTTTTATAAATATTTTCTTTCCAGGATTGTTGGATAAAAGTGTAGTCACTTTGAGAGGATTGTTCTCATTGTTGACATAGTGAAAATCCAAGGGGATTGTTCTTGGTCCAAGAGGATTGTTCTTGGTGGTTTTATTGGTTAGAGTCTTGTATAGAAGGACTAGGGTGTCTTGTATAGAGATCTGACAATAAGGAAATATATTTCATGTTGAAAGGGGACTGGAGTACTCTCGGACTGTGAGGGGAACCAGGATACATCTTTGTGTTCTTTACTTTTCCACATTTACCGCTTTCATCACTAGCCATAAACTAGAAAAGAAAGACATACATCTGTAAACTCCTGCACTAAACCAGAAAAATAATATCCATCATCACTAAACGGTAAAACTTTTAAAGTACCTAATTCACCCCCCTCTTAGGCACACTCTCATACTTACAATTGGTATCAGAGCAGGTTATAGGTATCCTGCTCCTAAAAGATCCAGAATGACTTCCGCAAATCAAAATCCCGTTTTCAGAGATGGTGGTAGTAACAACAAGCCTCCTCTATTTCGTGGTGAATATTTTGACTTCTGGAAAATACGCATGAAGGCACATCTAGAAGCACAAGGAGAAGAAATATGGGATGCCGTCGATAATAGTCCATTTATCCCTATAACGATAATCAATAGTATTGGCTCATCAAAGCTTAAAGCTGCATGGGACGAAGATGATAAGAAGAAGGTTCTCTATGATAAAAATGCAATAAATCTTCTTCAAGGTGCACTTAGCTTAGATGAATTCTTCCGTGTCTCGGCATGAAAAATGGCGAAAGAAATATGGGATACCTTGGTAGAAACTCATGAAGGAACAGCTGAAATTAAAAGATCGAGATTAAATACTTTAATTCAAGAATATGAACTATTCAGAATGCAACCCCGAGAATCAATCCTCGACATGCAGAAAAGATTCGTGCACTTGACAAATCATTTGAAAGCACTCGGTAAGACTTTGACTAATGATGAACTTAATCTTAAAGTTTTTAGATCTTTATCCATGGAATGGCAACCAAAAGTGACAGCAATATCCGAGAAGAAGAATCTATCCACAATGACTTCCACCACTTTGTTCGAAAACTTCAAGAATATGAGACGGAACTTGCAATACTTAAAAAGCATGAAATCCAAGTAAAAGATTCAAGAGACATGGCTATAAATACAAGGATAAAAAATAATGATAGCAATCAAGAGGATGAATCCACTAGTAGTGAAGATGATGATCTTATCAAGAAGATTGAAAAGGTTCTAGGAAAAGAAAGAAAAAGGGAAGCACCAACACAAAAGGTTATATGCTTTGAATGTGGAGAAAAGGGACATGTTAAAAATGAATGTCGTACACTTGAAAAGAAGAAGAAATATTTCAAGAGAAATAAATATAATAAGTCAAAGAAAGAATATATAGCATGGGAAAGTTCATCTTCCGATTCCGAAAATAATCAACGTGTTAATCTCGCATTGATGGCCTCACACCATTCCGATAGTGAAGATGACGAGCACACTGGGTACCAAATCAAACTTAAGTTGTTTTGTAGGTATGCTTGAAGACCACATGCAATATTTGGTAGCTTGAAAGTGGTTGTTCAAAGCATATGACGGGAGACATACACTAACTTTCAAATCTAGTTCAAGTCCAAGGATTATTTCACATATGGGAAATACCTTAAAGGAAGAATTCTTGGCATTGGAAAAGTTGATACACTAACTTTCATATCCATTGAATATGTACTTCATGTTGAAGAACAAAAGACAACTTCTAAGTTCAAGTCAACTTTGTGACAAAGGCTTCAAATTCATCAAGGATGAATGATTTATGAAGTCACTCATAAGGTGAAACTCATTGGTATAAATTGTTTTTACTTTCAATAATTTCTTTTTGTATTATAAGGCCTTTCCCATCCTTTTAAATGACAAAGGGGGAGAAGAAATATATATGTATGTGTATGCTTGTCTCTAACTATTGCAGCCCAAACAAGAGGGAGTTATCAAAGATAGGGGGAGCATTAACATAAAAGTTTATCATTGTTTCTAAAAGAGTCAGGCATCTTAAATATTATGTTTTGATGAAGATAAATGTGCTTTTATCAAAGGATGAGAAAAAGCATCATGAAGCAATATGGCTATGGTTAAGCTTTCAATATTACTATATATTTTTGTCCATTTTTTTATGCATATTTCCCTTCTTTTTGATAATGTCAAAGGGGGAGAAGGATGTTATACTTTATGCTTGTGTATTTCCTTGTCTTAATATTTTATGGTACAGAGAGTCCTTCAAGATGAGCAAATCCAAATGATTTCAAATCTTCTCATACAAAGGGGGAGTTATGCATCTTAGGGGGAGAAGCTTCTTTCGGGAAATAATAACGCATCAAGCAAGATCGTTTGTCATCATAAAAAAGGGGGGGAATGTAAAATCAAGCTTCTCAAATGAACTTTTGTTTTGATGAAGACAAACCATGATTGACAAAGAAGGCACAAATTTTTTGATCAAGCTAAAAGCTTATATGGATAAAGTCTTCAGTTCAAGCTCTTAGAAACTTTCAAGGTATAATTATAATACTTACTTTGAACTTAAGACATAGATGCTCAATGGTGAAAAGAAATGTTTTATAAATCCTTACTCAAGTTTTTCTAAGTTAAAATTCATTTTTCACTTGAGTGCAATCGATTTGCATATTAGTGCAATGGATTGCATGCTTCAATTTTTCAGATCTTTTGCTTCTGTTTCTCAGTGTAATCGATTTACATTGCACGTGCAATCGATTGCATGCTTAAAATTTTCAAAACATTTTCTTCTGTTTCTCATTGAAATCAATTTACATTGCTTGTGCAATCGATTGCACTCAATCAAGATTTGCTACTGACTTCACATGCAATCGATTTACACTCTTGTGCAATCGATTGCACACTTAAATTTTTTGAAAATATAGCTGTTGAAACCCCTTGCAATCGATTTACACAAAGGGTGCAATCGATTGCATGCTGCACGATTTTGAAAAACACAGCTTTACACATGCCTGTTTATAATACCTTTTCATTGAAACCTTTCACTCAATCTTGGAAATTGTTCATGATTCATTTACAGAACTTTATGATGTTTCAAAAAGGTGCTATGAACATATAAATACTCATTTTCAAAATCATTTTCAACACCTCTTCCAAATATATTTTCTGAATTTTCAAAATACAAACTCAAGCTTTTCTTCACTTTCATGCATAAGTTTTCTGCACACTTTCATATATTGTTGACCAGAAAGTTTTGACCATCTATATCTTGAGTCATTGTAAAATATTATCATTGGAAGATAAGATCATTCATTTTTAAATCACTCTAAGTGATCAATACTACTCAACTCAGTCAAAATCAAATATTGATAGATATTTACTTATTTTTCCAGGATTGTTGGAAATAAGTTTAAGTGGTTTTATAAATCTTGTCTTTCCAGGATTGTTGGATATAAGTGTAGTCACTTTGAGAGTATTGTTCTCATTGTTGACATAGAGAAAATCCAAGGGGATTGTTCTTGGTCCAAGAGGATTGGTCTTGGTGGTTTTATTGGTTAGAGTATTATATAGAAGGACTAGGGTGTCTTGTCTAGAGATCTAACAATTAGGAAATCTCTTTCATGTTGAAAGGGGACTGGAGTACTCTCGGACTGTCAGGGGAACCATAATACATCTTTGTGTTCTTTACTTTTCCGCATTTACCGCTTTCATCACTAGCCATAAACCAGAAAAGAAAGAAACACATTTGTAAACTCCTGCACTAATCCAGAAAAATAATATCCATCATCACTAAACTGTAAAACTTTTAAAGTACCCTATTCACCCCCCTCTTAGGCGCACTCTCATACTTACATAATGTGGGACAGCTTGGTGGAAGGATCAGGGCCTACTCCACTTGTAATATCACTCCAGAACTTCTCGATATCTCTACTCATAAAGTAACCTATAGGTAGCTCAAGAATGGAATCAAGGGTAGTCTGGAAGCCTAGTAAATCACCAAACTCCTTCATGGTAAAAGAGTACTCTGTCCCAAACAATCTAAAGATCACGCAGCCGTCCTGACCAACATAAGGCTTAAAGTCAAATGAACTGAGGAATTCAAGGGCGAGGTTTCTGTAGGTCATATTCAAGTCAACAACATATTCATTCCACTGGAGCTGGCCACACAAAAACTTTGTACTAGGCTCGAGGCCTAAAGCTTCCATGCAATCTTGGTCAGGGTAACGGGTAGGTGCCATGGGGAACTGAGAAAGGATCGCATATCTTTGTTTCTGTGCATCATCTCTGAAAGTGACGTGCATGTCGTTGAAGCTTTGCATCCTGAAAAAAATGGTTAAAGAGGAATGCTATCAAGGTGGGACCTGAAAAATCAAACATTTTAAATTTTAGTCTAAATAAGTAAAACTAAAATTCAATTTAAAAATAAATAAATGCAAGGTATGAAAAGATAAACCTATGTGTTGCCTCCCATGCAACACTTTTTTAACATTGTTAGCTTGACGAGTAGAACTCATATATATGAAGTAGGTACCGGTGGATCGATCAGAGTATGGATGGAGTAGTTGATGGGGATGTCACCTCCTTCGTAGTGTTTTAACCTCTGTCCATTGATAGTGAATGGATTACAAGAGCTGTTCTTGATTTCAACTACTCCGAATTTTAGGATTTTAGAAACCTCAAAAGGACCAGTCCATCTTGAACGCAGCTTTCCAGAAAATAGTTGCAACATGGAATTAAAAAGGAGAACAGGATCTCCTATATTGAATTTTTTATTTACAATTCTTTTATCATTCCAAGATTTGGTTCTTTCTTTATATATTATGGCATTTTCATAGGCAGACTGGCAGAGTTCTTCTAGTTTATGAATGTCTAGGATGCACTTTTCACCAGCAGTCAAATAATCCAGGTTTAAGGTTTTAATGGCCCAATAGACTTTGTGTTCTAGTTCAAAGTGTAAGTGACAGGACTTTCCATAGGCAAATTGGTAAGGAGTCATTCCGATAGGGGTTTTAAAAGAAGTTATGTAGGCCCATAGTGCTTCTTGTAACTTCTGAGACCAATCTTTTCTAGATATTGAAACAGTTTTTTCTAAGATATGTTTAATCTCCCGATTAGATACTTCTACTTGGCCATTATTCTATGAATGGTAGGGTGTTGCTACTCTATGATTAACTCCACATTTACTTAAAAGTTTGTCGAAAATCCTTGATATGAAGTGTGATCCACCACCGCTTATAACAAGAGGGTGTATTCTGAATCTAGGGAATATATAATTCTTAAATAGCTTTATCAATACCCATGTGTCGTTTATGGGTGAGGCTATAGCTTCAATACATTTAGACACGTAGTCAAAAGCTACTAAGATATATTTATTTCCTAGTGAGGATGGAAATCGCCCCATAAAATCAATACCTCATACATCGAAAAGTTCTACTTCCTGAATGTTCCTTAAAGGCATTTCATCATGTCTTGAGATGTTTTCAGTTTGCTGACATCTGTCATATCTGACATTGTAAGCATGAGAATCACGCCATATAGTAGGCTATTAGAGGCCATCTTGGAGAATTTTAGCGTATGTTTTAGAAGATCTTGCTTGTCCTCCATAGGGTGTAGAGTGATAGTGTTCTATGATATTTCTTACCTCTTCTTCTGGAACACAACAACAAAAAATACCATCACTGCCTCTTTTGAAAAGAAGTGGCTTGTCCCAATAAAAATTTCTTACATCATTGAGGAACTTCTTTTTCTGTTGATAGTTTAGGTCAGGAGGTACTATATCAACATTTAGGTAGTTAACGAAGTCAGCATACCAAGGTACATTGCTCACTATTAAAGCTTCCTCAAAGTTATTATAAAGATCTAGGTTATCTTCCTTAATGGTGTGTATTTTAGCTATTAGTTTTTCATAGTAAAAATCATCATCTATGGGTATTAAATCTGGTTTTAGGTATTCAAGCCTAGAAAGGTGATCAATAACTATGTTTTCTGTGCCTTTCTTGTCTCGAATATCTAGATAAAACTCTTGTACTAAAAGGATTCATCGAAGTAACCTAGGCTTAGCATCCTTTTTTCTTAATAGGTAACGAATAGATGTATGATCTATATAGACTATAATTTTAGCTCCTACCAGATAGGATCGAAATTTATCGATGACGAAAACTACAGCTAGGAGTTCCTTTTCGGTTGTTGCATAATTAAGTTGGGATGTTTCTAGGGTTCTACTTGCATAGTAAATCACATGTAATTTCTTATCTTTTCTTTGACCTAGAACAGCTCCCACAGTGAAATCACTAGCATCGCACATGATTTCAAAAGGTTCGGTCCAATCTGGGGATTGCATAAAAAGTGCCGAAATTAGTGCTTGTTTCAAAAGGTTAAAGGCCTAAATACACTTTTCATCAAAGATAAATTCAACGTCTTTCATCCAATGACCAATTAGAGGTTTGGTTATTTTAGAGAAGTCCTTGATAAAGCGTCAGTAAAAACCGACATATCCAAGAAAACTCCAGACTTCCCTAATGGTCTTAGGTGGTTTTAGATTTTCTATAACTTCTATTTTTGCTCTATCAACTTCAATAAATTTTTGAGAGACTGTGTGTCCTAAAACTATACTATCGGTAACCATGAAATGACACTTCCCCTAGTTTAAAACAAGGTTTACTTCTACGCATCTCTCTAGAATTTTCTCAAGGTTAGCGTGACAGTTCTTAAAATTAAATCCGCATACCGAGAAGTCACCCATAAATACTTCCATAATGCCATCAAGATAATCTGCGAAGATTGACATCATGCAACACTAGAAAGTAGCTGGAGCATTACAGATTCTGAATGGCATTCGTCTATAAGAAAAGGTTCTGTAAGGGCATGTAATGGTTGTTTTTTCTTGATCTTCAAGGTGAATAGGAATTTGGATGAATCCAGAATACCCATCTAGATAACAAAAGTAAGAATGTCTAGCCAGACGTTCGAGCATTTGGTCTATAAATGGTAAGGGAAAATGATCCTTCCTAGTTTCCTTGATTAGCTTTGTGTAATCTATGCACATATGCCAACCTCCTTTTATCCGCTTTGCTACATGTTCACCTTTCTCATTTAGCTCGATTGTGATGCCTCCCTTTTTAGGTACCACATGCACATGGCTCACCCACTTACTATCAGAGATTTGATAAATTATACCCGCCTCTAGCAACTTAATAACTTATTTCTTAACAACATCACTCATTATAGGATATATCCTTCTCTGATGTTCTCTGGAGGCTTTTGAATCTTCCTTAAGTAAAATCCTATGCATACATACAGATGGACTTATACCTTTTAGATCAGAGATATTATAACCTAAAGTTGAGTGATATTTTCGCAAAACATCTAACAATTGGTTTGTTTCTTCTTGGTTTAAGGTAGCACTGACTATAACTAGACGACTCATTCCTTCATCTAGAAACTCATATCTTATATTCTTGGGTAGTTCTTTAAGTTCTAAAGTTGGTTTTTTAGGGCATGGTATAGGATCTGGAGTAAGGGCTAAACATTCGTGAAGGTTATCATCAATCTAGGATTCCATCTTTCCAAATCCATCATCTCCCCTTATAAGGGTTGAATGTAGCTTGATTGTTTCTGTGGGTTCTTCTTGATCTAGTTCCCTAACCCATTCACCAATGATGCCTATGGCATAACATGCATCTCCTATTGCTGGTGCCATAAGAAATTTTGAAAGAATAAATTCTATCTTTTCATCACCTACTTAAAAAGTCAACTTTCCTCTCTTGCATCTATTATGGCTCCTACAGTTGATAAGAAAGGTCTACCTAAGAGGATTGGGATATCATCATCTTCTTTTATGTTCATGACAACAAAACCAGTGGGGATATACAATATGCCCATCCTAATTGGGACGTCTTCTAATATGCGGGTTGGACATTTAACAGATCTATCGGCTATTAAAGAGACATCTTAGTAGGTTGCAATTATCCTAAGTTTAATCTCTCACAAACTGCCAGAGACATTAAGATCACACTAGCTCCTAAGTCCAGGAATGCTTTGTCGACCATGTGATTTCCTAAAACACAAGGTAGGGAAAAGTTTCTAGATCCTTTCTCTTTCTTAGCAAGTTTATTTTTGGAAATAGAATTGCATTCCAAGGGTTTGGGATCGTCAAGCCTATGTTTGTTGGTTAGGATGTCTTTGAGGAATTTAGCATATGATTGTATCTGGGTGATGGCTTTGGTGAAAGGAATCTCTACATGGAGTTTCTCTATTTTTTAATGAATTTTTGATATTGGTTGTTAATTTTAGTTTACTTAAGTCTTTTCGGATATGGTATTGGTTGTTTGTATGGCGGGGGTGGTACATAAGTTTTATCTATGGATTCTCCTTTTTCTTTATCTTTATGTTTTTCAGATTCCACTGGTTTCTCTACTTCGTCCGTAGGCACAACACATTTCTTAGAAGTTTTGGATTCATTCAATGCTGGGTTGATAGGTTCATCGTAAGCAGTCCCACATCGTAAGGTAATGGCATTGGCTTGTCCTCAAGGGTTTGGTTGAGGTTGTCCAGGAAATTTCCCTCCAAGCTTAGTTTGGGGGGCTTGTTCGAAAGCTACTTGAGAGATCTGGGTTTCAAACATTTTATTGTGGTTGACTATTTGGTAAGCCTTGATTCCTAATTGTGTGATTAATTAATTTACATAAATGTTTTGATTTAGGAATTCTTTGTTTTGGTGGGTTTGGTCCGAAATGAAATTTTCCTAATTTTCTCTACGCTCCGCTTTGGGGTACAACTTGCATAGGTTGGTTTTATCTTTGGGCTTGAAAACCTGATTTTCTCGGAGGTGCTGAGTTTTAGATAGGATTATTGTTTTTATAGGAGAAGATTGGGTGATTCCACCATCCAGGGTTGTAAGTATTTGAAAATGGGTTTCCTTGGGCATAGTTGACTTGGTATGTGCTTGTTTCATTCAATAGATTGCATTTAGCTGATTGGTTCCCTTTGGTTCCACAAATTTCACATTCCGGGTGGACTGCTGCTACAGTAGCTGGGTTTGAAGACATATGTTCAACTTTAAGGGCTAAAGTGTCCATTTTAGCTTGCATAATGTCTATAGAACTTATCTCATGTATTCCTCCTTGGGTCTCTTTCTTCTCTATCAATGCTTGTTTAGTTCGCCATTGATAATGGTTTTGGGCCATATCTTCGATAAGAGTACACGCTTCAAGGTAGGGTTTCTTCATCAATGCACCGTCAGCGGAAGCATCGATGGTCGTCTTAGTGTTATAAATGAGTCAATTATAGAAGGTATGAATGATTAACCATTGTTCTAGGACATGGTGTGGACAAGCTCTTAATATGTCTTTATATCTCTCCCAAGATTCAAAAAAGATTCTCCTTGGTTTTGAGTAAGTCTGGTGATCTAATTTCAAAGGATAGCAGTCTTACTCGGGGGAAAATATTTGGCAAGGAACACTATCCTAAGGTCTTCCCAGGTTGTTATGGAATTGGATGGAAGTGAATCTAACCAAGAACGTGCTTTATCTCTGAGGTAGAAAGGGAGTAGTCTTAAACGAGTTGCCTCAGGTGTAGCTCTGTTGGTTTTAAAGTGTCATCTAATTCGATAAAGACTTTTAAATGCTGATTTGGGTTCTCTGTAGCGAGAACCATGGATTGGTTTTGTTGTACTAATTGTAATAGAGAGGGGTTTTGTTCAAAATTGTTAGTAGGAATAACAGGGTTTAATATACTAGAATTAGGTTCCTCGTCAGAGGGTTGGGAGAATTCCTTAAGGGGTCTTTGGTTATGTTCTTCGGCCATAGCTCTCCTAACTCTTTGGAGTAAGATATGTGCGTAGGTGTAAAGTTTGGGTTCTGCTAAAGGATGTAATGAACTTTTGGTGCTATGAGTTCTTCGCATTTATCGGCTTAATAAAGCCTTAGTCTAGACAGTTTAACAGCAAGGTACGAAACTTGATGTAATTGGTCCCCGGCAACGGTGCTAAAAACTTGATGCATGGTTTTCACAAGTATACGAAATGCGTCAGGTTAATATAAAAGATTATCGATCCCACAGAGACCAAACATCAATCTATCGATTTCTGTTGTTACAATGTTTATCAAAGGTAAAACAGTTCAGGGGTTTATGAGTACACAGTTAAAGTATAGTACGAAGATATAAATTCAGATAAAAACAACAGGCTTGAATGTAATTCACATAGTCTGATAATATTCCAAATGCTTATAAATAGAACTACTTATAGGGAAATGTTTTCTACTCATGAAAAGAAACAATTTAACATGAACTGTCACTTTTGCATATTCAGAATTGAGTTTATTATTTAATCAATCCCTCTTATTGTCACTTATAAAAAGGCGTGCATTTCCTTAAAGTAATAAACTTATTTTTAAGAAATATAGTTTCTTGACTTAGTTGAAAAGTAATTTTTACTTGGAACTTCTAATCAAAAGAGGACTAGACCTTTAAACCCATAAACGCGTCTGAAAATAGTTTTGAAAACATTTTTTTAAAAGCGTTAAAGGATTCCTACTTAATTGAACAAAGTGCTTTCGCTTCCTTTGAACAACTAAGACTACCCAAGTTTAACTGAAGTTTGGATAACTTTCGATCTTACTTAAAAAAAATAAAGTGCAGAAAACTTGTGTTAAAAACCAAAACAGCCCTTAATTATATCTATAGACAAATTATATGGATCATTAATTTAACTATGATCCTTAAATTCTAACCTATAAAATTTATCCAGAAATGGAAATGTAAACAGACATGTTAAAATAGATCATGTTAAAGTATATTCTTAATGTAAAAAGGCTTTAAAAGACAAGTAAATAAAGCAAGTAAATAAGTGCAAGACAAGGAAATAAACAAAGTAAAGTGAGTGCGCTGAAATAAAAAAAGTAAAGCGAGTGCGATGAAATAAATAAAGTAAAGCGAGTGCAATGAAATAAATAAAGTAAACCTAGACTTGTAAATAAAAACTTGCTCCAAATAAGAGGCTTTAAATCGGGTACAACTGGAAATAAATGCGACTGGAAATGAAAATGGTGGCAGGATTAACTTCTACCAAAGTGCTCCAAACTCGATTACAGGATTACAAAGTACAATATTTGAAAGCGTGTACAGTATGTGCTTTCTAACAAAACAGTATCATACAAGTGATGTTTTACACAAATGAATTTTTGTAAGATGAAGGTAATGAAGATATCTCATTTTTAGTGCGTAGCAAAATTGTAAACGATTTATCCTTCAAGTCTTGTATATATAGGAAACGCATGTGGGAGCTTTTGGAATGTTGATAAATAATAATTAAAGAGCTTTCCAAATAGCGAGATTATTGTCCCCTTTTAGTCGTTACTTTTGAATAGCCAGAAGTGAAATGTAACGCTTCAGAACAAGCTTGCTTCAAAACATGAATGTTATAGTTAGGACTCCTTTACTTCTTTCTAGAACTAAATGAATCAGAATAACAGAGTTCCTCTTTGCAGCATTTAGGCACTCAGAAGATGCAGAGTTTGAACAACGATCTAACTCATCTTCTGTGCTTCTTCCATCGGAACTTCTCTGTAAAACAAAATACTTATTTAGGGAGCATAATTGTTCTTTGAGTGCTTGTTATGATCAAAACTCTTACAGGGGTTGTAGAATCAAACTATTTTCTAACAATCTCCCCCTTTTTTATAATGAAAAAAACTTGGATATTTTGATATAAACTTAAAGAACATAAAGCATTTAAGGTATCCCCATGAGTTGGATACTCAAATAGAGAAGAAATACTTTCTGAAGATTGTTCTGATCAGAGTTTTGGAGAAATAGATTTTAGATGCATCCACGTCTGTCCTTAACAAAGTTTGTTCCTATTTTCATTTCAGAAAAAAAAACAATAGAAGTATGATATTCAAAATATTTGAGACTGAGTCTCGATACTGTTATATTCGAAATATCTTACGTTCTCCCCCTTTTTTTGTCAAGAATCAAAAAGCAATTAAAACACTTTAGACAATAAAAGGATTGTTGTATTCGAAAAGATTCCAATAAAAACACATTCTGAAGGAAACAAATAAAAAGAACACAATGAAGACAACAAATTTCAAAACTATGTTTAAGGTGATGGAAGTCGTGTGAACAGGGCTTCCAATAAACTCTTAATCTGATTACTTTATTCTTCTTGTTTTCCAAGCACCCCCTTGATTTCCTTACACGTATCATCCTGCTTGTCTAGCCTTTCCTTAAACAAAACATTCTCTTTGTTCAACTCCTCTAGAGTTTGCAGCACAAGAGATGTAGAGGGGATATCAGTATAA
The DNA here is from genome assembly GCA_948472305.1 of Vicia faba. NCBI lineage: Eukaryota > Viridiplantae > Streptophyta > Magnoliopsida > Fabales > Fabaceae > Vicia > Vicia faba. Next base: position 1,435,160,365 of record OX451737.1, on the reverse strand, counting down.
GGTACCACTTATTCAGAGAAAGCTGCGGCTGATTCTGACTCAGGAGCTTCTTCAACTTCCTTGCCTTTGTCTTTAAAACTAACTAGAGGACGAGGGTCAGAGGATGGTTTATTACATTCAATTGGCTGATGATCTTCCCAAGGGAAATTGTACAATAGAAGTAGTGGCTTCTTTTCCCAGTGACGCAGAACTTGATCCTTGAAGACATTCAGATGATCACAAAAGTTCTATTGAGCAATTTCATAACTCAGCTCCTTGAGTTTCAAATATTCAGAGTCGAACAATTTTCTAAACTTGTTCTAATGAGTATCATAAGCAGCAGGATTAATATTCTCCAAGGAAGCTAACACCAGAGAGTAAACCTATTCCTGTATTTCTATTTCAAAAATCTGCAAGGATTTACCAACATCTGCTTTGGAGATTTTTTGGTTTTGGTTTTGGTACGATAATTTTTTGAGAGCTTGTGACAAGATTGTTCGAAGCTTCTAAGTCTATAACTGTTCGAAAGGGATCTTCTGGGTGGTTGTTTGGAGAGGGAGAGTAAAAAATAACAACGAGTGAATGTGGCGAGTTTGGTGGAGTGGATTGATAAGGAGATATAATATCTGGGATGGAGAGGTTCTGTGAGGAAGTTGAGGGAATTGTGGGTGGTTGAGAGACCATGAGAGGGCAGGTGATTCCAGGAATGGATGTTGTGATATCAGAGTCAATGTTTGGATTTTCTATGTGGGGAATTTCAAACAGCGAATTAAATTGATCAATATCAGAAAGAACTTGTGTAAGTTCTGCTTGATTTTGGTCAAGAAGGGCAGAATGTGGATTGTTCATAAGGTTATCTAGTGATAGTGAGATGTCAAAGTCAATTTCAAAGTCATCAAAGGTTTGAGGCGATGAATATTTTGTGGGTTTTGTAGAAGAAGGGTTTTCAGATGTTGATATCAGTACTGATTCAATAATAGAAATAAAAGATGGATTACTTTTCTTTTTGGCAGCCTTAGGAGTCTTTTGAGAAGTTCCTCTCCAGCAACTTTCCTTTTCCTTGATTTTCTGGGAGCAACTTCCAGAGGTTGTTGTCTCATATCAGGAATGTTCACTTCTAGATTTGTCTCGTCCCTCTTACAAGCATCCAGATACCTGAGAATAATATTTGGAGAAGCATTTGTTTGAGAGAAGAGAGGAAAATCCTTCAGAGGTACTCTTCTAGTGGTAATGACTTCCTTGGTTTTTACTGTTGGGTCCTTCTTGATGGTCTCAATAATCTTCATCTTCTTCAGATTCTTTATGTTGAGAGGTTTACCAGCACAAGCTTCCAAAGTGCTGACTTGTTGAGCCTCAGTCAAATGTTCTATCAGTTTGTTTTTTGTCAGAATATCTGAGATGAGTCTACCCAAAGGGATCCAATATCTCTTTGTTATTTCTTCTTCTCTTGTCTCTTTGACACTAGTCTTCAGATGATGAAACAAGAGATGAGGAAGATTAACCTTTGCTTTTGTGGCTATGAAGTACAGAAGATACTACTGATCAATATTGATGTAGTCTTGAAAACTTGTGGGTTTTCTGTGATTGATGCAATCCATAATGATTTTTGACCAAATTTCGTGGTAGTCTTTCACATCCTTGATTTTGTTGGATGGTTGGCCAAAAGTAAAAATTTCTTTTGAAATCATTATTAGATCAGAGCTTTTGTCATCCATATTGCTGCAACAAATACCGCCATCGTCGTGACCTATCATTTTCCCAATGATATCTTCAGAGATTACTATTTTCTTTCCCATCCTTAAAAAAGTGACTTGATGATTTGAAGTTGTACTGTGAATCCATAATTCTTTAACAAGTCTCGGAAAAAGTGGACCCAGTAGACGATCAAAGTACTTGTTCCATCCTTGGAACTCAACATCCGGTGTTAAATCGTATCCATTTTCTTTCATGCTGACAAAGTCTACAATAAGCTCACTCAAAAATCCCAGTGAATCAATGGGAGTTAGGAGAGTTCTTGAGGGTTCTTCGTACCTTTCTGCTGTTGAGGAAGAAGATTCAGGAATGTTTTGAGAGCTTTGAGCAAGTTATTGTGAGGAAGCCATTGTTCACACAGACTCTTTAGAGTTTTTTGAAATATTGAGCAAAATTAAGAGAGAAAAAGGAATTGAAAATGGAAAAGTGATAGTGAAAGTGAGCAACGTATATATAGGCTAATAGGAGATTTAATTAACAAGAAAGGGTTAACAAATTATTACTAGCATTAATGATTCCTGAAAAGAGGTATGGCGTAAAGATATGAAATAATTATCAATATGATACGAGTCTCAATGTAACAAAACAATGTTTAAGTCACTTCAAAATTTGAAAACGTGTTTAGCCTTAGAAGAAAACCTTGCGTGGAGTTGACAAATATTGATATTGTGAACTTCATGCTTCTATCTTATAAATGAAACATTTGGAGATTGTTCAGATCTTCTTAGATAGATCCTGATACAACTTTCCTTCTTACTTCTGAAGAATTATTGATCAGATGTTCACAAAAAAAATAAAGACATAAAGTTCTGAGATTTAAGATATATAAAAACAGAATTATCATTCTTGGTATAACTTCATGCTGAGATGTTTCAGAATGGAGTTAAATCTATCTTCAGAAAGGGGTTTAGTGAAAACATCAGACCATTGATGGTCTGTGTCTATAAATTTTAATGAAAGAATTCCTTTTGGAATATAGTCCCCAATAAAATAATGTTTTATTTCTATATGCTTAGCCCTAGAATGTAAAATGGGATTCTTAGAAAGACATATAGAAGAAGTATTGTCACAGAGGATAGGAATGTTACTATCATATATGTTGAAGTCTTTAAGTTGGCTTTTCATCTAGAGCATTTGTGTGTTGCACCCAGCTGCTGCTATATAATCAGCTCCAGTAGTTGATAATGCAATGGTGGATTTCCTCTTGTTGGACCACGAGATTATATTTTCTCTCAGAAATTGGCAGCTTCCATAAGTACTTTTTCTTTTTGTTCTCTGTAGATCTTTTGTTCTACCTTCTTACATACTTCTTCCTTTTCCAGAATGCATGTGGGATGCATGGGAGTTTTGGATGGCTTACATTCTAACAAGTCAAATTTCTTCAGAAGTTCTTTGACATACTTGTTTTGATGTATGTATACACTTAGCAAATTCTTTTCCCAAAGAGGCTTTAGTAGATCCAAAGATAATATCATCTACGAAAATTTAACAAACTAGAATGTCGTTTTTAAATAGTTTACAGAATAAAGTTGTTTCCACCTCCCCTCTGGTAAAATCATTTTCTAACAGAAAACTACTTAGTCTTTCATACCATACTCTGGGAGCTTGTTTCAGACCATATAGTGATTTCTTTAGTTTATAGACATATTCTGAATGTTTTGAATTTTCAAAGCCAGGGGGTTGGTGCACATAAACTTCTTCATCAATTTAAACTTTTAAAAATTCACTTTTAAGATCCATTTAATAAAGAGTGATGCCATTATTTACTGCTAAAGAAATTAAAAGTATGATAGAATTCTAACTTGACGACTGAAGCAAAGGTTTCTGTATAGTTTATCCCTTCTTGTTGACTATAACCTTGTGCCACCATTTGTGCTTTGTTTCTGATGACTTATCGTTGTTCATTTAGTTTGTTTCTGAATATCCATTTGGTTACATTGATGTTAAACCCTTTTGGTTTAGGAACTAGATCCCACATATCGTTTCTGGTGAATTGCTTTAATTCTTCCTGCATTTCAAGTATCCAGTCATTGTCCAGAAGGGCTTGTCAATGGAAGTTGGCTCAATCAGAGACATTAATCCCATGAGGGATTCATCAGAATTTCTGAATGTAGATCATGTTCTGATTGGGTCTTCTTTCTTTCCAAGAATCTTTTTTTTTATGAGCTAAATTGCTTCTGGATTGTCTTTTCTAGAAAGGCTCTTAAGATGTTGCTGTAATGTTTGTGACAGCTTCTTCTACAATTGATTATAATTCTTTGTGAGAAACTTCTGATGCAGTGTCTTCAGTACATGTAAATTGGAGTTCTATATCTGCAAAAAATTTACCCTGCTTTGACTTTTTAGAGCCAAGCTTATAATCAAATATGACACTGATGGACTCTTCTACAATCCATGTTTCTGTGTTATATACTTTATAGCCTTTTAAGCGTTCAGAGTATCCTAATAGGAGACACTTTTATACTTTAGAGTCAAACTTGTTCAGATGTTCTTTAGTGTTCAGAATAAAACAAGTACATCCAAATGGATGAAAATAAGAAATGTGAGGCTTTCTGTTCTTCCACGGTTCATATGGAGATTCTATTCTGAATGTAACACGCTGTGATAATTGCTTCTGCCCAGAATTTCATAACAATGTTAGTCTCGTTGATCATGGTTTTGGCTATTTCTTGTAAAGTTCTATACTTTCGTTCTACAAATCCGTTTTATTGAGGAGTTCTAGGACAAGAGAAATCAAGAGAGATGTCATTTTCATAAAAAAATAGTTCAAATTTTTTGTTTTCAAATTCCCCACCATGATCACTTTTGACTTTAACAATTCTAAGATCTTTTTCGTTTTGGACTTGGTTACAGAAGGCAGAGAATAAAGAATGTGACTAGTCCTTGTGTCTTAAGAACTTTACCCATGTCCATCTGTTATAGTCATCTACGATCACTAATATATACTTCTTGCCACTAATGGATGCATTTTTTGATGGTCCAAATAAATCCATATGCAAAAGTTCTAATGGTCTAGAGGTAGAAACAACATTTTTTGAAAGAAGGTTTTGTAAACTTGCCTTTTTTACATGCTTCACACAGAGCATCTGAGTTAAATTTCAAGTTAGGAAGTCCTCTGACCAGATTGATTTTGTTAATCTAAGATACTCTTCTCATACTAACATGCCCTAATCTTTTGTGCCAGACCCATTGCTCATCATTAACAGACAATAGGCATTTTACATTCTGACTTTTTAGTTCATAAAGTTTTATTTTGTAAATGTTGTTCTTTCTCTTTCCATTAAAGAGGACATATCCATCTTTTTGACTAACTTCTTTATAGGACTTTTGATTCAAGATTATATCATAACCGTTATCACTTAATTGACTTATGGATAACTGGTTATGCATTAATCCATCTACTAACATAACATTAGTTATAGAATGAAGTGTATCGTTACCAATGGTTCTAGAACCAATAATCTTCCCTTTCTGATTGCCTTTAAAACCTAAGTAGCCTCCAGATTTAAGTTCCAGGCTTTGGAACATATGCTTTCTTCTCGTCATGTGTCGAGAGCATCCAGAGTCAAGGTACCAAGATTGGTGTTTCAAAGTTGTTGTTAAAGACATCTGCAACATAGACAATTTTGTCCTTAGGTACCAATATCTTTTGGGTCCTTGTTTGTTTGAGTTACCAAAACTTTGTTCTAATTTTGGTTTAGCAGAAAAAGAATTACTAGTATACTTTATGTCATGTTCGTGCCCATAAGTGAAGTGAGAATAAAGGGGTGTGTGTTTTATAACTATATCCTTAACCTTTTTAGGTTGAGATACTTTACCCTTGTATCCTATTCCTTTTCTGCCATTTATGCTAACTCCATAGATCATTGAAGCCATCTTGCTTTTGTCTATGTTTTTAGCAAGAAATTTTTGAAAGCTATGATCATATTCCTTTATGATCTTATCAGAACTACTAGGAACTTATAAGATAGTTTCTTTCTGAGCCTTTTGTAGTTTAGAAATTGTTTCTTTAAGCTCAGAGTTTTCTGATCTCAATTTCTTAGTTTCTTTAGAGTCAGAAAATAGATCATTTTTCAGGTTCTTGTTTATGACTCGAAGTTGCTGATATCTTTCAAGAATTTCTGACCGACTTTCTTCTAATTGAGATCTAGAAAAGTTGGAGAATACCTCTTTTTCCTCTGAGTCTGATTCTGATCCAGATGATCCAGTTTTATCTGATATGTTAGCCATTAGGGCTATGTTGTCTCTGTCATCTTCTAATTCTGTTTCAGCTTCAAAAGAGTCTAAGTCATCCCATGTTGCCATGAGGCTTTTCTTCTTTTATTTAAAGAACTTCTTTTTGGGTTTATCTTTTTGAATATTTGGACAATCGCTCTTGTAATGACCTTGTTCATTGCATTCGTAGCAAACAATGTCTATGTTACTTGATTTTCTGTATCTAGAAGATGGTTCAGAGTGATTCCCTGTTCTTTTGGAAGTTCTGAACTTCCTCTCCCTGTGCTTCCACAGCTGATTGACTCTTCTAGAGAGAAGATACAGTTCTTCTTCTTCTAATGAGGATCCACCAGAGTTTTCTTCTTTTGCCTGCAAAAATTTCGGTTCATATTTTTGTTAGATTTAAGAGCTAAATACATACCTTGCTTCTAGGGCTCATAATCTTCTAACTATATCTCATGACTTCTCAGGGAGAAGACAAGTTCTTCGAGAGAGATTTTGTTCAGATCTTTGGCCAGTTTAAGAGAGGTGACCATGAGTCTCCATTTCTTGGGTAAACTTCTGATGATCTTCTTTACATGATCAGTAGTTGAGTACCCTTTATCCATAACTTTTAGCCCAGCAACCAGGATTTGAAATCTTGAGAACATTGTTTCAATGGTTTCATCTTCTTCCATTTTTAAAGCTTCATACTTTTGAATGAGAGCAAGAGCTTTAGTTTGTTTGACTTGCATGTTTCCTTCATGTGTCATTCTCAAGGAGTCAAACATGTGTTTTTCTGACTCTCTGTTTGTGATCTTCTCATACTCTGTGCATGAGATAGCACTCAAGAGAATAGTTTTGGCCTTGTGATGATTTTTTAATTCTCTCTTTTAATGATTTGTCATTCTTTTTCAGTCAATTGTCTGTCCACTTTCATCAATAGGATGTATGTACCCATCAGTCACCATATCCAAGAGATAAGCGTCATGAGCTAGTAAGAAGCTTTTGATTCTTTCTTTCCAGTAATTCAAGTTCTCTCCATCAAATATTGGAGGTTTGCCGTTGATTCTATCTTTGTCATCATGATAATCATTGTTGATGTTCTGACTTGGTCCCACCATAGTGTTTTTCTTGCTTGGAACTTTTTCTAACACGGTTAAGTGTTTATACTCAGAACAATGCGCTCTGATGCCAATTGAAGAATGGAAAAACACAAGAAGGGGGGGTTTGAATTTGGGTTTTTAAAAACTTAAGGCAAAAGACATGTTGGTTATCCTAGTTTGTTTGAACTCAAACTACTCCAGTCCACCCGCCAAGGTGATTTATCCTCTCTCAAGTGAGGTCTTAATCCACTAATCAAACATGATTACATAATCACAATGGCAACTGTCAATATCTTCTTGAGTCTAAACCACAACCCGATTTTCTCAAGGAATTACAAAGTACAATATTTGAAAGCATGTACAATATGTCTTTTATAACAAAATAGTATCACAGAAGTGATGTTTTACACAAATGATATTTTGTAAGATGAAGGTAATAAAGATATTTCGTTTTTAGTGCGCAGCAAAATCGTAAACTATTTCTCCTTCAAGTCTTGTATATACAGGCAACGCATGTGGGAGCTTTTGGAATATTGATAAACAGTAATTAAATAGCTTTCCAAATAGATAGATTCTTGTCCCCTTTTAGCAGTTACTTTTGAATAGCCAGAAAGTGTAATGTAACGCTTCAGAATATGCTTGCTTCAGAGCGTGAATGTTACGTTAGGAATCCTTTACTTCTTTCTAGAACTGAATGAATCAAAATAACAGAGTTCTTGTTTCTAGCGTTTAGGCACTCAGAAAATGCAGCTTTAGAGCTTCTTTATAAAAGATATATTGAATAAGAGTTTGAAATAACAATCTAACTCGACTTCTGTGCTTCTTCCATCATAACTTCTCTGCAAAACAAAATACTTATTTAGGGAGCATAATTGTTCTTTGAGTGTTTGTTATCATCAAAACTCTTACAAGGGTTGTAGAATAAAACTATGTTCTAACACTCACTCCAGCGGACATACGATGGCTAAGAAGATTCTGAGAGTGGGTTATTATTGGTCAACTATGGAAACTGATTGCCATCACCACTCTAGAACCTGCCACAAATGCCAGATCTATGCTGAAAAAGTACACGTGCCTCCAGTTCCTCTGAATTTCTTGACTGCTCCTTGGCCATTTTCAATATGGGGTATTGATATGATTGGAGAGATTAAGCTTACGGCTTCTAATGGGCACTATTTCATCCTGGTCTCTATTGATTATTTCATGAAGTGGGTTGAAGCAGCCTCGTTTGCCTCTGTCACCAAGAATATTGTTGCTCGATTCATTAAACATAATCTTATATGTCAGTATGGCATCCCCAAAAGGATTATCACCGAAAATGGTACTAATATTAACAATACTATAATCACAGAACTTTGCATGCAGTTCAAGATTAAGCATCATAATTCTTCTTTGTATCGACCGAAGATGAACTGCACAGTGGAAGCCGCCAATAAGAACATCAAGAAAATTATACAGAAGATGACGATTACGTATAAAGACGGGCATGAGATGTTACCATTTTCTCTTCATGGCTACCGCACCTCCGTACAAACATCAATTAGGGCAACCCCATTCTCTCTAGTCTACGGTATGGAAGATGTCCTACCTGTCGAAGTTTAGATACCTTCTTTAAGGATTATGAAAGATGCATATTTAGATGGAGACGAGTGGATTCAGACTAGGATGGACCATTTAAATTTGGTGGACGAGAACAAGCTTGCGGTTGTTTGTCATGTCCAGATGTACCAGAAGCGTATAATAAAAAAATTCAAGAAGAAATTCAAGCATCAGGTATATCAAGCTGGTGACTTGGTAATAAAGTGCATCATCCTACCACAAGGTAATCTCAGGGGAAAATGGACTCCCACCTATGAAGGGTCATTTGTAATCAAGAAGATATTTTCTAGAGGTGCTATGATACTCACCACCATGGACGGTGCTGATTTTCCGCACCGTATAAATGCAGACATAGACAAAAGATACTACGCATGAAAATGACTCGCTAGGTTAACTGGCCTAAGCAAAAATGAGGGAATCCCGGCGAACCAAAAGGGTTCGGGAAAAAATCAGGGATATATATAAAGAGTGTACACCTGGAAAATCGAAAACCTGAAAAGGCAGATTGGGCAAAAAAGGGTATCCTGGTTGGTTGCAAACCTAAATGGAGGTCCAGGAAAAAGTTAGGGATTAAAGCATACGACTATGCCCTGTTGGATCATCTACTTACAACAAGCTTTATTACCAACATCAAGTTCAAATGGTACAGTCAACTTTTTCTAACAACGAGGAATGAGATGCTCGAAGACATAGGGGAAATAGCAGAGTTGAAACCCGATGGGATCATTTACACATATCTATATGTTTTGCTTTACTTTTCAATTTTACGACGATTACCTCTTACTAGGATTTATGTCTCTTTGTACAAAATCGTATGTTTATAGGAAAATTATCAATACAAGTCAATTTTAAAATTCAAATTTGTTTCACTTTTTTATTTGTTTGTAAAAACGTCCAATGACTAAATTGATTGAACAAATGCATATGAATATGACTACTGTTGACAAATATATGCATAAGAACAAGAATAAGCATTTACTAAAGACTCTAGGAGTTGGGATAACGTCCAAGTCATCCACAAATACCTATAGAGCAAAATTGTGTGGGATTATCCCCCGAGTTACCTTTATAAGCTCATCCCAGACGGAGATACATTCCCACGGAAGTCTAATATGTCTTCAAGACAAGAAATTGGGGCATCTCTCATCCATTAACCTAACAATACTCCCCAGTAGCTCTCCTAGCAGATAAAGGAGGTTGATCATTTCTCCAGCATATAGTGGAAGCCTCCTCCTCGTAGCCAACTGAATCCCGATCCCCACCAGAGAATTACTTCCTCAATAAAATTCACAAGAATTTAGTTCCCCGGCTGAGTTCATTTCTCCAACAGTGTGGAATTTCCTACATAATTATCTTCTCTAGTAAGGCTTATTTTTTCAACAGAGTATATGTCTTCAGCGGGGTCTATTTCCCCAGTTGGGTTTATTTCACCAACCTAATTTAATTTCCAAAGCAAGATTCATTTCTCCGACTACTGCAAATCACCAAAAAATTCTCTTCTCCAGCAAAATATAGTCAAGGCTACTATCCCTAGAAAGTTACTACGAAATCTAAAACCGGGACAGATATCAATTTTGTCCTCCCCAAACGAGTGACGTCCATATTTAAAACTTGGTCATACAGAACCTCTGAAGGTTATTCATATCTTTTATCCCCAGTCAAGGTATGTAAGAACTAAAATACCCAGTAGAGCGATGAACAACCGAGGTCCCAGAACTCTTTTATCCCTAAACAGAAGTCAAACATTCCCAATGGAATAAACTCAAAACAAAAAGCAGGAATCCCCGGCGGGGACATTCTAAATAATATTTAAGATTCATATCCTTCATCCCTAGCGGCAGTCAAGGATTTATTTTCCCCAGCAAAGATGTTATACGAAGCTACCGATGCGCCTCAATGACAGCTCACATCCATACATCATTTATAAGTATCATAGCATATGCATACGAAACACATATAACACTCTCATTTACTTTGAGAACATCATTACCAAATGCATTACATACATCATGACATTTCATAAAGACTAACTTTATCATTTCAGGTAAAGTTCACAAACAAACGACTATCATCAACAATCCTCAAACAAGTCAGAGATTAATTCCCGAAACAGGATGGGGAAACTATCTATATGACCAGGTCAGAGATTAATTCTCGAAACAAGACGGGGCAACCATCTGTACGACTAGGCGGATTGAATTCTTGAAACAAGACGGGTTTTCCAAAAGAAAGAAGGTCCTAGATTAACTACTGAAATAGGACAAGGAAACTATCTATATGACCGTTCAAAGAATATTTCCCGGAACAGGACGGGGAAACTATCTATGTAGCGAGGTGGTATGAATTCCCGAAAAAGGGTGGGTTTACCAAATAAAACATACTGTAGATTAATTCCTGAAACAGGACAAGGCGACTAAATTCTTACAAGCATTTCCATCAGAGACTGAATTCTGACAAGCACTTCCATCAGAGACTAAATCTGACAAGCAGCTACATAATCACCATCCCTAGAGGTTCATTCTGGAAAGCATTCATCAAGATACAGTTAAAGCATAGACTATTTTGATACTTCTATCAACAATTAATTTGGATGGAATCTATAAGCCCATCTTTGAATAAATTCTATCATCTCTCTGAATGGAATCTTTAAGCCCATTCAGGCAATACTATCAACCAACAATGTCACTTTATGCATCGGCGAGTGCAAATTTCTGGGCATTTAAGTGTTCAATCATCTTATTATATGTTTTACAAGGAAGATTATATTTCTAAGGCCTCAAATGGATTTCATGGTATCTTATATGTCTCCAAGAACTCTCATACCAAGTTTTATGCCTTGCATCAAAAGTTTTCTCAGTCAATTGCTCAGATGACTAAAAATCAACCGTATTCGGTAAGAAGTCAATTATGGTCAACATACAGTCAAACCTCAAGATTTTTGGTTAACATTAATATTTTGAAGTCACATTCATCATTAGATCAAGGTTTGATCATGAATCATCAAGAAAAACTCTCAAATCCTCAAAAGTCAAAAGTTGCCAAATTAGGGTTTTTCTTAGGAGAAGTCAGCTCAACTTTGACCAAGCATAAATTTCACATGCTTCATCAAATTTACCTTAACCAAAGAACATTTTGAAGGAAATTCAATTCTCTAAAACATTTACCTCTCTAATCTCAAGTCCAAAAAATTCTTCATTCTAGAGATATGAGCCAATACATTATAGGTCATTTCAAAAGTCGACAAAAAGACACTTTTTGTGAAGGCAACTTACATCAAGATAAAGTCTTCAAATGCAAAAATGGTCAACATAGATATTGTAGAGGACATATTGAGCCTTCCAAAAAGTAAAATATCACTTTAAAGTGATGAAACTTGAGAGAGTTATGACCAGTACAAGTTGGGAAATTTTGAACAAATGCATGAAGTTCAAATTGAGCAAAGTTGATTTTTTGGGCTAATGGGCTATTGTTTCAGAGTTCAACCGTGTTCTACACTCCATGTGCACCTCAAGACTTGTTCACACACCTCTCTTTGATTTATTTTATTTTATTTTTGATTTTTATTCATTTAAAGGTCAAAATAAAACAAAAAATAAGATCAAGGCTTGTTACAAGAGTTCAAGCCCAACATTTGACCTAAATTCTCTTCTATATATTACATGCATTCAGACAAGACAAGGCGCGAAAAAACCCTTACAAGATCCATATTCCAAAATTCCAAAAGTTGTCAAAATTAGGGCAAGAGCAAAGCCTTGTCTCCAACCTCTTACAATCAATGTTAGGCCTTCCATCATCTCCTGAAGATCTCAGGAGGTTATCCCTTCCCTATTTGAAGCCTAAAGCATGCAGGAACACCACGTTTCATCCTCACTAGTTATGGTATTGTTTTTCAAATCCAAACTTTTAATTTATGCATTGTTAATTAACCTAATGTGTTTACATGTGTTCATATCCATCATTAGAAGGTTTGATGCATAACATGTAAGCTCTAACGTAGGAATAACAAAGTGTCATTGTTAGGGAACAATTATATCTTTTCTTCGAAACTCATAGTACGATTGGTTTCAGACCAAAACAATCTCACCATTGGATTCACGAGGGTTGATTTAAGGGGGTAGGGTCCCTTTGGATCACTAATATATATATATATATATATATATATATATATATATATATATATATATATATATATATATATATATATATATATATATATATATATATATATATATATATATATATATATATATATATATATATATATATATATATATATATATATATATATATATATATATATTTTGATTTGAATAAAGAAACATATGTATGGCCACCCAAGTGGTACAAGCGCGCGTGTTAAGGCATTACTGCACTAAGGCGTGGGTTTGATCTCTGTCTTTTGCAAAAATTTCTTTGTTTTTTCATATTTTTTGCAGGTTTCATATGTATTGCAACACGTTTGTATTCTTGACACCAACAAGTGTTTGGCGCAGTGGTAAAGAGGCGTGCTGGAGAGGCAGGGGGTGGGTTCAACGCCCACCCACAACATTCTTTTTCATTGATTTTTCACTAATCCTTATTATCTATTTTTTTCCAATTATTTTCTTTTTAGTTAATTAACCCTATTTATTTTAATTAACCTAATATTTTTTACAAACCCTAATTAAATTAGGTTTTAGGTTTTTAATCATCTTTTAAATTAACCTTTTACTAATTAAAATTAATTAATTTTTTATGTTTTATTAACCCTTTAATTTAATTAATTAACTTTTTTTGAAATTTTAAAATCAATTAGAATTTTTAGGGTTAATCATCATTAAAACTTTTTATCAATAAATCACCAAAAACAATTTCGTTTTCCTTTTTCGTAGTCTTCAATTAGAATAGTTTTCTTTTCTCGCATGTTTTATGATTATTGTAACTGCTCACAGTTTGTAATAGTAATTAGGGTTTTATTTTCCGTATTTTATTACCTATGTACCTCTCCCAAAGCCATGTAATAGTATAGGGTTTTATTTTCTACTTTTACTTTCCTCTTATTTACCGCTTTCCTATTTTTTACTGGTACTATAATAATTAGGTCATGTATGGAAAGCAAAAAAAAAAAATGGTAGAAAACCCTAATCTCAAAGAGGTGCATAACTGAAAACAATCACTTCGCACACGTGCACTTCTAGGGTAACCTCCCTTGATGCCTTCGTTAAAAACAGTCATGTCCCTTGAACATGTGGATGCTTTAGCACTGTCTCTCGAAATCAAAGATCGTAGTCCCTCGATGACCCTTTCAACATTGCTTTCGATAAATGATCTAGTCCCTTAACGATAAATTGCTAAAGCGTCCTCACAAGCTGCCTTCTATGACTGAATGATGACCCACGCATGTCCCTTCACATTCAATGATAGGGCTTCCTACTAGCTAATGGTAGGATAACAATATCTAAAGGAGGAGGAAAATTACAAGAAATACTTTGAGTAGGTGGAACGCTCCTAATCGCTTGCTCACAAACATTTCAAAAGAAAACATTTCTTCACCAACACTTTTCTAAAATATTTTCTAAAAACACTTTATACACATTTTCGGGGATAGATACGAGATTCATTACACAGTCTTGCTTTACATTGGTAAATTTTCAAAATATTTTTCAAACACACACAAAAAAGAAAATTTTCAAAGTGAGCTAAGAGATTAAGAGCCCGTAGATAACTACGGATGAAAAGGGTGCTAACACCTTCCCATTTCATCACCTACCCCCGAACTCAAAAAAATCTCAAGGTCTTTCCTATTCTTTTCACCCTTTCCTTATTGGATAAAAGAAAAGTCGATGGAGACTCTAGCTATCCGCACATTTGTGATAAAATACAAAACAAGTCAATTCTCCCACCGTATTATAGTTAGTCAAAAAAACTTAGTGTTTGATTGGTTAGAAGTTTTCAAATATATTATGTAATATGATAAAAAATATTTTTAATGCATGAAAAAAATAATTTAATACAATTAAAGTTTTTAAAAAATGAGTTAGTATTAAAAAAAAGAATTTGAATTAAAAAATAAACAATTTTAGAAATTATCAAAATAAATATATTAAATATATTAAATATTATAAATATTAATTGTAATATAAAATAAAATAAGTAAGTGAAATATAAAATATAAAAATAAAATTAATTTTAACAAAAATGCAGGGGGGTGCATTTTATTGGAGCTTAGTAATTATTAGGGGTGTAAACAACAGGGCCCTAAATTCAGATATTGGATTTAGGTCCAAATCGTGGGAAGGTGTCGTTTGACTAGGGTAGTAAAATTGTAGAGTGTGCTTAGGAACGGGCTTAAGCCCATAATCTTTTTTGAAGGCCAACACGCATGGGGGTGTTGATTTGGATGTAATAGCAAGTATTAGGGCCCAAGTCCAGATGTTGGACTTGGCCACTAGTGCAGGAGGGATGTATTTTTCAGCGTAGTAGCATAAATAAAAAACAGGGAGGTGTAATTAAGAATGGGCTTAGGCCCAAGGCTATGAAAATTGGCAGGTCTGTTGGACTGCGTGTAGGTGAGTGCATAGTGTTATCATGGGCACACGGGATCGGGACGTTAAATGAAGATCAAATGGTGGGAACGCGAGGGTGCATGATACGCATAACACATGGGATTGCGAGGGAGTTATTTTCTGTTTTTGCTGTATTATTTTCATTTCCTCATTTCGCTTATCTCTCTCTCTCTCTCTCTCTTGGTTTTTCTCTCTCTCATTTTCTCGATTTCTCTCTCTAACAACAAAACAACAACAACGACCCTAAAACATCAACGTCGTGAAAACCTAAAAGGCATCGACAAAACTTCAAGCCTCCTTAACCCCAAATCTAAACCTTCCCAAAATTTAAGATTCCCAAGGAAAAATCACGCAAAAATCACAGTAACATCATTCGGAAGAAATCGTCAAGCTAGGTGCAATACCAACCTCGTTTCGTCGTGATGCTTCTCGTTTAGATCTGATTTTCCCCTCTAACCTCTTATCCTTTCATTTTCAAAACAAAAAAATTGCTCTAGTTCAAAACAGAAATCCATCCCATTGTTCCACCATACAAACTCTTCCTCAAAGACTGTCCAAACATAACCAAAAAACAGTCCCTGTAGTGTTGTTCATCCCTATCCTCAAAACACCAAAAACATTACAGTACAGTCCAACTCAGTTCTAGCAGTCCAGAGAAGCTTCCTAAAGACTCACAAGGTTATCACATCATTTGGAAAAGCATTCAGATCTAAAGAAACCAGTGCAGCCCAAAGGTAAGTCCTCTTGACTTGATATCTTGTCATTACATCATTAACAAGTTATTGTTCTTTGAAGACAAGATGTAGTACTTTGTTATCCTGTTGAAATAGTCATATGCA
Source organism: Vicia faba (assembly GCA_948472305.1). Taxonomy (NCBI): domain Eukaryota; kingdom Viridiplantae; phylum Streptophyta; class Magnoliopsida; order Fabales; family Fabaceae; genus Vicia; species Vicia faba. The sequence goes on along the minus strand of OX451737.1, from coordinate 1,435,144,351 downwards.
CTTTGTTTAGGCTTATTCAATCATTTGTTGTTCATGTTTATCCATCATATGCCATAAGCTAACCTGTACATTCAGTAAAATAATGTTTAAGGCAGAAAAATGTAGCATGTATCGACATATATCCTCATGTGTCGACTCATCCTAGTGAAAAAACAGGGTATGAGTCGACACATAACCCCTATGCATCGACTCATACTAATTTCAAGTTACAAAACAGAAGTGGGAAAAGACTATGGGTCGACACATACGCGTTTCGCGTCGATGCAAGAAGGTGCATGAGTCGACACATCCCATTATGTGTCGACTCATATTGAGCAAATTTTGTTTTACAGGAGCGAAGAAAAGACTATGGGTCGACACATACGCATTTCGGATTGATGCAAGAAGGTGCATGAGTCGACACATCCCATTATGTGTCGACTCATACTGAGCAGATTTTGCTTTACAGGAGCAAGGAAAAGCTATATGTCGATACATAGCAGCATGGGTCGACACATAGCAGTTTAAAATGCATTTTTCCTTTTATTTTACACTGTTTTTACATTGTTTTCATCATCATTCGATATGGTTGTAATATTTCAGTCTCTACTTCATCCCCATTGTAAATTTGTACCCCCATCCCCCTAAAGTTATGTAATAGCTTAGGATTCATTTTCCGCATGTTTACCTGCTTTCATATATTGCTAGTAATTAGGATGTATGGCAAGATAAAATCAGCAAATAGATAACCTTTCAAATACAAGACAAAATGTACGCAAACTAACACACTTGCACACTAACACCTCTAGGGCAACCTCACTTTGTCGCCTTTCGGAAAAATAGTCATGTCCCTCGAGCATGGGCGTTTTAGCAAAGACCCTTCGATAAAAGATCGTAGTCCCTCGATGACCCTCGATGTTGCCTTTGGTAAACGATCTAGTCCCTAAAATGACATTGCTAAAGCGTTCCATATGTTGCCTTCTATGACTATATAAAACGTCCCAACTCCCATCCCTTCACATCCAACGATGGGGCTTCTTACCAAATCAATGGTAAGATAGTCACATCTAAAGGAGGAGGAAAAGCACATTTAAGACCTTTCGAGTAGGTAGATTCGCTCCTAGTTACTCGTTTGCTCACAACAAAAACATTTTTACCCACACTCTCATCTTTGAACAATTTTCGAAACAAACACTTTGTAGTAGTTCTTATAGAAACGAGAACCATTACGAAGTTCCATTTTCAAAATACTTTCAAAAACACATCTCACAAACACACTTTTGAACTATTTTCAAAACAAACACTTTTTAGGCGTTCTTATAGAAACAAGAACCATTACGAAGTTCAATTTTCAAAATACTTTCAAAAATCACCACCACGAGCACACATTCAAACAAAAGCAAGTTGATCTAGCGAGTAACTAAGAGCCCATGGAAAACCATGGAGGAAAAGGGTGATAATACCTTCCCTTTTCATAATCTACCTCCTGAACTCAAGAAAACATCTCTAAAGGTCTTTCCTGTGCTTTTTCACCTTTCCTTATTGGATAAAATAAAAGTCGGTGGCGAATCTTGCTAAACCGCAACATTTGCGACAAAACGCAAAACCTCAAGTCAGTTCTCCCACCGCATCACAGAACTGGCGACTCTGCTGGGGACATAAAACTAAAACGTGGGGTTACCTTAGGGTTAGATCACCTTTACTTGCTTTCATTGTTTGATTTGTATGCTTTACATTTTGGATCCTTGTTTGGGTTTGTTTTAAATCCTACACCCAGATTTGGGGGCACCTTTTAGGTAAGTAGCAATGAACTGTGAGGGAACTGTCCGGCGTATACCGACATGGTTGAAGCAGTAGCTACGTTGATGTTGCACTTTGGTTGGTACTGGTAACCCTTGAGTCGAATCAAGGAGAGTACGGGGCCGCCGCATGGTGTCGTGAAGCATCAACTGACTTTAGAACCCTAATTGAACCAACTTGGCCATTAGGACGTAGTGAGATAACCGGTTTCGGTGTAGAGCTGAAAATTGGTTGATACTCGATGCTACACTCATTGAGACCGGACTTTTGGGATTTCTCAGCCGCAAGAAAAGATTGATTGAGCTGAGACAATGCCTAAAAGAAAGGTCAGTGATATTGAGACCCCTTAGAACCCGGTTACTATTAACTAGGACAGGTTGAGCCAAGAAAACATCAAGAGGGTACTTACCTATAAACTCCATGCAAGCCTAAACCTAAGGACTTGTCTGCTTTGTGTGAATATGATTATTTGTATATACACTTGCTTACCTCGCATATTTGTACATGACATCATAACATCATACCATACCATTTTCAAGTAACCATTTCAAGGATCTCGAGGGTGTTTGATGCAAGGTCACGTTGAACCAGACGTCTACCAAAGGTCAAGAGGATTTATTTTCCTCTAAACAAACACCGTCAAAGATCAAGTACAACAACTTGAGTCAAGGGATATGACCCACTTGATATGGTGAGCTTTATTCTCGTGGAAGGACATCCACCGATACAAAGTACTCCAATCAAAGATGTTGATCAAAGTTCAACTTCTAACTGTTTCTTGTGTTTACCCTGCGAGATCCTTGAAAACATGCATCCACATGTCATGCATCATATCATGACAGGTTTCTCCCATACAGGTCTCCTTATCTTCCTACTGTTTATTTCAGTAAGATGGATATGGAACAAACGGTGAAAGATCTCCAAGCTCAAAACGCTCAATTCTCAAAGACAAGGGGAAGAAGTCCAAAAAGTCAGTAGGCGTCCTGAACTTGAGAAGAAGACCTAGAGGACCAATTAAAAGAGCTCTAAATCGTTCAACTCCGTCCAACATGGGGGATAGTCATGAAGAAGACAATAGTCTGGAGATTGATGAAGCTGAAGCTGACTACTCTGAAGAACAATATCCTCCCACTGATGACAAGTACAAACTATTGGAGGATCGCCTCAGTGCTATGGAGATTCAACAGACACCTGGCTTGGATTTAGGAGACATGGGTTTGGTTTCTGGAGTGGTCATCCCGCCAAAGTTCAAAATACATACCTTTTCCCTGTACGATGGAGTCTCTTGCCCTAAGATGCATTTAAAGTCTTATGTCTGCAAGATTCAACCATACACAACTGATCCAAAGCTTTGGATCCATTTCTTCCAAGAAATCCTGGTAGGGACTCAACTCAAGTGGTTCTATCAATTGGAGAGTTCTCGCATCCACACTTGGGAGGATTTAGCTGCTTCTTTTTATAAACAGTATCAGTACAACTCTGATCTTGCACCAACTCGCGTGCAATTACAGAATATGAACATGGGTTCCAACGAGAGCTTCAAAGGATATGACCAAAAGTGGAGAGATCTGGCTAGTAGGGTGCAACCCCCTTTAACTAACAGGGAGCTGACCGACATCTTCATGGGAACTTTGACATGGCCTTTCTTCAAACACCTAATCGGAAGCTCCTCGGCCGGGTTCACCGAGCTGATACTGACTGGTGAAAGGGTCGAAGCTGGCATCAAAAGTGGGAAGATTCAAGAAGCTACACCTTCTGATGCTGAGAAAAATCCCTACAATGGGAAGAAAGAGTCCAATGTTGTGTATGGTCAAAAGAGTCGTCATGACCAACATGTTGGAGCAATCTTGATCTCTAATCCTACGCCTACTCAACAAAGGCAGGGGCATTAACGTAAGGAGGTCGCGCCTAAAAGACAATACACTAAGATCAACATGTCGCTGGATCAAGCGCTACAACACATGTTAAAGGCAGAACTGATTATGTTAAAGGCTCCTCATCCGAACCCTAAGACTTCTTCTCCCAACTACAACCCGAATGTAAGGTGTGCTTATCATTTTTGTAGCCCAGGGCATGACACAAACAACTATTGGGCTCTGAAGAACAATGTCCAAGGCATGATTGATGCCAAGGAGATCAAGTTTGACCCTCCGGAGACTCCAAACATAATCACTGCTCTTATGACGAATCATTGAAAGCTTTTGTTCATTTGAATTTTCAAGTTGTAATCTCTTTTTTTATTCAAACAGTTATCTATTAATGTCAAACTTTGTTTTCATTAATGCATTGCATATGTTTGTCTTGACTTGATCCACTAATTTTAATTACATTTAAACTATGATTTTTACTCATGACATTTAACTCTTGCTAAAAGTCACAAGCCTTTAGAGGGAGGATGACGAAAACAATGCCATAATCTCATACAGTATGCTTTTGGACAAACCTTACTGACGATGTACATGCGTTCTTTCAAATCCTAAACACTTAAGTTATATGGAAGATAATCCCTAGTCAACCCCTTCGAGCCAAAGAAGTAGAAGTTTTCTGTATACAAATTGAAACCTTTAATCAAAACCTGGGGCATGGTAGTCTCTCAGTTAATTCAAACGCGCATTAATCCGTAAACTCTCATCTCGTAATACAACGAATGACGTCAAGAAACATTCCTCTGGGATCAAAAGACAGTGATGTTTCCCTATCACATAGTCAATCATTATCTCTCAAAAAGAAAAGCTCGCTAAGTCAAAACCTACGAAGGAGACTAAATGAAAAATAGGGCATCCCGCTGACTGTAATCTCAAAACAAGAACAGTCAGGAAAAAATTAGGGATAACAAGTCAAAAGAAAGAGGTCATTACAAATCCTCAACAACATGAAAAAAATGTTTCAAAAATGACTGCCTTCCAACAAACTTAACTTGTTTGAACCATCACCAAAACTTCATTCCAGACTCAATTGGAGTTCAAACGCACAATTAGCTGAGTTTAGGATTGAAGAACATCATGAAGAACAGGTGGGTACAAATAAATTTGAGCCTTTATCCTTTGTTTCTTAAACCGTGAACCAAGCCACGTTACAACCCTTCAAAAGTCCTAATTGAAGAATGGGTTAGTTTGAAAGCATACTGTTACAAAAGGTATCCTGACTCCTATAAGGCTTTGCTCTAAATCCTGAGATTGAATTTTCTTAAAAAATTCCTTTACTTACAAAAATGCATTTTTCAAAACATCAAGACAGACATAAACTTTGCATTACTTGAATATCAATGTTTGCATGTGGCTATTTGTTTGACAGCGGAGAAATTCACACAACAAACATCCAGTGAACGAAAGCTCTCTCAGTGAATAAAATCACTTCAAATAGGATGTCACTTCCATTGACAGATCCCCTATAAACAAGGGGGCATGACATGTCACTATCTAGCACACTTGGGTCAGTCCATTCAAGATTCCAGGAAATCTCTCAAGAAGTACAGAATAACAAGGGGAAGGCCTCCATCTCTACTACTTGGGGCATTAAACGCCAATCTCGGCAAAGTGTTACGTATAGTCAAACATTTCCAAGCAGTGTCACAAACACTCGCTACTAGGGACAATAACAAATCTCCCCAAAATCCTTCTCATAGGATGAATCCCCAACAATAGTTTAATCTCTGAAAACCTTCCCCCAACTGGGAAAACTTCAAGAATCCTCGAGGACTTCCCTAACGAGTTCATCACCTCTCTAGCAGACCGACAACAAGGTTTATTTCCACAATAAACGACAGGATTCCCCAGCTTGAGGTGGCCTTTTCGACTACTACAAATCAAAGGACCACAACTCCTATTCCCCATTAGACTATTCTACAATCCCCGCCAAGTTACTGTGAAACCTGGACTCGACCAGATATCAGTTCAACTTCGATTCCCCAGTAAGAGCAACAGACAACCGAGACTCCTGAACTCTTTCCCCAAGCAGGAATAAACATACTCCCCACAAAATTTTCAATATTTCCCAGCAAAGTTCTCCTCAAACAATAAAACAGGAATCCCCGGTGGAAACATTCCAAGCAAGGTTTGAAGACACACATACTCTTCAACAGCAGTCCAGGATTTAACAAACTCCCTGACATTTGTCAAGGATTTATTTTCCCAGACGAAAATACATTCATAAACATTTCACATTTCATACCTCCTATTTAAATACATGATAAGGAGCATACGACACGATCTCATTTATTTTTTTAAGAACATCATGACATCGTGTATTTCATACATCATGACATTGCATACAACTAACGTTTTACCTTTTTCAGAAAAAAGGGTCAATCAACAGATGGCTACCAACAACCTTTTCAAGTTCCAGATTAATACCTGTAGCAAGCCAGGAAAACTATTTATGGACGACTGATTGTAGATTAATACCTGTAACAAGCCAGGAAAACTATCTACATGAAGAGATTGAAGATTAATACCTGTAGCAAGCCAGGAAAACTATCTTTCTTTCTCAGGTCAGAGATTAATACCTGAACCCAGATAGGACAACTATCTCGTCGACCAACCTTTTCAAGTTCCAAATTAACACCTGTAACAAGCCAGGAAAACTATCTACATGAAGAGATTGAAGATTAATACCTGTAGCAAGCCAGGAAAACTATCTTTCTTTCTCAGGTCAAAGATTAATACTTGAGACCCGACAAGACAAATATCTACTCGACCAGCTCAAACGATTCAGCTTCCTGATACAGTTCAGATACGCTCCAGATACGGATGCCATCCTGATACTCATTCAGATTCAGCTTTCAGATACAGTTCAGATACACTCCAGATATGGATGTCATCCTGATACTCATTCAAAGTCAGCTTCCTGATATAGTTCAGATACACTCCAGATACGGACGCCATCCTGATACTCGTTCAATTTCAACCTTCCTGATACAGCTCAGATATGATCCAGATACGGACGCCATTCTGATGCTCATTCTTTCAGCTTACAAATTAAAATGCTAGCAATCACTTTTGGATGGCATCTTTAAGCCCATCTCCAACAACTTTCTATCATCTCTCCAAATGGCATTTCTAAGCCCATTCCCCCAACCATCACATCACCAAGTGCAAATTTATGGGCACTCTAGTGTCCAATCATCTTCCATCTTCAAGTCACGAATGGCAAAACTCGCCAATCTAACTCTTCAGGTTTAAGAAGATTGAACAGGGGCAGATGTTGTACCCCAAAATTTTCCCTCTCATTTTTTAAGTATTTGCTCACAAGATATTCTAAGACGTCAAGTTTGCAGCACTGATACATCAATTTAGGCTTGAAATTGGCACAAGGGGCAAAATGGTCAATTGCATACTAGAAAGTCAAACTTTGAATTTTTGGTCAACATTACAACCCAAAGATCAAATTTCGTCAAGACATTCAAAAATATCATGCTTGATCATTAAGAAGTCAAGAGAATAAAAAATCCAACTTTGCAAGACTTTGAGATTTTTCTAAGTATTTTCTATACTTGGTTAATTTCATTTGCTTCATGGAATTTTACTACAACTCCAAATAATTCAAGATGATGCAAGTAATTCAAGTTATTAAAAAGTGACATTTTGTAAAATTACAAATTCTAAAACTATGTCTTGATGAAAACCTTGTCACAATATTTTTGCCTTGGACATAATGTGCACAAGCCCAAAATTGTGACATACTACAAATTATGCTGTCCAAAATTGAAGAAAATATGATATCACATTGCCACAACACACTATGCTGCCCTGCAAGAAAGCTTGTGCTATGCTACACCCCAAGGATACATGCTGCCAATACAGTCCAAAACTGCTCGATGCAGTCTGCCCAAACCTGCACCACAACAGCCCCAAAATTGCACCAAAATGGCAAAGGAAAATTGTGTGCAAAAAGTGTCAAAGCAGTAAGCAAAAACAATTCAAAAAAAACTTATTTGTTTCCCCCCTAAACCACAATCAAGGGGTCTACAAAAGAGGACTGTCTCATAAGGCAAAGAGGTTGGATTTCGAAAGAGGCATAGAGAGAAAAAATAGAGAGTTTTGTTGAGCAGAAAAACAATATTCTGTGCAACCTTGACTCATTTTCAAAACAAAAAAAAACTGCTCTTGTTCAAAACATAAATCCAACCCATTTTTCCATCATACAAACTCTTCCTCAACGACTGTCCAGACATAACCAAAAAATAGTCCCTGTAGTGCTGTTCATCCCTCTCCTCAAAACACCAAAAAAATTATAGTACAGTCCAACTCTGTTCTAGCAGTCCAGAGCAGCTTCTTGAAGACTCACAAGGTTATCACAACATTTGGAAAAGCATTCAGATCTAAAGCAACCAGTGCAGCCCAAAGGTAAGTCCTCTTGACTTAATATCTTGTCATTATATCATTAACAAGCTGTTGTTCTTTGAAGATAAGATGTAGTACTTTGTTATCCTGTTGAACTAGTCATCTGCACTTTGTTTAGGCTTATTCAATCATTTGTTGTTCATGTTTATCCATCATATGCCATAAGCTAACATGTAGATTCAGTAAAATAATGTTTTACGAAAGAAAAATGCAGCATGTATCAACACATATCCTCATGTGTCGACTCATCCTAGTGAAAAAATAGGGTATGAGTCGACACATAACCCCCATGCATCGACTCATACTGATTTCAGATTACAAAACAGAAGTGGGAAAAGACTATGGATCGACACATACGCGTTTCGCATCGATGAAAGAAGGTGCATGAGTCGACACATCCCATTATATGTCGACTCATACTGAGCAGATTTTTTTTACAGGAGCGAAGAAAAGACTATGGGTCGACACATACGCATTTCTCGTCGATGCAAGGAGGTGTATGAGTCGACAAATCCCATTATGTGTCGACTCATACTGAGCAGATTTTGTTTTACAGGAGCAAGGAAAAGCTATGTGTCGATACATAGCAGCATGGGTCGACACATAGCAGTTCAAAATGCATTTTTCCTTTTATTTTACACTGTTTTTACATTGTTTTCATCATCATTTGATATGGTTGTAATATTTCAGTCTCTACTTCATCCCCATTGTAAATTTGTACCCCCATCCCCCTAAAGTGATGTAATAGCTTAGGATTCATTTTCCGCGTGTTTACTTGCTTTCATATATTGCTAGTAATTAGGATGTATGGCAAGATAAAATCAGCAAATAGATAACCTTTCAAATACAAGACAAAATGTACGCAAACTAAAACACTTGCACACTAACACCTCTAGGGAAACCTCACTTTGTCGCCTTTCGGAAAAATAGTCATGTCCCTCGAGCATGGGCATTTTAGCAAAGACACTTCGATAAAAGATCGTAGTCCCTCGATGACCCTCGATGTTGCCTTCGGTAAACGATCTAGTCCCTAAAATGACATTGCTAAAGCGTTCCATATGTTGCCTTCTATGACTATACAAAACGTCCCAACTCCCGTCCCTTCACATCCAACGATGGGGCTTCTTACCAAATCAATGGTAAGATAGTCACATTTAAAGGAGGAGGAAAAGCACATTTAAGACCTTTCGAGTAGGTAGATTCGCTCCTAGTTACTCGCTTGCTCACAACAAAAACATTTTTACCCACACTCTTATCTTTGAACTATTTTCAAAACAAACAATTTGTAGGCGTTCTTATAGAAACGAGAACCACTACGAAGTTCCATTTTCAAAATACTTTCAAAAACACATCTCACAAACACACTTTTGAACTATTTTCGAAACAAACACTTTGTAGGCGTTCTTATAGAAACAATAACCCTTACGAAGTTCCATTTTAAAAATACTTTCAAAAATCACCACCACAAGCACACATTCAAACAAAAGCAAGTTGATCTAGCGAGTAACTAAAAGCCCATGGAAAACCATGGAGGAAAAGGGTGCTAATACCTTCCCTTTTCATAATCTACCCCCCGAACTCAAGAAAACACCTCTAAAGGTCTTTCCTGTGCTTTTTCACCTTTCCTTATTGGATAAAAGAAAATTCGGTGGCGACTCTTGCTAAACTGCAACATTTGCGAAAAAACGCAAAACCTCAAGTCAGTTCTCCCACCGCATCACAGTTACTTTTTGGTAAGCCACGATTTGTACCTACTTTAATGTAGAAATGATGAAAATCTAGATTACGCACATATCGATGCGACATTTGAAAGGTGGTCATTATGACCATGACGTTACAGAAATCATAGCCATCATGAAGCAACTTTGACATCGAAATGAAAAATTTAAGCAAAAAAATGTTTATTGCTCCAAGTATTTCGAAATATACATTTTTGGGACCGATTTGTAATCTGATAATTTCGATAACACATGAAGAAGTCGAAAGAAGTTTATCTAAGGAAGAGAATATGAGAATATTTTCATAGGGTCTTCCACTGACCAAACTATAAAAAACTTGGTTATATTAAAAGGTTCACTAAAGTTCTTATGTGGTGGAATATATGGAACTTAAGAGAATGCAAAGATTCGAATTTGAAATATGACGATACATCTTGTTATTGTTTTCGCGCTTCAAATCAAAGGCGGATTTGAATTCAAATGATTTAGTCTTAAGAGAACTCAAAGATTCGAATTTGAAATATGACGAAACATCATTAGATTGTTCGTCCTAAAATATGTCATGAATGCATGATGTATAACAACACAATGAATAACATTACCACTGCTAGTCAACCCGCATAATCATTCATGTACTTATCATATTCTCATCACATGCTTCATAATACACGCATACCCATATGAAACAACCAGTCGAACCGTCATTTGATATAAAATCAATGAAGTCACCACCGAACGTCTTTTATCCCGCCGAAAGGGAAAGGTAAACATCGAGTTAACCTGAAGATGGAGAAATCACGGTATTGCGACTGATAGATCAGGTAAGGTACTCTGTTATTCAAAGGGAAGGTATTAGCACCCCATACGCCTGTAGTACTCTACGGTATCCACTCTTGGTTGTTCTAGTCTAAGGGTGTCTAAAATCTATGTCTATGCTTAAAAGCTAAAAAGGAAGATGCAAGGAGGGAATTCATGCAAAAGAAAGGAGAAAATAATGTAGAGAAAATAAAAGTTGTGCTCGTTCGGGCCCTACCCCAATGCCTATGTATCCATTTTAAGGAATCAAAGAAGCCATAGTTCGGCTCATATATTTTGGTTGGTTTGTGTTTTTTAGTTAAAAAGAAAAAATCAACAGTCAAGATGGCAAAACATTAAATAAAATGACCAAACATCAACGACGATGATAAAACAACAAAATGGAAGGACAATACATCACATGGAAACAAAAACTCAGACAATATGATAAGACGTCATTATGATAACAAAATATCAGACAAGACGACAAAACATTACACCTAACATAGATATCGAAAATCAAAGTAGGATGACAAACATATGTGATGGTGAAACATCGGCAACATACATATGCGATGGCGAAACATCGGCAAAAAGATAGTAAGATATCATGGAAAAGATGATGAGACATCAACAATCCAGATGATAAAACATCACACCTAACAATGATATTGAGAATTAAGGTAGGATAACAAACATAGACAATAGGGAAACATAAGCAACAAACATATGTGATGGCGAAACATCGGCTAAAGGAAGGCAAAATAACATGGAAAAGATGGCGAGACGTCACAATTCAGATGATAAAACATCACTCATAACAATGATATTGAGAATCAAAGAAGGATAACAAACACATGCGATGGCGAAGCATCGGCAACAAACATATGCGATGGCAAAAAATCGGTTAAAAGATAGCAAAATAACATGGCAAAGATGGTGAGGCATCACAATTCGGATGATAAAACATCACAACTATTAATAATATTTAGAATTCAAGTAGGATATCAAACATGTGCGATGGCAAAACATCGGCGAAAAGATAACAAAATATCATGACAAGGATGGTAAAACATCAATTTTACAAGGTTTAAAACAAAGCCAAAAGGCGCACAAACAATTAAGATAGGTTTGTATTTTTTTACTTTGAAGAACGATTTAAGTTCATTAGAGACATTTTTATGATTTTCCAAGAAGATGTTTTAGTTTTAAGATGTAATATGCAAAGAAAGGAAAAATATCTAAGGGAGACTAGCCTAGCACTACCCATAATGTTATCATACTTATTTCAAAAAGCGCTTAATTCAAGAAAACTCGCTAATAGAAGTGAATAGGAGGCTTAGGTATAGAGATCGTAATGAACGGATCAACAATCGAAGAAGAATTGCTCTTAATCTTGACTTTTAGATCTTGATGAATTTGTTGTTGAGCTCTTGATAAAAAAAGTGTAGAACCTTGATTTGATCTTTGATAGAATTGAGAGAAAAGTTTAGATTGTTTATAGAGATTGGTGAGTTATGAGAGAAATTGGAGTAAAAAGAATATATAGTATAGGCTTATGTGCGTGGATTTGGTTAATGGGTCTCAAATATCCATAAATAGTAATGCAGAATTTTAATTAACTTGAGTGTGACATGTTTCGGGCAAATTCGCAGGAATCTCGGTGTGAGTTTTGAAGTTGAAATGTGAAACCAAAATATATCTGACATTATGAACAAACTCCTGTCCGAAAATGGGCTAAATCGGATAAATGATGATTTAGTTATGAATTTTTGAAATTTCGCCTCGGACAACTTTAATTCCCAGCTTCAGAATTTTCAGTGAGTTGCACATATTTCAGGCCAAAAGCTGAAGTCTTCAGGGTACCGTTGGCTCTTGAAAATGGAAACCAAAATTTAACTAACTCAACTTGTGAGACAATTACACTGGAGTGGGCTCGATACGATAAAAATAGATTGAGTTGTGATTTTTTCGATGTGGTGCAGATAAACATTTGCCATAATTTTCCTGTGCGAAAATACTTGATAAATCCAGATTTCCGCTGCCTTCCTGAGCAAAATTAGCTTCCGGCCGTGAGAGATGAAAATGTAGATGACGTCGAGACATAATTTTTGCCATCAGAACGGGTTCAAAATGAGCCACAAGCTTCCAATTATGAATTTATTAGTGCTCGCAAAACACGGTTCAACCAACTGTTTATCAGTATTTTCCACTATTCAGCTTTGTCTGATTTGCGAATTTGGAGACCTTCCTTCCAGACTTAGCTTTAGGCTCAAATACTAAAGTTGGAGAGGATATCGAGGCGGATATAAAAATGGGAAAAACACCTTGAGATGGTATACGAGATCAGAGTTAGAAATTTCTAAACGCCCGAAACACCGTTGATCTATAACCTGAAAACTCAGTAATAAAATTATTTGACCGCCTTCTTCATATAATTGGCTCCCGGCTCGAACACAAAAAGTGAAGATAATATCAATATAGACTTGGTGATAAAATTTCATCCCAAAATAGTACTCTGGCTCACAGTTGGAAAATTATGAAGTTGACACACCGAATCAGATTTTTAACCCGAACTGTTCTGAATCAGATCAAAACCTCTAGTTCCCTTATATTGCCCAAGACATGAGAAAATACACGGGAATAGAACATGGGGATAACCCGTTCTTCATCTGATTGAATTTCCTGCACAAAGCCTTTGACGCTTCATATAAATAGTCGATGCTCTACTGGCATACCTTGAACTTATAGCAACAAAACCAATGTATATATGCATATGCAGATGAAATCTAAGCCCAAATAAAAATTCTGAAATCAAGAGGGTAAATTTAAGGGTGCAACACCATAAAAACATAAATTCATCATAGAACACAAGTCAAATTACAACAAGACATGGCTACACCAACTCATGATAGAAAGCACATGTACTAATATATCAACACAAAATCTCATCATATCATCATAACACAATCACTAGAAAACTACATCATATGATCAGATTTATTTTACCAAAGAATAGTTTATCGTGTTTGTTTTCTAATGCTTCAAACGGTGCGTCAAATGGAGTCCACAAGTTATGGCTTGTCTAAGTTTCTGTCTGACACATCTCGCCTGAGGCTCACCCGCCAAAGCTACATGCTCGCTTGGGGCTCTCCGGGAGAGGAAGTGGTGAACCAGGTTCCCCCATACAAAATTCAAGAAGCTCATTTTTCTTCCCATCTCATTCGCCAGGAAAATCCTTCCTTCGCCTGGCGAGCTACGCTCGCCTCTGCTTCGCCTGGAGAAGCTGGAGCGAATCACCCCTCTCATACAAATTCCAAAATCATTCCAAAACTCAACTCACTCTTTCCCTTCTCTCTCGCCTGGAGAAGTCTGGGTGAAAGTTGTTTTTCCCAGCAACTGGGTGGCTCTCCCGGCGAGGCTGTGCGAACAAGGCTTTCCTATTGTGATTTCCTGCACAAAACCATTCCCAATTCTTGTGATTCCAACATAGTACAAGTCTCAAATCATCCTAACTTCACATAGTTTCATCATACAATAACAACACATTCTATTATACATCATGTGCATCAATTCATTGTAAAATAATATTAAAATTTCACTAATTCTCATCAAATTCATCATGTTATCATCATCAATCAAAATCCAAAAAAATACCTATAATTATTTAAGCCTTATACAGATCATAATAACAATGATAAACTCTCACTACCTTAGATTCCTAGCAGTAATTCGATCTCTTCTCGCGCTCCACAGGAACCGTCTTAGTTCCTCAGTGCCCTAGCTCTCTTCACAACGTTCTTCTCACTTTTAGGATCGCAGAACGAACGCTAACACCCACTTTTCCTTGTTTAACCTTTGGACCCTTTCTATGGTCTTCCTATATTACCATCACTTACTTCAGAATATTACTACCTTGTCCTCATATTTTCTACCTCTTATTATTATTCTTTTTAACTAATTAAAATAATTCTAACTAATTATTTTAATTCTCCAAATTATTAAAATGACTCAATATCCCTTTAACTCGTGTACGATTTATCTTTCAAACTTTGTTTAAATAGACGAAGGATGTAGGAGCTTTTGGAATGTTGATCAATGACAATAAAGAGCTTTCCAAAAATAAAGATCCTTGTTCCCTTCCAGCCGTTACATTTTAAATTGGACCAATAAATTTGTAACACATCATAACATGCTTGCTTCAGAAGATGAAAGTATATGTTGCTTCATTCCAGAGCTTTGTGGGTCAGAAACACAGAGTCTTGTTTGCAGCGTTAGAACTTCTTTAAGAGATGTTAAGAATCAGAGTTGAAACAACTTTTTAACTCATCTTCTGATCTTCTTCCATCAAAACTTCTCTGTAAAACAAAATATAAATTTAGGGAGCATAATTGTTCTTTGTGTTTGTTATCATCAAAACTCTTACAATGGTTGTAGAATCAAACTATGTTCTAACATCTGTTTGTCCCGATATTATGACACGTGTCTTGACATGATGACTAGAATACTTATAGGATTGTACAAATACTAAGAGGAGAGTAGTTATTATGGTTGGTTGTTGTATGCAACTATTTAAGGGGGCATGATTGTCTATCATGCTAGTTGGTGCTTCTTCTATTACTGATGATGGGTGTGTGCATGATTCTTACCTGATATTCTGACATTTTGCCTAATGTGAAAATCCTGATGTGTGAGGCTATTTTATCTTCTACTGCATGTGCCTCTGATGTGTGAACTTGGATAGTTCATATTTGGTAGATTGAATGTTCTAGTAATTTGGGTTTTCTTTTTAAGGGGGAGTTTTGGTTATGTGTGACATGGGGAGTAATGGACCTGTCTGATATGACTAGCTCTGGTGTTGTGTCGGAGCTGGGTTGTGTGATGCAAGATCACATGTCTGGACATCTGTCTTCTAGAGTGTTGAAGATGGTTATTTGTAACTTCAAGTAATCTCTTATGTATTTTTATGATTGCATTTTGTACGAAGTTTACATGTTTTTCATGTAGCTTTTGTTTTATGGTTGTGGTTTTATTCCTCATTCTAGTTTAATTGTGCTAAGGTTGTTTTAGACAAAAAAAATTCAAAGGGGGAGATTGTTAGATCCATGATTTTATGATTGGCATAATTTTTTCTAAAACATGGTTCTTAACTGATGTTTAGCAAGTTGTCACAACATCCTGATCAACTATCATGACAGGTTCTGCTGTCAGACAGATATTGAACCAGATGTCTTGACCTCTTGGCCTACTATACAGCAGGTGCTACTGTTATTTTTCTTTGATGATTTGATTAAAAATATGAGATTTTGGTTGATTTTAAGTCTCATACAGACTCAACTAATCAAGGATATTTTAGGAACAATGAATATTTGATTTGGTTTCATAAAAAGGATCTTGGAGACTTTTTGGTAAACTTTGAAGATTTGTTCCTATTTTAATGGAGAAGATCTTGTACTTGATTTACACTGGAAGACTGGATTTGATTGAGGAGTTCAAGCCCATTCTACAAGAGTGTATAAATAAGGACTTTGGGGAGCAATATAAGGGTTTAGGATTTTAAGAGTATTTTAGAGTGTTTGTGTTTTCTTTGTATGTCACTCATGTAGCTTTGATACACTGAAGTTGACTGATTGTTCTTAGTTTAAAGCTTTTAACCGAAACTAAGTATTATTCTCACTCATGAGCTTTTAAGCAAAGAGTTGAGTATTATTTATTGGAAGTGTAATCTTATATTTTTAATTCTAGTCACTAGTTTGTGGTTGTATTTTATCACTAGGTAGAAATTGCATAGGATAGTGATTAGGTGATAATTTGTAAACTGAAATTGTTTAGGCTGAACTAATACTATTATAGTGGATTTCCTTCATGGCTTGGTAGTCCCGAAAATAGGTGACATTGCACCAAACTGGGTTAACAATTTATTGTGTTCATTTACCTGTAGTGGTGAAAAGTCAAGATTAATCTATTGATTAACGTAACTCACAATATGAAAGTCGCCATCGCACTTTATTGTTTCTAAAGAAATGAGAAAGGAGCGAATAAAACCCAAATATCTAGGTATGGGAGTTGGTTATGAAAAGGGAAGGTATTAGCACCCTAAACATCTACAGTACTCCGTATGAGCCTCTTTTAAAATTTGTGCATTTGGCTAAAAAAGAGTTTGTTTGTAAAAGTTTGTGGAGATGAGAAAAAATGTTTTTTAGATTTTTAATCCAATAAGACTTCAATTAGCCATGTGCCTGCGTACCACCAATGTGAAATGATGAAATCAAAACCACATAGTTCTTCTAAAAAAGAACAAAAATGTCTGTTGGTTAATTTTAAGAGAAGATACATTTTGTCATCCTAGAGAGAATACTCAACCAAATATCCATAAACATGTGAATGATGGACCTTTGCATCACAAGTGACATGAGGGCTCCAATTTGGATAATTCAACATGTATGCCACTAACCCCTTCAACTGGAAAAGATTCAATATCATATCAATCAAGGTTATATATATGGGAGAATTATATCTCAACTATAGAGATGACTCACATCTAGTCTTTTAAGAAAAAGTTTTTAAATCAAAAAGCCAAAAGTGAACAAAAAAGATTAAAGTGATGTTTGTCTCTTTTAGTTCTTAAACGAGAAAGGTTCAACTTTTATTACATGGATTAAGAATTTAATTAAGAAAAAAAGGTTTTAAAATGCACTTGACAAAGTCAAGATTTTCTTTTATGAAAGTGATTCGAGTTTCTGAAAAGGAGGGAGAAGATTTTAAAATTAAAGAAGATGTGAAAGAGATGAAGGGACTATCCTAAAGCATAAAGTAAAAGTTAAGGTAGGAAAGATCTAACCAAAGAACAAGCTAACGCTTGAAATAACAAAGTCAACATAGCATTCCCATCCTTTGGATTAAATCCATACACCATGAAGTAATAAGCATCAGATGAATTTAAGAAAAAAGTACATATGACTTGGCATGTATAAGATGAATTTTGTGTCTCAGATGAATTATTTTTGCATCAGATGAACTTCAAAGTAACACCTGCACACATAATAGTTCCCAATACACAGACAAAATAACAACAAGGCCTCAAGGTCCAAAGATCTTATAGTCTCAAGTCTTATCCTAAGTCCAAAAGTCCAAATACTCCAATATGAAAAGCGATAGTAACCATAGTCCAAAGAGAGTCTTAAGTCTTTTAATGGTTTATACCTTCATTAATGTCTTAATTGAAAAATAAAAGTGCAAGTGGACAAAGGAAAAATGGCATAAGCATAAACATATGGCCAAATGGAAAAAAGGAAAATGGCATAAAATAAAAGTCCAAGTGGACAAAGAGAAAATGACATAAAATAAACAAGATAATATGAAATGTAATGTGCATAAAATAAAGTTAGCATAATGGTAAAGTTTTATGATTCAAAACAATTTGGCGATATGTTAAGCAATCGTAAGTGAACTTATATAGAAGTTGCACCTATTTGAGGCCAAGTCAAAATAATATAGGTTTATTGCATATAACGCACACCATTGTTTAAAATCAAGAGTGATAAATACCTATGTCAAGGAAATAAGATCATTGCATCAATCAAATCCTTCATGATACCTTAGGATAAACTTATCATCAATCTAAAGTACCTTCAGTGATCAATTAAACACTTAGAGGTAGATTTGAAATGATGAAAGTTCATCAAGTATCAATCTAGATTCAACTGACCAAGATGAATCATCAATCATCCAAATGATCAAAAATTAAAAAAAAAGAAGAAGAAAGAGATGGAACACAGGTAAGATAAACTAGACAAAATAGAAACTCAAACTGGATCAAGGTATTGATCAAGTTATCATCAACATCATTCATCCATTTTGATGTATTAGGATTTTCACCCCATTAACACCCAATATCATATAAGGTTGATGAAACTTATGATCAAAGAGACCATGAACCAAGGTCAGTCAGTCAACAAAGTCAAACAATATTAAAATACTATTAAACAAATAATAAATGGATTTTAAACTTAATTTTAAATGAATTATAAAAGGGAAAATATAAAAGTCTAATTAAAACATCAAATAAAAATGAAGTGAAACTACAGAAAATCAGGAATAACCTATAATATTTTTAGAAAATAGTTTCAAAATTTTTGAAAATCAGAAACTATTTTAAAATCAAAAACTAATTTAAAATCATTTAAAATCAAACAAAATGATCAAAAAAGGAAGAAAAATAGAAAGACATAAAATAAAAATAAAACAAAATCACCATAGATCAGAGACCATCATTGGATCATATAATACTTTTCTCAGGATTTTAAAATCATTAAAAACATTTTTAAATTATTTAAAATCAAGTAAACAAAACAAGAATTATTAAAAACAGTAAAACCAAAAATATAAATAAATAAAAATATGGATTAGAAGAAGAAAAAGAAGAAAAAATTTTAGAAATGATTTTAGTATTTTTTGGAATTTAAATGAAAGAGATATGAATTTTCGAAGTCAAAATCAATTTAAAATAAAAATAGAAAATAAAATAAAACTCTAATTAATGTGGTGTGTTGGATGGATCTGACAAATGGAAAGTAATCAGATCTAAAGGTCAATACTACATGATACAGTGGAATTTAGTGCCAATAATGCACAAAATCAATTTCAAATGATCTAATCAAAATAAAAGAAATGACACACCATCATTGGTTGAATTTGGCAACGCATCATCTTCAACCTCAAGTCAACAAAAAATTGAAGAATTTGTGAATCCTTAAATGGTGATCATAGAAGCTCAGACTGGTCTCTTTAGATTCGTATTGTCATAGCCTTTTCAACCATATAAACCATAAAAATTTATTCAAACAATAGCTCTCAAAATTTGAAGAAAACAAGAAGGTTTTAAAAAACGAAATTGAAAAATAAACAAGGTTAGATGTTCAATAAATTGCAACCTAAAGTACAGTTAGAATCAACACTCCAAGAGCTACATTGTGGTATATCGTTTGAAGTAATTTGATGCCTCTAAGTACCTGAATGAAGTTAGAGAAAAAGCTTCTGAAAATGGACTTGGTTGGAACAAATCAGGACACCTTAAGACTCGATTCTTGTTGGAGAAGCTTCAGTGAAGATTAATGATTCTAAAGAGCTTAAGAAATTGGAACTGGAAGTGCTCTAAATTGGAATTTGAAGTTACAAAATTTCAGCTTGAGGGGAGAGTTTGGCAAGGCTTTTTTGGCTCTCTAAGCTTGTGAAAATGAGTGAGGCAAGGTCCTTATTTATAGAGATGATAATGGAATTATCATATGTGTGAGAATGATCCAGAAACAATCAATTTGTCTGAAGCTTGCAAGTGAGGAAAGTGTGACTTGGAATCATTCAAAACTCATTAATTTCGTGCGTTTTGGTTACTAATCCTCTTCTGGAAACTTGTTAGACTTAATTAGAAGAAAAAATGTGTGCTTAATTGACTTATAATTGGGATTAAAAGTATTTAAAAAATCTAATCATGGTGCAAAAATCAGTTTCAAGTGACCAACTTTAGATCTATGGGGCATCATGTATAGGAAACTTTATGATCTCATTCCTTTTGTAGTTGGAAGATCTTCCGACATGCTTTACAATGTGAAAATAAATTTTCCAATTGGCACCTTTATTCAAAAATTATGGCATTGCAAAGTTGTCTGAAAATAAGCAATTTTAAATCATTCAAATTTCAAGTCATGAAGGATTGAAAATGACCTATAATGTTCCTTTCAATTCAAGGCCCTTCCACGCATTTTTAGGTCTTGCTCCATGAATTAAACTTGTAGAAAACATCCTAAAGGTTATGATAGAAAAATAATGAGTTGAAATTGTAAAAAATCACTTTGAAACTTGTAAAAATTTCACCAAGTCCATAAATGACCTATAATGTCATCAAAATTTTGATGGTCCTCCAAGCATAATTGGATCTTGTTATGTAAAGAGAAGTTTTTCGGGATGATGAGAACAGTCCATAGCAAAAACAGGAATTTCAAAATGTTGAAAACTTAGAGTGTTATGCACTTGTGACCATAGAATCAAGAACTTGCCAAATTAGGTCAAACAACTTGAATCAACCTTGAATATTTTTAACTTTGCTTGCACTCTAAGGAACTATGAAGCACATAGGACCTTGAAATGATGTTATCCTGAATCAGACTTGATGGTGAAGCTCATAATTTGATGAAACTTATTTAATAAGGCATAGAAATAAACACACGAACTAATGAAGTTTCTCGATAAATCAAACAACAAAACCTTGAGATAAACTTGTCCATATGAAGTTGAGAGATGCTCGAGATATGCCACTTTGATTATAAAGGCATAACTTTGAAGTTCAAGCCTTTAAGGTTCAATGAATGATCAATTGTTTGAGGATCAATTCTCAAAACACTTCCTTAGGAAGTGAGATAGATGCATTTGTCTCAATACCTACAATGTACAAAAGCATAAAATAGTGAAATTCTGGTACAACAGACTCAGATGTTCTATAAGTATGTCAAGACATCTGATCTTATATAACACACAGGCAAGATAAAATAATACTGAAAAGATAAAGAACATACCAGAATTGTTTACCCACTTCAGTGTACCATAACACCTACTCTGGGGGCTACCAAGCACTGAATGAAGTCAACTATTAGTAGTATCAATTTGCAGACCCTACAACCAACACACCCATTCACGATCTACCTACTTAATCACTACCCAATGACCCTTCTACCTAGGTCCTCCATAGATATGGAATATCTCCATCCCACTTCCAAACATCACAATGATGTCTAGCAGTCAACACCTCAGTCACTGTGTAGACGGCCCTTCACCAAGATTCTGATTGCACAGATAAACATATTGGAAGACATACTTCCATTATAACCTAGCTAAGTCTCTAAGCCAAACTCCATTGTTTGTTATATTTTCTCCTAACACATCCTGGAGTTGCTTCAAAGCTTCCTCCAAGAACAATGCATCTCTTACCTACAAACTTTTAGATGAACATGGTAACCTTTCCACAACCCGAGAGGTTTACCTTGACAAAACCCTTAGAATTCTACAACTTGAGCCGTGTATTTTCTAGGTTACAAACCCTTCTATATATAACCTATTACCCAAATGGTTTTGGGCCTTAATCACAACAAATCAACTATAACAAACTGCATAAATTTCTTCCCCAAGAAAGGTCTTCAATCTTTACTTTCTTAAATAATCTCCTTATTTAGAAAGTATTCATTCTCCTTGATTTCTGATTGAATTTACTAGACCTTTAAATATGGGCCACATAGGATGCATAATATTTTCCTGAATAATACGCCAATGTTGAGAAAAAACTGAATCTCATTAATCCAGCTCAGCAGGCGCGGTGTCAAGACATCTTCTTCGACATGTTATTCTAGTTGTTGAAAAAGTTCAACACAACATGTTCTGACATTGTAATAGGACTTCTAGTTGTACCTGTTCTTCTTAGAAAGTTTATACATCCTATTCTACATTACATTATTGCTGCTAATATTTGTTTTACAAAAATTAAGCCAATCCTAAAACAAGAGAACTAACAAAGAGAAACAAAACATATTTTTGAACTTTAGTTAGAGATTATTGGAAAATAAAACATATATGTACAAGATACACAATTAGGGTGCTTGATGATCCTTCAAATACAAACTTAAATAAGGGGGAGAGAGAGAGAGAGAGAGAGAGAGAGAGAGAGGAAAAGGAGAGAGGAAACACAAGGTTGTGATCTTGATGTATTGTAAAGATGTAAAATGATGTAGGATCTTAGGGGTAAAAATTAAGGTATAACAACTACCCTTTTTAAGTGTCTTCTATCCAGAGATATGAAGAATAAAATGTTCATCTCGACGTGTTTGAAGATACCTAAATATAAAAACAAACCAAATTTTTGGCCCTAAGATACCATGCTTATGATTATGGATACTAAAATAAAAAAGGATGTCGCAAGGTAATATACGACACCACTGGGGAAGAAGAATAATAAAAATGTACAAAAGAAGACTTTTTCCAGGGGAACAAGGGTTTAGCCAGGAAAATAGATCACTGGATGAAGAATATAACTTTGGGAATAATTGTCTAATGGGGAAAACAAAAATCAAGGATAGAATAATAATAGAACATGATTCCAATGGGGAAAAGGGAGCCTAACTCTATTTGGGATTATCCCAAAGAGGAGGAAATGAAAATACAAACCCCTTTTGAAGATAGAAGCCCTGAACGAGTAGTAAATAACAAAGGAAATGAATATTATCTATCAAAAGTATGATAGTTTAACACAGGTAAACACAAAAGGGTGGAATGAGTACCATTTATCAAAGATGTGATAGTTTAACACGGGTAAGCATGAAAGTATAAGTGAATACCATCTATCAAAGATGTAATAGTTTAACACGGGTAAACACAAAAAGATTGGATGAATACCATCTATCAAATATATGATAGTCTAACAATGGTAAACAACCAAGAAACAAGCGTGAATACCATCTACCAAAGATTTGATAGTTTAACACCGGTAAACACGAAAGCATAAGAGAATACCATTGAAACATATGATAGTTTAACAAATATAAACACAAAAAAGTGGGATGAATACCATCTATCAAAGATATGATAGAATAACAATGTTAAACAATTAAGAAACAAGCGTGAATACCATCTATCAAAGATCTGATAGTTTAACATAGGTAAACATAAAAAGGTTATGGATAAACCAATATTTTAATAAAAACATCAATTGCTAAGCAAGGACCAAAGTTAAGTCTAGGAACAAACTAGAAGAAAACAGTTAAATAAGACTCACCTCAGTGAGGAAATATCTTAACTGGGGTATATGTTGTATCCAGACAATAAAAACTGGGAAAGAATGCTGGATAAAACTTCCACGTGGGAAAAACTCAGTGGGGAATGAAAGGAATACACTTTTTCTTCTTATGAAGATGCTCTATTGGAGAAGAGACACACTTTGTTGGGTGATAAACAAACACTAAAGATAGTTAGTTAAAAAACACCAAGGAATGCAAATAAACATGAATTTAAGTTCGACTATGCACGATGTATGAATAATGCACGAATGTTATAATGATGATTATGCTGATAAGACAAACACCAGACTACATTGGGGATAACTAAACAAAGCATTTAGGCACAAACAACACTAAACTAAATAACATTCAAGATTAAAATCGCACATGAGATTAAGAAAACAACTAAGGAAACAACGTCCTACTTCAAGGCTTAACTTCTCTGGGAAAGGAGATGTTGCTTAAAATATAAACAAAGCACAATCTTATAACAACAATCCACAAAGCCGCAGGGATAAAACCAAACATCCTCTAAGATTCATTGGGAAATAATAAATGATCCTCACTGGAGAAGGTAATATCACATATACTAAGAAGAAACCACAAAGAGGTTCTAGCTTTCCTGAAAAATGACGAACTATCAACAAGATTCAGACCAAGAAACCTCGTGGAGAATAAACATTACACCAACACATAACAGCGTGCTAAAGCCTTATGAAGGATAACCAGAGAAGGATACTTAAATAAAGAGGAGAAGATTTATATTTCATACTTCAATATTCATCCATACTTGGGACAACTGCTTTCTATCATCTTGATTCACAGATCGAAGTAAAACATTTTGCAAATTTCCAAAAAAACATGTTTTATTATTTAAATATTTTCGTTTCAAAATTTACTATCAATAGTAAATGAAATTTTTATAAGTAGAATAAGATAAAAATAGCAAAGAATTGGATAAAGGATTAATATTTATTAATGGGATGGTAGTCCATAAATGGCGTCAATCCACAGATGATTACAAAGTTTGAAAAATGGTAAATACATGGAAAATGTACATTGAAATACAAGAACCACTATTCTCCCTAACAACTTGGAATTCCTATGTTTTAGAATTATTTGAGAAGTTATGAGTCTCTGAAGAAGATTATTTCTTCGACGATCAAGTCTTGTCTGATGCAGTTACTTGACAAGAATCCTTAAATTTTTCCTAGATTGCCCTTGCGGGTTTTCAATCTACCGGGACAACTTATTCTGTTTATGTCTTTAATTTTTTTCTGGACCACCCTTTCGGGTTTTCAGCCCACCGAGACGCTCATTTTTTTCTAAGTCTCCCTTTTGGGTTTTTAACTTAGTGAGTTGTTCTTTTATTTCTTTAGGCGAAGTATTTCTTGAATGCATCAGCATTCATGGAACGTGGGAACTCCTCACCATCCATTTTGTCAAGAATCAATTCCCTACCCGAGAAGGCTTTCTTGAAAACATATGGGCATTTATAATTAGGAGTCCACTTGGCTCTACAATCAACATTAAAAGATAAGTTCTTTTTAAGCACGATGTCTCCTTCTCTGAATTCACGAGGTCTGACCTTTTTATCGAATGCTTTCTTAATTCTCTTCTGGTATAATTGGCCATGACACAAGGAAATCATCCTCTTTTATTCAATCAAATTCCCTTGGTAAAACTTGTTCTGAACCCATTCAGCCTCTGACAACTTGGTTTCCATAATCACACACAAAGATAGAATCTCAACCTCGACGGGGAGCACTGCTTTCATACCATAAACAAGAGAAAAAGGGGTTTTCTCTGTTGAAGTGTGGATGGATGTATGATACTCATGCAAATAAAAAGAGAGCATCTCATGCCAATCCTTATATGTAACAACCATCTTCTGGATGATCTTCTTAATGTTCTTATTAACATCTTCAACAACCTCATTCATCATAGGCCTATAAGGAGAAGAGTTGTGATGCGCAATCTTGAAATCTTTGCAAAGCTCTTTCATATTCTTATTATTCAAATTTGAGCAGTTGTTGGTGATAATCTTGCTTGGCACACCATATCAACAGATAATCATATTTTTGATTAACAGGACCACAGCTTGCTTGGTCACATTAGCATAGGATATTGCTTCCACCCACTTGGTAAAATAATCAATAGCCACTAAGATGAAACAATGTCGATTCAAATCTTTCTGCTCAATCATCCTAAACATGTCAATACCCCACATAGAAAATAGCCATGGAGAGGAGATAACATTGAGAAGAGTTTGAGGAACATGAATCTTGTCAACACAAATCTAACATTTATGGCACTTCTTTGCAAATTTTTAATAGTTAGATTCCATTATCAACCAATAGTAACATGCCTTAAGCATCTTCTTAGCTATTGAATGTCCATTGGCATGGGTACAAAAGGAACCTTCATGAACTTTATGCATTAACATGCCTGCTTCGTGTCTATCCATGCATCTAAGAAAAACCATGTCATAATTTATTTTGTACAAAACATCTTCATTGAGGAATAAACTACCTGCCAACCTTCTTAATGTCTTCTTGTCTTTGTTGGATTCCCCAAGCGGGTATTCTTTAGTTTGAAGGAAATTCTTGATATCATAATACCAAGGCTTATCATTTGATGCTTCTTCTACTACAAACACATGAGCAGGTCTATCAAGACGTATCATTGTAATTTGAGGTGCTTTATTTTGAAAATCCACGTTATATATAGAGGAAAAAGTGGCTAAAGCATCTGCCATCTGATTCTGATCTCGAGGGATGTGATGAAATTTAACTTTGTTGAAGAAAAGTAGAAACCTTGTTGCATAATCTTTATAGGGAATGAAGTTGGGGTGACGAGTCTCCCATTCTCCTTTAATATGATTAATTACCAAAGTTGAGTCTCCATACACATCAAGAAACTCGATTCTTAAATCCATGGCTTCTTCGAGACCCATGATACAAGCTTCATACTCCATCATGTTATTCAAACAATCAAACATCAACCTCGTAGTGAAAGAGATGTTGGAAACAAGGGGAGTAATAATCACAACACCAATTCCTTTTCCATAAGCATTCACATCTCCATCAAATACTAAACCCCACCGGGATTCAAGATCTGGTCCTTCCTCAGTCAAAGCCTCGTCAAAATCTTTAATTTTCAAATATATCACATCCCCGTCAAGGAAGTCAAACTTGACGTACTGGGAATCATCAACTAGTTGGTGAGCAAGGTACTCTGTCAACACACTTACTTTAACATCCTTCTGAGTACGATATTCAATATCATATTAAGACAACAACATATGCCAACGGGAAATTCTTTTGGTAAAAGAAGGTTTTTCAAAAATGTACTTAATTAGATCCATTTTGGATATCAACCAAGTATTATGATTCAACATATATTGTCATAGACGCTTAGTAGCCCAGGATAAAGCACAACGTGTCTTTCCAAGCAATAAATACCATGACTCGCAATCGGTGAATTTCTTGCTTAGGAAATAAATGGAATATTCTTTTCTACCAGTTTGATCTTGTTGAGCCAAGATATAACCTATAAAACTATCCAACACAGTCAAATACATAATCACTAGTCTTACTTCAACAGGGCGGAGTAAGATAGGAGGATCGAGAAGATATTCTATGATACTATCAAAATCCTTCAGGAAATCATCAGTCCACACACAACCTTGATCCATATTCAGAAGCTTGAAGATCGCCTCACAAGTAGCAGTCATATGAGAAATAAATATGGAAATGTAATTCAGACACCCGAGAAAACCCGTGACTTGCTTTTTACTTCTTGGTGAAGACATCTCTTGAATTTCCCTAACTTTATCAGGGTAAACTTCAATACATTTATGGCTAACAAAGAAGCCCAATAATTTTCCAAAACGAACACCAAAGGTGCAATTGTTTGGATTCAAACAGAGACGATACTTCCTCAAACATTAAAACAGTTTCAACAATAGGGTGGTCATAGCCCTCTAGTACGTTGCATCAGCGTTCTTCAACCTGAAGGGTACCACTCTGTAATAGAATGTTCCCAGGGTGTGATAAATGTTTTTTTCCATGTCCTCGGGAGCCATCTTAATCGGGTTATATCCGGAAAATCCATCCGTAAAGGAGAAAACATTGAATTTTGTTGTATTATCTACCAACATATCAATATGTGGCAGAGGAAAATTATCTTTTGAACTAGCCTTGTTAAGGTCTCTGTAATCAACACACATGCAGACTTTTTCGTATTTCTTACAAATTGGAACAATATTGGTGACCTATTGAGGATAAACTGATGTCACTAGGAAACCGAAATCAATTTGCTTCAATACTTATTCTTTGATTTAATTTCCATATCTGCGTAAGTCCTCCTCAACTTCTGTTTGATAGGTAGGCATTTGGGCTTTTACCATAAACGATGCTCCACAATATCATTATCTAGAACAAGCATTTCTTGATAAGACCAACAAAGATATAAACATACTCTTTCGACATATTAATCAACCTATTCTTTATATGTGGTTGCATTAGTTCCCCAGTATTGACTTCCTTCTGATCTTCTTCGGAACCCAAATTAATCGTTTCCAACGGGTTTTTAAATGGCTAAATGGTATTCTCCTCGTGCTCAAGCAACTGAGAGACCTCTTCCGGAATTTCAATCAACTCCTCTGCTTCAGCTTCATACACATTATATTCAAATTTGAGTAGGGCGTAGGTTCATTGTTTTTAATGTTTTTATTAATTAATCTGCACAAATGATTGTGCTTGATTTTAGAAACAGACAAATGCAACAAGTGATTATGCAGATTTATCGATAACTATTTTTAAAGGGCTTTTTCTGATTACCATTTTACAAGAAAAAATGAAAGCATAATTAGATAACAAAAATAACTTTTATTAATGATTTTAAATATTGAAAGAAAGACAAGCCCTAACAATATTAGTTCCACCTTGGGCAGAGTGAAAGGAATTTTTTTCGAAAAAAAAGCAAAACAAATTACTTTGAGATATGAACACAGCTAGGAACATCAACAAATGTCCAACTCTGAACTCTTCTTCTGTGTGTCACATAGGTTTTCCTTTCCAGCTCTGGTTCATGTTCAAGAATAACATCAACTTCTGGAGGAGTTGGATTAATAAAGCCCCAACAGTGGAATATATCTGAATATGGACGAAAAGCAGACTTTGGTCTTGCAATTTCAGTTTTCTAAGGAGAGAAACCCAAACCATTATTGTTCTTGTTTTGTGGTAGATCAATAACCTGCCCCTAAACACTGCCCATACCTTTCTACACAACTTGTTGAGCATCCTTAAACGAGAAGATGGAATTTTCACTCTTCTTAACATCATCAATGGACAAATCCTGGTACGCAGTTCCAACTGCAACTTCTTCTGCTACAACATAGCTGAAATAAGATAAATGTGATACCAACATCGCCTTCTCACCATTACCAATCACCACCTTGCCATTCCTGACAAATTTCACCTTTTGGTGAAGGCTAGAGATAACAACACATGCCTCGTGGACCCAAGGATGACCCAACAAAAAGCTATATGAGGGGAAATATCCTTTACCTAAAATGTAATGTGAATCATATATGGCCCCACCCACATAGGTAAATCCACTTCTCTAATGACATATTTTGTAGAACCATCAAAGGCTTTCACTACAACACCGCTATATCTCATATGTGTCCCGCGATAGGGAAGTTTTGCCAGACTAAACTTTGGCATAACATTTAAAGTTGAGCCATTATAAATCAGTATATTGGAAAAAGCATCCTCTTTACAACTTAAAGAGTTATGTAATGCCAAATTGTGGTTCCTTCCTTCTTTTGGTAATTCATCATCAGTAAAGTAGAGGTTATTACAAGTTGTAATATTTCCTACAACACTGGTGAACTGTTCAATTTTCACATCCTTTTTAACAAAAGCTTATTCAAGGCTCTCATTAGGGAATCTATATGAGCAGTTAAGTTCATCAATAAATCCAAGATAGAAATCTTTAAGGGAGTTTGTAACAATCAATCAACAATTTTATTATCACTCATTTTTATACTCTTCAGCAAATCACCAGCATCTTTCTCTAAGGTAACACCACTAGTCTGACTATCCACCTTCTTAGGTTCAACACTAGTTTTAACAATCTACTTATCAATATCAACTCTCTGAGGTGCCAGAACGAACACTCAACCATTGCATGTCACCTGACTAGCTTCAACAATGTTCTCACAAGATGACAAAGGATTAATTGCTACTTCTTTACCATCCTCTAATATTGTCATATTATAATTATAGGGTACATATTTATTTGACTCGTAAGGAATGGGTCCAGGTATACAAATGTCAAGAGGAGTCATACAAGTTTACTATGATAAGAAACTTCCACTAGCTTAAGAATATCGAAGTGAGGCACCATGGCGTTCACATCACTATGTTCATCATCCGTTTGCATCCTGGTAACACTAAGAGATCTTGAAGTCAGCATATTCTAGAGATATTTTCTGACGATGTCACACCCTCTAGGATCTTTAGATTAAACTTTACAAGAAAAACGATCGTGTTCAAAATATCTCAAAACACACTACTCAGCATGAAGCTTTACCAACAATCTCTTTATTGAATTCACATTAGAAACCTAACAAGTTCTGGAATCATCTATAATCATATGCACCTCATGGTCTTCATCCCTTTGTCTGCATACTTGAATAAATCCCTTATCCAACATATCCTGAAGGTCTCTTTTTACCATAGCACACCCACGAGGGTTTCCTATACAAATTCTTCAAGACTTATGATTATGCTCCTAATGACTGAACTCTCAAAGAGTAGCATGCATTCCTACCAGATTACCTCTTATCAGATTCACAACAAATATCCAGAACTCACCGAGAAAACCATAAACCAAATTAAATGCATTTCCCCGATGATTAGTAAAAGGATTTACTCGTACATTCGTCCCTATGTCTTTAAAAGACAGAATACCAACCCTCACTAACTTCTGAGCCCCTTCCTTCAATGGATAACAATTCTCTATGTCATGCCCTGGATCACCTTGATGAATATAATAAGTGACATTACTTTCATAATACCGGGTGTTGTACCCCAATTTTTGCCCCTAAGATTCCTTTATCATCTCATACCATCACAATGCAACAAGATCACACATTATGGTTTGGGTACTTCTTCTACTTCATCCTATGTTTAGGTTTGTTCATGAGGAATCACCAAGCACCTTAAATTGTTTATCTTGTAAATATATCCTTTTGACTAACATCGAAATATGTATATATGTCTCTTTGAATGTCATCTTGTAGGTAATGGCACAATTGCATGTATCTTTCCATCTCCTAGCACAGAGGATCAAAACTAGGGTTTAGAATTTAATCAGGAAATCTCCGACTTTTTGGACAATACTTGATTCCTTGTTTCTCTACATGTTCATGAGCATCTATTATTGGAAATTTGATCATCAATTTTGGTTTTGAAAGGTTCAATTGACAAAAAGGGTTAAATTGGTCATTTTGTTAGAAGTCAACCAAAGTCAACTGTTGACCAAGGGGACTTTTGGTCAACTATTAATTCAATGTCCCTATTTTCATATTTCATGGTCAATGGTTGCATAAAATCAAGAGGAAGTGTTAATTGGAGATAACTTGTCAATGAAGTTATTTGAAATTTTGAATTTTTTCTAAGTGTTCATAATGCTGAACTTTGATTGGTCATAACTTTCTCAATTTTTAATGAAAATGTACAAAATTTACATGTATGGAAAGAGGATACAAAGTTCTTCAACTTTGTATTAGAGGCCTCAACTCCAAAAAGTGAAAGGAGAAAAAGTTATGGAACTTGGAAATTTTTGGACAATTACTGAAATTTCCAAATATGTACAAAAATCTGATTTCTTCATGGCTAATTTTGAATGTCCATTTGGGCTCAAATCAGAAAGTTGGCAACATCAAAGTTAGAGTTTGAAGTGTTCTCTTCATTTTTAGTTCAAGAATCATCTTAAATGGTCAAGTGTAGAATGAGATACAATGCTGGAGATGGAATTTTGCCCAGTCACGCGCACACCAAGCTAAGCATTTCATCAAACAGTTCATAGGTATGCCTTCACCATAATTTTCTCAAAATAGTTCCTACATTTCAAGATATTATCATGAGAAGTAGATGGCATGTAAGTTGAATCTTGCCCAATAACAAGGCATGTCACGCAAGCACGAAGCCAAGCATTCTAGCAAACACATGATGTGCATACATGCATGGCTACTTATCTAATTGATTCAAGGTTGTTTTTGAAAATATTTGAACATGAAAGTTGAAGTATGTTATGTCCTCTCCAATTTTGATTCAAATTTTGTTTCATTCCATGCACCAAGGACAGAGATATGATGAGATGAAGATGTGATCATGATAATGTTAAGCCTGCATGAATATGCATGTGTTGTACCCCAAAATTTGCCCTCTCATGTTTTCAAAGGTCTTCCCTTACATGGTTGGTCACAAACACTTGCCTAACGAAAATAAAGTTTTTTGAAGATGAACAAGGTGTCTTTCAATTGGCATCTGGGAAAAGTCTTTGATTGGGTATCCAAAATCCTTCGATACAGGCTTGACTCACCAGTCTTCAATTGGGAATTTGGCACTCTTCGATTGGGCTTTGATTAGTAAGCTTCTATTAGGTGTTTGGAACCCTTCGATCAAGCTTTGGTTCACAAGTCTTCGATTAAGCGTTGGACCCCCTTCGATCAAGTCAATTTCACAATGCTTCGACTATGCATTAACTACTTCAGGCTTACCTTCGACTCACGAGGCAAGAATCTCCTACAAGTTTGTTTCGATTCACAAAGGAAAAGGCCCCTCAACTTGCCAGCACACCAGGCAAGAGGCTAATTCGAAGAACATGTAAATGACTCATTCGAAGAACATGTAAAGGTCCATTTGAAGAAGAATTCAAAGGGTCAATTCGAAGAACATTCAAAAGGTCCATTTGAAGAAGCATTCAGAAGGCCCATTTGAAGGGTACATAAGAAGTCCATTCGAAGGAGGCAACTCAAGACCAATCGAAGAGCATGGCCTGGAGGCATTCGAAAATCAAAGGTGTCCAGGTTCATTCAAGATTCCAAAGAGACATGAATATTTCAAAAAAGGAAATCTTTTAATATGTATGATTCTTGTCTCATGGATTTAAAGGCCTGGTTAAATGGTTGTACCTTGCCATTTTCATGCACCCTCACACTCCTATAAATACGAGGCCAATGACACATTACAGGGGGACGAGGATTTGGAGATACGCTGCCCATAAACCCACCAAAGGTTATCAACATTTTCATAAGTAATCCAAGCCAAAGCAACCATTCAACAAAAGTATCCACGCCCAGAAATCCCATATCGAAGATACCCACATCTAAAAAGTTCCAAATCGAAGGTTCCAACTACTGGTAAGAGAGGGTAAAATGTCAAACCTTGTATTTACATAACACATCCATATTTGTTGTTTCATTCGATTGTCATTCTAGACAGAATCAAAGGGCTTGGGTTTGGCACCAGGTAATGTTTTTTGTTGCTAACACTTGCTACAGATATAGCCTGAAAAGACCCAGCGCGCGCAGGATCGATGGACCTGGGTTTCGATACCCAGGTCATGCGTTTTATTTTGCTAACATATTCGTGCAGATGCAGTGCCTCCACAGGTGATCCTTCAGGCCTTTCCAGCAACACCCTTCATAGAATCGAAAGGCAGCCTTCTTCCTCTGAATCGAAGCCCCCCTTCTCCCTGCAATCGAAGTTTACCCATATCCTTCCCAAATCCAATCGAAGGAGTCAGGAAAGGGTTCAAATCGAAGCTTACCCCGTAAATTCTCAAGCCCAATCAAAGGCTACTCACACCCATTCCCTAGCTCAATCGAAAGAAGGCCAAAGAAGGGTGAATCGAACGAGTCCATGGCATGGATCGAAGAAGTCTTTTCTCTTCTTTATTTTTACTTTTTTACTTGTCTTTCAATTTAGTTGTAATAGTTAATTAGGTCTTTACTTTTATCGCTTTATTTTCAATGGGTTTGTTTTTGGCTATGTAAATACCCGAATCCTTGTAATAGTGTAGTTTAATTTTCGCACTTTAAATTCCACAAATTATTAAACTATTAGATGTATGATATTAGGATGCATGACAAGAATGTATGATTAATTTTAAAACAGTTAGATAACCCTAAAATGTTCAAAGATAATAATCTTAAATTGAATCACTCGCACATGCCACTCTTCGGGTACGCCTCACTTGGTTGCCTCGAACGTGGTCATTGAGTATAAGATGTTTTAGAGGTCGCCCTCTTATCCAAATATAATAAGTTGCCTCGAAACGGTTGCCTCGGATAAAATGATCTAAGACATTAGGGTTACCGCTAAGGCGTCCTAACATTGCTTTAGTGACCATACGTCCCTTAATTGAATTGACCCAAAAACTCCAACGACGATGCTATCTACTCCTCAATAGTGGGATAGCATTTCCTAAAGGACATTTGCACAGTTTAATTCCTTTTTTGAGTAGGTAGATGTTCTTAAGTACTTGCTCCTCTTAAAACAAAACAAAACTTTTCGCACTCACACTCTCTTCAAAACAAAAACTCTTTCCAAACCCACAATCACAAAGAAAAGCAAATTTTCAAAACACAATGAGCAAGTACCTAAGAGCCCGTGGATAACCACGGATAGAAAGGGTGCTAACACCTTCCCTTTCTAAAATCTATCTCCCGAACCCGAGAAATATCTCAAAAAGGAATTTTTCTATGCTTTTGTCCTTTCCTTGTTGGATAAAATAAAAGACGGTGGAGACTCTTGCTTACCGCGACATTTTGCGAAAAACAAACGCAAACGCGAACCGGCATTCCAAAACAGTCAGTTCTCATTCCCACCGATCACAGAACTGGCAACTTTGTTGGGGATACTTGTATAAGTGAGGTGTACCTTAGGATTAGATCACTATGTTTTCAATTGTATGCTTTGTATGCTTTAATTTTGTGGGCTTGTATCGGAGTTCTATAGATCCTAACCCAGATCTGGGGATACCCTTTAGGTAAGTAGCAATAAACTGTGAGGGATCTGTCCGGTGTAGACCGACACAAATGAAGCAGTAGCTACATTGGTGTGGCACCTTAGTCTGTACCGATATCCCTTGTGTTGGAACAAGGAGAATATGGGTCTTCTAAGGAGTCATTAAGCACCAACTGACCTTAGAACCTTAAATTGACCAACTTGGCCATAGAACAGTAGCAGTATGCTACACTCATTGAGACTAAACTCTCGCGATGATTTCGGCCGCAAGAAAAGGTTGCTAAACTGGAATTATGACCGATTGAGGGTAGTCAGTGATATTGAGATCCTCTAGAACCCGATTACTATTTTTAGGACAGGTTTAAACCAACTGAACTGAAAAAGGGTAATACCTAAACTCCATGCCAGCCTAAACTTAAGGCTATTTGTGTGACTTGTGTGCCTTCAAATCTGAACTACTTGCACATTATTGTTATCTGACAACATGACTTCCTTGCAGGTTTTGTTTATAGTCCTTATCCAATAATTTGGATTTATCGCAGGGTTTACTTACATCGTCTCACACTTTTGCTTAAACGCATATCATACACATCATAACATCATGCTTTAACATTTCCTTAACCATTTCAAGGATCTAAAGGGCTTGTGATGCAGATTATGGTAAATCAAATGTCTAGCAAGGGGCAAAGGGGATTTATTTTCCTCTAGCCAATGCCGTCTAGAGATCAAAACACGATAACTTGAGTCAGGGGCTATGACCCACTCGATATGGTGAGCTTGACTCTTGAAGAAGGACTCTTAACGACACGAAGTTTCTTTTATCAAATTCTAACAAGTTTCTTGTTTACCCCGCGAGATCCTTGAAAACATTGCATACATATATCATACATATCATTGCATAACAGGTCTCCCAATACAGGTCTCTCATGTTCTCGCTGTTTATTTCAGCAATGGCTTTCCAACAAGACAACCAAGATCTTCAAACTCGAGAAGCTCAGTTTAGGGATGTATTCCTAAACCTATCCAAGGGGCAGGAAGAGTTGAAAACACTCCTCGTTGGGAACTTGGTCAAGAAAAGTCCTGAAGACAATAAGGACGAACGGTTGGAACAACTGCAAGCTGAGTTCAGTGCCATGAAAACCCAGATGCTGGGGCAGATGGCTCTTATCCAAGGCTTAGCTCGGGAACAAGAAGAGCTGAGAACCATTATCAACCAGCTTCATCAAGACAGATACAACAACATGAAGCAAACAGTCAAGGCCGAGGATCAAGTCATTAATAAACTTCCGAGAAGTCAAAGGTTTGGTTTGATGAAGAATAGACCTATCCAAGTTGCTACTACCTCACGGGTCCAACAACGACCTCGCCAAGAACAACGGGTTGATCAGAGTAAGCCAAACATGCCTAGGAGGCAATTTACCAAGCTCAACATGCCGCTGTCTCAAGCTTTACAACACCTGTTGAGATTGAATCTGGTGACGTTAAGGGACCCTCCTAAGAATCCCAACATAGCCTCCCTAAGGTACAATCCTGATGCAAGGTGTGCATATCACTCCAATAGCCCTGAGCATGATACTAACATCTGTTGGGCGTTGAGCAACAAAATTCAAGACCTGATTGAGGAAGGAGCATTGGAACTCATACAAGAAGGTCAGATTGAATTCTTTTGCCATTCCCCCAAGGTTCCCCATTTGAAGTGACAAGTACTGAGACGATAAGACTTTTTGTTGATTAGAATTTTCAAGTTGTAATTTTCTTTTGATTGTCCGAACATTTATTCATGTCAAACTTTATTACTTTATCAATGCATTGCATATGTCTGTTTTGAATCAATCCATTCGTATTTCACTATATTCAAATTGCTTTCATTTTTGTGATGTTCAACACTCGATTAAAAAATTCTAAGCCTTTAGAGGGAGGATGACGGAAATGATATTAAAATCTCTACAGTATGCTTTTGAACAGACCCTGCTGACGAGGTACAAGCATTGTTTCAAATCCTAAACAGTGGAGTTATAAGGAAGATAATCCCTAGTCAACCCCTTTGAGCCAAAGAAGTTGGAGTTTTTATTTTCATAAATTAAAACCCTTAATTATAACCTGGGGCAGGGTAGTTTGCTCAGTTGATCCAGGTACACAATTAATGGCATCAAAGAAGTCCTTCCGAAACAAAAGACGATGTTGGTTCGGTATAATCATCAAGACAGGCAGTCATTATCTCTCGAAATAAAAGCCCAATAAGTCAAAACCTATGAAGGAGACTTAAGAAAAACTGGGGCATCCCGCTGACTGTAGTCACAAAAAGAAACAGTTCAGGCAAAAGACAGGGATAATAAAATCAAAATGAAAGAGATCCTGCAAACTCTCAACAAAATGACTTCCTGTTCAAAATAAATTGTCAGTATCCAAACCATCACTGGAATATCAGAGCAAAGACTCAAACGGGATCTAAATGCACAATTAGCTGAGTTTAGGATCGAAGAACATCATGAAGAACGGGTGGGTACAAATATAATTTGAGCCTTTATCCTTTGTTTCTTAAACCGTGAACCAGGCCACGTTATAACCCTTAAAAGTCCTAGCTGAAGCATGGGTCAGTTTGAAAGCATACTGTTAGAAAAGGTATCCTGACTCTTGTAGGGCTTGCTGTAAATCCTGAGTTGACGTCACATTTTACGGAATTTTCCTATCTTACTGAAAAAAATGCATTTTTAAAAAACTTCAAGATAGACATAAGCTTTGCATTCTTAAAATAACATTGTTTGCATATGACTATTTGTTCAACAATAGAGAAATTCGCACGACGAATATCTAGTGAACAAAAACCTGTTCAATAAAAAGGGTCACCTCAAGTGGAAAAAACACTTCCAACCAAGGGGCACGGCATGAGCATTGTCTATCATCTGGGGCAGTCAAGTCAAGATCCAGAGAATCTCTCAAAGATGCCAAATAGCCAAGGGCAAATCTCCATCTGAGTCACTTAGGGCATTAGACATGGATTCCCGCAACGAATCTTGCATGATCAAACGAACATCTTCTGGTAGTATGGCAACACGACACTAGCGACAGTGACAACTCCCTACGCTCTGAGAGCGTGGACATGGTCAGAAAATACTGCGCATGAACAAAGACCCGCTAGGTTGACACACCTAGGAAAAAAAAAGGGCATCCCGGCGAACCAAAAAGGTTCGGGCAAAATTAGGGATAAAAACAAAAAGATTTGTACACTCGGCAAGTCGAAAACCTGAAAAGGAGGCTTGGGCAAAAAAGGGTATCCCGGTGGACTGAAAATCTGAAAAGACAGTCCAGGGAAAAGTTAGGAATTAAAGCGTACGACTATGTACCGTCATCTCGTCACTTAGAAGACTTGTCATTTCAATCGGCAATTACCAAGCACCTCATAGGTTGGAATAATACTCAATCCACAAGGCCTCTGCAGGAACCTTCTCCCGCAGATACAGGGGCAGAAAAGTCTCAATGCAAAATCATTGTCATATCCTCAGCCCGCGTCCCAGTAACATCTACACTCCCCGCAGAGTAAGAAAAGGACATTGGTGTTAATTCTCCCCAACTGAGGCTCGCAACCACGAATGGGTCGGTAAGATTCTCCCCAAGCAGAGTTTATCTATCACCAGCACTAGAAGATTATCCCCAATGAAGTCGCCATTGGAAAATCATTCCCCAACGGAGTTATTCTCTCCTGCAGGATTATTCTCCCAATCATCTTCGGTCGTTATCTCCAGCGAGTGAAACTCTTTATTCTCCAATAACAGTCAGGGATTTATTTTCCCAAACTTGGATGCACCACAATAGCATTTCATGTTCATACATCATGACGTGCGCATACATATTGCATACAGCATAATTTCATTTATTTTGAGAACATCATCATACAATGCATGTCATACGTCATATACAATTAATTATGTACCTTTTCGAGAAAGATGGTTATCATCAACAACTTCCTGCAAGTTCAAGATTAACTCCATAAGCTAAAGAGAGTAATTATTTGCACGATCAAATGCAGCTTCACACGGGTTTATCCTGAAAAATCTTACACGGGTCCTTTCTCATATATTTTTTAATAAAGTTTTACACTGACTTATCACAAAGTAACCTTACCCAGGTTCCTCCTAAAGTTTTACACGAACTTATCACAAAGTAACCTTACCCAGGTTCCTCTTGAAGTTTTACACAAACTTATCTCACAGTAACCTTATCCCGGTTCATTCTGAAGTTTTACACGAACTTATCATAGAGCGACCTTACCCAGGTTCCTCCTGAAGTTTTACACAAACTTATCCCGAAGTAACCTTATCCAGGTTTCTTTTCTCTGATCCCCAGATAGCAGTCCACAATACTGTAAGACCTGGACCTGATCAAACACGATTGATTTCACCTTTCCCTAGTAGGTTGCGATGTAGCCTATACACTGCCCAGATATGCAGTTCACCTCCAGAGTTAATTCCCCAGTAGAGTAATGGACAACTGAAGCTCCTAAAATTTTATTTCTCTCAAGACAGCTACCAACAATCTCCAAATGGCATCTATAAGCCCATTCCCGACATCACAATGTTGATACTACACCATGCGAGTGCAAATTTCTGGGCACTCTAGTGTTCAATCATCTTCCACCTTCGGATCACGAAAGGCACGCAAGCCAATCTACATCCTCAAGTTTAAGAAGATTGAACAGGGGCAGCTGTTGTACCCCAAAATTTGCCCTCTCATGTTTTCAAAGGTCTTACCTTACATGCTTGGTCACAAACACTTGCCTAACGAAAATAAAGTTTTTTGAAGATGAACAAGGTGTCTTTCGATTGGCATCTAGGAAAAGTCTTCGATTGGGTATCCAAAATCCTTCGATACAGGCTTGACTCACCAGTCTTCAATTGGGAATTTGGCACTCTTCGATCGGGCTTTGATTAGTAAGCTTCGATTAGGTGTTTGGAACCCTTCGATCAAGCTTTGGTTCGCAAGTCTTCGATTGAGCACTGGACCACCTTCGATCAAGTCAATTTCACAATGCTTCGACTATGCATTAACTACTTCAGGCTTACCTTCGACTCACGAGGCAAGAATCTCCTACAAGTTTATTTCGATTCACAAAGGAAAAGGCCCCTCAACTTGCCAGCACACCAGGCAAGAGGCTCATTCGAAGAACATGTAAATGACTCATTCGAAGAACATGTAAAGGTCCATTTGAAGAAGCATTCAAAGGGTCAATTCGAAGAACATTCAAAAGGTCCATTTGAAGAAACATTCAGAAGGCCCATTCGAAGGGTACATAAGAAGTCCATTCGAAGGAGACAACTCAAGACCAATCGAAGAGCATGGCCTTGAGGCATTCGAAAATCAAAGGTGTCCAGGTTCATTCAAGATTCCAAAGAGACATGAATATTTCAAAAAAGGAAATCTTTTAATATGTCTGATTCTTGTCTCATGGCTTTAAAGGCCTGGTTAAATGGTTGTCCCTTGCCATTTTCATGCACCCTCACACTCCTATAAATACGAGGCTAATGACACATTACAGGGGGACGAGGATTTGGTGATACGCTGCCCATAAACCCACCAAAGGTTATCAACATTTTCATAAGTAATCCAAGCCAAAGCAACCATTCAACAAAAGTATCCACGCCCAGAAATCCCATATCGAAGATACCCACATCTAGAAAGTTCCAAATCGAAGGTTCCGACTACTGGTAAGAGAGGGTAAAATGTCAAACCTTGTATTTACATAACACATCCATATTTGTTGTTTCATTCCATTATCATTCTAGACAGAATCAAAGGGCTTAGTTTTGGCACCAGGTCATGTTTTTTGTTGCTAACTGTGATCGGTGGGAATGAGAACTGACTGTTTTTTAATGCTGGTTTGCATTTGCGTTTGTTTTCGCAAAGTGTCGCGGTAAGCAAGGGTCGCGGTAAGCTCGGGTTCGGGAGGTAGATTATAGAACGGGAAGGTGTTAGCACCCTTTCTATCCGTGGTTATCCACGGGCTCTTAGGTACTTGCTCACTATGTTTTCAAAAGTTTGCTTTTCTTTGTGTTTGTGGGTTTTGAAAAGAGTTTCTGTTTGAAACTTCGATTTGAAGAGTGTGTAAGTGCGAAAAGTTTTGTTTTGTTTTTTAAAAGGAGCAAGTACTTAAGAACCTCTACCTACTCAAAAAGGAATTAAACTGTGCAAATGTCCTTTAGATAGTGCTATCCCACTATTGAGGAGTAGGTAGCACCGTCGTTGGAGTTTTCGGGTCAATTCGATTTTAGGGATGTGTGGTCACTAAAGCAACGTTAGGACGCCTTAGTGGTAACCCTAATGTCTTTGATAATTTTTATCGAGGCAACCATTTCGAGGAAACTTTGATCTTTGGACAGAAGGACGGCCCCTAAAACATCCTATACTTAATGACCATGTTTGAGGCAACCAAATGAGGCATACCCTAGGAGTGGCATGTGCAAGTGTATTGTTTTTCATATATGTTATCTTTGCACATGTTATAGTGAGCTACTTGTTGATTTTAAGTTAAGATAGATCTTGTCATGCAATCCTAGTTAGCATACATCTAAACAGTTAATATATGTACAGGAATTTAAAGTGCGGGAATTGTAAATCCTACGCTATTACAAGGCTTCGGGGAGGGGGATTATTTACATGTCCAAAAATTGGGGGAATAAAGCAGTAAAGTAAAAGTCTTAGTTAAGCTATTACAAACCAGTAGGCAATTACAATAAAATAAATGCGCACAAATCTGAAAATAAACTCTAAAAATTCTAAGAATAAAATCTTTTTGTTGTTTTATTTTATTTTTGGGAAAATGATCTAAATCTATTTAGTTTTAGTTTTTTAGAAAATATTAAGATAATTAAGAGATTAATTAACAAGGTTAATTTTAATAGAAAAAAAAACTAGCCTAATGTTTTTGTGGTTTTTGATTTTAATGTTAATTAAAAAAGATTAAAAAAAATGTCAATGAAAACAAAAATAAAATACAAGGGGGATCCTTCGATCCAGGGAAAAAAGGGAGTTCCGACCCAGGGAGGGAATGGAAGCTTCGATCCAGACATGGTCATGGCTCTTTCGATTGGGCCAGGAAGTGGGCATGAACAGCCTTCGATCCAGGGAAGGGGAGTTCCCTTCGATCCTGGAAAAATGCCTTCTTCGATCCAGGAGGACTATGGGAAGCTTCAATCCAGAGAAGGTGTCTCCTTCGATCTGGGATGCTATACCTGCAAAAGTATGTTAGCAAAATGAAATGCAGCGCCTGGGTATTGAATCCTAGGCCCTTCGATCCTGCGCTTGCTGGGTCTCTTCAGGCTATGTCTGCAGCAAATATTAGCAAATGATGGACATGGCCTGGGTGCCAAACCCAGGCCTCTTGATCCTGTCTAGGATAGAAAATCGAAGGTTACAACCAGCATGGATGTATTATGCAAATATGAGGTTGGATAGTTTACCCTTTCTTACCAGCAGATTGGACTTTTAATTTGGGTGTTTCCTGGATGTAGGCACCTTCGATCTGGGCATTTCCTGGATGTAGGCACTTTTGATCTGAGGGGCTTCTGGGCGTGGGCACCTTTAATCTGAAGGACTGCTTTGGCTTGGAAAATTCTGACAACCTTTGAAGGATTGTATGGGCAGCGTAACTCCAATGTTTTTTCTCTCCTGCTCTGTGTTTTTTCGTGTGTTCTGTTTTCCTGCAGAGTTTTTGTGTGTTGGATATGTATGCTGACCTCTATATTTATAGGGGTGTGAGGGTGCAGTAATGGCAAGAGACAGCCATTAGACAGGCCATTAAATGCTATGAGACAAGAAACAGACACATTAAAAGTTTTCC
Organism: Vicia faba; assembly: GCA_948472305.1. Taxonomy (NCBI): domain Eukaryota; kingdom Viridiplantae; phylum Streptophyta; class Magnoliopsida; order Fabales; family Fabaceae; genus Vicia; species Vicia faba. The sequence goes on along the minus strand of OX451737.1, from coordinate 1,435,102,021 downwards.
TTTTATGAAATATTCATGTCTCTTGAATGAACCTGGACACTTTTGATTTGAGTGCCTCTTGATGACCTCCTTCGAATGGCCCTTGCCCAAAGATCAATCGAAGGGTACTAATTAAAATTTCAATCGAAAGGCTTTGTTAACAGGCCAATTGAAAGGTGCTGTTTTATGCTAATTGAAGTGCTCCTTCAGAATACCAATCGAAGGGCCTTTCAGAATGCCAATCGAAGTGCTTGTCCAAAATGCCAATCGAAAGGCTCATTCAGAATATCAATCGAAGGGTCTTTTAGAATGCCAATCGAAATGCTCCTTCAAAATGCCAATCGAAATGCTCCTTCAGAATGCCAATCAAAATGCTCCTTCAGAATGTCAATCGAAATGCTCCTTCAGAATGCCAATCGAAGGGTCTTTCAGAATGCCAATCGAAAGATACTTAAAGCACCACTCAAAAATTTTCTTTTTCCTTAGGCAAGGGTTTGTGATCAACCATGGAGGGGGAAGACTTTGGAAAACATGAGAGGGAAAATTTTGGGGTGCAACAATTGCCCCTGTTCAATTTTCTTAAACCTGAGGATATAGATTGGCTTTCTAGCCTTTCGTGATCCGAAGGTGGAAGATAATTGAACACTAGAGTGCCCAGAAATTTGCACTCGCATGGTGTGGTATCAGCATTGTGATGTCGGAAATGGGCTTACAGATGCCATTTGGAGATTGTTGGTAGGAGGATGGGTTTACAGATGCCATTTGGAGATTGTTGGTAGGAGGATGGGCTTATAGATGCCATTTGGAGATTGTTGGTAGGAGGATGGGCTTATAGATTCCATCTGGAGATTGTTGGTAGGAGGATGGGCTTATAGATGCCATCTGCAGGAGTGTCAATCGCTTAAGAGATTCCTTAGCGAGAACTTGCATACCTGTTATTGTAAAAGATTCCACTAGGGAAGTCTAACTTTGTTTGATATTTAGGAACTGACTCGTGCTCACTGGGAGTATACCGTTGAGGTTATAGAACTTGTCCTGTCTGGTTCCAAGTATTAATTGCTGACCTGAGAAAGAAAGTCTTCCTGGCTTGTTACAGGTATTAATCTACAATCAGTCGTCCACAGATATTTTCCTGGCTTGCTACAGGTATTGATCTGGAACTTGAAAAGGTTGGTCGAGGAGATAGCTGTCCTGGCTGGTTTCAGGTATTGATCTCTGACCTGAGAAAGAAAGGTCTTCCTGGCTTGTTACAGGTGTTAATCTTCAATCTCTTCATGTAGATAATTTTCCTGGCTTGTTACAGGTATCAATCTACAATTAGTCGTCCACAGATATTTTCCTGGCTTGCTACAGGTATTGATCTAGAACTTGAAAAGGTTCGTCGAGGAGATAGCTGTCCTGGCTAGTTTCAGGTATTGATCTTTGACCTGAGAAAGAAAGGTCTTACTGGCTTGTTACAGGTGTTAATCTTCAATCTCTTCATGTAGATAATTTTCCTGGCTTGTTACAGGTATCAATCTACAATCAGTCGTCCACAAATATTTTCCTGGCTTGCTACAAGTATTGATCTGGAACTTGAAAAGGTTGGTCGAGGAGATAGCTGTCCTGGCTGGTTTCAGGTATTGATCTCTGACCTGAGAAAGAAAGGTTTTCTGGCTTGTTATAGGTATTAATCTTCAATCTCTTCGTGTAGATGATTTTCCTGGCTTGTTACAGGTGTTAATCTACAATCAGTCATCCACAAATATTTTTCCTGGCTTGCTACAGGTATTCAACTGGGACTTGAAAAGGTTGATGGGTTATCTCTTCTGACGGGGTATCTCCTTTGACGAGTTGTCTCTATTGACAGGTTGTCTCTATTGACAGGTTTGGCCACAGAAAAATCTTTAGGAATCGATTTAACTGATTTTGTCTCCATTGACATGCTTCACCTCAGAAAAATCTTTAGGAGTCGATTTAACTGACTTTGTCTCCATTGATTGGCTTCGCCTCAGAAAAATCTTTAGGAACCGATTTAACTGACTTTGTCTCCATTGACTGGCTTCGCCTCAAAAAAATCTTTAGGAATCGATTTAACTGATTTTGTCTCCATTGACTGGCTTCGCCTCAGAAAAATCTTTAGGAATCGACTTAACTGATTTTGTCTCCCTTGACTGGCTTCACCTTAGAAAAATCTTTAGGAATCGATTTAACTGACTTTGTCTCTATTGACTGGCTTCGCATCATAAAAATCTTTAGGAATCGATTTAACTGATTTTTTCTCCATTGACTGGCTTCGCCTCAAAAAAATCTTTAGGAATCGACTTAACTGATTTTGTCTCCCTTGACTGGCTTCACCTCAGAAAAATCTTTAGGAATCGATTTAACTGACTTTGTCTCTATTGACTGGCTTCGCCTCAGAAAAATCTTTAGGAATCGATTTAACTGATTTTGTCACCATTGACAGGCTTCGCCTCAGAAAAATCTTTAGGAATCGACTTAACTGGACAATAGAAGGTCTTGGAATATCTTCAACTGGATCGATATCAGAAAAATCTTTAGGAATCGATTTAACTGGACCAGAGAAGGCCTTTGACTGGATGGACATCAGAAAATCTTTAGGAATCAATTTAACTGGACCAGACAAGGTCTTGGAATATCTTCAACTGGATCAGCATCAGGAAAATCTTTAGGAATCGATTTAACTGGACAAGAGAAGGCCTTTGACTGGATCGGCATCAGAAAAATATTTAGGAATCGATTTAACTGGACCAGACAAGGTCTTGGAATATCTTCAACTGGATCGACATCAGGAAAATATTTAGGAATTGATTTAACTGGACCAGAGAAGGCCTTTGACTGGATCGGCATCAGAAAAATCTTTAGGAATCGATTTAACTGGACCAGTCAAGGTCTTGGAATATCTTTAACTGGATCGGCATCAGGAAAATCTTTAGGAATCGATTTAACTGGACCAGAGAAGGCCTTTGACTGGATCGACATCAGAAAAATATTTAGGAATCGATTTAACTGGACCAGTCAAGGTCTTGGAATATCTTCAATTGGATCGACATCAAGAAAATCTTTAGGAATCGATTTAACTGGACCAGAGAAGGCCTTTGATATGGCTGAGTATTTAACTGTGTCCTTCTTGTAAGGTAAAGGTCAGTCATATACAATGCATGATATGGATCAAGCAATGATGTTCTCAACATAAATGAGATTGTGTGGTATGATGCGTTTATGCATGTATCATGATGTATGGAAATGTAATGTTTTAGCTGGGGAAAATAAATCCCGGATAACTTGCTGGAGAATAGAGTTGAATTCTTCGGTTCCGCTGGGGATGACGAACAAAGATGATTGCAAGAATAAACCTGCAGGAGAGGATGACTCTGTTGGGGAATTAATCTGTGGGGGAGAGATGTTCTGCTGAGGATTTTAATGATAACCTTCGCTGGGGATTCCGTTGATAAGCTCTGTTGGGGATTTCATTGATAAGCTCTGTTGGGGATTTTGATGATGAACTCCGCTGGGGATTGATTACCATTGCTGGTGATATTGAACCTGTTGAGGATAGAAGTCCTTCTTGGGGAAAGAAAGAACTTCGTTGGGGATGATCTTCCAGTTGCAACTTGCTGAGGATACCCCAGTTAGACTCTTGTGAGGATAACCTTCTGAATTTGACTGGGGAGATACATTTGTATTCTTCAGGGGACAATCTTCCAGAATCTACTGAGTAAGATGATTTGACTCTGGCGGGGAATCTTTTTAGACTGCACTGGGGAAATGGCTCCATTGTGGTAATTTGTATTCCACCGGGGAACATTCTTATGTTCTGTTGAGGGGAGTTAAGACTGTCGGGGATGCTCTTACGCTTGCTGGAGAATGTCTTTATACTCCGTTGGGGAATATTAAGACCTTCTGGGGATACCCGACCTTTTTAGGGCTGATGGTAGACTAACCCTGCTTGGGGGAGAGAATGGCTAATTCATCCATGGTTGCAAGTCTCAGTGGGGAGAGCTACCATTACTGTCTTACTCTGCTGGGAGTGAAGGTATCTTAGCCGTATTCTTCACTTGAATCTACCTTGCACCTGGTGGGCAGAGCAACTGTACAGTTCAGACAATTCTTATTGCCCTTGTTTCTGCGGGAGAAGGTGCCTGTGGAGGCTTTGTGGATCGAGTATTATCCCAACCTATGACAAATCTTCTTCTGGTAGGTAAGTGACGAGATGACGGGACATAGTCGTACGCTTTGATCCCTAATTTTTGCCTGGACCGCCCTTTCGGGTTTTCAGTCAATCGGGATACCCTTTTTTGCCCAAGCCGCCTTTTCAGGTTTTCTACTTGCCGGGTGTACAAAATTTTCATTTTTATCCCTAATTTTTGCCCGAACCCTTTTGGTTCGCCGGGAAGCCCTTATTTTTGCCTAGGCCAGTCGACCTAGCGGGTCTTTGATTATGCGTAGTACTTTTTTTACTATGTCCACGCTCTCAGAGTGTAGGGAGTTGCCACTGTCGGTAGTGTTGTGTTGCCATACTACTAGAAGATGTTTGATCATGCAAGATTCGTTGCCGGAATTCATGTCCAATGCCCCAAGTAATTCAGATGGAGATCTGCCCCTGGCTATTTGGCATCTTGAGAGATTGCTTGAATCTTGACTTGACTGCCCCAGGCGTGCTGGATAGTGACGTGTCATGCCCCCTTGTTGATAGGAGATTTGTCAATGGAAGTGTCATCCTTTTTGAAGTGATTTTATTCACTGAGAGGGTTTTTGTTCCTCGGATATTCGTTGTGTGAATTTCTCTGATGTCAAACAAATAGCCAAATGCAAACAGTGATATTCAAATAATTCAAAGTTTATGCTTGTCTCGAAGTTTTGAAAAATGCGTTTTTTAGCAGAAAACTCTTTATAAGACAATTTCAACACAAGATTTAGGGCAAAGCCTTACAGGAGTCAGGATACCTTTTGTAACAGTATGCTTTCGGACTAACCCATGCTTCAGTTAGGACTTTTGAAGGGTTGTAATGTGGCTTGGTTCACGGTTTAAGAAACAAAGGATAAAGGCTCAAAGTATATTTGTACCCACCCGCTCTTCGTGATGTTCTTCAATCCTAAACTCAGTTAATTGTGCATTTGAACTCCAAATGAGTCTGGAACGAAGTTTTTGGTGATGGTTCACACAGGTTGAATTTGTTGGAAGGCAGTAATTTTTGCAACATTTTTCACGTTGTCGAGGATTTGTAATGACCTCGTTCTTTTGATTTGTTATCCCTAACTTTTTCCTGACTGTTCCTGTTTTCGAGATTACAGTCAGCGGGATGCCCCAGCTTTCTTAAGCCTCCTTTATAGGTTTTGGCTCAGTGGGCTTTTCTTTTTTGAGAGATTGACTTCCTATGAGATAAGTAACCACCACTGTCTTTTGATTCCCGAGGAATGCTTTTGATGTCGTTCGTTGTATTATGAACTGAGAGTTTTGCGACTTCAATGCGCATCCTTTTGAATTAATTGAGAGACTACCCTGCCCCAGGTTTAAATTAAAGGTTTCAATTTGTGAAAAGAAAAACTCTGACTTCTTTGGCTCGAAGGGGTTGACTAGGGATTATCTTGCTTATAACTCCAGTGTTTAGGATTTGAAAGAAATGCATGTACATCATCAGCAAGGTCTGTCCAAAAGCATACTGTATGAGATTATGGCATTGTTTCATCATCCTCCCTCTAAAGGCTTGTAACTTTTAGCAAGAGTTGAATGTCATAAAGTGAGTAAAAAGCATAGTTTAATGAAAAGGATTGGATCAAGTCAAGACAAACATATGCAATGCATTAATGAAACAGAGTTTAACATTAACAGATAATTATTTGAATAACAAAGAGATTACAACTTGAAAATTCAAATGAACAAAAGGCCCTCTCTTGTCAGAACTTGTCACTTTAAATGGTGAGCCTTGGAGGGGTGGTAGAAGAACTCAGCCTGACCATCTTGTGTGAATTCCAATGCTCCTTCATCAATCATGTCTTGGACCTTGTTCTTAAGAGCCCAACAGTTGTTTGTGTCATGTCCCGGACTGTCAGAGTGGTATGCACACCTTTCATTGGGATGATAGGTAGGATCGGAAGTATTTGGGTTCCGGAGAGGAGCCTTTAATGTAATCAGCTCTGCCTTCAACATGGGTTGTAGTGCTTGAGTCAGTGACATGTTGAGCTTGGTAAATTGCCTCTTGGCCATATTTGGCTTACTCTGATCAACCTGTTATTTTTGGTGAGGTTGTTGTTGGACCCTTGAGGTAGTAGCAACTTGGAGAGGTCCATTCTTCAACATACCAAACTCTTGTCTTCTTGGAGGCTGATTAATGATTTGATCCCCAGCCTTGACTGCTTGCTTCATACTGTTGTATCTGTCTTGATGAAGCTGGCTGATAATGGTTCTGAGCTATTCTTGTTCCCGAGCTAAGCCTTGGATAAGAGCCATCTGCCCCAACATATGGGTTCTCATTGCATCTACCTCAGCTTGCATATGTTTCAGTCGTTCGTCCTTATTGTCTTCAGGACTTTTCTTGACCAAATTCCCCATGAGGAGTGTTCTCAATTCTTCCTGCCCCTTGGATAGGTTTAGGAAGATTTCCCTAAACTGAGTCTCTTGAGTATGAAGATCTTGGTTGTCTGGTTGGAAAGCCATTGCTTAAATAAACAGCGAGAACATGAGAGACCTGTACTGGGAGACCTGTTATGCAATGATATGTATGATATATGTGTGCAATGTTTTCAAGGATCTCGCGGGGTAAAGAATAAACTGTTAGAATCTGAATCTGGTAGCTTGATTGAAGGAACTTCATGTTACTGAGAGTTCTTCTTCAAGAGTCAGGCTCACCATATCGAGTGGGTCCTAGCCCCTGACTCAAGTTATCATGCTTGAATTTCTAGACAACCTTGGCTAGAGGAAAATAAATCCCCTTTGCCCCTTGCTGGACAATTGATTTACCATAACCTACATCACAAGCCCTTGATATCCTTGAAATGGCTAAGGAAATGTTAAGGCATGATTGTTATGATGTGTATGCTATGCGTTTAAGCACAAGTATGAGGTGATGTAAGTAAGCCCTGCAATAAGTCCAAATTATTGGATAAGGACTGTAAACAAAACCTGCAAGGAATCCATGTTGTCAGATAACAAGAATGTGCAAGTAGTTCAAGTTTGAAGGTACACAAGCCACACAAACAACCTTAAGTTTAGGCTGGCATGTAGTTTCATAGGTAAGTACCCTCTTGAGTTTAGTTGGCTCAAAACCTGTCCTATAAATAGTAATCGGGTTCTAAGGAGCTCAATATCATTGGATTGTTTTTTATGTTCATCGTTTTGGTTTAGCCACTGAACTAGCAACCAAAATATTCCAAGAAAACAACCCTCAATGAGTGTAGTATCGAGTATCTACCAACTTCGGACTGCACCAAAGTCGGTCATCTCACTACCCCTAAAAAAGGCCAAGATGGTCAAGTAAGGTTCTAAGGTCAATTGATGCTTCACGACACCACGCGGAGGCCCCGTACTCTCCTTGACTTAACTCAAGGGTTACCGGTACTCACCAAAGTGCCACATCAACATAGCTACTGTTTCAACCATGTCAGTATACCCCGCACAGTTCCCTCATAGTTTGTTGCTACTTACATAAAGGGTATCCCCAGATCCGGGTTAGGATCTATAGAACTCCTATACAAGCCCATAAAATTAATAACATACAAAGCAATACAATTGAAAACACAAGTGATCTAGTCCTAAGGTACACCTCCCTTATTATCTCCCCAGCAAAGTCGCCAGTTCTGTGATCGGTGGGAATGAGAACTGACTGTTTTTTAATGTTGGTTCTCGTTTGCGTTTGTTTTTGCAAAGTGTCGCGGTAAGCAAGAGTCGCCACCGTCTTTTATTTTATCCAACAAGGAAAGGACAAAAGCACAGAAAAATTCCTTTTCCAGATTGTTCTTGGGTTCGGGAGGTAGATTATAGAAAGGGAAGGTGTTAGCACCCTTTCTATCCGTGGTTATCCACGGGCTCTTAGGTACTTGCTCACTATGTTTTAAAAAGTTTGCTTTTCTTTGTGTTTGTGGGTTTTGAAAAGAGTTTTTGTTTGAAACTTTGATTTGAAGAGTGTGTAAGTGCGAAAAGTTTTGTTTTGTTTTTTAAAAGGAGCAAGTACTTAAGAACCTCTACCTACTCAAAAAGGAATTAAACTGTGCAAATGTCCTTTAGACAGTGCTATCCCACTATTGAGGAGTAGGTAGCACCGTCGTTGGAGTTTTCGGTTCAATTCAATTTTAGGGACGTGTGGTCACTAAAGCAACGTTAGGACGCCTTAGTGGTAACCCTAATGTCTTTGATCATTTTTATCGAGGCAACCATTTCGAGGCAACTTTGATCTTTGGACAGAAGGACGACCCCTAAAACATCCTATACTTAATGACCACGTTTGAGGCAACCAAATGAGGAATACCCTAAGAGTGGCATGTGTAAGTGTATTGTTTTTCAGATATGTTATCTTTGTACATGTTATAGTGAGCTACTTGTTGATTTTAAGTTAAGATACATCTTGTCATGCAATCCTAGTTAGCATACATCTAAACAGTTAATATATGTACAAGAATTTAAAGTGCGAGAATTGTAAATCCTACGCTATTACAAGGCTTCGGGGAGGGGGATTATTTACATGTCCAAAAATTTGGGGAATAAAGTAGTAAAGTAAAAGTCTTAGTTAAGCTATTACAAACCAGTAGGATATTACAATAAAATAAATGCGCACAAATCTGAAAATAAACTCTAATAATTCTAAGAATAAAATCTTTTTGTTGTTTTATTTTATTTTTGGGAAAATGATCTAAATCTATTTAGTTTTAGTTTTTGAGAAAATATTAAGATAATTAAGAGATTAATTAACAAGGTTAATTTTAATTAAAAAAAAACTAGCCTAATGTTTTTGTGGTTTTTGATTTTAATGTTAATTAAAAAAGATAAAAAAAATGTCAATGAAAACAAAAATAAAATACAAGGGGGATCCTTCGATCCAGGGAAAAAAGGGAGTTCCGACCCAGGGAGGGAATGGAAGCTTCGATCCAGACAGGGTCATGGCTCTTTCGATTGGGCCAGGAAGTGGGCATGAACAACCTTCGATCCAGGGAAGGGGAGTTCCCTTCGATCCTGGAAAAATGCCTTCTTCGATCCAGGAGGACTATGGGAAGCTTCGATCCAGAGAAGGTGTCTCCTTCGATCTGGGATGCTATACCTGCAAAAGTATGTTAGCAAAATGAAATGCAGGGCCTGGGTATTGAATCATAGGCCCTTCGATCCTGCGCTTGTTGGGTCTCTTCAGGCTATGTCTGCAACAAATATTAGCAAACGATGGACATGGCCTGGGTGCCAAACCCAAGCCTCTTGATCCTGTCTAGGATAGAAAATCGAAGGTAACAACCAGTATGGATATATTATGCAAATATGAGGTTGGATAGTTTACCCTTTCTTACCAGCAGATTGGACTTTTAATTTGGGCGTTTCCTGGATGTAGGCACTTTCGATCTGGGCACTTCCTGGATGTAGGCACTTTTGATCTGAGGGGCTTCTGGGCGTGGGCACCTTTAATCTGAAGGACTGCTTTGGCTTGGAAAATTCTGACAACCTTTGAAGGATTGTATGGGCAGCGTAACTCCAATGTTTTTTCTCTCCTGCTCTGTGTTTTTTCGTGTGTTCGGTTTTCCTGCAGAGTTTTTGTGTGTTGGATATGTATGCTGACCTCTGTATTTATAGGGGTGTGAGGGTGCAGTAATGGCAAGAGACAGCCATTAAACATGCCATTAAATGCCATGAGACAAGAAACTGACACATTAAAAGTTTTCCTTTTTTGAAATATTCATGTCTCTTGAATGAACCTGGACACTTTTGATTTGAGTGCCCTCTTGATGACCTCCTTCGAATGGCCCTTGCCCAAAGATCAATCGAAGGGTACTAATTAAAATTTCAATTGAAAGGCTTTGTTAACAGGCCAATCGAAAGGTGTTGTTTTATGCTAATCGAAGTGCTCCTTCAGAATACCAATCGAAGGGCCTTTCAGAATGCCAATCGAAGTGCATGTCCAAAATGCCAATCGAAAGGCTCATTCATAATACCAATCGAAGGGTATTTCAGAATGTCAATCGAAATGCTCCTTCAGAATGCCAATCGAAATGCTCCTTCAGAATGCCAATCGAAATGTTCCTTCAGAATGCCAATCGAAATGCTCCTTCAGAATGCCAATCGAAGGTTCTTTCAGAATTCCAATCGAAAGATACTTAAAGCACCACTAAAAAATTTTCTTTTTCCTTAGGCAAGGGTTTGTGATCAACAATGTAGGGGGGAGACTTTGGAAAACATGAGAGGGCAAATTTTGGGGTACAACACTAACACTTGCTACAGATATAGCCTGAAAATACCCAGCGTGCGCAGGATCGATGGACCTGGGTTTTGATACCCAGGTCATGCGTTTTACTTTGCTAACATATTTTTGCAGATGCAGTGCCTCCACAGGTGATCCTTCAGGCCTTTCCAGCAACACCCTTCATAGAATAGAAAGGCAGCCTTCTTCCTCTGAATCGAAGCCCCCCTTCTCCCTGCAATTGAAGTTTACCCATATCCTTCCCAAACCCAATCGAAGGAGTCAGGAAAGGGTGCAAATCGAAGCTTTCCCCGTCAATTCTCAAGCCCAATCGAAGTCTACTCACACCCATTCCCTAGCTCAATCGAAAGAAGGCCAAAGAAGGGTGAATCGAACGAGTCCATGGCATGGATCGAAGAAGTCTTTTCTCTTCTTTATTTTTACTTTTTTTACTTGTCTTTCAATTTAGTTGTAATAGTTAATTAGGTCTTTACTTTTATCGCTTTATTTTAAATGGGTTTGTCTTTGGCTATGTAAATACCCGAAGCCTTGTAATAGCGTAGTTTAATTTTCGCACTTTAAATTCCACAAATTATTAAACTGTTAGATGTATGATATTAGGATGCATGACAAGAATGTATGATTAATTTTAAAACAGTTAGATAACCCTAAAATGTGCAAAGATAATAATCTGAAATTGAATCACTCGCACATGCCAATCTTCGGGTACGCCTCACTTGGTTGCCTCGAACGTGGTCATTGAGTATAGGATGTTTTAGAGGTCGCCCTCTTGTCCAAAGATCATAAGTTGCCTCGAAACGGTTGCCTCGGATAAAATGATCTAAGACATTAGGGTTACCGCTAAGGCGTCCTAACATTTCTTTAGTGAGCACACGTCCCTTAATCGAATTGACCCGAAAACTCCAACGACGATGCTACCTACTCCTCAATAGTGGGATAGCATTGCCTAAAGGACATTTGCACAGTTTAATTCATTTTTTGAGTAGGTAGATGTTCTTAAGTACTTGCTCCTCTTAAAACAAAACAAAACTTTTCACACTCACACTCTCTTCAAAACAAAAACTCTTTCCAAACCCACAATCACAAAGAAAAGAAAATTTTGAAAACACAATGAGCAAGTACCTAAGAGCCCGTGGATAACCACGGATAGAAAGGGTGCTAACACATTCCCTTTCTATAATCTATCTCCCGAACCCGAGAAATATCTCAAAAAGGAATTTTTTTTTGTGCTTTTGACCTTTCCTTGTTGGATAAAATAAAACACAGTGGCGACTCTTGCTTACCGCGAAATTTTGCGAAAAACAAACGCAAACGCGAACCAACATTCCAAAACAGTCAGTTCTCATTCCCACTGATCACAACATGGAATCGCATGATGCTTGCTTCAAATAACATCAAGTTTCCAGATCAGTATGCATGCTTATTTAACTCGGTTATGCTCTATTTTCTTACTCAAAAACAATATCATAAATGCATAAGTCAAGTCTTAAAACGCAAGACACATCATACCACCTTTTTTCTTGATATTTCTGATTCTTTTTCCATTTCTACACCAAAGATAGCTTCTTCAACACTCTTCCCACTCTATATAAACCAAGGATATTAGAAGAGCATGGACAAGCGATCCTCGACACCTCCCTCTCATAAAAAGTTTCCTCTTCCTCCAAATCAGATTTGGTATCTACCAACTTCTTTGAGTTTTTGTGCAAGCTCCAATATCTGCTCAATTCCATTATGTTGAAGATTGAAAGTGAAGGATCATTGGGTTTCTTATTAAATTCAGAGGCACCTTGTGGATTTATTTTTCAAAAATTTAGTTGAGCATCTTTGAACTCAAACTCTCAATTTATCTTGCATACTTGTTGACGATTATGTGTATCATGGTTTAGCTGGCCAGATCTTAGATCTGAAGTATGATCTCTTGAATCGTGTTGCTTAATTTTTTGTTCAAAGTTATCTGAAACTCTGTTTGAACCAGTGCTTTAATGTTCAGTTTTTTTTCTAATCTTGCATCATTTAAAGTAATCATAAGTATCATTGTGTTGTTTGACATTTTGTGATGAATTTTGATGTTTGGATTATTTGATTTGGTTGAGAATCGAATGAGAATTTTGGATCTGGAAGCCGTTTGTGGAATGGCTCAACTCAAAATTATGTTCATACAGCAATATTCGAGTGTCATTTTCTCTATGATCCTTGCATCTTTTGATAAAAAAATTTATTCTATCGTGTTCTACTCATTTCCATCTTGAAGTTTGATGTGTATATCTTGGGTTTTCATGGAGAAACGCGTGAGATGTCATGATCTGAACATTAGGTTTCAAAACTGCAAAAATAGAAATGTTAGTGTTGGTTCACGCGGTAGGGATGACTACGTGGCATCATTTTATTGAACATGTTCTAATTGGTACTTTTACAGCGCTTTATACTAATAACAGGTGTAATACACCTTAATTATATTTTAATTTTCTTTGTTTTCTCTAGTTTTGTTTAATTACTTTTCTTAATTCAAAAATAACCACAAAAATATTTTAAACTCTATTTTAAATATATTTTCATTTTCTGATTTTTATTTCTAGGTTTTACGTTTTTTTCATGATTAAATAAATTCAAGAAGTTTAATTAGGGTTTTAATCATTCTATTTGTTTTAGAATTTTACTTTACTATTTCTACTTAATCAAAAATTCCTAAAAAATGTTTTTTAAGTGTTGTTCTGAGCCTTCTTATTGAAAATAATTTTCAGTCAATTTTACAAAAAAATTGTGATGCCAATTAAATCACTTGTTTGGTTATATTATTTTTTCTTTGTTTCTTTTTGGTATATTGAGTAAATAATTTTTATTTAATTATTTCTTTTGGGATAAGATTTAAGAAAAATATACTTATTGATCCTTTGAATTTTCTTGAAATTTAGGGAGTCTTACACCAATTTCTTTTGAATTTTAGATTAAATTGATTAATTTTGAACTTAATTTCCCTTTTTTAGGGATTTGGTTGATCAATCACATTGATTGCTTGAAATTTATAACTTCCCTTGTTTATAAAATCAGAAATAAATTTGTTTAGAGTATGTGCACAAGTTTAGTTCATAAAGATAATTTTCCTCGAATTTAAAAATGTGATTTCATAATTTTTACAAATTGTTTTTCAAAACACCTCTAGTTTAAGAATTTTGCTAGCTAGTTTCAATGTTTGCATTTCTAAATCAAGTTTCCACCTCAATATAAGAACTCTAAACCCCATTTATGACTTTTATAGATCTTTAGGGAATTATAGTTTAACTATCATAATTTTTACAATCCATTTTCCTTTTTTAACCTAATTTTTGACTTAGGAATATATTTAGGGTTTTACTTTTGATCAAAGTTTGTGACTGAGAACTTGTGTACATAATTCTTGTTTAATTCTTGGCATGGCATGTGATATTGACTTGAGGATTATTTTTGGACAAATTCTTCAACATCGTTGGATCTTGGGTGTTGATAGGTTGAAAACCCAAATCCATCAAGATGGATAATGTTGTTGACGATATTTGAAACTAAAATTTCATCTAACACATCCCCTCCCCTTTCATCTTGTCCCTTTCTCACTTGTACTATATGTTGTTGGAGAATGATCTATATATCTTTTCTATAAACATATGGCACAAAGATTGCTACTGACCTACCTCAAAATAGGTGTGACTTCTATATAAGTCCACTTACGATTGCTTAACATAGTGCTAAATTTTTTCCCGATTCGAGAAATGATCATTCGTGGCCCAAACCCATGTTTATAAGCCCAAGTATGTTAATTTGAATCCTTTTATCCAATAACTTTGAGATTCATTGTTAGGAGGCTTTGATCTTATCAATCCTCTAATGAATCTTCATAAGCTTTGGTCAAAGTGAATCACTTAAACATCATTGATCATTTATTGTTTCCTTGAGAATTTTTAAATGAATGATATACTTGAAAAAAAGAAAATGAAACTAGTTGTTGAGAGGATTTGATTTTATCAATCTTATAATGAGTTTCAAATGCAAGTTTTAAGATGGTCATTCAACTAACTCCTAATTTCTAACAATTGACTTCATTTTTATGGTCTTACCTTATGCTTAAGCACCATTTATTTTAGCATCTATAATTCATGTTATCTTTGCCCATTTAAGCTTTTTCATTTTCTTTTTGAAGATACCTAATAACCAACTTGAACAATAAAAGCTTTAAGGTTACTCGGACTATTTGGTTAATATCCTTGGCATTTTGGAGTTATGGACTTCTTGGACTTAGGATTAGAAGCCTTGACCTACCTTGAGACCTTGTGACTTCAACTGTAATCTTGTATGGAGTTCTTGGTGTTTTACCCCGAGACATTGGGTTGTTTGTTTTCTTTGTGTGTAGGTTATTCTAATCATACGCTTTGTTTATGATTGGGAATTCATCTGTATACAGCCGTTACTCTGCCCAATTTTTGTGAAAGACCTAATACATTTGAAGCTTGGTTTTCATAAGAGGTTTAGTATCTTTGCTTGCTTAGTTTCAATCCAAAGGACGAAAATTATACTTTGACTCATTATGTCAAGTGTTGGCTTCTTATTGGTTAGACGGTTCTTTTCCGTAGCTTTTACTTTATGCCTTAGAATAGTCCCTTCATCTACTCCCATCTTCTTTAATTTCAAAAATCTTCTCCCTTCTTTTGAAAACTCTTCTTGTTTTTAAACTTGAACCACTTTCACAATAAACTTGGACTTAGGTCCATGCATTTTAAAAAATATTTTCTTAACCAAACTTTAATCAACTTAATAATACCTAACATTTTTGTGAGAAGACTAAAAGTCAATCAATCTCATTCAAACTATTTTACCACTTTGGCTTCCATTTTATATTTTTTCTCAAAAGATTAGACTCTTGTAAATCCTTGTAGTGATGCGAGCTACTATACTTCTACGATATGTAGTGAAGCGAGATATTTTCCACTTGGGTGTTGAGCGAGGCTTTGTTGATTTTAAAATCCAAGCTATATCCTCCACTCTGAGATAATGCAAATTCTACTTTCTCATGATCGTGGATAGTAAGTATGTTTTCTACTCGGATAAGACGATGATGTCTCGTCTATTAAAATTAACCAACATACTTGTGTTTTAAAATTTTAAAGGTTAACTACTCGTACCCTGATCCCCTATTATACGGAAGGTGGTACGTAGGCACTAAAGGTTCGCAACCGCAGAAGGTGCAAAAATTATAAAAAATATTTCTTTTCTCATTCGCATAATCTATTTATGTATACAACATTTATAGCCAAAATGCACATATTTTCAAAGAGGTTCCTGCGGAGTACCATAGATGTTTAGGGTGCTAATACCTTCCCTTTGAAATAACCAACCCCCGAACTTAGATTCTCTCCCCCTCTTTTTGGGTTATTCGCTCTTTTCCCATTCCTTTGGAAACAATAAAGCCCGGTGGTGATTTTTATTTGATATGTGCGAGTCAAGTCAATCCAATGGCTTAGTCTCAACATTTCTACCACTATAGAAAAAATGGCGACTTCACTGGGGAAAGATTGACCTATTGCTGGTCCATCCTTAAGTGGGTTTAGCCTATCTTTGTTTATTTGTGTATGTGCTATTATTTGTTATATATATATATATATATATATATATATATATATATATATATATATATATATATATATATATATATATATATATATATATATATATATATATATATATATATATATATATATATATATATATATATATATATATATATATATATATATATATATATATATATATATATATATATATATATATATATATATATATATATATATATATATATATATATATATATATATATATATATATATGTCTAGATTTTCCTGGTTTTCAGGGTGCTTGGTGATTTCTCATAAAGCCCTATACCTAGACTTGGGAAAACTTAAGATAGGACGGGCAGTATAGTCATGTTAACTTTGAGGGAGTAATCCCAAAAAAGAAGACATGAGATCCCCCATTCAATGGAGGCCTCTTTGATTGTAGTGTCATTTATCGAGTAATCAGGAAGACGTGCTGCTTTCAACCTGGGAGCCTGCTGAAACTGAGGACCGTAGAAACGTTAACCCATCTAGGCCTTTTAGGAGTAGTGCGGAAGATATGACGGAGTAATCTGGAAATGGTTGTCACGCGATACTATGCTCGGACGAGTTTTTCCTAAGAATATTGCTAATTACTGAGTCAATCGGGACGTTGGAAATATCCGAAGGAATGATGTAGACTCTGAGAACCTTTTAGAACCTTGTTCAGTAGGTGATAAACTTTTAGATCATACCTTATGGGTAATACCTTGAACCTCATGCTCGTGAAGTTGAACCTATAAACACCTTGTTTGTGATCTTATGTGTGATTGTTGCATCATGCATTCATGCACCCACGAGCATCCTTTAAAACTTTTATTTCAAGGGACTTAAAGTTGACTCTTTGAGAATATCTCTGGTACCTTTTGACCATGGATTCTGGAAAAATAAAGACTCGGAAGTACAGTTTCAAAGATCCCAAGATAGATGAGTTGATGAGTCTAATTCCTGAGATCGAGAGTTCTACATATTTTCGTAAGAAGTATGGATCCATTGTGTCTCTCATGAAGCTTAGGATGAAGGAGGGTATTCTCTCGACTTTGGTCCAGTTCTATGATTCGATGTATTGATGTTTCACTTTCCCTAATTATCAGTTGATGCCTACATTGTAGGAATATTCTTATTTATTGGGTTTACCTGTTAACGATCGTGTTCCGTTCACTGGTTTAGAGGGGGAGCCAAAATCTCATGTGATTGTTGCTTTGGTTCATTTGGGGAAGTCTGAGATTGAGGCCCACATGACTACCAAAGGTGGGATCAGAGGATTACCCACTCAGTTTTATTAGAGAAAGCTTGTTACTTTGCTAGGATGAAGAGTATGGTTGCTTTTGAGGCCATCTTTTCTCTACTGGCTTATGGGTTGTTCTTATTTCCCAATGTCGACAAATTTGTAGATGTTAATGCCATCAAAATCTTTTTGATTGGGAATCCAGTCCCTACATTTTTAGGATATGCTTATTACTCCATTCATCTTCAGGATTCATATCATGGAGGGATGATCATTTGATGCACGCATTTGTTGTATCAGTTGTTTATTTCTCACTTACCTAGGTTCAATGCTTTCTGGGATGTCAGGAAGGAACCTCGTCAGGCTCCGAATATTATGGCCCTTACTCATTTAGACATTGTTTAGTATCATCAGGCTTACTATGATGTGGAGATTGTCGATAGTTGTGGTAGTTTCCCCAATGTACTTCTTCTTGGTACAAAGGGAGGAATTAACTACAATCCTCTTCTTGCACGACGACAACTTGGATATCCGATGAGGGATTAGCCAAATAGTATTCATCTGAGTGGTTTCTTCCTTAAAGAGGGATATGTTCATAAGGAAGCTAAAGTGGAGATTGCAAAGGCTTGGCGTCATATTCACTGGAAGAGTAGAAAAGACTTGGGACCTAGAGAAGTTGTTTCTTTGGAACCTTATCTTCAGTGGGTACAAGCAAGAGCCATCCAATTTAAGATGCCATGTTCTCGTGAAGAACCCATGCCTGGTATGTTTGTGAAGACCACTCCTCCCCTTTTAGATGATGAGGAAGAGCTTTAGCTTTCCCTAGTTAGGATGCAACAGGAGAAGGAGGCTTGGAAGAATAAGTGTCATACTTTAGAGGTGTCCTACCGAGCAGACTTGAAAGAGAAAGATGACTTGATTGAGATTCTCGAGAGTTGTGTTGTAGAGATGATGGATAGGCAAGGGGATTTATTTTCCTCTATAGCTCATTCAGGACCTAGTTGCTCACTTCCTGACTCTGCTGATTGGAAAGAGGTAGCTGACAGGTATGCAGAAGAGAACAAATAGTTGAAGGCTCAGATTTTAAGACTCGTAGGGAAACGTCAGTGTGTGGAGTTATCTTCACCATCTTTTCTTTCTTAGTGTTCTTGACTGGGCCGAGCTGGCCCAAAAGCAATGGTGAAGGCCCAATCCAAACGGTCTTGCAAGGGGTCACGCCGACCAAGAGGCCACATCCGTGCCCGACACTCCCTGCCAGTGCAACATCCTCACCTTCATGTTATCCTGCTCGACCCCAACTCGAGCACTCCTCCTAGGGCAGACTCTGTCCAGTACACCATCACGTGGATCCCGAAAAGACCGCGTCCTCGTCCGTCCGGACTTCATGTAGAACATCCAGGAAGGAGACCACGTGCGGGTCCCCACTACATACGTAGAACCTGGCAGTTCCTCCATTGGGCCAAACCTGCCCGGCCCAATGAAGGGACCTTGGCCCAGCGCTGGGGGCTATAAATACCCTTTGTTCCCAGAGGGTCAGGTATTCATTCTTCTACCCATAATCACACTTTTGCCTGCTCGTACTCTCACTTACTTCAGCATCGGAGTGCCTTGCAGGTACCCCTCCCCCATCTCATTCAAAACTTCAGCTCGGAGCCAGCCGTGACGGTCCAAGTCTGATCAGGTGAGATCAGTGGCGCCGTCTGTGGGAAACTAGCTTCCCCGTCTTGCAAACTCAAAGACCAAAGCTCAACTCAACTACCACTGTCATGGCTGACCAAGCTCGCGATGAACAAAACGTCCGCGTCGTCGACACCAACCACGGCCCCGCGGACAAAAACGGACACCTTGACAACGATGGCAACCCCGGTCACAACACCATCCCTGCGTCAACTTCCCCCGGACCTTCAACCTACTGCGACGGGGCTACTGCGTCGTCTTCCTCGGTCCCTCCGCCACTCGAAGAGGACGATGCAGCTCTCGCGAACTACCGAGCTGCCCAATTTCAGGAAGTCCCCGTCCCCGACGGGGCGGACGCCACAACTCGAGCGTTGTTCGCAGCGATTAATCAAACAAATTACCTCATCTTCGCCCAAGGGGAAAGACTGAGGGCACTTGAAGACGACCGAAGACCCCCGAGGAGGCATCAGAGGCCCCATACTCCACCTCCTCGAGTGACTGAAGTCCAACTCCCATCTCCCCCGCGGAGACATTACAGAGAAACCTCTCGAAGCCAGTCACCCCGACCATCGGGGAAACGGCCCCCTTTGGAGAGGCAGCCCATCGTCCAAGCCGGAGGACGTGGTCGCGACCTGGCGAGATAGGAAAGAAGGCACTCCGGAGACGGGCGTGTAAGAATCAACCAACGAGCATCACGCTCGAGAGAGACCCAGCACGACCAGGACCTTCGTGCCCGACAGTATTACAGGTCCCCATCTCTATCTCCGGAGAGGAGCGACGAGGACGACCCCCGCGGTCCCCTGTCGCAAGCTATCATGGAAGCGCCCATCCCCCCGGGCATGGAGAAACCCCCGCACTTGAAGGAGTACGATGGAGTCGCGGACTCGGTCGACCACATAAACGGGTTCGAGGCTATGCTACATTACCACAATGTCGGGGTGCCCATCAAATGCCGACTATTCGCCACGACTCTCAGGAAGGCGGCAATGGACTGGTACAAAGGACTCGCCCCGGGCTCAATCACCTCGTGGCGAAACCTGAAAAACCAGTTCATCAGTTCATTCACAGCTTCTCGGCGACATCCAAAGACCGAGGCGGCTCTCGAGGCCATCATCCAAAGACAGGATGAAACCTTGAGGGAGTTCATCAATCGCTTCAACCGGAAAGCTATACAGGTCCCCTGCGCGGACCATATGAAGAGATATCTGCTGGAGAGGGGGCTCCTCCCCAGCACAGAATTCAAAAAAGCCGTGGGCATCGAGCCACCCAGGACGTTCGACGCCCTCCTCGAAAAAGCTCGGGCATACATGGACTACGAGGAGAGGGAAGCGGCCAACAGAGCCCGAGATCCCAGGACTCGCGAGTCCAACAGCAACTCGCGCCAAGAAGCTCCTCCTCGACGAACTGGGGAGAAAAGAAAAGAAGACAGACCCCGGGAAGTCCGGGAACAAAGGGGACCCTCGGGGCGTTTTACCGAGTACACTCCGCTCACAGCTTCCCGCGAGTGCATTCTAGCGGAGTGTGCCAGCACTGACTTCAAGGACGGCGGTGTCAAACATCCCCGACCTGCTCCCGCCAAGCCCGGAGTAGACAAGAACAAATATTGTCAGTCCCACAGGAGCCATGGTCATCTGACTGAGGATTGCATCCAACTCAAGGACGCCATCGAAACCCTCATCAAGGGAGGGAGGCTCGCACAATACCGGCGAAGCGACCCTCCCCGTCGTGACGCCCAAGAGACAAGGGAGCCGGAGGAAGATGCCCGACCATCTGACGAGTCGGTCCCCATCCAGACCGCCTTCTCCGTGACCAGGCCCGAGGACTTCGACATCCCCGAGCACCTGCAGGAGCCACTCACAACGCACAGCAGGTGGGAATATTTCCCCTCCGCCCTGGTCATCAACGGCGGCAGATTCAACGACTTGACCATTAATTCGGCTAAGAGGAAGCTGGACGAGCTGGTCGACGCGGCGCCCCCGCAAACAGTAACGTTCGAAAGGGTGAAGGGCAGGTCAGAACCCATCACCTTCTACCTAGAAGAGCTCCCCGGCGGAGCCCCAAACGCGGTCATCCCCTTACTAATAAGGGCAAGAATGGCCAATTTTGATGTGCATCGCATCCTCGTCGACGAAGGGAGTTCCGTCGACGTGATGTACAGCCAACTGTTCCGAACTCTACAGCTGGACGACTCACATCTCTCGCCATATGTAGGGTCGGACTTACAAGGTTTCAACGGCTCGACCTCCAAGCCTTGGGGGTATGTCGAGCTCCTGATTACATTCAGCGAAGGAACAGCGACAAGACAGGTCAAAGTACGCTTCCTCGTCATCGACTGCCCGTCTCTGTACAACTGCATCCTAGGGAGACCAACACTGGCAGAACTGACAGCGGTGCCCTCGACCGTCCACCTAAAGATGAAATTCTACACCAAAAGGGCACGGGTAGCTACTAGCCAGGGAGACCTGGCCGCTGCTCGGAGGTGTTTCAACGCCGCATCTAAGGGACGCGACACTATCGACGTAGGGGCAAGGCCCGCCAAAAAGACACGACGGGAGCCCGACAGGCAAGAGTCCATCAAGGAAGAAGCCCAGAAAGCTCCACCAAAGGTCGACTCTATAGCTCTGGACACTCGTTTCAACCAGGACGAACCTCTCAACGGCGAGCAAATTCCACTCCGACCAATACCGGACGGGGATTTCGAGCTCGTCCCCCCCGGCACAGACCCGACCAAAGGAGTGAAGATTGGCAAAGATCTCCCCGACCTGGCAAGGAAGCAAATCAAGGCCTACTTGTGCGAGAATGCTGACCTGTTCGCCTGGAGCGCAGCGGAGATGCCCGGACTCGACCCTGAGGTCGCCTGTCACCACCTCCCCATAGATCCTGCCGCTAGGGCCGTAGTACAACGTAGGCGTAGGCAGTCTCCAGAAAAAATGGAGGCTGCTGAAAAAGCTGTAAAAGACCTCATAGGGGCAAATTTTATTTCTGAAGCCCGGTATTCCACCTGGCTGTCAAACGTTGTACTTGTTAAAAAGAATAATGGAAAATGGAGGATGTGTGTTGACTATACCGATCTCAATCGGGCCTGCCCGAAAGATGCTTTCCCTTTGCCGAACATAGACATGCTGGTCGACAACTCGGCCGGCTACAAAACGCTGTCGTTCATGGATGCCTACTCGGGCTATAACCAAATCCCGATGGCCCTGGGCGACAAACACTGCACAGCTTTCATGACCAGCTCGGGCAACTATTACTACAATGTAATGCCCTTTGGACTGAAAAACGCCGGGGCAACTTACCAGCGTATGATGAACAAGGTTTTCCACAAACAGGTTGGGGACATGCTCGAGGTGTATATGGACGACATGATTGTCAAATCCCGAGCAGACACCGACCATGCAGCACACCTCAAGTCAGTCTTTGCCCAAGCAAGACAATGTAAAATGAGATTCAACCCCGAGATATGTACGTTCGGAGTCAAGGCAGGAAAGTTCCTCGGATTCTACCTATCAGAACGAGGAATTGAAGCCAACCCCAACAAATGTCGGATGTTCTCCGACCTCCTGACACCGACGTCGAAGAAGTCAATACAAATCATGAACGACATGCTCACATCATTGTCCCGCTTCATCGCAAGGTCCGCTCAGCACGCCCTCCCCTTCTTCAAACTCCTTCGTAAAGAAGCAGCCTTCGAATGGAATGAGGAGTGCGAACGGGCGCTGCGCCACCTAAACAAAGTCTATCTCAACCACCCGTACTATCTCGACCAGCCGACGGGGAGCCACTGTTCTTATACTTGGCCGTCTCGAACAAAGCCATCAGCGCGGCTCTTATCCGCGAGACCACTGACGGATATAAACCTATCTACTTCACGAGCAAAGCCCTGCAAGGACCAGAAAGCAGGTACCAACAGATAGAAAAGGTAGCTCTAGCCCTTGTCAACGCGGTGAAGAGACTCAGACACTATTTTCTGGCCCACACAATCATCGTGCGAACCGACCATCCAGTGAGGCAACTCCTGGGTCGGCCTGACATGGCGGGCAGGATGTTGAAATGGTCCTTGGAACTCTCTGAATTCGACATTCAATACGAGAGTAGGAAAGCCCTGAAAGCACAGGCCCTGGCCGACTTTGTCGCGGAAATGACCACTCATGACTCACCCGCGGGGAAGGAACACAAGTGGACCATCTTCGTCGACGGGGAATCCAGCTCGTTCGGAAGTGGCGCGGGAATCCTTTTGGAGAACGAGGAAGGCGTAGTGATCGAACACTCCTTAGCTCTCTCCATCCCGATGTCTAACAACCAAGCAGAGTACGAAGCCCTGCTCGCAGGACTGAGGCTAGCCTAGGACCTGGGAGCCAGTGAGATACAGATCTACACGGACTCCCCACTCGTCGCCTCCCAAGTCCAGGGGAGTTACCAAGCCAAGAACGACAACCTCGTCGAGTACTTAAACTTAGTCAAAAAATACATGACAAAGTTTGAACGAGCGAAAATTTCACATGTTCCCCGCGAGCAAAACACAAGGGCAGACATATTGTCCAAACTCGCGAGCACGAGAAAGAAGGGCAGGAACAAATCCGTCATCCAAGAATCCCTAGCACACCCGAGCATCGAAAGATCCTCGACAATTGTCGAGATCCACGCCATAGGGGATGCCTCGTCCTGGATGACCCCGGTTTACAATTTCTTGACGAAAGGCGAACTCCCCTCGAACCAAACCGATGCGACCATCACAAGGCGACGAGCATGCTCCTACGTGGTGCTCGAGCACAAACTGTATCGCAGGGGATTCTCTATTCCCCTCCTGAAATGCATCGACGAATCCACAGTCCCCGAGGTACTGCGGGAGATACACGAAGGGATTAACGCCCAGCACATGGGCGACAAGTCCTTGGCGAGGAAAGCTCTTCGAGCGGGGTATTACTGGCCGACGATGCAGCAGGACACCAAGGAACACGTTAAAAAGTGTGACAAGTGCCAGAGGCACGGTGACATGCACCTCGCCCCCCCTCACGAACTGAGAATATTGTCGTCCCCATGGTCGTTCGCATGGTGGGGTATGGACATCCTCGGACCCTTCATACAGGGGACTTACCAAAATAAATTCCTCATCGTGGCCGTGGATTACTTCACGAAATGGATAGAAGCCGAGGCCCTCGCGAAGATCACCTCGCACAACATCCTTCGTTTCTACAAGAGAAACATCCTCGCCAGGTTCGGAATCCCGAGGGCACTGGTGACCGGCAATGGCACCCGATTCACTGACCACGGGTTCCAAGACTTCGTCACCAAACTAGGAACGAAACAACACTTCACTTCAGTCGAGCACCCTCAAGCCAACGGGCAAGCCGAAGCTGCGAACAGAGTCATCCTCCGGGGACTCAAACGCCGACTCGGCGAAGCGAAGAGGGGATGGGTCGAGGAGCTGCATAGCGTCTTGTGGGCATACTGCACCATGCCCCACTCAACGACCGGAGAGACTCCATTCCGACTAACATACGGCACCGAGGCCGTTATCCCGGTAGAAATCATGGAACCATCCAGACGGACAGAGAACCCCCTCGACGAAGAAATGAACGACGAGGAACTCAGGGACGAGCTCGACTTAGTCGAGGAAATCCGATCTGGGGCGGCCCTCCGTGAAGCCACCCTAAAACAACGAGTGGCTCTGCGCCACAACGACAAGGTCATTAAGCGCGAGTTCAAAATCGGCAGCCTGGTATTACGAAGGAACCAGAAAGACTCCCATGAAGGGAAGTTGGCCGCGAACTGGGAAGGGCCTTATCGCATCCACGGCACCATTGGTACCGGGGCATACTACCTCGAGCAACTAGACGGAGAACTACTACCACGACCCTGGAACGCTGCTAAACTAAAGCAGTATTATAGTTAAAAACCACCAACACCCAGGACCCTCGACTGTCGACAACCGCGCCCGGTCAATGAGGAAAAACGTCTGACTCCGTAGAAAGGCCAAGGTATAGGCCCGACCTACGCCCAAACAGCATAACATCGTTCAACAGACGAAAGTGAACGATCATGCCCGACATGGACACCTCAATCGAGCTCCACCGTCGAAGTACCTGTAGGGCAGAACACCCAGCTCGCGATGGGCAGTTCATGCCACGGGTGAATAACCCCGATCCGGGCCGTGTACCCGAACAAGCGGCTTCGCTCCACACGCCCAACGAATCTCGAAGAACATCGGGCCATCCAAAAGGGACGAAAAAGAAATCTCTCCTCGAGGTCATCACTCAGGCGAATTCGGCCACCGAATAGAGTCCGAGCACAGGCACGAACAAAAGACTTAGGAAAATTTGCCAACAAAGTCACAACCACGTACGGGCAAGATTCAGGCCCATAACTTAGGCCAGTTTCAACGCAAAAAAGTTAAACACGAACACGGGCAAACAATTAAGAATCGAAACAAACATTCAGTTGAAAGGCCCGTAGGAAACAAAACAAATGGATATAAACCGACCAAGAAAGGCCGGCGATGTTCAGAAAATACAAAGAACGGGCACGCAGGCCCAAAAAATAAAATATGAATGGGCACGCAGGCCCAAAACAAACATCAACAAAGGCGCGCAGGCCCAATCACAATCTCACAACTCAGCTTCCCCGGAACTATCACCACCGACAACAGGAGACTCGGGTGGAGGCACGACCTGACCATCAATGATCTGGGACATGTAGCCCACTCCTTCAGTGTTCAAACCAGGATTCAACAGAGAGAGTTGGTTGACCGCGGCTTAAAACCCATCCTCCATAGCACCGACACAGTCCACCTCGAGGAGTTGAATACGAGCGACCAGTTCCGACCGACTCCGCAAAGGAGCCGTCTCCTCCGACTCATCCTCGGCAGGGAGCATGGTGGCCTTTAGTTCCTCAACCTCTCTGGCGAGGCGCCCGTTGTCGATTTCCAGACATTCCCGGTCCTCACGGAAAAGGTCCCTCTCCTCGGCCAGCTTCCCCGAGTTCTCTTTCTCCAGAGCCAGCAACTCTGTCTCTGCCGCCAGCAGCTCGACTTGCTCGTGGAACATCTCCTCAGAGCGCTCTAGAGCAGCCTTCAACTTTCGAGAACTCGAAGTAAGGGCAGCTTTCTCCTGTTCCAGCTCCTTGATACGATCAGAATCTACCCCCTCCTCGGCCAGCACGACAGCCATCTCGGCCATCTTGACCAGCCCGACCATGTTGGTGGCCAGATTCCTTCTCCGACTCTCCTTGCTCATCCTCCTAATGGTTTCAGCTTCATCAGCACTCACGGACAAGGGATATCCCTCGAAAAAACCCTCCTCTTTAAAGCAAGGGGTAACCCGAAGGACCTCACCGCGTTGGAGTCCTCGCCGACCTCCGGTTGGCTTTCCACCCGATTCCTCTTCCTCGGTATCAGATCGGTGTGTGGCTCGACATCCTGGGCGTCCTGGTTCCCTCCTGAAGCAGCTCCCGAGATAGTTGGCGAGCCCACCCTCATCGCTTGAGAAGCACTCGGGCTAGATGGCGGGCCCATCCTCGTCGCTTGAGGAGCACGCACCAACCTCTTGTTAACCTTCTTATCCTGTGTCAGCTTCAGGAGCCTCTCCTTTCGACCAGCCATGAGACCTGCATAAAATAACCCCGGGTTAGTGGCGAACAAGTAACAAGTAAATAAATTCAAACAAGACAAAAAAATAACGACCTAGCAGGTTCGCGGCCTTCCCGAAGGACTGGCACTCCACAAGTTCCTTCGTATCGATCGACCGGGCCTCAAAGGTCTGATAACCTTCTTCGTCAAGAATATCCTTCCTCTCCCTCGTGGTCCACCTGGAGGGGAAGAAACTGTCGACATACCGACAGAGAGTACCATAAGCCTTCTCGTCTTCGAGGCTCATCTCTCCCGCGGACGTGTGGTAGTACCCGGTACCATGCTTGTAGTGCCTCGAGGTCCAATGCAAGGGAAATTTGGCCACACGCCCTAACACCGGGTGTACCTCGTCGTCTAGAAGGGCCTCCCTGTGGTCGTCGGTCACGACCGTCTCTTCCTCATATACGGACTCTAAACCTATTGTGGTAACTGGCCTCACAATGTACCACTTGTCCTTGAAGCCCCGCACGGAATCCATGTACATCCTAAACAATCTCTTCGACTGCTTCAGGGAAACCCAGCTATGCCTACCTCCCCGGGACTGGCGCTGTAAGTGGAAGACTCTGAAGAAAAGAGTTATGGTCGCCTCAATCCTTAGAAACCGACACGTCAACTCGAACGCTCGGATGAAAGCCAGCGAGTTTGGGTGAAGCTGCGACGGGGCCAACTCCAGATGGCTGAAAACCCCGACCTAAAAGTCGCTGAAGGGGAGCTTTAACCCCAGGTCCTTGAAAGCAATCTCGTACATCGGGAACCCATATTCGGGGAACTCCGAGCAAATTCGGGCAGTAAGAGTCAGCCTACTGACGACAAAGTTCTTCTGGAAACCGGGCTGACTACCGCCCTGTTCGATGATGGTGAACGCACTTCGCCTACATCGACTATATGCCGAAGCAATCCCTCTGGGCTCGGCGCCCACCCATTCCAGCAAAGGGTCGTCGATGGTATCAACCAAATTTACATTTTCCTCGACACTTTGGTCTTCCACCTCAGTGCGCCCCGAAGAATACGGTTCGTCGGCCATGGTTACCTACAAAGCACATGAAACTGGTCAATTGGGGAGCAAATCCACATGTTCGCCATAACGGACGGGATGAAGAGCGCGACAAGTCATATCACTCCACGCGTGATTAAAAAAATTGGTGTCTCGAAACAAAAAGAGAAGTCACCTCCCCGACTCCAAGATACCACGACAAGTCTCCCTACCGATCGCCTAAATGGGCCAACATCTCGACCACTCACGAATATGTCGACCTAGGCTATGAACGTGGCGAGCGATATCATGAGTCTCAAAACTAAAGCCATGAGTTTACCGGGAATTACCAAGAATTAGGCGCCCTGAATCATGAAGATCCCGGGCAGCACTGCGAGTCAAATACCTAAACTATGCGTTTACCGGGCGCATACATGCGTTCGCCGGGCACAAACATGGATTTGTCGAGCAAAATATAAATCTATCATGGCTAATCCCAGGCGTACAGTCTCTAAGCGTCTAAAAACAATGAAAAATCATGCATCACAGAGGAAAAGCAAAGGAGACAAGACGCTTACTTGGAATCAGGAAGGAAATGCGACGGCGGAGAAAGGGAATCAGCGACGGAGATCACGGCGGTCCTATGAATATCTGGGAAGAACAGCAACAGCAGAAACAGAGGAGAGAGGAGAAGCGCGAAGAGGGAAAACACGTTCTGGGGCCCAAGGACCCTATTTATAGTGATGATGTGGAATACCAAACGTCACCCCGGGGAACCACATGCTTCCCTCCTCGACGCACAGCTCCCCTAGGCAATGATGACCCTACCTTCAATAGGGTGGTGGCACAACTCCCAAGAGATACCTCGTGTGCTCAACAAATGCAGCCCGTCGAGAATCCCTCGAGCACTCCGCGAAGGGAATTACCTCGCGGACTCGGTACAAGGGGGAACTCCTCGAGTTACCACGGGGAACTATGTCCCTTTCCCGGATACGGGACCCCGCGACGGAGGCGACCTAAGATCAAGTCATGGCTCCTACTCCAGGAACCACGACTTGGGGGGCTCCTGTTCTGGACTGGGCCGAGCTGGCCCAAAAGAAATGGTGAAGGCCCAATCCAAACGGTCTTGCAAGGGGTCACGCCGACCAAGAGGCCACATCCGTGTCCGACACTCCCTGCCAGTGCAACATCCTCGCCTTCATGCTATCCTGCTCGACCCCAGCTCGAGCACTCCTCCTAGGGAAGACTCTGTCCACTACACCATCACGTGGATCCCGAAAAGACCGCGTCCTCATCCGTCCGGACTTCACGCAGAACATCCAGGAAGGAGACCACGTGCGGGTCCCTACTACACACGTAGAAGCTGGCAGTTCCTCCATTGGGCCAAACCTACCCGGCCCAATGAAGGGACCTTGGCCCAGCGCTGGGGGCTATAAATACCCTCTGTTCCCAGAGGATCAGGTATTCATTCTTCTACCCATACTCACACTTTTTCCTGCTCGTACTCTCACTTACTTCAGCATCGGAGTGCCTTGCAGGTACCCCCCCATCTCGTTCAAAACTTCAGCTCGGAGCCAGCCGTAACGGTCCAAGTCTGATCAGGTGAGATCACTTAGGATCTTAGATTTTTATTTTATCTTGTACTTGTGATTATTTAAACTTGTACTAAAAAGTTGTAATCCATTTTGAAGTTATTATAATGATATTTTCAGTCTTTCAAATGTGTTAGTACTTTAATATTTGCAAATTGTCTATAAATATTTGAGTTCCTTGAAATATTAATAATAATAGAATAAATCATGAGCATTGCACATCATGAATCATCTTGTACATACTTCATTGATAAGCAAGTTGTCTCACCAGTACAATACTCAGGCTAATTCCAGGAAGAAAATGGAGAATCTTGAACAAGAGAATCGAAAGCTGCACGAAAAAGATACTACTCTGAAGGTTGGTATGGCCTATTTGACTGCTTTGATGGATTCATTGCTGGCTACTCAGAATCAACCACCACTTGCTCAGCCTCAACAGACAATGGTTGCCTCTGAAGCTTTGAAAGTTCTTGTGTCTGTTACTCCAGTCATTGTTATTTATAATTGTATTCCTTAGGGTTATCCGTGGGGAATTTCAGAGAACTTCATGCCAGAAGGTTACAATATTGATGCTCAAGTTTCTCCATTTGCTCAAACTGTTGTTGTTTATGCACCTCCTGTGGTGCATGTTACTCATATGGCTAGAAAAGAGATCCAATATATTTCACCTCCTTTGGTGAATGCTTTTCAATTTGTGAATGATGAAGTTTATCGTCCTGATCCTCCACCGAGTGAAAGTATGGGTTTCTACGACCGTTTGGATGACTTTCAAGACCAGTTCAATGAGATGCAAAAGGAAATGAAGGCCCTTCGAGGAAATGAGTTGTTTGTACAGAACGTCAGTGAACTCTGCCTAGTTCCTAACATAAAGGTCCCAGCGAAGTTTAAAGTTCCAGAATTTGAGAGGTACAAGGGAAAATCTTTCCCTCGTGACCATCTTGTGATGTATATCAAGATAATGTCTACCCATACTGATGATCAGTGTTTGCTCATTCATTTCTTCCAAGATAGTTTAACTGGTGCTGCTCTGAAATGGTATATGAGTATGGACAGTAGTAGTATTTGTACCTTCAATGATCTGGGAGAAGCCTTTATCAAATGGTACAAGTACAACATGTTCATGGCACCTTACCATAACCAGTTAAGGGAAATGGCTCAGAGGGACAAGGCAGGCTTTTCGAAGATATACTTGATTGGATCCATCTTTGATATCAATAGAGTAGTGTGAGTCTGCATATACTGTCTCAGCCGGCGAGCAGCCCATGCCAAAGTGCAGCAAGTTTTCTCGAGCAGTGAGTATCGGGTCTCACAGTCGGTAAACTTTTTGCTAAGGTAATAAATAGCATGCTCTTTTCGGCCAGACTAGTCATGTTGACCCATCACACACCCCATTGAGTTGTCGAGTACTGTCAACTATAAGATCAAAGGTCTCCCTTCAACTGGAGGCATTAGAATAGGTGGCTCTTGGAGATACTCTTTAATTCTTTTGAAAGCGGCCTGACATTCATCATTCCATCTTACCACTTAATCTTTCTTCAGTAGCTTGAAGATTGGCTCACAAATAGCAGTCAGGTGTGAGATGAATCGAGCAATGTAATCCAAACGTCCCAGAAAGCCTCTAACTTCTTTTTCTGTTCGGGGAACTAGCATTTCCTGTATAGCTTTCACCTTTGCAGGATCCACTTGAATACCTTTATCGCTTACAACGAAACCTAGCAGCTTACCAGATCTCACCCCGAAGGTGCACTTGTTCGGGTTTAACCTCAGCTTGTACAACCTCAACTTGTCAAATAACTTCTGAAGATGGTCAAGATGCTCCTCTTCAGTCTGGGATCTCGCAATCATGTCATCAACGTATACCTCAATCTCATGATGGATCATGTCATGGAACAAAGCGACCATGGCGTGCTGATACATTGCCCCATCATTCTTCAATCTGAAAGGCATGACCTTGTAGAAACAGTTACCCCATTGAGTAACAAAGGTTGTCTTCTCCATGTCTTCGGGAGCCATCTTAATCTGATTATAACTGGAGAAACCATCCATAAAGGAGAAGACCTTATGTTGAGCGGTGTTGTCAACCAGAACGTTGATATGAGGTAGAGGGAAATCATCCTTGGGGCTTGCCCTATTCAGATCCCTATAGTCAACACACATTCGAACCTTACCATCCTTCTTCGGCACAGGAACCACGTTGGCAACCCACTGTGGGTAAGAAGTAACTGCTAGAAAACCGGCATCAAACTGTTTCATCACTTCATCCTTGATTTTATCAGACATCTCTGGGCGCATTCGGAAGACCTTCTGTTTTACTGGAGGACAATCTTCCTTGGTAGGCAGGCGATGAACCACAATATCAGTATCCAAGCCAGGCATATCTTCATAAGACCAGGAAAAGATCTCAACGTAGTCACGCAGCATCTGAATCAACCGTTGCTTCACACTAAGCTCTAGATTTGCACTGATCTTAACTTCTTTCTTGTCTATCTTTGTACCCAGATTTACTGATTCCACCGGCTCTTCATGCGGTTGTATGGCCCTCTCTTCCTGAAGTAACAGTCTAGCAAGTTTACCAGGAACTTCACAATCATCTTCACCTTCGTCTTCGGCTAAGTTGATCAGACTTTCGAAGTCATAACTTGCAGTAGCAGAGTCGTTACCAGTGATATCTAGAGTGGATGTAGACCTGTATATGTGAGTGTGTGTAAAATAGCAGTTTTGAAATATAGAATAAAATAAAAACAAGGAGCGCAAAATTTGAAATGCAAAGAACGTCCAATGCTTTTATTAATGATATATGAAGATGACACACATAAATCCCTCACAAATGAAGCCACAGTGCCCCGGGTAAGACACCGGGATGTAAAGTTTAAAACATTGTCTGTTACAAATTCAAAACAAAAGTCTCATTACTGGGTAATAACAAAAACAAGCATAGAATCCTTCACTGTCCAGTTGCTTAATCCACCGTCGGCAGTTGGGTAAATCCAGTTGTCAATGTCAAACTCTTCATCATCATCATCCCCAATAGAATTCACTCCCACATCATGTTTAGGCTTTTCTGGTGCTCCGAACTCGATCTCCTTAGCATCAATCAAGTCATGTACCTTATTCTTCAAAACCCAGCAGTTATCTGTATCATGCCCCGGGCTATCAGAGTAAAAATCACAACGGGCATTCGGATCGTACATCGGTGATATTGTGTTGGGACTCTTCGGGGCCTCCTTCGAAATCACCAAGTTGGTCCTCAATAATTGCGGAAAAATTTGGGATAAAGTCATGTTGAGCCGAGTGAATTGTCTTCGTGGTCTCTCGGCCCTTGGCGGATTATTGCGCTGAGGAGCACCAGCAGGTCTTGATATAACCACCGCATTAACAGCTTGGCGGCGTTCAGGTCTATTCTAACTTTTTGCACTGTAAACAATGCTTGACTCCTTCTTAAAAGGTTTCTTCTCGGTGCCAGATGAAGCACCCTTCTGTATCTTGCCAGATTTGATACCAGCTTCAATCCTTTCCCCGGTCATAATCAGCTCTGTGAACCCGAATGACGAACTTCCGATCAGATGGTTGAAATACGGACCAGACAAGGTCCCCAGAAACATATCCACTAGCTCCCTATCGGCCAAGGGAGGTTGCACTCTTCCAGCAAGGTCCCTCCACTTCTGAGCATAGTCTTTGAAACCTTCACCCACACCCATGGACATACCCTGGAGTTGGGTACGCGTGGGAGCGAGGTCGGTATTGTATTGGTACTGCTTATAGAAAGCAGCAGCCAAATCTTCCCAATTACGGATACTGGCTCCTTCCAACTCGTAAAACCATTCAAGTTGAGTCCCTGAGAGATTGTCTTGAAAGAAGTGAATCCAGAGGCTCTTGTCAGCGGTGTATGGCTGAATCTTTCTTACATACGAACGGAGGTGCAGTTTTGGGCAACAAACCCCGTCGTATTTAGAAAAGGCTGGTGCTTTAAACTTGTGGGGAATTACCACCCCAGATGACAGAACCAAATCACCAAAGTCCAGACCAGGCACTTTCTGAACTTCCATCGCGCTCAACCGGTCTTCTAGTTGTTTATATCTATCCTCAGCCGGAGGATACTGGTCTTTGTCAATGTCGGTCTCATTGTCTGAAACCACAGGGCTAGGAGCCCTCCTTTCTTCCTGATTATCTCCCCTCTAGATGAGTGGGTCAAATCAACCTCTTCTCACAAATTGTTTCCGAATCAGCGACCCATATTAAATAGGACTGTCTTCTTCTTCTTCTTCTTCTTCTCGTTCAAGATAAGGGTCTTCAGATCTTGCTGACCCTTAGCCAAACTCATGAACAATTTTTGGAACTGGGTGTTTTGGGCTTGCAGAACCTTGATTGCTTGTTCAGTTGATGGTTCAGAAGACATGATGCTGAAATAAACAACGAAGAAGATGAGAAAAACCTGTAAGGGTACCTGTTATGAGGTGCATGGAATGAAATGCGTATGATATGATTTCAAAGACGTCGAGAGATTCAAATTCGTAAACCAAAATGAAACATACTTTTATTAGATAAACTTTGAATTCAATTTTTCAACAAATGCCTTTAAGGCGTTACAAGAAAGAAAAACTGAAAAGTAAATCAAAACTAGCAATAATCAAAAGACAATCAGTGCTCCCATGGTTATTTCTTGTCGGTGCGGACATAGTCATTGAGGATCCGCTCCTTCTCCAGCTGCCTTGTCAACTTCTGAATCTTCTGCTCTTGTTCGTGATACTTTTCCCTGTAAGTATCCCGCTCTTCTCTCAGCTGCATCCACGGTCTCTTTAATTCCCCTATGTCAGTAGGCATGTATGGATAGAGGATGGTAGGAGGAACCCCTTCTTCATCAGCAACCTCAACAATTATAGGCAAGACGGCTTCGTACCGCATTCCCAGCTTTTGGGCACGGATTCAAACCCATCTGAGATATGGCTCCATCGGAAGAGAAGTCTTCGCACCCAACTCGTGCAGATCAGACCTGTGTACTCTGTCCCAAGCTCTTATGAATCTACGACATTGCTCGTCACTATCCCCTTTGAAGTCAAAGACAATGCTTGGCATCAGTAACTCATGAGGTCCTTCCCTCCTGGCTCGCCCAAACTGACGTAAGGCCAAACATGGATTATAAGTAATTCCCCCATTGGTTCCTATCAGTGGCACATTGGGGTATTCCCCACAGAGATTAATAATAGCCACGTCTTCCATACCCTTAATGATGTCATTATGAGAGAGAGACATAATCCTATAGGCCCAGCTCATGCCTTCCTTATTCTTCAAAACTGATTTGGGGAGGACAGAAATAAACCACCTCGCCAATAATGGTGCACAGCACATAAGGGTTCCCCGCTTCCGAGCAGTACGGGCATAAAGAGAGTGCAAAATGTCACCCAAGAGAGTGGGCACAGGATTACAGGACATAAAAATCTTTACTGCATTTATGTTGACGAAAGAATCCGAGTTAGGAAACAACACCAAACCATATATGAGAAGAGCCAGAATGTCTTCAAATGCTTGGAAGTCTAGATTGTCACAGAACTGATTAGCCTTACCAACCAATAATTTAGTCAAGAAGCCCTTTGCTCCACTATGAGTTTCCCAATTAGACATTACCTCAGCCTTTGTCAGATGGAGGGCTAAAGCAATCTCTTCTGGCCTAAGGATCTTCTCCCAACCTGTGAACGGGGTCTGCTCCAGAATAGAGATACCAAGCAGATCAGAGAACTTTTCCAAGGTAGGGACCAGCTGGTAGTCTGGAAAAGTAAAGCAATGGTACAGTGGATCAAAGAACTTGACTAGGACACTCATCATATGTTCATCCATTTTGGAGGTGACCAAACCAAGGAGGTGCCCATGTATTTTGATAAAGGAGGCGGTATCTGGAACCTTTGTGTTGTACCCCAAAATTTTCCCTCCCATATTCTTCAAGATTTTTCAAGAATAATCCTCAAATTGTTCAAGATGGCTCAAGGGGTAGACAATCAGACCACCTCCTAAGCCAGCTGAAATTAGGGTTTTGGTTCTTTCAAGGAATTTGGGGTTTTCAATGGTTCAATCAAGTCTCATAGGCCCATATACATCCTCAAGCACCCACATGCCAAGTTTCAAGACTCACAGTGCCAATTTGCATAGTCAAAAGTTCCATTTGATCTACAGTCAACTGCAAGGGCAAAATGGTCATTTTACAGTCAAAAGTCAGAATTTTTGGTCAACATCTTATTTTGAGTCCACAATCATCATTTGATCAATTCTTGATCATGATTCCACAAGAATAACTCAAAAATCATCAAGATGCAAAAAGTTACTATTTTTGGACAACAGAAAAGTCAACTGTATCTTGACCAGCGCATAACTTTTTTATGGTTCATCAAAAAAATCCCATCCAATGCTCATTTTGAAGGGGGTGACATTTACTACAATCCATATTCACATTCCAAGTCCAAGAAATTCTCTCACAAAAAGTTATCAATTTCTACATTATAGGTCAAATTCAAAAGTCAACAAAAGTGCACTTTAAGTCAAAGGCCATAACTTGAGATTGGTAAATCCAAATGACATGGGACCAAAGGCATTGGTTAGAGGACTTCAATACCTTTCCAAAATTTCAAAGAAAATGTTCATATGATCAAAATTGAGCAAGATATGCATTGGAGAAGTTGGGAAATTTTCATGAATTTGCAAAAGTCAACTTTGCTCAAAACACCTCATTTTTGCTAATGGGCCTCAAATTTCTTCTTGAAACTTCATCCATGGCCTATGCACGACCCATCAAGCTTAATTGAATTTATTTTCTTATTTTTTATTAATTAATTGGATTTTTAATTGATATTAATTCATTTAATCAATTTAAATTGTAGGAAAATACAAGATTTGGTTTTTAAATCTTTTGTGAAGCAAATATGACCTAAAAAGACTGGCAATTTCGTGCACCAAGTCAAAGATACAAAATCTCCAAATTTGGCAACCTTTTCCAATCATGAAAATGCAAAAAGATTTGATTTTCAATCAAAGATCAAATCATTAATTCAATGGATTCTTGTTCAAGTTTTGACCTAATTCCATTCCTCTATATATATGCAAGCAAACCCTGATGGAGAACACATGCAAGAAAGCTGCTGAAAAGCCATAGCATATTGAAAAATTTCCAAGAAAACTCAAAACTGACTTTGGCATTCTAGGACGATTCAAAGGCTTTTGTTGATTCTAATACACTGCAGGAGGTTCCCATAACGTGTTACAATCCAATTCCAGCTTCAAAGCTCAAGAAATCACTGAGAACAGAACCACGGTTTGCACATTTTATCCATAATCGTAACTCTTAATTCATGAGCATTTAACATGATTTCTTGATTGTTTTGCATTGCTAGTAATCATATGAAGCTAATGGTATAACTTAATTGAACTGAAACACCATAAATCACAAGATGCCATAGTTGAATTTTTAGGGTTCATAAGCTTTGAATTGGGGCTTTGCAATCCAGGAAAAATTAAGACTTGTGAGACCCATGGTTGGAATCGTGAGAATCAGACGAACATGATGCCCCCCTCGCGAAATATTTATGTGCATTATATCTCTATTCGCTATTATTCCTTGCTGTAGTTTGTGGGGGTTAAAAACCCCCGCTATCTAATGTTATATTTACAGGTACCAGCGAAGAAGACGAGGACGTGTTAGCCTACCATTGGATAATTTGAAAACACGCGCGCTTATTTTTGTTTTATTGCATATTATTTGGTTTATCAATATATTAATTGCTGGCTATTATAAAATCAATTGGAACGAGTTGGTGGAGTGGTAGGGACGCGTGCATATGAACATTGGGACCTGTGTTCGAATCCCAGGTCCCCCAAAACGCTTATGTTATTTTTCCTAACATATTCATGTGCAGAATTCCAAAGGATGTCCACCATGTGCTTCACATATCCATGCGCCATGTGGCTTCAGGCATCAATCTAATGGTTCTGAGTGGGAGACCATCATACTCCCAGTCAACACGCGCCCTGGACGATCCAAAAAGTCAAAGAGGCTTGCAGTTTGTTGGGCCTGAGAATTTCCAAACATACCTCCATATTGGGCCAGCACCCCCCTGGTTTATTTTTCTTTTTTATATTTTTTCCTTTAATTATTTCACCATTAATTATTATTATTATCACTTAATTAAACAAATTAATTTTTTTCATAATAAATCCAGAAAACATAAAAAATAATAATATTTTTATTTATTAAATTTAATTAGTTATTTTGTAAATAAATACTAACAAATTAATTTAGTCTTTTTAATTAGGTTAATTTTTGATATTTTCACAATAATTTAAAATAAATTAGAATTAGGGTTTTTACTAACTTTTGACTATTTTTTTATTTATTTCCTAAAAAACATAAAAAACTCAAAAATATTTCTTTTTTGTTAATTAATTAATTAGGTTTAATTTAATTTAATTCATAAATAATCAAAAACTTCTTTCTTTCTCAAAAAGGGTCAAAACCCTAAGGACCTCTCCGATTCAATTTTCACTCGCGCGTGCGATTATTCTTGATTAATTTTTTATCCATATTTATGTAATTGCTCCGAGGATGTAATAGCTTTAATTAGGACTTTTTATCGCTTTCTTTATTTTCCGCAATTTACTTTTTCCAAGGTTTTGTTTTTGGCGATGTAAATACCCGACGTCTTGTAATAGCGTAGATTTATTTTCCGCAAACTATTAGCTGTTAGATGTATGTTAACTAGGCTATGCATGACAAGACTTATCTGAAAAATTAAAATCAAAACGTAGCTCGCCATAACATGTTCAAAGATAACTTAACTGAATCCTGACACACTCGCACATGCCACTCTTAGGGTACGCCTCACTTGGTTGCCTCGACGTGGTCATTGAGTATAGGGTGTTTTAGAAGTCGCCCTCTTGTCTAAAGATCCAAGTTTCCTCGAAACGGTTGCCTCGGATAAAAAGGATCTAGGACATTAGGGTTACCGCTAAGGCGCCCTACTATTGCTTTGGTGACCACACATGTCCCTATAATCGAATTGACCCGAAAACTCCAACGACGGTGCTACCTACTTATCAATAGTGGGATAGTACTGTCTAAAGGACATTTACACAACTTAATTTCTTTTGAGTAGGTAGAGGTTCTAAGGTACTTGCTCTTTCAAAACAAAAACAACTTTTCACACCTACACTTTTCTGACAAAACTTTTCAAACAACACTTCATACACTCTTGAGGACAGATACAAGAGTTAAATCGATGTTTTCAAAACAAACTTTTTCAAAACCCACAAACACAAGAAAAGTAAAACATTTTTGAAAACATAGTGACAAGTACCTAAGAGCCCGTGGATAACCACGGATAGAAAGGGTGCTAACACCTTCCCTTTCTATAATCTACCTCCCGAACCGAGAAACATCTCGAAAAGGAATTTTGCTGTGCTTTTGTCCTTTCGTTGTTGGAGAAAATAAAAGACGGTGGCGACTCTTGCTTACCAAGACATTTTTCTAAATGCAAACGCGAACCAACATTCCAAAACAGTCAGTTCTATTTCCACCGATCACAGAACTGGCGACTCTGCTGGGGAAATTATAAGTGAGGTGTACCTTAGGATTAGATCACCATGTTTTCAATTGTATGCCTTGAATGCTTTAATATTGTGGGCTTGTATCAGAGTTTTATGGATCCTAACCCGGATCTGGGGATACCCTTTAGAAGTAGCAATAAACTGTGAGGGAACTGTGCGGGGTATACCGACATGGTTGAAGCAGTTGCTACGTTGATGTGGCACTTTGGTGAGTACCGGTAACCCTTGAGTTAAGTCAAGGAGAGTACGGGGCCGCCGCATGGTATCGCGAAGCATCAACTAACCTTAGAACCTTACTTGACCATCCTGGCCTCTTTAGGGGTAGTGAGATGACCGACTTTGGTGCAGTACGAAGTTGGTAGATACTCGATACTACACTCATTGAGGGTTGTTTTCTTGGAATATTTTGGTTGCCAGTTAAGTGGCTAAATCAAAACAATGAACATAGAAAACAATCCAATGATATTGAGCTTCTTAGAACCCGGTTACTATTTGTAGGACAGGTTTTGAGCCAACTAACTTTAAGAGGGTACTTACCTACAGACCCCATGCAAGCCTAAACCTAAGGACTTGTTTGCTTTGTGTGAATATGACTGTCTGTATATACACTTGCTTACTTTTGCATCCATTTACATCATAACATCATAAAGCATCATGTGCATCTGCTAACCATTTCAAGGGTTCAGATCTTCATCTTTGTTCTTGTTTTGTAGGACATGGAGTCTCTCCGCAGGAAAACAATTCAGGTCAACCTTGTAAGGATCCCTCCTCAACTCAAGGAGCTTACATCCAGGATTCCCGAGAGCTCTCCCTTCAGTGAAAAACATGGTAGACTCATTAGCTTGGTCAACACCAACATTGAGGAAGATATGATAAAAGTTCTCTTCCAATTCTTTGACCCCCTGCACCACTGTTTTACTTTCCCTGATTATCAATTGGTGCCTACTTTGGAAGAATTTTCTCAACTTCTGAGGATTCCTATTATTAGTCAACTACCCTACAACGGTACGGAAAAGGAACCAAAACTTGAAGAGGTTTCTCAAGCATTACGTCTACAACCATCTGACATCAAGGGGCATTGGGAAATCAGAAGTGGTATCAAGGGATTCTTGGCAAAGTTCCTGTTTGAGAAAGCACAAGAATGTTGGAATTCTCTTGACCTACAAGCCTTTGAAGAGATTGTGGCACTCCTTGTCTATGGGTTGGTGTTGTTCCCAAATCCTGATCAACTTATAGATATAAATGCTGTCAATATTTTTATGTCCAGGAATCCTATACCTACATTGCTTGGGGACATCCTCCACTCATTTTACACTCGAACAATGAGAAAAAGAGGTGTTCTCATGTGCTGCACTCCTCTCCTGGCAAGGTTGTTTATTTCTCACCTTCCGCAATCAGTTTTGAAGAATGAGCGGGGTTTGAGGTGGTCACAACGATTGATGACTCTTACACATTCTGATATACATTGGTGTTCTCGGTCCAGAGAAAATGTCACTATCATTGATCGTTGCGGAGAATTTCCTAATATTCCTTTACTTGGAATTAGAGGAGGCATTACCTACAACCCCTGTCTGGCTTTGAGACAATTTGGATATGCTCGGAGGGATGGCCCTCATGACATGCTGATTCCTGACATAGTTTTTGACTTCGACAACGATGCGCAAGGACTTCGACAAAGGTTCATCAGAGCTTGGAGGATGCCTAACAAGGTAGATAGTAAGACACTGGGGCACAAGAATTCCATCCCCCTTGAGCCTTACCTCAAATGGGTACGAACCCGCTCCCAGAAGCTTATGATGCCATATCCTCACATTCTCCCCGTGATCAAAGAGACTGTTATGGAAGGAGAGGTTCCATACACCATTCTACATCCTGACATGCCAACATCATGGGAAGAAATGCAAAAGAGCTGGATCCAACTCAAGGAAGAGCGGAATGCTTTTGAAGCCAGCTTACATGCTAGTGAGAAGAAGGTCTTGGAGCTCACCCGCCTACTTCATGAGGAAAAGACCCTTAACACTTACATTACTCCAAAAAGGATGCACAATGTCTTTTTACATTAAGTATTTTGTAATATTTCGCCCATGAGGCACTGATGTACTAAAGAAATTACTGCTTAATATGACGTGTGTTCCTTTTTTGTCTACAACAAATTTGAATTTTCGAACCCTTGAATGCATTGCATAAATAGCATACCATTCATCATATGCATAACAGGTACCCTTTCAACAGGTCACTTATCTTCTTTGCTGTTTATTTTAGCAATCATCATGTCTTCTGAACCTACTACTGAACAAGCTATCAAGGCCCTCCAGGCCCAGAATGCCTAGTTCCAAGAGTTGGTTATGAGCTTAGCCAAGGGTCAACAGGAGTTGAAGACCCTGATTCTGAAGATGAAGAATAAGAGAACCGTATTGTTCAACACTGGACGCAGATTTGGGAATGGACTGCAGAATGAGGTTGAGCTGACTACCTCATCTGTAGGCAAAGACAGTCTACAAGAGAGAAGGGTTCCTAGTCCCGCGGTCTCCGACAACGAGACGGATTATGATGAACAGCAGTATCCTCCTGCTGAGGATAGGTACAAACAGTTTGAGGACCGCTTAAGTGCTATGGAGATACAAAATGTTCCCGGGATGGACTTTGGAGATCTAGGCTTATCCTCTGGGGTGGTGATTCCCCATAAGTTTAAGGCACCTGCTTTTTCCAAGTATGACGGAGCTTCCTGTCCTAAGCTGCACCTCCGTTCGTATGTAAGGAAGATCCAACCTTATATAGCTGACAAGAATTTATGGATCCATTTCTTCCAGGATAGTCTTTCAGGGACTCAACTCGAATGGTTCTATCAGCTGGATGGAGCCAGTATTCGTAACTGGGAAGATTTGGCTACTGCGTTCTATAAGCAATATCAGTATAATTCCGACCTCGCTCCTACGCGTACCCAACTCCAGGGTATGTCACTAGGGACGGGTGAAGGATTTAAAGAATATGCCCAAAAGTGGAGAGACCTTGCTGGAAGGGTGCAACCACCTTTAACTGACCGTGAGCTTGTTGATATGTTCTTGGGGACCCTGTCTGGTCCGTTCTTCAACCATTTGATTGGAAATTCTTCTGTTGGGTTTACAGACCTTATCTTGACATGTGAGAGAATAGAAGCTGGTATCAAGTCTGGGAAGATACAGAAAGGTGCCTCCTCGAACATTGAAAAGAAACCGTTCAAGAAGGAATCTAGTGTTGTCTATGGTTCAAGGAAACAGAATAAACCAGAACGCCGCCAAGCTGTCAACGTGGTGGTTATTTCAAAGCCTGCTGCTGCTCCTCAGCATCACAACTAGCAAAGGGGTGAGAGACCCAGAAGGTAGTTTACTCGTCTCAGTATGACCTTGTCCCAGATATTGCCGCAGTTACTGACAACCAATCTGGTGACTATAAAAGAAGCTCCGAAGGTTGTAAACACCACATCCCCAAAGTACAATCCTAACGCCCGTTGCGCTTATCACTCTGATAGCCCGGGGCATACCACGGATGATTGTTGGGCTCTGAAGAATAAGGTTCAGGACCTAATTGATGCTAAAGAGATAGAGTTCGAGGCGCCCGAAAGGCCCAATATTGTGACTGCTCCCATGCCCAAGCATGGAGTGAATGCTGTAGAGGAAGACCTGTATGTAGCCTCTGTGAACGATATTGCTACTCCTCTGTTGACTGTCAATAGGAACCTGTTGCTAGCTGGTTTATTTCCGGGATGTAGTGAAGGTTGCCGCCTGTGTTCTATTTTACCTGCTGGTTGTCCATCTTTGAAGTCAGGTATCCAAATCCTGATGGATAATAAAGAAATCCTGTTTGAAAAGACTGTTGTTCCTGCTACCCCTACTGAAGAAGTTTCCATTGTCACTGTGATACGGTGGGAGAACTGACTTGGGTTTTGCGTTTGTTTTCGCAAATGTTTCGGTTGAGCAAGAGTCACCACCGACTTTTTATTTTATCCTAAGGAAAGGTTAAAAAGAACAGCAAAAACCTTTGAGATGTTTTCTTTGGTTCGGGGAGTAGATTATAGAAATGGAAGGTATTAGCACCCTTTCTATCCATGGTTATCCATGGGCTCTTAGTTACTTGCTTAGATCACTTGCCTTGCATTTTCAATTGTTTGAAATGGTGCTTTGTGTGTGGGTTTGAAAATGTTTTGAAAAGAGGCCATTTGTTGTGGCAACCTTTGTAATGATCCATGTTTGAATGTATACAAAGGTGTACTTATCTTTTGAAAAGTTTTCAATGTTTTTTGAAAGATGTTTTGAAAGTGTGTTGTGATGTGCGTTTTGAAAAATGGCAAGGATTGTTTTGCAAGATTTGGTCAAGTAACCAAGAGCTATCTACCCTAAATTTCTCAAAGATCTTTCCTATGTTTTAACCCTTTTAACAATTTTGTTCCACCATTGTATTTGGTGGACAATCTTGTGTTAGGATGTTAACGGGACGGGCGCGGGTCATCGTTTAGACCATGAATGCAATAGTGCCAAGTGTCTTTGGCAATTTTTCCTTTAAGGGACTTGACCATTTTTAGGCAACTTTCGAAAGCGTCATCGAGGGACTATGATCATTTGAATTATTTTGTTTTGCCAAAGACACCCATCATGCAACATGGCCCATTATTGAAGGCAACAAGTGGAGTAACCCTAAGGGGTGCAAGTGTGATTGGTGTTGTCCATTTTCATGCTTTTTGTCTTTTGTTTAGTCAAGCTATTTGTTGTTTTTGATTTGCATACAAAACCCTAAGTCTATCATGGCATATTTAGAAAGCTTTAAAGTGCAGAAAATAAGGTCCTAAATTATTACAACATAATTATGGGATGGGGGGTACAAATGTTCAAATGGAGATATTTAGCAAGAAATTTAAATCTAAGCTATTACAATCCAAATTGAATATACAAGTTATTTAATTGTACAATAATTGAATAAATACAAATAAAATGTAAAATGTATTATGCACAAAAATGTTTTTATGTGTATGTGAAAAGTATTTTTCATGTGACAAATAAACAAAAATAAAAAAAAGGTTAATTTTTGGGTATTTTCATGGTTTAGGGAAAAACCCTAATTTTGCTAAATAAAAAGTATTTATTATTTATTATATACAATATTTATTAACTATATACAAAAAATAAATAAAAAGGAAGTATATTGTAAAAAAGTGATTTTTGAGGTCAAATATTAATAAAAATAAAAATATATTATTTTTGTATTTTTATCCTAAATATTCTAATAAATATATATACATTTATATTATGTATTAAATATATT
Organism: Vicia faba; assembly: GCA_948472305.1. Taxonomy (NCBI): domain Eukaryota; kingdom Viridiplantae; phylum Streptophyta; class Magnoliopsida; order Fabales; family Fabaceae; genus Vicia; species Vicia faba. The sequence continues at coordinate 1,435,058,053 of OX451737.1, read as the reverse complement.
AAATATATACAAAAATAAAATATTTATTATTTACAAAAAAAAGTATATATTTTTTTTTAGGGAATGTTTTCAAAAGATAAAATAAAATAAAATTAGAAAGTAAATGTATTTGTATTATTTTTTAGTATTTTAAATGAAAAGTATTATGTTTATTTATGTGTACAAGTCTAAATAAAGCAAACAAATTCAAAATAAATGCAAAAATGAATGGAAAAATAATTTTGATGTTTTTTATATTTTGACAAAAAAATAACAAGTCAGAAACAAAAAGAAAAAATCAAAAATGATAAAACTAAAACACAATGGGCCAAGGGGGTGTATGTGAAAAGTGAAGGTGCAAACAGAAAAAACAAGTTAGGCCCAGCCCAAGGTAAGCTTCTTCAACCTCCAGCCACTTCTGTCTCAAAAACGCGCGCCATTCATGCCTTGTTCAAACATCCTGATTCTTTGATTTTTAGCACAAACTTATAACATCAAAAATGTAGAGCATCAAACCACGAATTCATACATATAAAGAACTTGATCTAACTCTCAGAAATGAGAGAGAATTTCTTCTTCCCCAATTCCTGACCTAGCTTTTTTCAAATGTTCAGCTTCAAAATTCTCTCAGCACACACAACATAAATGAAAAGTAATGATATGGGTAGCTTCAGGGCCATGAATAGGACATAACTTCTTCACAAACCTAAGCCTAGATATGCCTGGATAGAGAGATAGAAGTTCAAACTTTTACCTGTTCAACTTGAATCGTGTACAACAATGGAGGTACTTTCAATGCAATATGAGGACTTGTACAACTTGCTTGAGGTTTAGGGATGCTTCTCCAACCTCTAGCTTGCTCTGAAACTAGCTGAATCGAGCTATGGAAGTTCACCTGCAAAGTTGAAAACTGAAAATGGCAAATGATGTTAGGGATGTTACAGTTTATGTTCAATGCTTGGGATAGCTTCAGTGGGTGATATGGAACATGTTTGAACTCCTTTTGGCCAAAGTGCACGAGTGGAAAGGTTTATAGAAGTCAAGTCGCAGAAGGGACTCTATTTTTTGCAGTAGGATGGTGTTTTGATGAATGATGAGGTTTGGAATATGGTAGGCTCGTGTTTCAGGTCAGTTGGATCAAGTGAAAAGTGTTTACAAAGTTTGCTTGAGTTGGTTCTTGCAGGAATGAGAGATGATGTTCAAAATGCAAGCTTTCTTCTTTGATAAGTAAGAAAATGTGTCTTGACAATGCAGGCCCCTACTCCCCTCAATCTATGCTGCATAAATCACTCTTGATCAGTGGAATTAGTTCATGAACTTGTGCCCAAAAGATCTGCTTCGGTACTTCTTTGATTTGCTTTTAACATAAAGTGTACCTTTTCCAAAATGGCAAAAATGCTTTATCCATTTAAAGATTAATCTTTCATGTAATGACCAAATGCACAAAATAACATCTTGGCACAATGGTTTAGCATTGAATTATTGAGTGTAAATGGGATTAGAGGCCTGTAATCTAGCTTGTGCAAGCTGAGTTTGAAAATGCATAGTGTATGAACATGAAATTGGCTCATGAACAAAGTGACTTTTGCCCATATTGACAAATTTGATTCTCCCTAACCACAAGGGTGTTTGAAAAGTTCTTGGACAATTTGGAAAGCTTGGAATGTGTACTACAATCCATCTTTGTAATGCAAGTTGAAATTCCAAGTGGAAGCATGTGAAAAGTGGCCATGAAGTTGGGCAAAAATCCTGCCTAGAATAGGTAAAAAAATTTCTAAGTTAAGAATGTTTTGTACCCTTGTTCCAAAAATCATAACTTGAGTTACAAGCTTCTTTTGAGGAAACTTTGTGAATCAAAGTTGTAGATTTTGAAATGCACTATAACTTTCATGTTTTGAGTTTTGTTTTAATCCAAATGTATCTTGATGAAAAAATAGGACAAAGTTAGGAAAAAATTAGGAAATTTCATAACTTAGAAAATTTCTAAGTTATGAAATTTCTTCATTTCAAACCCTAATTTGTAATTTTTGATTTCTTGATGAACAAGTTTCATAATTTGACATGTTTTGATGAAAAATAAATCTTGGCACTTGATTTTGACCAAAAAGTCAAAGTTTGACTTTTCAGTATACAACCAAATTTTGATCAGTTGACTGGAAAATTCATCTGTCAATCTTGTGCATTTGGGATCTTTTGAACTTGTTGAATGTGTCAAGACCATGTCATTGAGTCCTTGAGTCCATATGTGAGCTTGAATTGTCATTGGCTAGGTCAAACAGTCAAAAATTGCCTTTGTGCAGTCAAAACCCTAAAAATGACCATTTTGCCCTTTTGGTGATCTGATCAAATTTCTTTTAGAATTGTGATTCAAACTTGACCAAATGGTTCATATGAGTTCATAATGTTGATGTGGGTCAAAAATCATGAAGTTTGACTGTCAATTGACCACAGTTGACTTTCTCCCCAATACAACTGATTTCTAGGTCAACTGTCCAATTGACTGGGCAAAGATTGGAATCAAGGCTTGAAACTTGGTATGGATAAACTTGTGAGTCCAACATGAAGCATGAAAGTTATCTTGGACATTTTAGGTCAAAACATCTTTGTGCAAACTCAAATCCTAATTTGGGTCAACAGTGCAAGGAGGGGCCTTGAGCAGAGCAAACCCTAACTTGATCTTGAGCTCCAAGGGTCTTGTGGTGAGAAAAAATTGATGAAATGGGAGGGCAAATTTTGGGGTACAACAGTTTCCCCTGTTCAATCTTCTTAGACCTAAGGATGTAGATTGGCTTGCGTGCCTTTCGTGATCCGAAGGTGGAAGATGATTGAACAGTAAAGTGCCCATAAATTTGCACTCGCATAGTGGAGTATCAGCAATGTGTTGTCGGGAATGGGCTTATAGATGCCATTTGGAGTTAGGATGGATAGGAGTATGGGCTTATAGATGCCATCTGGAGACGTGACAGAACCTTGTCGGGAATGCGCTTATAGATGCCATCTGGAAGTGTTGATCGCGTAAGAGATTCCTTAGCGGGAACTTGCGCACTTGAGAAAGAAAGATGGTTTCCTGGCTTGCTACAGGTGTTGATCTTCAGTCTCTTCATGCAGATATGCCCTGTCTAGGTACAGGTATCGAATCTACAATTAGTTGCTCACAAATGTGCCCTGGCTAGATACAGGAATCGAATCTGGAATTTGTCGTCTACAGATATGCCCTGGCTAGATACAGGAATCGAATCCGGAACTTCAAAAGGTTGCTTACAGACGTGCCCTGGCTGGATACAGGTATCAAATCTCTAAACTCTTCATGCAGATATGCCCTGGCTGGATACAAGTATCGAATCTGGAATTTGTCGTCTACAGATATGCCCTGGCTGGATACAGGAATCGAATCTGGAACTTGTCGTCTACAGATATGCCCTGGCTGGATACAGGAATCAAATCTGGAATTTGTCGTCTACAGATATGCCCTGGCTGGATACAGGTATCGAATCTGGAATTGGTCGTCTACAGATATGCCCTGGCTGGATACATGTATCGAATCTCTAAACTCTTCATGCAGATATGCCCTGGATGGATACAGGTATCGAATCTACAATCAATCATTCACAGATATACCCTGGCTAGATACAGGTGTCGAATCTGGAATTTTAAAAGGTTGGTAGAGATAGCTTTCCTGGCTAGATACAGGTGTAGACCTCTGACCTGAGAATGAAAGATAATTTCCTGGCCTGTTACAGGGGTTGGTCTTTAAACTCTTCATGCAGATATGCCCTAGCTAGATAAAGGTATCAAATCTACAATTAATCTCTTACAGATATGCCCAGGATAGATACAGGTATCGAATCTGGAATCGCGACAGTTGATAGTAATCATCTTTGGATTGACCTTTTTCCTGAAAAGGCAAAACATCAGTAGTATGCAATGTCATGATGTATGAAATGCATGATGTTATGATGTTCTCAAGAATAAATGAGATTGTGTGATATGATGCGTATATGCATGCGTCATGGTGTATGATAATATGATGAATGTATTTTTGTCTAGGAAAATAAATCCTTGACGACTGCCGGGAGTTTGTGGAATCCTGGGCTGATGTTGAAGGGTGGAGTTCTTCGTTTCCGCTGGGGATGATGGTTGCAAGAATAAACCGGTAGGAGAAGATGACTCCGTTGGGGAATAAACTTGTTGGAGAGATTACTCTGCGGGGAATTACTCTGTGGGAAGAGATACTTCGCTGAGGTTTTGATGAGAGCTCCGTTGGGGATTCCACTGATAAGTTATGTTGGGGAATTTGATGAACTCCGTTGGGGATAGGAAGAACTTCGCCGAGGACGATCTTTCCGTGGTAATTAGCTGAGGATAACCCAGTTATACCCTGGTGGGGAAATAACCTTTGAATAAAGTCGGGGAGAGACGTATGTACTCTGCAGGTGATAAGCTTCCAGAATCTACTGGGGATAAGCTTCAAAATCTACTAGGGATATGGATTCCACTCTCCTGGGGAAACTTTGGACTGCACTGGGGAATGGTTCCACTGGAGTGTCTGTATTCCGCCGGGGAACAAATCTTATACTAAGACTGTCGGGGATGCTTGCTGAGGAATATCTATACTCCACTGGGGAATGTTGAGATCTTCTGGGGATACCCAACTTCCTTAAGGCTGACAGTAGACTAACTCTGCTTGGGGAGAGTATCGCTGACTTGCTGGAGATACTGTGCCTTTTCAGGGCTGATGGGAGACCAACTCTGCCTGGGGCGAGTATTGCTGAATCTTGTCTTACTCAACGGGGAGTGAAGGTATCTTGGTTACGTTCTTCAGCCGAACCTACCTTGGTACCTTGGTGGACAGAGCAACTAGATCGCTTAGACAATTCTTTATTGCCCCTTCTTCTGATGTCATCTGTAATTAGTCCTTTGTTTCGCATGCAAATATTCATGATTAGCAATTAATGTCAAATGCATATATCAAAAATGAACATCGGACGTTCTTTGTAAAACAAAACAGAAAAAAGGAAAAACGATGGGTAATTTGTCTGAAAAATTGAACTTGTATTGATTTTGAATTTTTCCTGTAAATAGGCGTTTTTATGTACAGGATGGCGACGTCCTAGTAAGAGAATGCCGCCGAGCAAAATAGAGTTTATACAATTTTGTGAAAAGGAAACAAAACAGCTATGTGAAAAATAATCCCACTGGGTTCCAACTCTGCTATCGCCTTTATGTCTTCAAGCGTCTCATCACTTTGCTGCTTAGTTGAAGGTGAAACTGATTGATTGGCAACGTTTGAACCCGATAGTTGATGCCGAATTCCGGATGCAAGGTGATCCAATGAGACATAGTATTACGCTTTATCCCTAACTTTTTCCTGGACCGCCCTTTCGGGTTTTCAGTCCACCGGGATACCCATTTTTGCCCAAGCCGCCTTTTCAGGTTTTCGACTTGCCGGGTGTACAAATTTTTTCATTTCATCCCTTATTTTTGCCGGAACCCTTTTGGTTCGCTGGGAAGCCCTTATTTTTGCCTAGGTGTGTCAACCTAGCGGGTCTTAAATTCATGCGTAGTATCTTTTTACTATGTCTGCATTGGCGGGGTGAGGAAGGTCGTCACCATCCATGGTGGTTAAAATCATAGCTCCTCCTGAGAAGATATGTTTAATCACAAATGGCCCTTCGTACGTAGGGGTCCATTTTCCCCTGGGATCACTTTGAGGAAGAATGATGCGCTTGATTACCAGGTCTCCGAGTTGATACTCTTGTCGTCTGACCTTCTTGTTAAATGCCCTGATCATCCATTTTTGGTACGTTTGACCATGACAAATAGCAGTGAGTCTCTTTTCGTCAATTAGGTTTAATTGATCAAGCCGAGTCTGGATCCAGTCATCTTCACTCAAACCTGCATCCTTCATTATCCGGAGAGAGGGTATCTGGACTTCAATAGGCAAGACTGCCTCCATGCCATAGACCAAGGAAAAGGGAGTTGCCCCTGTTGACGTCCGTGCTGAGGTACGGTATGCATGAAGAGCAAACGGTAACATTCCGTGCCAATCTTTGTAGGTCACTGTCATCTTCTGCACAATCTTCTTGATGTTCTTATTTGCTGCTTCTACAACCCCATTCATCTTTGGTCGATAGGGAAAACAGTTGTGGTGTTGTATCTTGAATTTCTCGCAGAGCTCAGTGATCATCTTGTTGTTAAGATTGGTACCATTATCCGTAATGATCCTCTCAGGTACACCGTAGCGGCAGATCAGGTTATGTCGAATGAATCGTGCCACGACATTCTTGGTTACGGTAACGTAGGAAGCTGCTTCAACCCATTTTGTGAAGTAATCAATCGCTACCAGGATGAAACAGTGCCCGTTAGATGCCGTAGGTCGGATTTCACCGATCATATCAATGCCCCACATTGCAAAAGGCCAAGGTGCTGTCAAGACGTTCAGAGGAACCGGAGGAATGTGCACCTTATCAGCATAGATCTGGCATTTACGACAAGTTCGAGAATGCTGATAATAGTCAGCTTCCATTGTGGACCAGAAATATCCTGCCCGAAGGATTTTCTTTGCCATGGTATGTCCACTGGAATGTGTTCCGAAGGTACCTTCATGTAGCTCTGCCATGACCCTTTCTGCTTCAGTCTTATCCACACAACGCAGTAAGGTTGAATCATGGTTTTGCTTGTAGAGAATGCCATTGCTGAGGAAGAACTTTGCCGCAAACCTTCTCAGGAACTTCTTGTCATTAACAGATGCGCCTTCGGGGTATTCTTGAGCTTCAAGGTACCTTTTTACTTCATGATACCAGGGTTTTTCAGTTACCTCTTCAGTCTCGAGATCGCAGCAATGTGCAGGTTCGTCCAACTTCCAGATAATGATCTGGGGAGCCTCGTTGTCCCATTTTACTTTGAACATAGAAGACATCGTAGCTAACGCGTCCGCCAACTGATTCTCCTCTCTTGGGAAGTGTTCAAAGGTTATCTCCTCGAAATGGGGAAGCAACGTCAATACATACTCCTTGTAAGGAATAAGATTTGGTTGTTTCGTATCCCACTCGCCTTTGATCTGATTGATCACGAGAGCGGAATCTCCGAAGACACTCAGAAACTTGATCCTTAGGTCGATTGCAGCTTGAAGACCCATGATACATGCCTCATACTCTGCCATGTTGTTGGTGCAGTTGAAACATAGCCGGGCGGTGAGTGGAGTATGAGTGCCTTTAGGGGATATGATCACAACGCCGATACCATTACCCAGAGCGTTCGAGGCTCCGTCAAAGTGCATAGACCATCGGGATCCTTCCTCAGGTCCTTAATTCGGTCCAGGTACTTCGCAATCAATCGCTACCATGATATCCTCGTCTGGAAATTCAAAGTTCATCGACTGGTAATCGTCCACTTCCTGGTGTGCCAAATGGTCTGCCAATACACTTCCCTTGATTGCTTTTTGAGTCGTGTAATGGATGTCATATTCCGTCAAGATCATCTGCCATCTTGCTATTCTTCCGGACAAGGCAGGCTTTTCGAATATGTACTTGATTGGATCCATTTTAGAAATCAACAAAGTAGTGTGAGTCAACATATACTGTCTCAGCCGGCGAGCAGCCCATACCAAAGCGCAGCAAATTTTCTCGAGCAGTTAGTATCTGGTCTCACAGTCGGTAAACTTTTTGCTAAGGTAATAAATGGCTTGTTCTTTTCGGCCAGACTCGTCATGCTGCCCCAGCACACACCCCATTGAGTTGTCCAGTACTGTCAAGTATAAGATTAGAGGTCTCCCTTCAACCGGCGGCATAAGAATGGGTGGTTCTTGGAGATACTCTTTGATCTTTTCGAAAGCGGCCTGACATTCATCGTTCCAACGTACTACTTGATCTTTCTTCAGCAGCTTGAAGATTGGTTCACAGGTAGCAGTTAGATGCGAGATGAATCGGGCAATGTAGTTCAACCGTCCTAGAAAGCCTCTGACTTCTTTCTCTGTCTTGGGAGTTGGCATCTCTTGTATGGATTTCACTTTGGTAGGGTCCACTTGAATGCCTTTGTCGCTTACGACGAAGCCTAGCAATTTTCCATATCTCACCCCGAAGGTGCACTTGTTTGGGTTCAACCTCAGCTTGTACAACTTCAGACGGTCAAACAGCTTCCGTAGATGGTCAAGGTGTTCCTCCTCAGTTTGGGACCTTGCAATCATATCTTCGACGTATACTTATATCTCGTGATGGATCATATCATGAAATAAAGCAACCATGGCACGTTGGTAGGTTGCCCCAGCATTTTTCAACCCAAAAGGCATGACCTTGTAGCAAAAGGTGCCCCACTGAGTAACAAAGGTGGTCTTCTCCATGTCTTTAGGAGCCATCTTGATCTGATTATAACCGGAGAAACCGTCCATGAAGGAAAATACTTTATGCTGAGCAGTGTTGTCAACCAGAACGTCGATATGAGGCAGAGGGAAATCATCCTTAGGGCTCGCCCTGTTCAAATCCCTGTAATTAACACACATTCAGACCTTACCATCCTTCTTCAGCACTGGAACCACATTGGCAACCCACTGAGGGTAAGAAGTTACTGCTAGAAAACCGGCATCAAATTGTTTCATAACCTCAGCTTTGATTTTCTCGGACATCTCTGGACGCATACGGCATACCTTCTGTTTAACCGGAGGGCAGTCTTCCTTGGTAGGCAAGTGATGCACCACAATGTCGGTATCCAACCCAGCCATGTCTTCGTAAGACCAGGCAAAGATTTCCACATAGTCATGCAGCATCCGAATCAACCGTTGTTTCACACTGAGCTCTAGATTGGCACCAATCTTGACTTCCTTTTTGTCTGTCTCAGTACCCAGATTTACCGTTTCCACTGACTCTTCATGTGGCTGAATGGCCCTCTCTTCCTGGAGTAACAGCCTTGCGAGCTCACCAGGCACTTCGCAATCATCTTCACCTTCGTCTTCGGCTAAGTTGATCGGATTTTCGAAATCATAACTGGCAGTAGCAGAGTCGTTACCAGTGAGATCCAGAATGGATTGGAACCTGTATAAGTGAGTGTGTGTAAATATAGCTGTTTTGCAATATATAATAAAGAAAGAAAACGAGCGCAAGATTTTGAAATGCAACAAATGCCCAATGTTTTTATTGATGATATATGAAAATGACACACAAAAGCCCTCACAAATGAAGCCATGGTGCCCCGGGTAAGACACCGAGCCATAAAAGTTTCAAAATATTGTCTGTTACAAATTCAAAACAAAAGAGTTCATTACTGAGTGACAAAAGTAATAGGTGTGAAGTCTTTGGCAGTCCAGTAGCTTGGTCCACCGTCGGTTGTTGGGTAGATCTAGTTGTTGAATTCAGATTCCTCCACGTCGTCTTCAATAGCATTTACTCCCGGGTTGGTGATGAACACAGGAGGTCTTCCAATCCTTGCCTTACGAACGACCCTCTGAGCTTCTGCAGTGAAACCCAGACCAAACTTGTCAGTCTTTAGGGTGAAATCAGGAAGTCGGCCCCAGTTTGCACACTCACCCTTCTCAATAACAGCCCGGGCATCCTTTAAGGAAGCCATCTTCAAAGGAGAGTCTTCTTCAGTCACAGTCTCTGCTGACGCCAGTGTTTGAGGCACCTCTTCAAAGTGTTGAAAGTGGGTCTCAATGAACTCCCCATCCATCTCTATGTACCGGAACGAGTTAAGGTGGCTGACCATATACTCTTCCTCCCCCTGAACTGTAACAATCTTCCCTCTGACTGGGTACTTAAGCTTCTGATGTAGTGTGGAGGTCACAGCTCCAGCCTTGTGGATCCATGGACGACCCAGCAAACAAGAATAGGATGGTCGGATGTCCATCACATAGAAAGTAGAATCAAAAACTTGAGAACCTACCATGATTGGAATGTCAAATTCCCCATGTACCATCCTTTTCGAACCGTCAAAGGCCCGGACAACAATGTTACTAGGCTTGAGCTCTAAACCCTCACAATCCAACCTGTCTAGGGCCTTCTTGGGTAATACATTCAATGAAGAACCGGTGTCTACAAACACATGGGCAAGAGTAGTGCCCCTGCATTCAATGGAGACATGCAGGGCGTCGTTATGGTTCTTTCCTTTGGCAGTCAGATCGGCGTCAGAGAAACCCAACCCATTATCAGCAGTCTAGTTGGCCACACAATCGTTAAATTTATCAGCAGACGTTTCTTGTGGCTCATGGGCCGTCTTCAGGAAGGAAATCAGGGCCTTGGCATGGGTCTCTGAACACAACAACAGTGATAGCATAGAAATTTTAGAGGGGGTGTGCCCCAGCTGCTCAACTACGTTGAAATCACTCTTCTTAATGATCTTGAGAATCTCTTCCATCTCTTGTTAGGAAGCTTCAACAGTGGTTGTCTTTGGTGCCTCGGTCCGGGCAGGCATATAAGTAGCAATCCCTTTGCCCCGAGCGTCAGATGGCTCGGCAACAGGGGTAGAAACTTGATCAGGAGGGGAAACAAGCACACTGGCAGGTGTGATGATAAGAGGTCTCTGAATAGCTGGTGGCGCAATATCTGGTGAGAACATCCTACCACTGTGAGTGACTTTAGCAGGCCCAGTGATGTTGGTGACGCCGGTACTGGTATCAAACTCTTGTTTAACTCCAAGAACATAAACATCTGCCCCATAGTGCCATGGGAAAGCTTTGTCGGATGTATAAGGGAGAGGCCCCAGAACAGTGATGATGATGGGAGCAATCTTCTGAGTGGACATGATTTTGATAGGCTTCTTCGAAGGAGCCTTAGGAGGGTTGTTGAAAATAGTAACAATAGACACTTCTTCAGCAGGGACAGCAGGGACAACAGGAACAACAATCTTCTCGAACAAGATCTCTTTGCTATCCATCAGGTTTTGGACGCCTGACTTCAGCAAGGGACAACCAGCAGGTGAAACAGCACATAGATGGCAACCCTTACTACATCTCGGAAATAAACCGGCTAGCAACAGGTTCCTTTTGACGGTCAATAACGGAGTAACAATATCATCCACGGAGGCCACATACCGGTCTTCTTCCACAACATTCACTCCATGCTGGGGCATGGGAGCAGTCACAACATTGGGTCTTTCGGGCGCCTCAAACTATATTTCTTTAGCATCAATAAGGTCCTGAACCTTATTCTTCAGAGCCCAACAATCGTCCGTAGTATGCCCCGGGCTATCAGAGTGATAAGCGCAACGGGTGTTGGGGTTGTACTTTGGAGAAGTTGTGTTCACCACCTTCGGAGCTTCTTTGACAGTTACCAGATTGGTTGACAGTAGTTGCGGTAAAATCTGAGACAGGGTCATACTGAGCCGAGTGTACTGCCTTTTGGGTCTCTCACCCCTTGGTTGGTTGTACTGCTGAGGAGCAGCAGCAGGCTTTGAAATTACCAACGCATTGACAGCTTGGCGGCGTTCCGGTTTATTTTGTCTTCTGGGACCATAAACAGCACTGGCTTCCTTCTTAAAGGGCTTCTTTTCAGTACTCGAGGAGGCACCTTTCTGTATCTTTCCCGACTTGATACCAGCTTCTATTCTCTCACCGTTCAAGATCGAATCTGTAAACCCAGCAGAAGAATTCCCAATCAGATGGTTGAAGAACGGACCAGACAGGGTCCCTAGGAACATGTCAACAAGTTCACGGTCAGTCAAAGGTGGCTGCACCCTTCCAGCCAGATCCCTCCATTTTTGCGCATACTCCTTGAATCCTTCGCCCGTCCCCGGTGACATACCCTGGAGTTGGGTATGCGTGGGAGCGAGGTCGGAATTGTACTGGTACTGCCTATAAAATGCAGTAGCCAAGTCCTCCCAGTTTCGAATACTGGCTCCATCCAGCTGATAGAACCATTCGAGCTGAGCCCCTGAAAGACTATCCTGGAAGAAATGTATCCATAGGTTCTTGTCTGCAGTGTAAGGTTGGATCTTCCTTACATATGATCTGAGATGCATCTTCAGGCAGGACAGCTCGTTATATCTTGCAAAAATAGGCACTTTAAACTTCAGGGGGATCACAATTCCAGCAACTAATCCCAAATCTTCGAAATCTAAGCCGGGAACTCTCTGCAGCTCCATAGCTGCCAACCTGTCTTCCAAGCTCTTGTACTTATCATCGGCGGGCGGGTATTGTTGCTCTGAGTAGTCTTCGTCTTCTTCAGCCTCTTCTTCTTCAACTTCGGATTTGGAAGGTACCACAACCCCTTTTCCTTTACTGGTTCCCTCTTCAGACGTAGGGGGAAATTCAAGAACTCTTCTGGCTTCACCCTCAAACCTTCTTCCCAGGGTAGCCACCCCGACTCTTTTCTTCTTCTTTTTCACTTGCTCTTTGTTCCCAAGCAGGGCCTTTAGATCCTCCTGACCCTTTGCCAAGGTCATCAGGAGATGTTGAAACTGTGAGTTTTGAGACTGCAAATCCTTGACCGTCTGTTCGAGATCCATCTTACTGAAATAAACAGCAGAAAGATAAGGAAACTTGGTGTGGAGACCTGCTTATGCGCATGATGAATGATATTTTTGTTTATGCAATGCATTCAAGGATTTAGATAATTCAAAATTGTTGCAAACAAAAAGAACACACGTCATATTAATAAGAAGAAATTTTGTCAGTATATAAATGCCCCATGGACCAAATATTACAAAAAACTTCTCAAGGTAAAAAGACGTTGCGCATCCTCTTTGTTGCGATGTAGGTGTTGAGGGTCTCTTCCTCAGGGAGTCAGCGGGTAAGCTCCAAAACCTTCTTCTCACTGGCGTAGAAGCTGGCTTCAAAAGTATTCCGTTCCTCCTTGAGTTGGATCCAACTCTTCTGCATCTCCTCCCATGATGTTGGCATGTCAGGATATAGGATGGTGTAGGGAACCTCTCCTTCCTTAACGGGCTCTTTAATCACAGGCAGAACATGAGGGTAAGGCATCAATAGACTCTGGGCTCGGGTTCGTACCCACTTGAGATAAGGCTCAAGAGGGATGGAGTTCTTGTGCCCCAGTGTCTTGCTGTCTACCTTGTTAGGCATCCTCCAAGCTCTGGTGAATCTTTGGCGAAGTCCTTGCGCATCGTTGTCGAAGTCAAAAACTAGGTCAGGAATAAACACGTCATGAGAGCCATCCCTCCGTGCATATCCAAATTGTCTCAAAGCTAGACAAGGGTTGTAGGTAATGCCTCATCTAATGCCAAGTAATGGAACATTAGGGAACTCTCCATAACGATCGACGATGATGACATTTTCTCTGGACCGAGAGCACCAATGTACATCAAAGTGTGTAAGGGTCATCAACCGTTGTGGCCACCTTAAGCCTTGGTCATTCTTCAAGACAGATTGTGGAAGGTGCAAAATAAACCACCTTGCAAGGAGAGGAGTACAGCACATGAGAACACCCCTCTTTCTCATTGTTCGTGTGTAAAATGAGTGGAGGATGTCCCCAAGCAATGTTGGTATTGGATTCCTGGATAGGAAGATCTTGACGGTGTTGACATCTATAAGCTGGTCAGGATTTGGGAACAGGACCAACCCATAAATGAGGAGTGCCACAATTTCTTCAAAGGCTTGTAGATCCAATGAATTCCAACACTCTTGTGCCTTCTCAAACAAGAATTTTGCCAAGAAGCCTTTGACACCGCTTCTAGTTTCCCAATGCCCCTTGATGTCAGATGGTTGCAAGTGTGGTGCTTGAGCAACATCTTCAGGCTTTGGTTCTTTTTCCATACCGTTGTAGGGTAGTTGATTAAGAATAGGAATTCTCAGGAGTTGAGAAAATTCCTCCAAAGTGAGCACCAATTGGTAGTCGGGGAATGTGAAACAGTGGTGAAGGGGGTCAAAGAACTGGAACAACACCTTTACCATGTCCTCTTCAATGCTGGTGTTGACTAGGCTGAGCAGTCTACCATGTCTTTCACTGAAGGGAGAGCTTTCCGGAATTCTGGATGTGAGCTCCTTGAGTTGAGGAGGGATTCTCACAAGGTTAACTTGGATAGTTTTCTTGCGAAGAATTTCCATGACCTACAAAACAAGAACAAAGATGAAGATCCAAACCCTTGAAATAGTTAGTGTATGTATATGATGCTTTATGAAGTTCATGATGCATGCACAAACATATGTACAAGCAATTCACACAAAACCCTAGTTTCAGGCTTGCATGGGGTTTCATAGGTAAGTACCCTCTTGAGTGTAGTTGGCTTAAAAACCTGTCCTATAAATAGTAACCGGGTTCTAAGGAGCTCAATATCATTGGATTGTTTTCCATGTTCATTGTTTTGGTTTAGCCACTTAACTAGCAACCAAAATATTCCAAGAAATCAACCCTCAATGAGTGTAGTATCGAGTATCTACCAACTTCGGACTGTACCAAATCCGGTCATCTCACTACCCCTAATAAAAGGCCAAGATGGTCAAATAAGGTTCTAGGTCATTAGTGCTTAGTGACATCACTCAGCGGCCCCGTACTCTCCTTGATTGAACTCAAGGGTTACCGGTACTCACAAATATGACGCACTAATATAGCTATTGCTTCAACCATGTCGGTATACCCCGCACAGTTTCCACAACGTATTGCTATCTATGAATGTTTCCCCAAATCCGGGTGTAGGATTTCAAGCCCAAACAAGAGAACCAAGATGTAAAGCAATCAAAGCAAACAATTAGTCATGCAAGAGGGTGATCTAAGCCCTAAGGTTACTCCACTTTTAAAACATTCCCCAGCAGAGTCGCCAGTTCTGTGATACGGTGGGAGAACTGACTTGGGTTTTGCGTTTGTTTTCGCAAATGTTTCGGTTGAGCAAGAGTCGCCACCGACTTTTTATTTTATCCTAAGGAAAGGTTAAAAAGCACAGCAAAAACCTTTGAGATGTTTTCTTGGGTTCGGGGAGTAGATTATAGAAAGGGAAGGTATTAGCACCCTTTCTATCCATGGTTATCCATGGGCTCTTAGTTACTTGCTTAGATCACTTGCCTTGCATTTTCAATTGTTTGAAATGGTACTTTGTGTGTGGGTTTGAAAATGTTTTGAAAAGAGGCCATTTGTTGTGGCAACCTTTGTAATGATCCATGTTTGAATGTATACAAAGGTGTACTTATCTTTTGAAAAGTTTTCAATGTTTTTTGAAAGTTGTTTCGAAAGTGTGTTGTGATGTGCGTTTTGAAAAATGGTAAGGATTGTTTTGCAAGATTTGGTCAAGTAACCAAGAGCTATCTACCCTAAATTTCTCAAAGATCTTTCCTATGTTTTAACCCTTTTAACAATTTTGTTCCACCATTGTATTTGGTGGACAATCTTGTGTTAGGATGTTAACGGGACGGGCGCGGGTCATCGTTTAGACCATGAATGCAATGGTGCCAAGTGTCTTTGGCAATTTTTCCTTTAAGGGACTTGACCATTTTTAGGCAACTTTGGAAAGCGTCATCGAGGGACTATGATCATTTGAATTGATTTGTTTTTCCAAAGACACCCAACATGCAACATGACCCATTATTGAAGGCAACAAGTGGAGTAACCCTAAGGGGTGCAAGTGTGATTGGTGTTGTCCATTTTCATGCTTTTTGTCTTTTGTTTAGTCAAGCTATTTGTTGTTTTTGATTTGCATACAAAACCCTAAGTCTATCATGGCATATTTAGAAAGCTTTAAAGTGCGGAAAATAAGGTCCTAAATTATTACAACATAATTATGGGATGGGGGGTACAAATGTTCAAATGGGGATATTTAGCAAGAAATTTAAATCTAAGCTATTACAATCCAAATTGAATATACAAGTTATTTAATTGTACAATAATTGAATAAATACAAATAAAATGTAAAATGTATTATGCACAAAAATGTTTTTATGTGTATGTGAAAAGTATTTTTCATGTGACAAAAAAACAAAAATAAAAAAAAGGTTAATTTTTGGGTATTTTCATGGTTTAGGAAAAAACCCTAATTTTGCTAAATAAAAAGTATTTATTATTTATTATATACAATATTTATTAACTATATACAAAAAATAAATAAAAAGGAAGTATATTGTAAAAAAGTGATTTTTGAAGTCAAATATTATTAAAAATAAAAATGTATTATTTTTGTATTTTTATCCTAAATATTCTAATAAATATATATACATTTATATTATGTATTAAATATATTAAATATATTAAATATATACAAAAATAAAATATTTATTATTTACAAAAAAAAGTATATATTTTTTTTAGGGAATGTTTTCAAAAGATAAAATAAAATAAAATCAGAAAGTAAATGTATTTGTATTATTTTTTAGTATTTTAAATGAAAAGTATTATGTTTATTTATGTGTACAAGTCTAAATAAAGCAAACAAATTCAAAATAAATGCCAAAATGAATGGAAAAATATTTTTGATGTTTTTTATATTTTGACAAAAAAATAACAAGTCAGAAACAAAAAGAAAAAATCAAAAATGATAAAACTAAAACACAATGGGCCAAGGGGGTGTATGTGAAAAGTGAAGGTGCAAACAGAAAAAACAAGTTAGGCCCAGCCCAAGGCAAGCTTCTTCAACCTCCATCCACTTCTGTCTCAAAAACGCGCGCCATTCATGCCTTGTTCAAACATCCTGATTCTTTGATTTTTAGCACAAACTTATAACATCAAAAATGTAGAGCATCAAACCACGAATTCATACATATAAAGAACTTTATCTAACTCTCAGAAATGAGAGAGAATTTCTTCTCCCCCAATTCCTGACCTAGCTTTTTTCAAATGTTCAGCTTCAAAATTCTCTCAGCACACACAACATAAATGAAAAGTAATGATATGGGTAGCTTCAGGGCCATGAATAGGACATAACTTCTTCACAAACCTAAGCCTAGATATGCCTGGATAGAGAGATAGAAGTTCAAACTTTTACCTGTTCATCTTGAATCGTGTACAACAATGGAGGTACTTTCAATGCAATATGAGGACTTGTACAACTTGCTTGAGGTTCAGGGATGCTTCTCCAACCTCTAGCTTGCTCTGAAACTAGCTGAATTGAGCTATGGAAGTTCACCTGCAAAGTTGAAAACTGAAAATGGCAAATGATGTTAGGGATGTTACAGTTTGTGTTCAATGCTTGGGATAGCTTCAATGGGTGATATGGAACATGTTTGAACTCCTTTTGGCCAAAGTGCACGAGTGGAAAGGTTTATAGAAGTCAAGTTGCAGAAGGGACTCTGTTTTTTGCAGTAGGATGGTGTTTTGATGAATGATGAGGTTTGGAATATGGTAGGCTCGTGTTTCAGGTCAGTTGGATCAAGTTAAAAGTGTTTACAAAGTTTGCTTGAGTTAGTTCTTGCAGGAATGAGAGATGATGTTCAAAATGCAAGCTTTATTCTTTGATAAGTAAGAAAATGTGTCTTGATAATGCAGGCCCCTACTCCCCTCAATCTATGCTGCATAAATCACTCTTGATCAGTGGAATTAGTTCATGAACTTGTGCCCAAAAGATCTGCTTTGGTACTTCTTTGATTTGCTTTTGACATAAAGTGTACCTTTTCCAAAATGGCAAAAATGCTTTATCCATTTAAAGGTTAATCTTTCATGTAATGACCAAATGCACAAAATAACATCTTGGCACAATGGTTTAGCATTGAATTATTGAGTGTAAATGGGATTAGAGGCCTGTAATCTAGCTTGTGCAAGCTGAGTTTGAAAATGCATAGTGTATGAACATGAAATTGGCTCATGAACAAAGTGACTTTTGCCCATATTGACAAATTCGATTCTCCCTAACCAAAAGGGTGTTTGAGAAGTTCTTGGACAATTTGGAAAGCTTGGAATGTGTACTAAAATCCATATTTGTAATGCAAGTTTAAATTACAAGTGGAAGCATGTGAAAAGTGGCCATGAAGTTGGGCAAAAATACTGCCTAGAATAGGTCAAAAATTTTCTATGTTAAGAATGTTTTGCACCCTTGTTCCAAAAATCATAACTTGAGTTACAAGCTTCTTTTGAGGAAACTTTGTGAATCAAAGTTGTAGATTTTGCAATGGACTATAACTTTCATGTTTTGAGTTTTGTTTGAATCCAAATGTATCTTGATGAAAAAATGGGACAAAGTTAGGAAAAAATTAGGAAATTTCATAACTTAGAAAATTTCTAAGTTATGAAATTTCTTCATTTCAAACCCTAATTTGTAATTTTTGATTTATTGATGAACAAGTTTCATAATTTGACATGTTTTGATGAAAAATAAATCTTGGCACTTGATTTTAACCAAAAAGTCAAAGTTTGACTTTTCAGTATACAGCCAAATTTTGATCAGTTGACTGGAAAATTCATCTGTCAATCTTGTGCATTTGGGATCTTTTGAACTTGTTGAATGTGTCAAGACCATGTCATTGAGTCCTTGAGTCCATATGTGAGCTTGAATTGTCATTGGCTAGGTCAAACAGTCAAAAATTGCCTTTGTGCAGTCAAAACCCTAAAAATGACCATTTTGCCCTTTTAGTGATCTGATCAAATTTCTTGTGGAATTGTGATCCAAACTTGACCAAATGGTTCATATGAGTTCATAATGTTGATGTGGGTCAAAAATCATAAAGTTTGACTGTCAATTGACCACAGTTGACTTTTTCATCAATACAATTGATTTCTAGGTCAATTGTCCAATTGACTGGGCAAAGATTGGAATCAAGGCTTAAAACTTGGTATGGATAAACTTGTGAGTCCAACATGAAGCATGAAAGTTATCTTGGACATTTTAGGTCAAAACATCTTTGTGCAAACTCAAACCCCAATTTGGGTCAACAGTGCAAGGAGGGGCCTTGAGCAGAGCAAACCCTAACTTGATCTTGAGCTCCAAGGGTCTTGTGGTGAGCAAAAATTGATGAAATGGGAGGGAAAATTTTGGGGTACAACAATCACCATTTTCAACAACTCTCCCAAGGCTCCCTCAAAGAAGCCTGTCAAAATCATGCCTGTTCAGAAGCTTGCACCTATCATCATCACTGTTCTGGGGCCCATCCCCTATACATCCGACAAGGCTGTCCCGTGGCACTATGGGGCATATGTTTATGTGCTTGGAGTTAAACAAGAGTTTGATACTAGTATCGGCATCAGCAACATCACCGGGCCTGCTAAAGTCACCCGCAGTGGCAGACTTTTCTCACCAGATATTGCGCCTCCAACAATCCAGAGACCTATTGACATCACACCTGCAAGTGTGCCTGCTTCCCTTCCTGACAAAGTTCCTATTTCTACCCCTGCTGTCGAGTCATCTGACGCTTGGGGCAAAGGGATCGCTACTGATATGTCTGCCCAGACGGAGGCACCGAAGACAACCAATGTTGAAGCTTCCGAACAGGAGATGGAAGAGATTCTTAATATTATCAAGAACATTGATTTTAACGTAGTTGAGCAACTGGGGCACACCCCATATAAAATTTCTATGCTATCACTGTTGTTGTGTTCAGAGGCCCATGCCAAGGCTCTGATTACCTTCCTGAAGACGGCCCACGTGCCACAAGAGACATCAGCTGATCAATTTACCGATTGTGTGGCCAACTTAACTGTTGATAATGGTTTGGGTTTCTCCGACGCTGATCTGACTGCTAAAGGGAAGAACCATAACGATGCCCTGCATGTCTCCATTGAATGCAGGGGCACTACTCTTGCCCATGTGCTGGTTGACACTGGTTCCTCATTGAACGTATTGCCCAAGAAAGCTCTAGACAGGCTGGATTGCGAGGGTCTGGAGCTAAAGCCAAGTAACATTGTTGTCCAGGCCTTTGACGGGTCTAAAAGGATGGTACCTGGTGAGGTTGATATTCCAATCAGGGTTGGCTCGCAGGTCTTTGATTCCACATTCTACGTGATGGACATCCGACCATCCTATTCTTGTTTGTTGGGTCGTCCCTGGATCCATAAAGCTGGAGTTGTGACCTCCACACTACATCAGAAGCTGAAATACCCGGCCAGAGGGAAGATTGTGACAGTTCAGGGGGAGGAAGAGTACATGGTCAGCCACCTCAATTCGTTCCGGTACATAGAGATGGATGGGGAATTCATTGAGACTCCATTCCAGCACTTTGAAGAGGTTCCTTAAACACTGGCGTCAGCTAAGACTGTGTTTGAAGATTCTCCTTTGAAGATGGACTCCTTAAAGGATGCCCGGGTTGTTGTTGAGAAGGGTGAATATGCAAACTGGGGCCGACTTCCTGATTTTACTCAGAAGACTGACAAATTTGGTTTGGGTGTCACTGCAGAAGCTCAGAGGGCTGTGCGTAGTGCAAAGATTGGAAGACCTACTGTGTTCATCAGCAACCCAGGAGTAAATGCTATTGAAGATGACGTAGAGGAATCTGAATTCGACAGCTGGATCTACCCTACGACCGACGGTGGACCAAACAACTGGACAGTGAAAGACTTCGTCCCTATTAATTTTGTGACTCAGTAATGAACTCCTTTGTTTTGATTTTGTAACAGACAATAATTTGAAACTTTATGGCCCGATGTCTTACCCGGGGCACCGTGGCTTCATTTGTGAGGGCTTTTGTGTGTCATTTTCATATATCATTAATAAAAGCATTGGACGTTTTTGCATTTCAAATCTTGCGCTCCTTGTCTTTCTTTATTATATATTGCAAAAAAGCTATTTACACACACTCACATATACAGGTCCCAATCCACTCTGGATCTCACTGGTAACGACTCTTCTATTGCCAGTTATGACTTCGAAAATCTGATCAACTTAGCCGAAGACAAAGGTGAAGATGATTGCGAAGTGGCTGGTGAGCTTTCCAGACTGCTACTCCAGGAAGAGAGGGCCATTCAGCCACATGAAGAGCCAGTAGAAACGGTAAATCTGGGTACTGGGACAGACAGAAAGGAAGTCAAGATTGGTGCAAATCTGGAGCTTAGTGTGAAGCAACGGTTGATTCAGATGCTGCATGACTACATGGAAATCTTTGCCTGGTCTTACGAAGATATGCCTGGGTTGGATACCGACATTGTGGTTCATCACCTGCCTACCAAGGAAGACTGTCCTCCGGTAAAATAGAAGGTCCGTCGTATGCGTCCAGAGATGTCTGAGAAAATCAAAGCTGAGGTTATGAAACAATTTGACGCCGGTTTTCTAGCAGTGACTTCTTACCCTCAGTGGGTCGCCAATGTGGTTCCAGTGCCGAAGAAAGATGGTAAGGTCTGAATGTGTGTTGATTATAGGGATTTGAACAGGGAGAGCCCTAAGGATGACTTCCCTCTACCTCACATCGACGTTCTGGCTGACAACACTGCTCAGCATAAGGTATTCTCCTTCATGGACGGTTTCTCCGGTTATAATCAAATCAAGATGGCTCCTGAAGACATGGAGAAGACCAGTTTTGTTACTTAGTGGGGCACCTTTTGCTACAAGGTCATGCCTTTTGGGTTGAAAAATGCTGGGGCAACCTACCAACATGCCATGGTTGCTTTGTTTCACGACATGATCCATCACGAGATCGAAGTATATATCGACGATATGATTGCAAGGTCCCAAACTAAGGAGGAACACCTTGACCATCTACAGAAGTTGTTTGACCGGTTGAAGTTGTACAAGCTGAGGTTGAACCCAAAAAAGTGCACCTTCGGGGTGAGATCTGGAAAACTGCTAGGCTTCGTCGTGAGCGACAAAGGTATTCAAGTGGACCCTGCCAAAGTGAAAGCCATACAAGAGATGTCAGTTCCCAAGACAGAGAAAGAAGTCAGAGGCTTTCTAGGACGGCTGAATTACATTGCCCGATTCATCTCACATCTAACTGCTACCTGTGAACCAATCTTCAAACTACTGAAGAAAGAACAAGTAGTACGTTATAATGATGAGTGTCAGGCTTCTTTCGAAATAATCAAAGAGTATCTCCAAGAGCCACCCATTTTGATGCCACCGGTTGGAGGGAGACCTCTAATCTTATACTTGACAGTACTTGACAACTCAATGGGATGTGTGTTGGGGCAGCATGACGAGTCTGGCCGAAAAGAG
Organism: Vicia faba; assembly: GCA_948472305.1. NCBI lineage: Eukaryota > Viridiplantae > Streptophyta > Magnoliopsida > Fabales > Fabaceae > Vicia > Vicia faba. Next base: position 1,435,036,138 of record OX451737.1, on the reverse strand, counting down.
CACGCTATTTATTACCTTAGCAAAAAGTTTACCGACTGTGAAACCCGATACTCACTGCTCGAGAAAACTTGCTGCGCTTTGGTAAGGGCTGCTCGCCGGCTAAGGTAGTATATGTTAACTCACACTACTCTGTTGATTTCAAAAATGGATCCAATCAAGTACATCTTCGAAAATCCTTCCTTGTCCGGAAGAATAGCAAGATGGCAGATGATCTTGACAGAATATGACATCCAGTACACGACTCAAAAAGCAATCAAGGGAAGTGTATTGGCAGACCATTTGGCACATCAGGCAGTGGATGATTACTAGTCGATGAACTTTGAATTTCCAAACGAGAATATCATGGTAGTGACTGATTGTGAAGTACATGGACCGGATGAAGGACCTGAGGAAGGATCCTGATGGTCTATGCACTTTGACGGAGCCTCAAACGGTTTGGGTAACAGTATTGGCGCTGTGATCATATCTCCTAAAGGCTCTCATACTCCACTTACCGCCCGACTATGTTTCAACTGCACCAACAACATGGCGGAGTATGAAGCATGCATCATGGGTCTTTCGAGCTGCAATTGACCTAAGGATCAAGTTTCTGAGTGTCTTCGGAGATTCCGCTCTCCTGATCAGTCAAATCAAGGGCGAGTGGGATACGAAACACCCAAATCTTATTCCTTACAAGGAGTATGTATTGACATTGCTTCCCCATTTCGAGGATATAACCTTTGAAAACTTCCCAAGAGAGGAGAATCAGTTGGCGGACGCGCTAGCTACGATGTCTTCTATGTTCAAAGTCAAATGGGACAACGAGGCTCCCCGGATCATTATTTGGAAATTGGATGAACCTGCACACTACTGTGATCTTGAGACCGAAGAGGTAACAGAAAAACCTTGGTATCATGAAGTAAAAAGGTACCTTGAAGCTCAAGAATATCCCGAGGGCGCATCTGTTAATGACAAGAAGTTTCTGAGAAGGTTCGCGGCAAAGTTCTTCCTCAGCAATGAAATTCTCTACAAACGAAACCATGATTCAACCTTACTGAATTGTGTGGATAAGATCGAAGCAGAAAGGATCATGGCAGAGCTGCATGAAGGTACCTTCGGAACGCATTCCAGTGGACATACCATGGCAAAGAAAATCCTTCGGGCAGGATATTACTGGTCCACAATGGAAGCTGACTGTTATCAGCACTCTCGGACTTGTCACAAGTGCCAGATCTATGCCGATAAGGTGCACATTCCTCCAGTTCCTCTGAACGTCTTGACAACACCTTGGCCTTTTGCAATGTGGGGCATTGATATGATCGGAGAGATCATACCTACGGAATCCAACGGGCATCGCTTCATCCTGGTAGCAATTGATTACTTTACGAAGTGGGTAGAAGCAGCTTCCTTTGCCACCGTAACCAAGAACGTCGTGGCACAGTTCATTCGGCATAACCTGATCTGTCGATACGGTGTACTGGAGAAGATCATTACGGATAATGGTACCAATCTTAACAACAAGATGATCACTGAGCTCTGCGAGCAATTCAAGATACAACACCATAACTCTTCTCCCCACCGGCCGAAGATGAATGGGGCTGTAGAAGCAGCCAATAAGAACATTAAGAAGATTGTGCAGAAGATGACAGTGACCTACAAAGATTGGCATGAGATGTTACAGTTTTCTCTTCATGGATACCGTACCTCAACACGAACGTCAACAGGGGCAACACCCTATTCCTTGGTATACGGCATGGAGGCAGTCCTGCCTATCAAAGTTCAAATACCCTCTCTTCGGATCATGAAGGATGCAAGTTTGAGCGAAGATGACTGGATCCAGACTCGGCTTGATCAACTAAACCTAATCAACGAAAAGAGACTCACTGCTATTTGTCATGGTCAGACGTACCAAAAACAGATAATCAAGGCATTTAACAAGAAAGTCAGACGACAAGAGTATCAAGTCGGAGACCTGGTAATCAAGTGCATTATTCTACCTCAAGGTGATCCTAGGGGCAAATGGACCCCTACGTACGAAGGCCCATTTGTGGTTAAGAATATCTTCTCAGGAGGAGCGATGATTCTAACCACCATGGATGGTGACGACCTTCCTCACCCCGCCAATGCAGACATAGTAAAAAGATACTACGCATGATTAAAGACCCGCTAGGTCGACTGGCCTAGGCAAAAATAAGGGCTTCCCAGCGAACCAAAAGGGTTCGGGCAAAAATAAGGGATGAAAATAAAAAAAATAAAAAAATAAAAATTTGTACACCCGGCAAGTCGAAAACCTGAAAAGGCGGCTTGGGAAAAAATGGGTATCCCGGTGGAATGAAAACCCGAAAGGGCGGTCCAGGAAAAAGTTAGGGATAAGCGTAATACTATGTTTCATTGGATCACCCTGCATCCAGACTTCAGTATCGACTATCAGGCTCGGACGGCACAAATCAATCAGATTCATCTTCAACTAAGCAGCCAAGTGATGAGACGCTTGAAGACATAAAGGCGATAGCAGAGTTGGAACCCAGTGGATCTTTTTTGCACATAGTTGTTTTGTTCCTTTTTTAAAAATTGTATAAACTCTATTTTGCTCGGCGGCATTCTCTTACTAGGACGTCATCCTCTTGTACACAAAAACGCCTATTTACAGGCAAATTTCAAAATCAATACAAGCTTACCTTTCCAAACAAACTGCAAATTGTTTTTCCTTTATCTGTTTTGTTTTGCAAAGAACGTCCAATGTTCATTATTTGATATATGCGTTTGATATTAATTGCTGATCATAAATATTTGCATGCGAAACAAAGGACTAATTACGAATGATATTGGAAGTAGGAGCAATAAGAATTATCTAAGCGATCTAGTTGTTTTGTCCACCAAGGTACCAGGGTAGGTTCAGCTGAAGAATATGACCAAGATACCTTCACTCCCCGCATAGTAAGACAAGAGTCAGCAATACTCTCCCCAAGCAGAGTTGGTCTCCCATCAGCCCTAAAAAGGCACAGTATCCCCAGCCAGTCAGCAATACTCTCTCTAAGCAGAGTTAGTCTACTGTCAGCCCTAAAAAGGGTACAATATCCCCAGCAGATCTTAATATTCCATAGCAGAGTATACAGATATTCCCCAGCAAGTATCCCCGGCTGTCTTAATATTCCTCGACAGAAATATAAGATTGTTCCCCGGCGGAATACAAGATACCCCCAGTGGAGCCATTTCCCAGCGCAGTCCAAAAAGCTTCCCCGCCAGAGTTGAATCATATCCCCAGTAGATTCTAGAAGCTTGTCTCCTACAGAGTACAAATATCTCTCCCAAGCCATATTCAGAAGGTTATCCCCACCAGAGTCTAACTGGGTTATCCTCAACAGTTGTTGCAACTGAAAGATCATCCCTAGCGGAGTTCATCAAGATCCCCAATAGAGCTTATCAACGGAATCCCCAGCGGAGTTATCATTAAAATCTCAGCGAAGCACCTCTTCCTACAGAGTAATTCCCCTCGGAGTAATCTCTTCATCAGTTTACTCCCCAACTGAGTCATCCTCTCCTGCAGGTTTATTCTCACAAATCACCTTCGTTCATCATCCCCAGCGGAAACGAAGAACTCAACTCTATTCTCCAGCAGCTCCGGGATTTATTTTCCCATACGAAAATACATTCATAAACATTTCGCACTTCATATCTCTTGCTTACATACATGATAAAGTGCATACAACACAATCTCATATATTTTTGAGAACATCATGACATCATGCATTTCATACATCATGACATTGCATACAACTAATGTTTCGCCTTTTCAGGAAAAAGGTCAATCAAAAGATGATTACCATCAACTTTTGTCGTTCCAGATCAACACCTGTAACTAGCCAGGAAATATCTGTGGACGACTGATTGTAGATCTACACCTGTAACTACCCAGGAAAGTATCTACATGAAGAGATTGAAGATCAATACCTGTAGCAAGCCAGGAAGACTATCTTTCTTTCTCAAATCAGAGATTAATACCTGAAACCAGACAGGACAACTATCTCGTTGGCCAGCCTTCTTAAGTTCCAGATCAACACCTGTAACTAGCCAGGAAATATCTATGGACGACTGATTATAGGTTAACACCTGAAACCAGACAGGAAAACCACTTATATGAAGAGATTGAAGATTAATACCTGTAGCAAGCCAGGAAAACTATCTTTCTTTCTCAGGTCAGAGATTAATACCTGAAACCAGACAGGACAACTATCTCCTTGACCCACCTTTCTTAAGTTCCAGATCAACACCTGTAACTAGCCAGGAAATATCTGTGGACGACTGACTATAGGTTAACACCTGAAACCAGACAGGAAAGCCACTTATATGAACTAATTGTAGATCTATACCTGAAACCAGACAGGAAAGTATCTACATAAAGAGATTGAAGATTAATACCTGAAACCAGACAGGAAAACTATCTTTCTTTCTCAGGTAAGAGATTAATACCTGAAACCAGACAGGAAAGCTATCTCATCAGCCAGCCTTCTTAAGTTCCAGATTAATACCTGTAGCAAGCCAGGAAATATCTATGGACGACTGATTTTAGATCTATACCTGAAACCAGACAGGAAAGTTATCTACATTGAAGAGACTGAAGATTAATACATGTAGCAAGCCAGGAAAACTATCTTTCTTTCTCAGGTCAGAGATTAATACCATGAAACTAGCCAGGACAACTATCTCCTTGACCCACCTCTCTTAAGTTCAGATCAACACCTGTAACTAGCCAGGAAATATCTGTGGACGATGGATTGTAGATTAATACTTGAAACCAGACAGGACAACTATCTACTTGACCATCATGAAGCAACCCTACACCGGTTCCTTCTCTTCCAAGATGCAGTTTTACACGGACTCATCATCAGGCAACCCTACACAGGTTCCTTCTTTCAACCTAATAAGTTACAATTCAATAAACAATATCCAGATGGCATCTTTAAGCCCATCTCCACAACTATCCATTACATTTCCAGATGGCATCTATAAGCCCATCCCCAACAAGATTCTGTCACATCTCCGGATGGCATCTTTAAGCCCATCCTCATATCCATCATCTCTCCAAATGGCATATGTAAGCCCATTCCCGACATCACATTGCTGATACTACACCATGCGAGTGCAAATTTCTGGGCACTTTAGTGTTCAATCATCTTCCACCTTCGGATCACGAAAGGCACGCAAGCCAATCTACATCCTCAGGTTTAAGAAGATTGAACAGGGGCAACTGTTGTACCCCAAAATTTGCCCTCCCATATTCTTCAAGATTTGTCAAGAATAATCCTCAAATTGTTCAAGATGGCTCAAGGGGTAGACAGTCAGACCACCTCCTAAGCTAGCTGAAATTAGGGTTTTGGTTCTTTAAAGGAATTTGGGGTTTTCAATGGTTCAATCAAGTCTAATAGGCCCATATACATCCTCAAGCACCTACATGCCAAGTTTCAAGACTCACAGTGCCAATTTGCATAGTCAAAAGTTCCATTTGATCTACAGTCAACTGCAAGGGCAAAATGGTCATTTTACAGTCAAAAGCCAGAATTTTTGGTCAACATCTTATTTTGAGTCCACAATCATCATTTGATCAAGTCTTGATCATGATTCCACAAGAATAACTCAAAAATCATCAAGATGCAAAAAGTTACTATTTTTGGACAATAGAAAAGTCAACTGTATCTTGACCAGGGCATAACTTTTTCATGGTTCATAAAAAAATCCCATCCATTGCTCATTTTGAAGGGTATGACATTTCCTACAATCCATATTCACATTCCAAGTCCAAGAAATGCTCTCACAAAAAGTTATCAATTTCTACATTATAAGTCAAATTCAAAAGTCAACAAAAGTGCACTTTAAGTCAAAGGCCATAACTTGAGATTGGTAAATCCAAATGACATGGTACCAAAGGCATTGGTTAGAGGACTTCAAGACCTTTCCAAAATGTCCAAGAACATGTTCATATGATCAAAATTGAGCAAGATATGCATTGGAGAAGTTGGCAAATTTTCATGAATTTGCAAAAGTCAACTTTGCTCAAAACACCTCATTTTTGCTAATGGGCCTCAAATTTCTTCTTGAAACTTCATCCATGGCCTATGCACGACCCATCAAGCTTAATTGAATTTATTTTCTTATTTTTTATTAATTAATTGGATTTTTAATTGATATTAATTCATTTAATCAATTTAAATTGTAGGAAAATACAAGATTTGGTTTTTAAATCTTTTGTGAAGCAAATATGACCTAAAAAGGCTAGCAATTTCGTGCACCAAGTCAAAGATACAAATTCTCCAAATTTGGCAACCTTTTCCAATCATGAAAATGCAAAAAGATTTGATTTTCAATCAAAGATCAAATCATCAATTCAATGGATTCGGGTTCAAGTTTTGACCTAATTCCATTCCTCTATATATATGCAAGCAAACCCTGATGGAGAACACGTGCAAGAAAGCTGTTGAAAAGCCATAGCATATTGAAAAATTTCCAAGAAAACTCAAAACTGACTTTGGCATTCTATGACGATTCAAAGGCTTTTGTTGATTCTAATACACTGCAGGAGGTTCCCAGAACGTGTTACAATCAAATTCCAGCTTCAAAGCTCAAGAAATCACTGAGAACAGAACCACAGTTTGCACATTTTATCCATAATCGTAACTCTTAATTCATGAGCATTTAACATGATTTCTTGATTGTTTTGCATTGCTAGTAATCATATGAAGCTAATGGTATAACTTAATTGAATTGAAACGCCATAAATCACAAGATGCCATAGTTGAATTTTTAGGGTTCATAAGCTTTGAATTGGGGCTTTGCAATCCAGGAAAAATTAAGACTTGTAAGACCCATGGTCGAAATCGTGAGAATCAGATGAACACGATGCCCCCCTCGCGAAATATTTATGTGCATTGTATCTCTATTCGCTATTATTCCTTGTTGTAGTTTGTGGGGGTTAAAAACCCCCGCTATCTAATGTTATATTTACAGGTAACAGCGAAGAAGACGAGGACGTGTTAGCCTACCATTGGATAATTTGAAAACACGCGCGCTTATTTTTGTTTTATTGCATATTATTTGGTTTATCAATATATTAATTGTTGGCTATTATAAAATCAATTAGAACAAGTTGGTGGGGTGGCAGGGACGCGTGCATATGAACATTGGGACCTGGGTTCGAATCCCAGGTCCGCCAAAACGCTTATGTTATTTTTCCTAACATATTCATGTGCAGAATTCCAAAGGATGTCCACCATGTGCTTCACATATCCATGCGCCATGTGGCTTCAGGCATCAATCTAATGGTTCTGAGTGGGAGACCATCATACTCCCAGTTAACACGCGCCCTGGACGATCCAAAAAGTCAAAGAGGCTTGTAGTTTGTTGGGCCTGAGAATTTCCAAACATACCTCCATATTGGGCCAGCACCCCCCTGCTTTATTTTTCTTTTTTAAATTTTTTCCTTTAATTATTTCACCATTAATTATTATTATTATCACTTAATTAAACAAATTAATTTTTTTCATAATAAATCCAGAAAACATAAAAAATAATAATATTTTTATTTTTTAAATTTAATTAGTTATTTTGTAAATAAATACTAACAAATTAATTTAGTCTTTTTAATTAGGTTAATTTTTGATATTTTCACAATAATTTAAAATAAATTAGAATTAGGGTTTTTACTAACTTTTGACTATTTTTTATTTATTTCCTAAAAAACATAAAAAACTCAAAAATATTTCTTTTTTGTTAATTAATTAATTAGGTTTAATTTAATTTAATTCATAAATAATCAAAAACTTCTTTCTTTCTCAAAAAGGGTCAAAACCCTAAGGACCTCTCCGATTAAATTTTCTCTCGCGCGTGCGATTATTCTTGATTAATTTTTTATCCATATTTATGTAATTGCTCCGAGGATGTAATAGCTTTAATTAGGACTTTTTATCGCTTTCTTTATTTTCCGCAATTTACTTTTTCCAAGGGTTTGTTTTTGGCGATGTAAATACCCGACGCCTTGTAATAGCGTAGATTTATTTTCCGCAAACTATTAACTGTTAGATGTATGTTAACTAGGCTATGCATGACAAGACTTATCTGAAAAATTAAAATCAAAACGTAGCTCGCCATAACATGTTCAAAGATAACTTAACTGAATCCTAACAAACCCGCACATGCCACTCTTAGGGTACGCCTCACTTGGTTGCCTCGACGTGGTCATTGAGTATAGGGTGTTTTAGAAGTCGCCCTCTTGTCTAAATATCCAAGTTGCCTCGAAACGGTTGCCTCAGATAAAAAGGATCTAGGACATTAGGGTTACCACTAAGGCGCCCTACTATTGCTTTGGTGACCACACATGTCCCTATAATCGAATTGACCCGAAAAGTCCAACGACGGTGCTACCTACTTCTCAATAGTGGGATAGTACTGTCTAAAGGACATTTACACAACTTAATTTCTTTTGAGTAGGTAGAGGTTCTAAGGTACTTGCTCTTTCAAAACAAAAACAACTTTTCGCACCTACACTTTTCTGACAAAAGTTTTCAAACAAAACTTCATACACTCTTGAGGACAGATACAAGAGTTAAATCGAAGTTTTCAAAACAAACTTTTTCAAAACCCACAAACACAAGAAAAGTAAAACATTTTTGAAAACATAGTGAGCAAGTACCTAAGAGCCCGTGGATAACCACAGATAGAAAGGGTGCTAACACCTTCCCTTTCTATAATCTACCTCCTGAACCGAGAAACATCTCGAAAAGGAATTTTGCTGTGCTTTTGTCCTTTCCTTGTTGAAGAAAATAAAAGACGGTGGCGACTCTTGCTTACCGCGACATTTTGCTAAACGCAAATGCGAACCAGCATTCCAAAACAGTCAGTTCTATTTCCACCGATCACACTTTGTAACCAATTCCTTAAGCTGAGTGGGAACCTGGACAAAGTTGATCCGAATAGTGTTTCTATGCATGGGTGCCATGACCTACAAAACAGAACAAAGATGAATCCCCTCTGTCTTTGAAATGGGTTAGTCTAATGCAATATGCATGCAATGTCATGATGCATGATGTCATGATAGAAAACACACCACAAGTATCCACAAATAGAAAAGATGGTAAGAGCACACAAGTCACACAGATAGCCCTTAGATTACAGGCTGGCAAGGAGCTTAGGTACTACCCTCTTTCAGTTCAGTTGGTTCAAACTTGTCCTAGAAATAGTAACCGGGTTCTAGAGGACCTCAATATCACTGACCACCCTCGATCGGTCATAATTCCAGTTTAGCAACCTTTTCTTGCGGCCGTAATCATCGCGAGAGTTTGGTCTCAATGAGTGTAGCATACTGCTACTGTTCTATGGCCAAGTTGGTCAATTTAAAGGTTTTAAGGTCAGTTGGTGCTTAATGACCCCTTAGCAGACCCATATTCTCCTCGTTGCGCCACAAGGGATATTGGTACATACTAAAGTGCCACACCAACGTAGTTACTGTTTCAACCGTATCGGTCTACGCCGTACAGTTCCATCACAGTTTATTGAAGTAGTGAAAAACACAAGAAGGGGGGGTTGAATTGTAAAACTGAAATCTAATGCAATGAACAAGATATTTTTATCCTGGTTCGTTTGATCTCAAACTACTCCAGTCCACCCGTCAAGGTGATTTCGCCTCTCTCCAACGAGGTCTTAATCCACTATATTCAACTGAATATTACAGACTGCTTTAACAACTGCTAAAGCCTTCTTGATCCAAACCACAACCCGGTTTGTCGAGGAAACACTTTCTTACAGAGAAATCAAATCTAAGTGTGTGAATGTTTTCTACAAAACTGTATCACAACTGTGATGTATACACAAATTAAAGCTTAGAAACTAGATTGCTAAACAATGATAGAATATCAGAATGTGTAGTGTTTAGCAAAACTAAGATAAGGAAGATTTTGATCAGCTTTTATGCGTGTAGAGATTTTGAGAGCATTAGCCATTTCAATCTTCAAAGTCTTGTTTATATAGAACTGAGATGTTGAACGTTGGATGCAATATTCTTGATTCAATGCTATTAACAAACTTTCCTTATCGAGCAGATCTTGTCTGGAATGAGGCCGTTGGTATTAATTTGCTTTCAATGCACAGTACCGTTGCTTACTTAATGCAAGTACTGGCTTGGCTCATTCTGACTCTGCTTAGCTGCTGATGAACTGTTGTGTTTCTTTATCAGAGTGTTGAGCGCAGTCTTGTTCATCAGGCTTCAGCATATATGTGAGTTGATCATCTGATTCTGACATTCTGATATGGCAACTTCTGATGCTGGTGTCAAGAACCAAATTCTGATGCTGATTAGATGTGATCTTGCTTATATCAATCAGAGTATCTGCAAGTCAGAACATAATAATTTTAGGCAGCAGATAGTTCATACATGTAACTTATAAATAATATATCTTTTCACTTTGTTATCATCAAAACTTAAATATAGGGTAGTAGATTCAAACTTTGTTCTAACATTTATTGCTACTTACCTAAAGGGTATCCCCAGATCCGGGTTAGGATCTATAGTAACTTCGATTCAAGCCCACGAAGATAAATCATACAAATCAAGCAATTGAAAACATTATGAACTATTCCTAAGGTACACCCCACTTATAATTATCCCCAGCAGAGTCGCCAGTTCTATGATACGGTGGGAAGAACTGACTGTTTTTTGGAATGCTGGTTTGCGTTTTGCGTTTGTTTTCACAAAATGTCGCGGTAAGCAAGAGTCGCCACCGACTTTTATTTTATCCATCAAGGAAAGGAAAAAAGCACAGAAAATTCCTTTTTCGAGATATTTCTCGGGTTCGGGGGGTAGATTATAGAAAGGGAAGGTGTTAGCACCCTTTCTATCCGTAGTTATCCACGGGCTCTTAGGTACTTGCTCAATTGTTTTCAAAATTTCTTTCTTTGTGCTTGTGGGTTTGAAAAAGTTTTTATTTGAAAACTTCGATTTAACTCTTTCTTCTATCCTCAAGAGCGTATGAAGTGTTTTTGAAAACTTTGTTCGAAAAGGAGTGTAAGTGTGAAAAGTTATGTTTTTGAAAGAGCAAGTACTTAAGAACCATCTACCTACTCGAAAAAGGAATCTTTTTATTCTAATTTCCTTTAGACAATGCTATCCCACTATTGATGAGTAGGTAGCACCGTCGTTGGAGTTTGAGGGTCAATTCGAATGAGGGACATACGGTCACCAAAGCAATGTTAGGACGCCTTAGCGGTAACCCTAATGTCTTAGATCATTTGTTTGAGGCAACAATATCTGAGGCAACCGTTTCAAGGAAACTATGATCTTTTAGACAAGAGGGCGACCTCTAAAACGACCTATACTCAATGACCGTGTACGAAGGCAACCAAGTGAGGTGTACCCTAGAAGTGCGCATGTGCGAGTGTGTCGTTTTCAGTTTATTTTTATCTTTGTACATGTTAAAGGTGATCTAATTTGATTTTAGGTTAAAACATTCAGTCTTGTCATGCAACCCTATTATCAAACATCTAACAATTATAATTTGCGGAAAATAAAATGCGGAATTTAAATTACAAGGCGTCGGGTATTTACATCGCCAAAGACAAACCCTTTAAAAATAAATAAAGCGATAAAAATAATTAAAAGTCCTATTTACTATTACAATCTGGGAGCAGGTACATTATATGATAAAAGGAAGTAAATCGCATACGGGAAATTAAATCGAGCGCAAATTTTAGGGTTCTGACCCTTTTGGTTAAAGAAAATATATTTTTGTTATTTTTTATTTTAAGAAAGAACTTAAACCTAAATTAATTACTAAATTAAATTAAATTAATTAATTAAATGACGAATTAATTATGACATTTTTTTTATTTTGTTATTTTAAGAAAGAAAATGAAATTAATTGAATTAATAATTAAAACCTAATTAAATCTAGTTAATTTTAATTATTTGCAAAATAGGTTAAAATTATTCTAGAGTTAAAACCTAAATTAATTAATTAGTATTTATTAATAAAAAATAAAAGTTAAAATTTAATTGAATAAAAATATTTTTTGGTGTTTTTATTTTATAAAAGACTGAATTTTAATTGGTTAGTAAATCAAATGAAAATAATAAAACAATTAAGTAAACAAATAAAATAAATGAGAATAGGGGAGTATAGGCCTGATTATATGGTGTGATTAACAATTGGGAGGCCCAAAAGCACTGGCCCTGGTTGACTTTTTGGATCTGGTGTGCACGCTTGGACTTTGCGTATGATGGACCTTCAGTTTTGGACCTTCAGATTTGGCCTTTGGCCATCTGATGTTTGGAGGATGAATGACCATGGTGGGCTGCACGCTTGAGTATGCATGTGATCATCTGAAAAACAAAATTATTAAGGAAATGGGGGGACCTGGGATTCAAACCCAGGTCCTGGAGGAATTACATTGCTTGCCTTGCCACTACACCGCTTTGATCTGTTTGTTAGTAATATACAAATAAAATGTAATATAATAAAACAAGTCATATGCCAGCAAAACAAAAAATGCGCGAAAATTATTTGAATTGGCCAATCGGAGGATGACACGATCTCATCCTTGTCCTCAGACCTGTAACAACATCACCTGCGGATTTGAATCCGCAGCAAAAAACACAGGCTTATGCTAAAAATCTCTCCAGGCCAAATAAATCCATTCCAAGAACATGGTTGGACTCGTTATAGCCTCCTGATTAAAGCCGTGTTCTTCTTGAGTCCTAATTATTCCTGAAATAGAAAACCCCAAAAATGCTTCCAAGAACCCTAGCTATGGCGTTTTACATTACAGGTTAGATAAACAAAATTGAATGATGCAAATAGCTTGGAAATGTTGTGAGGATTACAAATATGCCAATAGTTTTCTCAAACGATGCAAGAATAAGCCAAATCGATTTCAAGAACAGAGGTAGTTATCGTGATACTTACAATGCGTTTGGATGTCTGAACAAGCTTGATTTTGATCCAGGTAGATTGAGTGAACACCCAGGAAGCGATTGGGACAAGTCTTGGCTTCTGAAAACGCCTCTAGCTATGATTTTGATCTCAAGCTTTTTGATGAATTTTCCCACTTTTGTTCTGCCTCTGCCTGCACTTTTTAACCCTGGTCTCGATTGCTTTTGCTTGCTTATGTATTGTGTGGTGTATTAGTGTAGAAATTATGGACTGAATCCTTCCAAATCAATGCACATGATTTTGATTTGATCTCCATTACTAACCTTTCCAAACTTGATTTTATGCAATCTTTTTGTACATGTTTTGCTTTGATACGAATTCCATGGTGTTGCTAGCTGTAAACAAAGCCTAAAACAATCAATAAATCAAGAGTTATTAATTATTTGGATTTTCTATGATTTTATTTGATTTAAAATGAATAAATTCAATAAAAAATCAAATTAAATAATAAAAATGAAATGTGGGCTCATGGCTGAAGCTAGGACACGTGGGCAGTGATTCAAGCTCAAATCAAGTGGAAAAGAATGGGCCCATTTGACAAAATTTGAATTTTTGGGGATAGGTGACTTTTGGCATTTTTGCAAAAATGACCAACTTCAACAATGCATAACTTCTTCAATTTTGAACTTTTGGAAGTGTTCTTGGACTTTTTAGAAATATTGAGATGTCCTCTATTCAACCATTTTAGTCTCATCTCATTTTGATATTCCATGCTAAAGTTATAAGCTTTGACAAAAGAGGTGTTTTTGTTGACTTTCAAAAATGACCTATAATGTCCAAATTTATACCTTCTTGTGAGTGCATTTTTTGATCTTGGGGTATGAAGATGAATTGTAGTAAATTGCATCCTATTCAAAATAGGATTTGGATGGGTCATTTATAATAAAGTATGAGAAAGTTATGCTTGGTCAAAGTTGAGTTGACTTTTCCTACAAAACCCTAATTTAGCAACTTTTGAATCTTGATGAATTTTGAGAAATCCTTGATGGATCATGATCAACCCTTGATAAAACGATGAAATATCCTTCAAAATAATAATGTTGGCAAAAAAATCTTGAAGTTTAACTGTATTTGGGTCACAGTTGACTTTTGCCCTAGCACAGTCGATTTTTTGGACCTTTGAGCAATTGACTGAGCAAACTTTCTCTGCAAGCCTTGAAATTTGACATGGATGATATTGAGAACATATTAGGACATTGGGGAGAAATTGAGGTCATTTGGATTCAAAGATCTTGATGCAACATAAAACCCTAATTTAGGGTTGACTGCCTTAGGAGGTAGCTTGTCTGTCCAACTCTTGAGCAACTTTGAGCCACTTGGAGATTTTTCTTGCAATGTTTTAAGAAATATGAGAGGGAAAATTTTGGGGTACAACAGGTACCATCAAAGTTTCAGGCAATAGAGATGATTACAATGGTATTAATGTGATTGAAGATTGCTTGGCTGAGATTGTGTCAGATGATGAATATACTTTTACAAATGAATTATTTTCCTCATATGAAGATATGTTCTCCAACAACGACTATGTGATGTCCAAGTATTCTAAATAATGGGTGAATGTTATTTTGCCTTATTTCAGTGTTCCCGCCCCAATTGAGATTGAGTATTGTAGCAAGTCAGTTGTTTCTTCAATGGTGATATGCTTGTCGGGTCCTGTTCCTTACGAATCAGACAAAGTCGTACTGTACAAATACAATGCCACCATCATGGAGGATGGTGTGGAAGTTCCCATCCAACCTTTGCCTAATGTCAAGAATATTGTTGAAGCCAGTTGAGTAACCCGTAGTGGCCGTGATTTTGCACATTTCATTCGAGGAAATGATAATGCTGATAAGAAGATTGTTGAAAGTGTTAAACCTAAGAAAACAATGGGGGAATCTAGCGGTGCTACTCTAGAAAAATATGTGGATGATATATTGAAGATTATCAAGATGAGCGACTAAAGGATCATAAATCAATTGTTGCAGACACCATCAAAGATATTGATTCTAACATTACTGATTATTTCTTCTGCCCACAAGGAATATTTAAGGAGAGTATTGGATCAAGCTTTCATAGAAAGTGATATGCCGTTGGATCAATTCAGCAGTGTGGTAGGAAATATTACATCTTGTAATAATCTAAGTTTCTGTGATGACGAATTGACTGACGAAGGAAGGAATCATAATTTGGCTCTCTATATCTCCATGAAGTGTAAGAATGATTCATTGTCAAATGCGTTGATTGATAATGGGTCTGCTCTAAATGTTATATCGAGGAGCACACTTATGAAGCTAAAGTATAAAGGAACTCCCATGCACCCGAGTGTCATAATTGTGAAAGATTTTGATGGATCAAGGAAGTATGTCATCGGGGAAGTAGATTTTCCTAATCACATAGGCCCGCACCTTTTTCAGATTACTTTTTAGGTTATAGACATTGTGCCCCCTTAGGGACGACCGTGGATACACAAGGCAGGGGTTTTCGCTTCGACTTTGCACCAGAAGCTGAAGTTTGTGCGTGAAGGAAAGTTGGTCATCATAAATGGGGAACAAACATTGTTAATATCTCATTTATGCTCTTTCAGTGTTGTGGAAGCAAATGAAGTTGCTGTTAGAACTCAGTTCCAAGCTTTATTTATTGATGGTGTAAGGGATAATGAGAATTATATAGCTTCATTTATAGATGCTCAACAGGCAGTGCATAATGGCCCTAGAAAAGTATGGGGGCAGATTGTTGATCCGTCGGTGAACAAGAATAGAGCTGGTTTGGGATTCTCTATGAAGAATGATAAAGGTGAGAATATGAATCCGAAGTCTGCTTTGGGAAGGTATCAGGATATCTTTCACAGCGGAGGTTACCTTCATCCAACTGTTCCTAGGACCAATGATATTCTGGAAGATGAAGACAAGTAGGAGATGTAGAACTACGTGACGCATGGAGTCAGAGTCCAGAACTGGGTCACTATTGATGTTCCCTCCTGCATTCATATTTCAAAGTAATTTTTTTTTGTTAATCTTTTTTAAAATCTTTCACTCTGCCCAAGGTGAAAGTATTGATATTGTATGGGCATATCGGTTGCTTTGATCTTTAAAATCATTAATAAAAGTTGTCTTTGATTCCCAAATTGTGTCTTTATTTTCTTCTTTTTCTTGGAAAATGGTAATCAGAAAAAACCATTTCAAAATAAATAACAACTGTAAATAAATCTGCATAATCACTTGTTATAATGTCAGTTTCTAAAAGCAATCATAAATCATATGTGTAGATTAATTAAAAAACCTATTGAATACAATGACCCTGCACCCTCTTCCAACTTTGAATATCCTGTGTATATGGCTGAAGAAGAAGAATATGATGAAATTCCAGAAGAGGTTTCACGTTTGCTTGAGCGTGAGGAAAGTGTCATCCAGTCGTATAAAGAGCCGTTAGAGACAATCAATTTGGGTTCAGAGGAAGATCCAAAAGAAGTCAAGATTGGAGCATTGCTACGTTGCGATGTGAAGAGCAGGTTGATTTAACTATTGAAAGAGTATATGGACATCTTTGCTTGGTATTATCAAGACATGCCCGGTTTTGATACTGATATTGTGGAGCATCATTTACCGCTAAAGCCAGAGTTTCTGGTGTTCAAGCAGAAATTGTGAAGAACTCATCTTGATATGGCAGTGAAAATTAAAGAAGTTTAAAGAAGATTAATGTCGGTTTTCTTGTGACATCAGTGTACCCTCAGTGGATTTCCAATATTGTTCCAATACCAAAGAATGACAGAAAAGTATACATGTGTGTTAATTATAGAGATCTAAATAAAGCTAGTTCAAAAGATAATTTTCCATTATCGCATTTTGATATGTTGGTTGATAGTACATCAAAAATCAAAGTATTCTCATTCATGGACGGATTTTCCGAATATAATCAAATCAGAATGGCTCCTGAGGACATGGAAAAAACAACGTTTATTACACCCTGGGGAACATTCAGTTACAAAGTGATTCCCTTCGGGTTGAAGAACGCTGGTGCAACGTACCAGAGGGCTATGACAACCCTATTCCATGATCTGATACACAAGGAAATTGAGGTATATCTTGATGATATCATTTCCAAATCCCATACTGAAGAAGGGCATATAGAAGATTTTTTGAAATTGTTTCAGTGTTTGAGGAAGTATTGTCTCCGCTTGAATCCAAACAAATGCACCTTCAGTGTCTGATCACGGAAGTTGTTAGGTTTCATTGTCAGCCAAAAAGGAATTGAAGTTGATCCTGATAAAGCCAAAGGAATTCAAGAAATGCCTGCACCAAGGACTGAAAAGCATGTTAGAGGCTTCCTTGGGCGGTTGAATTACATTTCAAGATTTATCTCCCATATGACTGCAATGTGTGAACCGGTCTTTAAGTTGCTAAAGAAAGATCAAGGTTGTGTGTGGACAAATGATTTCCAGAGGTCATTTGAAAGTATTAAAGAGTATCTTCTTGAACCTCATATCTTACTCCCTCCTGTTGAAGGAAGGTCGTTGATTATGTATCTGACAGTGTTAGATAATTCTATGGGATGTATTTTGGGACAACAAGATGAATCAAGGAAGAAGAAACATGCCATTTATTATCTCAGTAAGAAGTTTACTGATTATGAGTCACGGTATTTTATGCTTGAAAAGACATGTTATGCTCTGGCCTGGGCGGAAAAGTGTTTGTGGCAATATATGTTGAATCATACTACTTGGTTGATTTCCAAATTGGATCCAATTAAGTATATTTTTGAAAAGCCTGCTCTTATTGGGAGAATTTCTCGCTGGCAGATGTTGTTTCCTGAATATGATATTGAATACCGTACTCAGAAGCCTATAAAAACAGTGTGTTAGCAGATTATCTTGCTCACCAACCGATTAATGATTATCAGTCTGTTAAATATGATTTCCCTGATGAGGATGTTATGTTTCTGAAAATAAAAGATTGTGATGAACCTTTGCCTGGGGAAGGTCCTGATCCTGAATCCTAGTGGTGTATGGTATTTGATGGAGCTGTAATGCTTATGGGAAAGGAATTGGTGTTGTGATTATCACTCCTCATGGATCACATATTCCTTTTACTGCAAGGCTGACATTTGATTGTACCAATAATACGGCATAGTATGAGGCTTGTATCATGGTTCTCGAGGAGGCTATTAATCTCAGAATCAAAGTTCTAGATGTGTATGGCGATTTATCTTTGGTAGTAAATCAGATTAAAGGAAAATGGGATACTCGTCACCCTAGCTTGATTCCCTATAAATACTATGCTATTAGATTATTACCCTTCTTTAAAAAAGTTGAATTCCATCATATTCCCAGAGATGAAAATCAAATGGAGGATGCTTTGGTAACTCTGGTCTCTATGTATCAAGTAAATACTTGGAATGATGTGCCTCGTATCACTGTGTGACGATTGGATATACCGACTCATGTGTTTTCAACAAAGGAAATGGCAGATGAGAAACCTTGGTATCATGATGTCAAACATTTTCTTCAGACTCAAGAATACCCGGTTGGTGCGTCAAATAAACATATAAAGACATTGAGAAGGTTGGCATGTAGCTATCTCCTCAATGAATATGTGTTATACAAAAGAAATTATGATATGGTCTTACTTAGATTTGTGGATAGACATGAAGAAGACATGTTGATGCATGGAATCCATGAAGGTTCCTTTGGTACCCATACCAATGGACATTCGATGGTAAAGAAGATGCTTAGGGCAGGTTATTATTGGCTCAAGTGTCATGGTCAGTTATACCAGAAGAGAATGAAGAAAGCTTTTGATAAGAAGGTCAAACCTCGTGAATTCAAGGAAGGCGACCTCGTGCTAAGGAAGATCATGTCTTTTAACGCTATTTCTAGGGGCAAGTGGACTCTCAATTTTGAAGGCCCATATGTTGTCAAGAAAGCCTTCTCTAGCGGTGCATTAATTCTTAAAACTATGGATGGCGAGGAGTTCCCGCATCCCGTGAATGCTTATGTAGTCAAGAAATACTTCGCCTAAAGAAATAAAAGAACAACTCGCTAATTCGAAAACACGAAAGGGAGGTCTAGAAAAAAATAGAGACATAAACAGAATAAATTTTCCCGCTAGGTTGAAAACCCGCGAGGGCAACTTAGGAAAAAGTTAGGGATTCTTGGCAAGTAATTGCGTCGACTTGATCATTGAAGTAATAATCTTCTTGTACTCTCACCATACTTCAACAAGAAGTCATTGCTCAGGAATTCAAAGTTGTTAGGGAGAATAGTGGTCATTGTATTTCAATGTATCTTTTCCAATATATATTACCATTTTCCAAACTTTGTAATCATCTATGGAGTCTCGCCATTTGCAGACTACCATTCTATTAATAAAGCTCGAGCTTTTATCCAATTCTTTGCAATTCTTATTTTATTCTGCTTATAAAGACTCCATTTATTATTGATAGTAATTTTCAAAACAAAAAGATTAAATGACAAAATTGTTTTTTTGAAATAATTTGCAAATTACTTTTACTTTAGAGTGTGTGACTCAAGAGAAACAACTTGAGATATGGTGCAGTGTTGGGCTTGTGATCCCATTTTCCCCAGTCAAGGCTTGGTTCATTTTAATTTTGGGTTTTCATGGTTTGAAGCCTCTATCCCAGATCCCCCAGTAAGGTCTTCACTCATATGATGAAAGTTCATTCCCCCTTTGCGTGCTAAGGTGGAATCTTTGCAAAATGTCGCTCCTCTGCAGTAATGGCATTATTGTTGTTGTTTGATTCCAAGGAAACTAGACAAGGGTGATATCTTTTCTAAGAAGTGTTGAAACAGTTGTAAACTTTTTGGATTTTCTCCCGCCAAGTGCTGGGTTTGATTTAAAATCCCCATAATTTTGATTCCTTATTATATTGTTTGACTTCTTAAACTCCCAAGTAAAGTTGAGATAACGTTTGTCCCTAAAAGTTGTTATCCCCATGTGGCTTCATAATTTATCCCCAGGGAAGTTTGTGTAATCACCAATCTTGGTATTGAAGATGTATTTTGGGTTTCCCTCGACGATGTGGTGTCGTTCTCTCCAATGAAGTCATCACAAGATCCCCAATTGATGTCTCAATGACGTGGTCTTCATCTTCCCTAGTGGAGTCAGTATTGTAATCTCCAATGGAAATATAGACGTTGAAACTTTGTTCTCATTGAAGTCTGTGTGATGTTCCCCTGTGAAGCCGGGAGGAGGATGTTACATTCATGTATCTGTACTATTTTAATTTGATTACTTTTGGATTATGTTTCTTCCAAGTGGAGTTAAGCGATGAAGTAGGAATTTATTTCCTTAGTTGGTGCTTACTTTCTTAAATTTTCATCCTGGATATGACTTAGCCGAGTGTTAACATTACCCAAGCTGGTTGTGTCTCGTTATTCCCAATGTTATATGTCGTTTTATCAGAATATACAAGATAACATTCATACATATATCATGCATAGATGAACTTAAAATTCATTTCTCATTTTCATTCATTATATTTTGTTGTCATATTCCCCTATTTGAAGAGTTATGTTACCCTCTCTCCATTAGTCCGTCAACTTTAAGAAGAAAGTGTATATTCTTTCAACTTCCCCACTGAGTTAATCCTCGTGGAAGATTTATGTTGTATCCTTCCTATTCAGACCTTTATCTGAATGGAATATGATCCCCTTTTGAGTTTATTTCACATCAGGTGCTATCTCGGTTGACTATTTCATACTTATTTATTTATGGTTTGAATTTGTGGTCCCCGGCAATGTTATTTTGATTTCTGCAAGCTTTGAGCCCTAGTTTGAGAACGTGAATTTATTTTTCATGTGAAAACTCTAGCCCCTCATCAGGAATATATTGGTATTCTCCCAAGAAGCCCTATTACTTCCCCAGGAAGCCCTATTTCTTTCCCAGAATGTCATTATTATAATTCCTTTTAATAACAGCAAATCGCAGATCTCTTTATTTGAGCAACTTGTACTTCCCCAGTATGTATGTTAGTTCCCCGAGAAGATTCACATTTTGTCACTCCAATGGATGGTACTCTCGTCATTATGGGAGATAGTTTATTTTTGAGATTTGTTACTCCAATGAATGCTAGTCTCGTCATTATGGGAGATAGTTTGTTATTGAGTTTGATACTCCAATGAATGGTAGTCTCGTTATCATGGGAGATAGTTCGTTGTTGAGATTTTTTACTCCAATGGATGGTAGTCTCATCATTATGGGAGATATTTTGTTTTTGAGATCAATTACTCCGATAGATGGTAGTCTCTCATTAGGGGAGATAGTTCGTTTTTGAGATTTGTTACTCTAATGAATGGTAGTCTCGCATTATGGGAGATAGTTCTTTGTTGAAATTCGTTACTACTTTGGATGGTAGTCTTGTCATTATGGGAGATAGTTCAATGTTGAGATTTGTTACTCCAATGGATGGTAGTCCGCACATTATCGGAGATAGTTCGGTGTTGAGATTTGTTACTCCAATGGATGGCAGTCTCGTCATTATGGGAGATAGTTCGTTGTTGAGATTTGTTACTCCAATGGATGGTAGTCTCGTCATTATGGGAGATAGTTCGTTGTTGAGATTTGTTACTCCAATGGATGGTAGTCTCGTCATTATGGGAGATAGTTCGTTGTTGAGATTTGTTACTCCAATGGATGGTAGTCTCGTCATTATGGGAGATAGTTTTTTGTTGAGATTTGTTACTCCAATGAATGGTAGTCTCCCATTATGGGAGATAGTTCGTTATTGAGATTTTTTACTATAATGGATGGTAGTTTCATCATTATGGGAGATAGTTCGTTGTTGAGATTTGTTACTCCAATGGATGGTAGTCTCTTCTTTATGGGAGATAGTTCGGTGTTGAGACTTGTTACTCCAATGGATGGTAGTCTCGTCATTATGGGAGATGGTTCATTGTTGAGATTTATTACTCCGATGAATGGTAGTCTCATCATTATGGGAGATAGTTCGTTGTTGAGATTTGTTACTCTAATGGATGGTTGTCTCGTCATTATGGGAGATAGTTCATTCTTGATATTTGTTACTCCAATGGATCGTAGTCTCGTCATTATGGGAGATAGTTTGTTGTAGAGATTTGTTACTCCATTGAATGGTAGTCTCATCATTATGGGAGATAGTTCGTTGTTGAGATTTGTTACTCTAATGGATGGTAGTTTCGTCATTATGGGAGATAGTTCTTTATTGAGATTTATTACTCCAATGGATGGTAGTCTCGTCATTATGGGAGATTGTTCATTGTTGAGATTTTGTTACTCCAATGGATGGTAGTCTCGTTGTTATGGGAGATAGTTTGTTGTTGATATTTGTTACTCCAATGGATGGTAGTCTCATCATTACGGGAGATAGTTTGTTGTTGAGATTTGTTACTCCAATGAATGGTAGTCTCGTCATTATGGGAGATAGTTTGTTGTTGAGATTTTGTTACTCTAATGGATGGTAGTCTAGTCATTATGGGAGATAGTTCCTTGTTGAGATTTGTTACTCTAATGGATGGTAGTCTCATCATTTTGGGAGATAGTTCGTTGTTGAGATTTTAGTTACTCCAATGGATGGTAGTCTCGTCATTATGGGAGATAGTTCTTTATTGAGATTTTTTACTCCAATGGATGGTAGTCGCTTCATTATGGGAGATAGTTCGTTGTTAAGATTTGTTAGTCTGATTAATGTTAGTCTTGTCATTATGGGAGATAGTTTGTTGTTGAGATTTTGTTACTCCAATGGATGGTAGTCTTGTCATTATGGGAGATTGTTCATTGTTGAGATTTGTTACTCCGATGAACGGTAGTGTCATCATTATGGGAGATAGCTCATTGTCGACTTTTGTTTTTCTCTGAAGAATGCATTTGTTTCTAGTCATAAGTATTGATGCTAATCATTTGTTACTTACCTTAATATTGGTATTTTACCGGTATTATCTTATCCCTTCTTTTCCCAGTGGCCCGACGTTACTTTTTCTGCTATCGTCTCAAGTGAGTATATGGTTCGCAGTCATATGTTGATCACTGTTATCCTTTACCTTCTCTCTTCAATATTTGAGTTGATGACGCTTTATCTCCTCCTTGGGCTTTACCCCAATAGAGTCGAGTATTTTGGCTCACCAGTGATTTATTTTCCTGGTCGGGTTTTCATTTGATCCTTATTTCCCATACTTAAATAAGGGAAGTTGTTGTACCCCAATGTTTTCCCCTAAGATTCCTATATTATCTTATACCATCACAATGCAACAAGATCACACATTAGGGTTTGGGTACTTCTTCTACTTCATCCTATATTTAGGTTTGTTCATTAGGGATCAACAAGCACCTTGAATTGTGTATCTTGTACATATATCCTTTTTACTAAGATCAAAATATGTATATATGTCTCTTCGAATGTCATCTTGTAGGTAATGGCACAATTGTATGTATCTTACCATCTCCAAGCACAGAGGATCAAAACTAGGGTTTAGAATTTAATCGAGAAATCTATGAATTTTTGGATAATACTTGATTCCATATTTCTACACATGTTCATGAGCATCTATGATTGGAAATTTGATCATCAATTTTGGTTTGGAAAGGTTCAATTGACCAAATGGGGTAAATTAGTCATTTTGTCAGAAGTCAACCAAAGTCAACTGTTGACCAAGGGAACTTTTGGTCAACTATTAATTCAATGTCCCTATTTTCATATTTCATGGTCAATGGTGGCATAAAATCAAGAGGAAGTGTAAATTGGAGATAACTTGTCAATGAAGTTATTTGAAATTTTGAATTTTTTCTAAGCGTTCATAGTGCTGAACTTTGATTGGTCATAACTTTCTCAATTTTTATTGAAAACGTACAAACATTACATGCCTAGAAAGAGGATACATAATTCTTTAAATTTGTATTATAGGCCACAAGTCCAAAAAGTGAAAGGAGAAAAAGTTATGGAGCTTGGAAATTTTTGGACACTTACTAAAATTTCCAAATATGTACAAAAATCTGATTTCTTCATGGCTAATTTTGAATGTCCATTTGGACTCAAATCAAAAAGTTGGCAACATCAAAGTTGGAGTTTGAAGTGTTCTGTTTATTTTTGGTTCAAGAATCATCTTAAATGGTCAAGTATAGAGAGATATACAATGCTTAAGATTTGGAGCCTGGAGATGGCATTTTTTCTAGTCACGCGCGCACTAAGCCTGGCATTTCATCAAACAGTTCGTGGGAATGCCTTCACCATCATTTTTCTCCTTGAAATATTGATTATTTTGGAAAATGTAAAACATCAAATGTCGAGGTCTATGTGTTATGAAAAAATTTGCTTCAGGAATTTTCTAAAAGTAGATGGCATGTAAGTTGAATCTTGCCCACCAACAAGGCATGTCATGTGCGCAAAGTTAGGCATTCCAGCAAACATTTGATGTTCATACATTCATGGCTACTTACCACATTAATTCAAGCTTTATTTTGAAAATCTTTGAACATGAAAGTTGAAGTATGTTATGTCCTCTCCAATTTTGATTCAAAATTCATTTCATTCCATACACTATGGAGAGAGATATGATGAGATGAAGATGTGATCATGATAATAGCAAGCCTGCATGAAAATGCATGGAATTGCATGATGCTTGCTTCAAACAACATCAAGTTTCCAACTCAGCATGCATGCTTATTTCACTCAATTATGCTCTCTTTGCTCACTTAAAAACGACAACATAAATGCATAAGCCAAGCCTTAAAACGCAAGACACATCACACAACCTTTTTTCTTGATATTTCTGATTCTTTTTCCATTTCTACCCCCAAGGCAGCTTCCTCAGCACTCTTCCTACTCTATATAAACCAAGAAGAATAGAAGAGAATGTAAAAGAGATCCTCTGCATGTCCCTCTCATACAAAGTATCCTCTTCCTCCAAATTATATTTGGCATCTTCCAACATCTTCGAATTTTCATGCAAGCTCAAATATCTGTTCAATTCCATTGTGTTGAAGATTGAAAGTGAAGGATCATTGGGTTTCTTGCTAAATTCATAGGCACCTCGTGGATTTATTTTTCACAAATTGAGGTGAGAAATAACACGTTTGTTTCATGTCTATCCATGCATCTGAGCAAAACCATGTCGTAATTTATTTTGTACAAAACATCTTCATTGAGGAATAAACTACTTGTCAACCTTCTTAATGTCTTCTTGTCTTTGTTGGATGCCCCAAGCGGGTATTCTTGAATTTGAAGGAAATTCTTGATATCATAATACCAAGGCTTATCATTTGATTCTTCTTCTACTGCAAACACATGATAAGGTCTATCAAGTCGTCTCATTGTAATCTGAGGTGGCTAAAGCATCATCCATCTGATTCTGATCTCGAGGGATGTGATGAAATTCAACTTTGTTGAAGAAAGGTAGAAAACTTGTTGCATAATCTTTATAGGGAATGAAATTGGGGTGAAAAGTTTCCAATTCTCCTTTAATCTGATTAATTACCAAAGCTGAGTCTCCACACACATCAAGAAACTTGATTCTTAAATCCATGGCTTCATTGACAACCATGATACAAGCTTTATAATCCGTCATGTTATTCATACAATCAAACATCAACCTCGTAGTGAAAGGGATGTGGGAAACAAGGGGAGTAATAATCACAACACACATTCCTTTTTCATAAGCATTCACATCTCCATCAAATACTAGACCCCCTCGGGATTTAGGATTTGGTCCTTCCTCAATCAAAGGCTCGTCACAATCTTTAACTTTCAAATACATCACATCCTCGTTAGGGAAGTCAAACTTAACGTACTGGTAATCATCAACTAGTTGGTGAGTAAGGTACTCTGTCAACACACTTACTTTAAAAATGTTGAGTATGGTATTCAATATCATATTCAGACAACAACATCTGCCAACGGGAAATTCTTCTGGTAAGAGAAGGTTTTTCAAAAAAAATGTACTTAATTAGATCCTTTTTGGGTATCAACCAAGTAGTGTGATTCAACATATATTTTCGTAGACGCTTAGTAGCCCATGCTAAAGCATAACATGTCTTTTCAAGCAATGAATACCATGACTCGCAATCGGTGAATTTCTTGCTTAGGAAATAAATGGAATATTCTTTTCTACCAGTTTGAACTTGTTGATCCAAGATACAACCTATAAAACTATCCAACACGGTCAAATACATAATCACTAGTCTTCCTTCAACAGGGCGGAGTAAGATAGGAGGCTCGAGAAGATATTCTATGAGACTATCAAAATCCTTTTGGAAATCATCAGTCCACACACAACCTTGATCCATCTTGAGAAGCTTGAAGATCGGCTCACAAGTAGCAGTCATATGAGAAATAAATCTGGAAATGTAATTCAGACACCCGAGAAAACCCCTGACTTGATTTTTAGTTCTTGGTGAAGACATCTCTTGAATTTCCCTAACTTTATCAGGGTAAACTTCAATACATTTATGGCTAACAATGAAGCCCAATAATTTTCCAAAGCAAACACCAAAGGTGCACTTGTTTGGATTCAAATTGAGACGATACTTCCTCAAACATTGAAATAATTTCAACAAGCCTTCTATATGACCCTCTTTAGTATGAGACTTTAAAATCATATCATCAACATATACCTCATT
This sequence comes from Vicia faba, assembly GCA_948472305.1. Taxonomy (NCBI): domain Eukaryota; kingdom Viridiplantae; phylum Streptophyta; class Magnoliopsida; order Fabales; family Fabaceae; genus Vicia; species Vicia faba. The sequence goes on along the minus strand of OX451737.1, from coordinate 1,435,009,602 downwards.
TTCTATGTGCATAAGATCAAGGAGTAGGGTGGTTAAGCCCTCTGGTATGTTGCACCAGTATTCTTCAACCCAAAGGGCATCACTCTATAACAGAATGTTCCCAGGGTGTGATAAAGGTTGTTTTTCCATGTCCTCAGGAGCCGTCTTAATTATGTTATATTTGGAAAATCTATCCATAAAGGAGAAAACATTGAATTTTGTTGTATTATCTACCAACATATCAATATGTGGTAGAGGGAAATCATCTTTTGAACTAGCCTTGTTAAGGTCTCTGTAATCAACACACATGAAGACTTTTTCGTCTTTCTTAGGAACTGGAACAATATTGGCGACCCATTGAGGATAAACTGATGTCACTAGGAAACCAAAATCAATTTGCTTCAATACTTATTCTTTGATTTAATTTCTGTATCTGCGTGAGTCCTTCTCAACTTTTTCTTTATATGTAGGCATTTGGGCTTTAACGGTAAACGATGCTCCACAATATCAGTATCTAGACCAGGAATTTATTGATAAGACCAAGCGAAGATATCAAAATACTCTTTCAAACTATCAATTAACCTATTCTTTATATCTGAATGTTGTAGTTCCCTGGTCTTGACATCCTTCTTATCTTCTTCGAAACCCAAATTAATCGTTTCCAACGGGTTTTTATATGGCTAAATGATCTTCTCCTCATGCTCAAGCAACCGAGAGACCTCTTCTGGAATTTCAACCAACTCCTCTTCTTCAGCTTCATACAAAGGATATTCAAAGTTGGGAGAGTGCGTAAGTTCATTGTTTTCAATGGTTTTATTAATTAATCTGGACATATGATTATGCTTGATTTTAGAAACAGACAAACGCGACAATTGATTATGGAGATTTATCGATAACTATTTTTAATGGGTTTTTTCTGATTACCATTTTATAAGAAAAAATGAAATCATAATTAGATAACAAAAATAACTTTTATTAATGATTTTAAATATCGAAAGAAAGACAAGCCCGGACAATATCACATCCACCTTGGGCAGAGAGAAAGGAATTATTTTCGGAAAAAAAAAAAGAAATACAAATTACTTTGAAATGTGAACACTGCTAGGAACATCAACAGAGGTCCAACTATGAACTCTTCTTATGTGTGTCACATAGCTTTTCCTTTCAAGTTGTGGCTCATCTTCAAGAATAACATCAACTTCTGGAGGAGTTAGATTAATAAAGCCCCCATTGTGGAATATATCTGAATATGGACGAAAAGCAGACTTTGGTGTTGCAGCTTCAGCTTTCTCAGGAGAGAAACCCAGACCATTATTGTTCTTGTTTTGTGTTAGATCAATGACCTTCCCCTAAACACTGCTTGTACCTTTCTACATAACCCATTGAGCATCCTTAAACGAGAATATGGAATTTTCACTCTTCTTAACATCATCAATGGACAAATCTTGGAACGCAGTTCCAATTGCGGCTTAATCTGCTTAAACATAGCGGAAAGAATACATACCTACATGGCATTATCACCATTAACAATCATCCCCTTGCCATTTCTGACAAATTTCAGCTTTTGGTGCAGGCTATAGGTGACAACACCTGTCTCGTGGATCCAAGGACGACCCAACAAACATCTATATGAGGGGAAAATATCCTTTACCTAAAATGTAATATGAATCATATATCTTCCCACCCACATAGGTAAATCCACTACTCTAATGACATATTTCTTAGAACCATCAAAGGTTTTCACTACAACACTGCTATATCTCATATGGGTCCCACGATAGGCAAGTTTTGACAAACTACACTTTGGCATAACATTTAACATTGAGCCATTATCAATCGGTATATTGGACAAAGCATCCTCTTTACAACTCAAAGAGATGTGTAATGCCAAATTGTGGTTCCTTCCTTCTTCTGGTAATTCATCATCAATAAAGTAGAGGTTATTACAAGTTGTAATATTTCCTATAACACTGGTGAATTGGACAATTGTCACATCATGTTTAACAAAAGCCTGATCCAAGACTCTCATTAGGGAATCTCTATGAGCAGTGGAGTTCATCAACAAATCCAAGATAGAAATCTTTAAGGGAGTTTGTAACAATCTATCAACAATTTTATAATTCCTCATTTTTATACTCTTCAGCAAATCATCAACATCTTTCTCTAAGGTAACACCATTAGTCTGAACATTCACTTTCTTAGGTTCAACACTAGTTTCAACAATCTACTTACCAATATCAACTCTCGGAGGTGCCAGAGCGAACACTCGACCACTGCATGTCACCTGACTAGCTTCCACAATGTTCTCACAAGATGACAAAGGCTTAATTTCCACTTCTTTACCATCCTCCAACATGGTCTTATTATAATTACAGGGGACGTCTTTATCTGACTCGTAAGGAATGGGTTCAGGTATACAAATGATGAGAGGAGTCATACCAGGTTTACTATGATAAGAAACTTCCACTAGCTTAGGAATATCGAAGTGAGACACTATGGAATTCATATCACTATGTTCATCATCCTTTTGCATCCTAGTAACACAAAGAGATCCTGCATTCAACACATTCTAGAGATCATTTCTGATAATGTCACACCCTCTAGGATCTTTAGAACAAACTTTACAAGAAAAATGACCGTGTTCAAAATATCTCAAAACACACAACTCAACATGAAGCTTTACCAATAATCTCTTTATTTAATTCACATTAGAAACCTAACAAGTTCTGGAATCATCGTTAACCATATACACCTCATGGTCTTCACCCCTCTGTCTGCATACTAGAATAAAGCCCTTATCCAACATATCCTTAAGGTCTCTTTTTACCACATCACAACCACGAGGGTTTCCCATACAAATTTTTCAAGACTTATGATTATGCTCCTAATGATTGAACTCTCAAAGAGTAGCATGCATTTCTAACAGATTACCTCTTATCAGTTTCACATCAAATATCCAGAACTCACTGGAAAACCATTAACCAAATTAAATGCATTTCCCCTATGATTAGGAAAAGGATTTTCTTGTACATTCGGCCCCATGTCTTTAAAAGACAAAATACAAACACTCACTAACTTCTGAACCTCCTCCTTCAATGGATAACAATTCTCTATGTCATGCCCTCGATCACCTTGATGAAAAGCATAAGTGACATCAATTTTGTAATACCGGGTGTTGTACCCAAATTTTTGCCCCTAAGATTCCTCTATCATTTCATACCATCACAATGCAACAAGATCACACATTAGGTTTTGGGTACTTCTTCTACTTCATCCTATCTTTAGGTTTGTTCATGAGGGATCACCAAGCACCTTGAATTGTGTATCTTGTACATATATCCTTTTGACTAACATTAAATCATGTATATATGTCTCTTTGAATGTCATTGTAGGTAATGGCACAATTGCATGTATCTTACCACCTCCTAGCATAGAGGATTAAAACTAAGGTTTATAATTTAATCAGGATATCTCTAAAATTTTAGAAAATACTTGATTCCATGTTTCTGTACATGTTCATGAGCATCTATGATTGGAAATTTGATCATCAATTTTTGTTTGGAAAGGCTCAATTGACAAAAGGGGGTAAATTGGTCATTTTGTCAGAAGTCACCCAAAGTCAATTGTTGACCAAGGGAAATTTTGGTCAACTATCAACTCAATGTCCCTATTTTGATATTTCATGGTCAATGGTGGAATAAAATCAAGAAGAAGTGTGAATTGGAGATAACTTGACAATGAAGTTACTTGAATTTTTTGAATTTTTTCTAACTGTTCATAGTGTTGAACTTTGATTGGTCATAAATTTCTCAATTTTTATTGAAAATGTACAAACTTTACATGCCTGTAAAGAGGATACAAAATTCTTCAACTTTGTATTAGAGGCCTCAAGTCCAAAAAGTGAATGGAGAAAAAGTTATGGAGCATGAAAAGTTTTGGAGACTTAGTGAAATTTCCAAATATGTACAAAAATCTGATTTCATCATGGCTAATTTTGAATGTCCATTTGGGCTCAAATCAGAAAGTTGGCAACATCAAAGTTGGAGTTTGAAGTGTTCTCTTCATTTTTGGTTCAATAATCATCTTAAATGGTCAAGTGTAGAGAGAGTTACAATGCTTAGGATTTGAAGCCTGGAGATGGCATTTTGTCCAATCATGTGCGCACCAAGCCAAGCATTTCATCAAATAGTTCATGGGCATGCCTTCACCATCATTTTTTTCCTTGAAATATTGATTATTATGAAAAATTTCCAACATCAAAGATCAAGGTCTATGTATTATGAACAACTTTCCTTCAGGAAATTTCTCAAAATAGTTCCTACATTTCAAGATATGATCATGAGAATTAGATGGCATGTAAGCTGAATCTTGCCCAAAAACAAGGAAAGTCACGCGCGTGCGAAGTTAGGCATTCCAGCAAACACATGATGTGCATATAGTCATGGCTACTTATCTCATTGATTCAAGCTTTGTTTTGAAAATATTTGAACATGAATGTTGAAGTATATTATGTACTCTCCATATTTTGATTCAAATTTCATTTCATTTCATGCACTATGGAGAGAGATATGATGAGATGAAGATGTGATCATGATAATGGCAAGCCGGTACGAAAATGCATGGAATTACATGATGCTTTCTTCAAACAACATCAAGTTTTAGCTCAGCATGCATGTTTATTTCACTCAATTATGCTCTCTTTTCTCACTCAAAAATGATAGCATAAATGCATAAGCCAAGCCTTAAAACGCAAGACACATCATACCACCTTTTTTATTGATATTTCTGATTCTTTCTCCATTTCTACCCCCAGGGCGGCTTCCTCAACACTCTTTCGACTCTATATAAACCAAGGAGAGTAGAAGAGCATGGAAAAGCGATCCTCTGCACCTCCCTCTCATACAAAGTTTCCTATTCCTCCAAATAAGATTTGGTATCTTCTAACTTCTTTGAGTTTTTGTGAAAGCTCCAATATCTGCTCAATTCCATTATGTTGAAGATTGAAAGTGAAGGATCATTGGGTTTCTTACTAAATTCAGAGGCACCTTGTGGATTTATTTTTCACAAATTGAGGTTAGCATATTCGAACTAAAGCTCGCAATTTAGATTGCATACTTGTTGAAGATTATGTGTATCATGGTTTAGCTGGCCAGATCATAGATCTGAAGTATGATCTCATGCATCGTGTTGCTTAATTTTTTGTTCAAAGTTATCTGAAACTCTGTTTGACCCAGTGATTTAATGCTCAATTTTCGTTCTAATCTTGCATCATTTAAAGTAATTATAAGTATCATCATGTTCTTTGAAATTTTGTGATATACTTTGAAGTTTGGATCATTTGATTTGGTTGAGAATCAAATGAGAAATTTGGATCTGAAAACTGATTGTGGAATGGCTTAACTCAAAATCATGTTCATACAACAATATTCGCGTGGCATTTTCTCTATGATCCTTGCATCTTTTTATAAATTTTTTGATTATATCGTGTACTACTGATTTCCATCTTGAAGTTTGATGTTTACATCTTGGGTTTTCATGGAGAAACGCGTGAGATATCATGATCTGAACATTGGGTTTCAAAACTGCAAAACTAGAAATGTTAGGGTTGATTCACGCGGTAGGAATGACTATGTGGCATCCTTTTATTTAACATGTTCTAACTGGTTCTTTTATTGCGCTTTATACTAATAACAGGTGTAATAAACCTTAATTATATTTTTACTTTCTTTGTTTTCTCGAATTTTGTTTAATTACTTTTCTTAATTCAAAAATCACCACAAAAATATTTTAAACTCTATTTGTTTTAGAATTTTACTTTCCTATTTCTACTAAATCAAAAAATCCTAAAAAATGTTATTTAAGTGTTCTTCTGTGCCTTCTTATTGAAAATAATTTTTGTTCAATTTTACAAAATTTGTGGGATGCCAATTAAATCACTTGTTTGGTTATATCATTTTTTTTCTTTGTTTCTTTTTGGTATATTGTGTAAATAATTTTTATTTAGGGATAAAATTCAAGAAAAATATACTTACTGATCCTTTGAATTTTCTTGAAATTTAGGGAGTCTTACACCAAATTTATTTGAATTTTAGAATAACTTGATTAATTTTGAACTTAATTTCCCTTTTTTAGGGTTTTACTTGATCAATCACATTGATTGCTTGAAATTTCTAACTTCCCATATTTATAAAATCAGAAATAAAGTTTTTTAGAGTGCTTGTACAAGTTGAGGTCATAAAGATGATTTTCCTCAAATTTTAAAATATGATTTCATAATTTTTACAATTTTTTTTTCAAAACACCTCTAGTTTAAGCATTTTTCTAGCTAGTTTCAGTGTTTTCATTTTTAAATCAAGTTTCCACCTCAATCCAAGAACTCTAAACCCCAATTATGACTTTTATAGGTATTTAGGGAGTTAGGGTTTAATTATCAAAAAATTTACAATCCATTTTCCTTTTTAACCTAATTTTTGACTTAGGATTGTATTTAGGGTTTTACTTTTGATCAAAGTTTGTGACTGAGAACTTTTGTACATAATTCTTGTTTAATTCTTGGCATGGCATGTGATACTTACTTGAGGCTTATTTTTGGACAAATTCTTCAACATCATTGGATCTTGGGTGTTGATAGGTTGAAAAACCAAATCAATCAAGATGGATGAATGATGTTGACGATATTTGAAACTAAACTTTCATCTAACATATCCCCTCCCCTTTCATCTTGTCTATTTCTAACTTGTACTATATGTTGTTGGATAATGATATATATATCATTTCTCTAAACATGTGACACAAAGATTTATATTGACCGGCCTTAAATTAGGTGTGACTTCTATATAAGTCCAGTTACGATTGCTTAACATAGCGCTAAATTTTGTCCCGATTCGAGAAACGATTATTCGTGGCCCAAACCCATGTTTGTAAGCCCAAGCATGTTAATTCAAAACATTTAATCCAATAACTTTAAGATTCATTGTTAGGAGGCTTTGGTCTTATCAATGCTCTAATGAATCTTCATAAGCTTTGGTCAAAGTGAGTCACTTAAACATCGTTGATCATTTATTGTTGCCTTGAGCATTTTTAAATGAATGATATATTTGCCGAAAAGCAAATGAAACTTGTTCTTGAGAGGCTTTGATTTTATCAATCTTGTAATGAGTTTCAAATGCAAGTTTCAAGATGGTCATTCAACTAACACCTAATTTCTAACAATTGACTTCACTTTTATGCTCTTACCTAATGCTTAAGAACCACTTATTTAAGCATCTATATTTCATGTTATCTTTGCTCATTTGAGCTTTTTCATTTTCTTTTTGAAGATACCTAATAACCAACTTGAACAATAAAATCTTTAAGGTTACTCGAACTATTTAGTTACTATCCTTGGCATTTTGGAATTATGGAATTCTTGGATTTAGGATTAGAAGCCTTGACCTACCTTGAGACTTTGTGATCTCAACTGTAATCTTGTATGGAGTTCTTGAGGTTTTACCCCGAGACATTGGGTTTCTTATTTTCTTTGTGTGCAGGTTATTCTAATTATATGCTTTGTTTATGATTGGAAATTCATTTGTATAAACTCGTTACTATGCCTGATTTTTGTGAAAGACCTAATTAATTTGATGCTTGGTTTTCTTAAGAGGTTTAGTATATGTGCTTAGTTGGTTTCAATCAAAAGGATGGGAATTCTATATTGACTCATTATGTCAAGTGTTGGCTTCTTGTTGGTTATACGGTTATTTTCCCTAACTTTTACATTATGCCTTAGAATAGTCCCTCCATCTCCTCCCATCTTCTTTAATTTCAAAAACCTTCTCCCTCCTTTTAAAAACTATTCTTGTTTTTAAACTTGAACCGCTTTCACAATAAACTTGGACTTAGGTCCAGGCATTTACAAAAATATTTTCTTAATCAAACTTTAATCAATTTAATAATACCTTGACACTTTTGTTATAAGACTAAAAGTCAATCAATCCCATTCAAACTATTTTACCACTTTGGATTCTATTTTAAAATTTTTCTCAAAAGATTAGATTCTTGTCAATCCTTGTAGTGATGCGAGCTACTATACTTCTATGATATCTAGTGAAGAAAGATATTTTCCACTTGGGTGTTAAGTGATGCTTTGTTGATTTTAAAACTCAAGCTATATCCTCCACTCTGAGATGACGTAAATTCTCCTTTCTCATGATCATGGGTAGTAAGTATGTTTTCCACTCGGATAAGACGATGATGTCTCGTCTATTAAAATTAACCAACACACTTGTGTTTTAAAATTTTAAAGGTAAACTATGAGTACCATGATCCTCTATTTCATGGAAGGTGGTACGTAGGCACTAAAGGTTCTCAACCGCGGCGGGTGCAAAAATTGTAAAAACTATTTCTTTGTCATCCCCATGATCTATTTTTGTATACAATATTTATAGCCAAAATGTAAAGATTTTCAAAGAGGTTCCTGCGAAGTACCGTAGATGTTTAGGATGCTAATACCTTCCCTTGCATAACCAACCCCAGAACTTAGATTCTCTCCCTCTCTTTTTGGGTTATTCGCTCTTTTCCCATTCCTTTGGAAACAATAAAGTGTAGTGGCGGTTTTTATTTGATCTGTGCGAGTCAAGTCAATCCAATGGCTTAGTCTCAACATTTCTACAACTACACCGGGGAAGTTTTTTAGGAACAGCAGGACGAGTCCTAGTCTGCATTAGGTTCTTCTGAATCAATGTTGGAAATAACTCAGCATAACCCATAGGAATGGGATCAAATGAGTTACTCTTCTGATTTTGTCATTGATTATTCTGTTGGTAAGACAATTGATGTATTCTTTGGGGAGGCTGATAAGCAAGGACTGCAAGTGATATATTAAAAACTAGAGTAACTGAAGCAACGTGTTGCTGATGACAGTGATTTCTTCCACAGGATCTAACCTGACTTTTCTAGGAAATGTAATTAGAATCTCCTTCTTTCTTTTTAAAAAACCCATAGGCGTGCTACTTAGCATAACCGAAATTCTCATGTTTTTACAAGCGACCTTCACGAACAGCTTCTTCCAAACGAATAGCCTTTCTGACCATCTTTATAAAATCACTTGGCGCGCTGGTTGTAACACCCCAATTTAATTAGAATTATTTTATTTGAAATAATTATATAATGCAATGTAGCTTCATAAGTTGGTAGATTTTATGATGAGTTTGTTGGTGTTGAAATACTAGATGATGTGATGTGATTTCGTTGTTGGGGACTAGATGCCTTAGAATTAGAGATTGAGATATTGGGGGGTGTATGACTAAAAGCATAGAGAACATGAGGTAAATAGAAAATATGATTATTATTGGAATTATTATTATTATTATTATTATTATTATTATTATTATTATTATAGATATAAAGTTATTCATAATATTAGTGATGAACTAATTAAAAATAAGTAAGGGAAAGATGAGAATATAGATTTAGGGGTATAAAGTGTGTGGTTAGAAAAACAAAAGGGAAAACACGAGGAATAGATAAGAAGCATATAAGTGAGAAGAGGAGAAAGAGCTCTAGGAGGCTAGGGCAAGAAGTTTCACCATAAGAATCAAGAAATATCACCAATCTAAGCTAAGGGGGGGATTCTAACTCTATAAGGGTTTTCCAAATTATGGGGTATGGTAGTTTTTAGGTTTCATGGTTGTATGCTTTTGGTTTCTCCCTATTAAGTTGTTTTGGGGTTTTACCCTTTTATGAATGATTTTGAGGCATTGTGTGTATAATTGATGTTTGATATGTGTGGTAATTGAAGTATGATGATGGGGATGATAATCTGGGTTTTGATTCTGCATTTTTTTCATGAAGTTTGTATTTTTGGAATTGAGACAAAAGGGTTTTCATACTGCACTTTACAGAATTCGTAAAACTGTTTTTCATAGGGTGCAATCGATTGCAGCAGAAGAGCAATCGATTTCACTGCTTAAAATTGGGATTTTTGTTTCTATTTTAGTAAGCAATATATTGCAGCAGAAGAGAAATCGATTTCACTGCGTAAAAATGTGATTTTTGGCCTCTAGAACAGGGTGTAATCAATTGCTCTGTTAGTGCAATCGATTGCTCTATTAGTGCAATCGATTTCTCACTGTTTGACAGCATTTTGAAAACTTGAAAACTCTATAACTTTTGACTCGAGTGTCGGTTTGACGCGGTGTTCGAACCCAACGAAAGCTAAAAATATTTTCTATCTAATAAAAATAATTTGAAAACAGTATAAGATGATTTTCTATATTCTTGTATTATTTCGGTATTTTGATGTAATGTGAAGTTGTGAATATGATGATGGAATCGATGAGATTGGTATTATGATTGAGTACAATGATGTTGCATGAATTTTTTGATTGTGTGACATTATATGCATGATAATTATGATGATGATGGCATGTATTGGCTTTACATTGATGAGTAAGAATAATCAATGTAAATTATGTTGTTGCATGTCAGTGTCGCATGCATTCATGAAGCGAAGGCTTGTATTAGAGAGCGAAGGCTTGTATTGGCAACCTAAGTTGTAGCCCTAAGTTTGCATTATTGTGATGAGGTTTTTTCCCTGTTTGGTACCACATGTATTGTGTCAGTTTCGGTCTCTTTGAATTACATTGTGATTGATAATTTGATGGTTAAATATTGATGAAAGTATGTATTATATTGTGATTGATGTTATGTGTTGACTGTGTACTTGAGTAAATAATGATATACCTCACAGTATGATGGACGAAGTAAAGGTGTGAGGTAAAGAAGTTAATTATGTGTACTTGAATTGATATCTCCTTATTATTATGCTATCTCTTATATTGTTTTTATGTCTCACCCTTTCTATTTGAATGTTGCCTCAATGTGGGTAACGTGCAGATGATTCGAAGTAGCTTGAGGTCGAGGTTAGTTGAAGAGTTGCCTCAGTTGTGTAGATTAAGTCGGTGTCTGCTCTGATATGTAACACTTTGGGTTTTGCATTTATCTTATTATGTTTGGAGTAATATTTGTATAACTCCCTTGTTTTGAATTTACCTTATGATTATGCTGATTTTTGGATGATGAAAAATACCACTCAGGTTGAGGGTTGAGAATAATTATTTATTGATGTTTTCCACTACGAATAAATGCAATGAAGTTAAGAATATGAAGTTTATGATTTTGTGTTACGTATCCTGTTTATTTAGCATGTATGATGTATGACAATGTGACATCCTATTTATTGATGTTATTTTAGAAATTAATTTATTCTGATTATTTATTAAAAAAATTATCGACAGTGAAATAGGGTGTTACAATTGGTATCAGAGCAGGTCAATCCGTCTGACCAAGTTGTTGAGTCAGTGTAGTGTAACAGTTGAATAATGTCGACATGTTATTCTTTAGTACGCGACATGTGTGTAGAACATTGTCGGTGCTTTCTTGATTTTCTAATCACTTGTTTGCAGGAGTGGGATTAAAACAAGTGGGGGAGAAGTTTCTGCTCCTCTGAGATGGTTCAGGTTGGAACAATTGGTTCAGTATGTCGTGAATTGCATGGGTGCAAATGTTTGTAAGACTCTGTTGTTTTTCAAATTTTGAAGGAAGTAACGAATTCAAGATTTATATCTAGCGGTCAGTCAAAGTGTCCTTGAGAGGGAATAATTAGGTACTTGTGTTGTTCGCATCTCTAGAAGTGAAGGGAGATGTTATGGCTAATGATGTTCCAGTTGTGGGTGAGCCTTAATGATTTCTCGGAGACAATTACGACTTGTCATTAGAGTGGGATGTTAGATTAACTTGATGTTATCCTTGGGGTGGAGTGGTTGGAGTTAAACCAAGGGACTGTGAATTATTTTGATGAGTCGATGCATATTTGTATGCTGAAAGATATTGGTTAAGCAAGTAGGAGAACTCCTATAAGATGAAGCTCAGATGGTTGCAATGTTTCAATATTGCGTTGATCATAGTTGTCAGTATTGAGTTACCATTGTGTGTACTTTCGTTGTTCAGAGTAATGCAAGAGTGATGAATTTATGTAAATTTTGTTGTTGGAATCATGTAAGTGTTTGTGGAATGTCGCTGATGTTGTTGGGGTGTCTGCGAATCACGAGTTAGATTCAAAACTCGAAGATATGAGTATATTTGTGGAGAGGACTAGAGCCTAGGTGTTTTGGAAAATGGAATTTGTAGCAAATTAATGTGTCTCTCGGGGTATAAGAAGAATGGGGTTTTGGAAGTGTGCTGGAATGGGTTTTGTACATAGAAAATAATGAAAAACTACTTCTATATAGTAAGCAATCGATAGAAATTAGAGTGCAATCAATTTCCCAGTTAAAAATTTGTGGAAAACTGCTTTTGTGCAGGGTGCAATCGATTGTTGTTCTGGTGCAATTGATTGTACAGTGCTGGCCAAATTTTTTATAAAAACTTCGAAAATTCATAACTTGTGTTTTGGACATCCGATTTGAGTTCTGTTTGAAGCGCTAGAAAGCTAACATGATGAAATTTGTTTTAAAAATGGTTCCAGCACCTGGAAGTAATTTATTTGTCACGTGAAGAGGTTGGATGAGAGACGGAGTTTACTGTTGATCTCATTCTTGGTACGAGACTTGTTCATATGGCACCATCCAGGATTTTAATTTGAAGTTGGGAGAATTGGAGAAGTTATTAGAAGATGTGCGGAGAAATAGATTTTTAAAACCGAGTGTATCATTTTGGGAGCTTTGATATCATTGGTTAAGGAGAAAGAAAGTAGTACAAAATTGTATATGGATTACTGATAACTGATTAAAGTAGTGGCTGAGGTTACACATCCACTTCAAATAATTGAAGATTTGATGGATTAATTAGTAGGAGAATGTGTCTTAAGTAAGATCAAATTGAGGTTGGGTAACTTTCAAATTGGGATGAGGATAATTAGAGGACAGTTGTTGGAATGAAGTTATTTTGAATAATTGGATCAGTCTATTGTGGTGGTTATTGTTGGCATTTTAATTTAGTATGATGTCAGAAAAAGGAGACGTTGAATGTCTTGATTTGAATTACGGTGTCGAAAGAGAAGAAAATGTATGTTAAGATGTCAGGATGTAGATCATGATTTGAAGAGGTGAATTTTATTGAACATTGTATTTCGAATGAAGATATCGGTGCAATCCATTCAAAGTAAATAGAGGTCTATATTCAGAGGATCTGAAATTGGTTACAAATATTAGAAGTTGTTAGGGATTAATTGGTTATTATTGCAGTTTCTTGAGATGAGGGTGAGTGATATCTGTTGTTAGTGAATGAGCTAAGGGAATGAGATGTTTTCCATTAGTAAGGGTGTGAATGTATTAGATAAGTGCATAAAGATGCAATTTATTCTGATTAAGGATGATTAGAATGACGATAGTTTTTTAGGAGAAGATAAGTAATTCTAGAGGAAAGATAAATTCAAGAAGGATTGGAATCATGGTTATGACCAAAAGTATATACATGAGTTATGGAGAAATTAGGGAGTTCTATTGCCAACCATATGAAGAAATGGCATTGTTGAGATTGTGAGTAGGATGATATCCAAATATGAGATTAAAGGAAAGAGTAAGAATTTATTGATGTGTTCAAAGTCTTCTAATTGGATAAAGACTTCCTTTGGAATGAAACGATTTGGATTATACTTGGTGTAACAGTTTCATGTATTAGAATATACTTAACAATTGTGTTGTGTTGCATATGTGTAAAGGAGACTATGAAATGGATTTTTGGCGTTTATGTATCATTGACAAGGTTGAAATGAAGGAAATTCAGAAAAATGTTTCTAAGCCTTGGAGAGATTGTTGGACATTATGCTCAGGTAACTTTGAGCACAAGGTGAAGGACGCTATTATAGTTGGGTAACGATGATTTATGCCACCATTATCGTTATCGGCTACCTATTAACAAATTGAGGAACTAATCACCTTTAATCTCTTGTTGATAGTAGACGAGACCGTATTGGATGGGATAGACTTGTCTTGCTAGATTAATAGTGAGTAAGGTGAATTGGTGTTTTATTGAGAGGATGGTGGTTCACCATTTTGCGTGAGCCTAATATAAAAGTGTCTATGAAAGAGTTGATACTTACTGAATAGTTCGGAGACTTGAGTTGGTATGCGAGCTAATCTTGTAGAGTGGAAGGTTGAGGATGTCAAAAGGTGAACATTGATTTTTGGTGGATACCAAAGAGAAACTAAAGATGGATGTGGAACTTGTAAATCTGATAGTGGATGGAAATCAAAAAGAAGGCAATGACTTAGAGTAGATGATCAGAGTGGCGTAGCAGAAGGGTGATAAGTTATAGCTTCTTATATGGGTATGAAAAATGATTAAACATTCGAAGCTACAAGGATATTTAAAACTATTGGACATTTGAGACTGTAATTGATAGGTGAAGGGTTTGTATATTATTCGTGTTACTGTCATTTCAATAAACGTATTGAGTTGTATGCTCGATTGGTGAAACATAACATTATGGTATTGGTGCATGTGTCAACAATGTCGATATTATGATGATGTTTATGTGCTTATGACGATGTTGTTGTGTAATTAAGTGGTAGATTTTGTATCCTAAGAGTGATGGTATAAGAAGTGAGATGAGCGGGTGCGTTCATAACCCGATCGCAATGAATCTTGTTGAATTATTGTGGTTGACAATATGGAATGTTAGATAGTAATATTCACAATGTTACTAAGGATGACGTGAGAGTTAGAAAGAAGGATGTGAGAGTTCTATTCAGAGTTGTTAGTGTCAAGTGAATTTTCAAGGACGACATATTCCAAGTGGGGTAGAGTTGTAACACCCCGATTTAATTAGAACTATTTTATTTAAAATAATTAGATGTTGAGGTGTATTTTCATAAGTTGGTATATTTTATGATGTGTTTTCTGGTGTTGAAATACTAGATGATGTCATGTGATGTATTTGTTGGGGACTAGATGCCTTAGAATTAGATATTGAGATGTTGGGGGTGTATGACTAAAAACGTAGAGAACATGAGGTAAATAGAGAATATGAGCATTATTGGAATTATTATTATTATTATTATTATTATTATAGATATAAAGTTATTAATAATATTAGTGATTAATTAATTAAAAATCAAGAAGGGAAAGATGGGAATATAGATTTAGGAGTCTAAAGTGTGTGGTTAGAAAAACAAAAGTTAAAACACGAGGAATAAAGAAGAAGCGTAGAAGTGAGAAGAAGAGAAAGAGCACTAGGTGGCTAGGGCAAGAAGTTTCACCATATGAATCAAGAACCATCACCAATCTAAGGTAAGGGAGATTCTAACTCTATAAGGTTTTTCCAAATGATGGGGTATGGTAGTGTTTAGGTTCCATAGTTGTATGCTTTTGATTTCTCCGTATTTGGTTGTTTTGTGGTTTTACCCTATGATGATTGATTTTGATGCATTATGTGTATAATTGATGTTTGATATATGTGGTAATTGACGTATGATGATGGGAATGATAATATGAGGTTTGATTGTGCATTTTTTTTTCATGAAGTTTGTGTTTTTGGAATTGAGACAAAAGGGTTACCATATTGCACTTTACAGAATCCGTAAAACTGTTTTTAAAAGGGTGCAATCGATTGCAGCAGAAGAGCAATCAATTGAACTGCTTAAAATTTGGGATTTTTGCTTCTGTTTCAGTAAGCAAGAGGTTGCAGCAGAAGAGAAGTCAATTTCACTACTTAAAAATGTGATTTTTGCCTCTGGAACAGGGTGAAATTGATTGCTCTGTTAGTGTAATTGATTGCTCACTGTTTGACAGCATTTTGAAAACTTGAAAACTCCAAAACTTTTGACTAGGGTGTCCGTTTGACGCGTCGTTCGAACCCACAGACATCTAAAATTATTTTCTATCTAATAAAAATAATTTGAAAACAGTATTAGATGATTTTCTGTATTCTTGAATTATTTCGGTATTTTGATGTAATGTGAAGTTGTGAATATGATGATGGAATCGATGGAATTGGTATCGTGATTGAGTATGATGATGTGACTTGAATGTTTTGATTGTGTGACATGATATGCATGATAATTCTGATAATGATGATGATGTCGTGTATTAGCGTGGCACTGATGAGTAAGAATAATCAATGTAAATTATGTTGTTGCATGTTAGTGTTGCATGCATTCATGAAGCAAAGGCCTGTATTGGCAAGCGAAGTTGTTACCCTAAGTTGGAATTATTGTGATAAGGGTTTCGCCCTCTTTATATTACATTGTGATTGATAATTTTATGGTTGAATATTGATGAAAGTATTTATTATATTATGATGGATGTTATGTGTTGACTGTGTACTTGAGTAAATAATGATATACCTCATAGTATGATGAACGAAGTAAACGTGTGAGGTAAAGAAGTTAATTATGTGTACTTGAATTTCTATCTACTTATTATTATGCTTTATGTTATATTGTTTTGATATCTCACCTTTTTTGTTTGAATGTTGCCTCTACGTGGATAACATGCTGATGATTCGAAGTAGCTCGAGGTCGAGGTTAGCTGAAGAGTTACCTCAGTTGTGTAGATTGTGGCGGTGTCTGCTCTGATATGTAACACTTTTGGGTTTTGAGTTTGTCTTATTATGTTGGGATTAAACTTTTTATAACTCTGTTGTTTTGAATATACCTTATGATTATGCTGATTTTTAGATGATAAAAAATACCACTAATGTTGAGGATTTAGAATAATTATTTATTGATGTTTTCCGCTGCGAATAAATGCAATGAAGTTAAGATTTTGAAGCTTATGATTTTGTGTTATGTATCCTGGTTATTGAGCATGTAAGATATATGAAGATGTGACATCCTATTTGTTGATGTTTATTTTAGAAATTAATTTACTCTGATTTTTGATTAAAAATTACCGAAGGGGAAATATGATGTTACACTGGCCACCATCTTATCATAATATAATTGAACCAAGAGTCTTCAGAAAATCTTTGGTCATTTCTTTCTGCTCCATGGGGGGAATAACCTGAGCTGCGATCTTGCACCAACGCTGCACATACTCCTTAAATGATTCCTTATCTTTCTGAGCCATATCCCTGAGTTGATCAGGGTTAGGGGACATGTTTATGTTATACTTATACTGCCTAACAAATGCTTCACCAAGATCATGTAAAGTATGAATATTAGCATTGTCCAAGCCCATATACCATTTCAATGTGCTCCAGTTAAAATATCCTAGAAATAATGGATCAACGGGAGTTGATAGTCAATATGGATAAACATCTTCCTGACATGCATCATAAGGTGAATTTTAGGACAACAGTTTACCTTGTACTTCTTAAATTTATGAGATTTTAATTTGGATGGCACTTTAACATTAGGGATAAGGAAGAGATCACTGACATTCTTACCAAACAATTATTTACCCCTAAGAGCTTTCATTCCCTTTTACATTACTAGGAACTGATCCTGAAAATCATCCATACGGTCATAAATCCCCAAGCTTTCACTTGGTGAAGTAGTAACATGATAAATATGATCATTAACAATAGGAGTAGCATGCACAACAGGAGGTATGGTAATCATAACAAGTTGAATATGATTAAAAAGTTAAACAACTGGATTATAACCTTTGGGAATAAAATTTGGAGGCATTCCCTAGGGGAAACCATGAGGTATCTGATGCTGAGCAGCAGCACTGGCAGAAGCAACATGAACTGGAGTAGGATCAACTTCGAAGATAACGGTGACTTGAGGTTGGGTTTTAGCTTGAGATTGAACAGGGGGAGGAACTTCATTCAGGGCTTGGGCTTCCATCAAAGACCCAACCAAATCAGTCAAATGGGCCATACGAGTCCTTAAAATGGTGAATTCTTCCCTAAGTTACATGTTTTTTTGCTCGATGTTCTTCATTATTTTCTTACGATTAGAAAGAGTGTTGTATGAATGTGACACCTTGGATGAACAAAGTACAATATAAATGATTAAGACCCTTGGAAAACTTTCGGAATGCAAAAAAAATTAAGTGTCGAATGATGCATGTTATGAAATGTGAATGATTTATTTATTCGATTTTCAAGGAACTTAAGAAACCATAACAATTGCAAACATCAAGAGGAGAAACACTTTTTAACATACTAAAATATTATTTTAATAATATCTTGGAAGGATTACTTACATGTTGGAGGTACAAGAGTTTCAAAAGATCCCTAAAGGAGAAAAAAAGAAGCTAGAATCTAGGCGTCCTAAGTGAACCTCCCAATTTGACTCGTGAACTGAGTATTCTCTATCATGAGCTTATCAACAACACCTTTCTAGGCTCCAGAGGTAGGAAAAATATGAGAATAATCATGGACACTAGGAACTGGCTGAATGCTAGAGGAAAAAATATCCCCTTGCTCCTCCATCTTTTCCACAACATGATTCTTGAGAATCTCAATCAAATCATCCTTCTCCTTTAACTACTTATGCAATTTTTCCTTCTCAATGGGAATGACAGAAGGTGATGGTGTAATAACAATGAATAAAGGCTTCTCAAGAGGGTAAGGCATCTTTAGAACACAAGCTCCAGCATGAACCTACTGAGTGTAAGACTCAAAAGTAATACAAAGCTTCCTTCCTAAAAGCTCCTTATCTTTCCTAAGCATTTTATGCCAAACACTCACGATCCTATACCTCAAATTTGACTTCCTTTCTCCATTAAGGTAAAAGAAACCTGCTAACAAAGTGTTATCAGGTTTGTCCCTCATAAGATATCAGAACTGACGTTTAGTAAGAATGGGGTTGTAGTTAATTCCCCATTGTATACCAAGATGAGGTACATTAGGTAATTCCCTGCAACCGTCAATGATCACCCCAAAATCATAAGCTGGATTGTATCAAGTCAAATTTTCCTAAGTGAGAGACATAAGTCTTCGAGACCACCTAAGCTTGTCTAAGTTATCCTTTAAAAGTCTAGACTGGAGAAAGTATGAAATAAACCACTTATACAGTAGAGGTGTACAACATATGATAGCTCCATATACCTTGGAAGTCCTATTATGAATGGAATGGTAAGTCTCTCCAAGCAAAGAGGGCACTGGATTCCCATTTAAAAAAATCTGGATGGCATTAACATCAACAAAGCCTTCAATGTTAGGGAATAATACTAAACCATAAACAAGTAAGGAAATAATCACCTCAAAAGCATTCGTACTACCGACACTAGCAAAGGTGGAAGCCTTCTCCATCAGAAAATCATAAGACAACCCTTGAATACCTCCTTTAACAATAAGCTTACCCTCCATATCAGACTTCTTAAGATGAAGAGTGAAATTCTGGCAGCAGATACTTAATGTCACAGTGAATGTTATGACACCGTATCTAACATTCTTCAAGACAGTAATTTTAAAAGCAGTAAAGAACACAGTCAATTGTTTACCCAGTTCAGTGTGTAACAACACCTACTCTGGGGGCTACCAAGCCAGGGAGGAAATTCACTATAAGAGATATTAATTCAGGAATAAACCAACCAGTTTATCTCCTTCACTTAAGACCTACCCAATGCAACTTCAATCTAAGTTCAACTTAAACCTGAGTTCCTACTCACTCCCCCTCAATCACAGCAGTGATACTAAACAATTGACTAATGAAATTATGAAGACACTCTTCAGTACATACACTTGATTTTGCTTCACAGCTTTAATCAAGTAACACAAACACTCGTGCTTCAAAGCTTTGAGTGGTACACAACCCTAACTTGACTTTTCTTCAAAGCTTTAATCAAGTAACACAACCACTCTTGCTTCAAAGCTTTGAGTGATACACAACCCTTACAATCAAATCCTACTCCAAATCACTTATCACAATGATAATTGATTGGCTCACAGTAGTTACAACTATACAGTCCCTTATTGATCTTCTGTCAAAAAGTATCCTTCACCAACAGTCTTCATGAGGAATATATAGGCAGCTATTCTTCAGTTAGGGCTTCCACGAAAATAGCTAGGGTTAATTAGGGTTAACCTAAATACTTGGTCATAGGTCTTTAAAAACCAGATTAGGGTTAAGGAAAGTTAACCTAATGTCCACGTGAGAATTTGATCTGGACTGAATAAACCAGATTCCTGAAAAATCTCAGAAATAACAAATCTGCACAAATGTTATATCAGTACAGGATGTCTTAACATTGGCTATGACAACAAGAATCCTGTTTACTGATTTTGGTAGAATGCAATACATATGATCATTGCTTAATGATCAGCTAAACACTCATATTGAGTAGCTCCTGTATGACATTCTTTTTCTGCATAATGTACCTTGTATCCCAGAATGTTATGCCATCACTCATGACATTCTCACAACTGGTTTTACCAAAAAACATGCCAACAACTAAACACTTACAAACTCCCCCTTTGGAAAAATTTTGGCTAAAACCCCTAAACAATCAGAGATTAGAAAGCAGCAGAATTAATAATATCTACCAAGTCTAATTCTACCAAAATTATCACAAAATCTTCTCCCCCTCTTTAGCCATAAATAGGCCAAAGATACTTGTACTTTTAAGTTATACAGTCATCCAAAAGGAATAATAAAAAACAGATAGAAAAAAATCAAAAGTCATTTGCAGCATCAGGTACCAGCAGCAAACTTGTCAACTGCACTGATCTTCAAGCATTGTCATCTTCAGAGGAGCCACTATCTTCAGCATTATGCTGGTCCTCATCAGCATCCTCTTCCCTTCTTTGTCCTTCATTCTCCTCCTGTTCTAGTCTAGCAATCAGGTCCTCAAGAGTCCTTTTCCTTGTGTCAAGCTCTTTGCAGGTTTCCTTCAGCACAACTATAACATCAGCTTTCTTTGACTGAGATTTAACAGTTGATGTCTCAGCAGATGTCATGACAATGTCAGGAACATGTGTTCCCTGAAATAGCTTATAGTGCAAACCAAGAGCAGGGGCTCTTTTGCATACAGTATCTTTTTCAACTAGAATGTCAGGATACTGAGCAAGGACTATACCACACAGGAGAGAGGGTAAGGCAATAAGGCCTTTAATAGCACAGCTTCCAGCATGTTTCAATGTTTGATCAAAGATATACTTGCCATAGTCAAAGTTTGTCCCGGTTCCAACAGCATAAATAAATCTTCCCAAGCCCGTGGAGATGGTTGATTTATGGTTGGTGGGAACCCAGTTAGCTGCACCAATTTTGTGCAGAATGGAAAATTTCATGCTCAGCTTGCTTGCATTCAGCTTCCCTTTTAAGGGCCAGCTCTTGACTTGATTTGCAGTGATGGTTTGACACACTTGGTTTTCAGTAACCTCAAGCTCAGGGCAAGCATCATCAGGTCTTCCTAGGAATTTGTTTATTTCAGAGGGAGAGAAATTTACCTTCCTTCCTCTCACATACACACACTTAAAATCAGCTAACTTTCCATCAGCACACCCATCAGATAAATTTACTATGAATTCTTTGACAAGAACTTCATAGCAGTTGGTAAACTTTACCATAGTATTTATTAGACCAGCAGTTTTGATTAGATCCATGATCTCCTTACATTCCATGGCATTGTTGTTTAGCTCTCTTTCCAAGGCGATCCTTTTCAAACATACATACTTCCACCTGTTTGCATTCTCTGGATGGTGAAAGGAGATGTTGCCAGTGGCAACTTCAGGGACTTTAGGCATTTTGCTTGAAGAGAGTTTCCTTTTGAGAGGAATGTCTTCAACATCAAACTCAAATTCTGATTCCTCATCAGATTCAGAGGGTTCAGGCTCCTTCCTTTTCTTTTCTATTGGTTGTCTCAAAGGTTTTGAGATACTACCAGCAGGTACTCGAGATTTCACCTTCCCTTTCTCTTTTGACAATCCAGCCTTCACAGCTTTTACTCCAGTCTTGTTCTCAGACCTAGTTTTCTTATGAACAACATCAGCAGTCTTCTCTTTGGAGAGGCTTTTGGTAGCATCCTGCTTTCCTTTTATGTTCATCATCCTTCTAGCTATGCTAGGGTTGATATTGGCAATTAAGTCATTGTCAGAGTATTCTTCATCAACATCAATAACCGGGGGTTCAACATCCTTCTCAGTAGGGTTCCGGTGATCATCACGATTTTCAGGAGATTTCCTAATGTTGTCATCAGGTGTCTCAACATTCTGAGTGACATCTGGATTCATTTCAACATTTGGACTAGCAGATTCTTGATACAAAGGTACAGAAATGCCAGGTACAGAGTGATTCTCATTTAGAATCCTAGTGACAAGTCTAGCTATAGCTTGATGAACATAAACAGAACTTTCCCTATTTGCTATTTCTGGAGGAACAGAAGATGATGGTTGAGAGGACTTACCAGATGGAGAGGCTTGTGATCTTCTTGCATGTCTGGTTCGCAGCTTCTTGACCTTAGTGGCGTCAGCTGCCAGTTCACGAAGAGGAGTTATCTCCAGAACATCAGAATCCATGCAGTTTGTAATTGCCCTAGGTTCTCGATCAGAGGATGCGGAAGAAGCAGTCGCCTTTGAAGAGGATGATGACATGGATAGTTGAGACATTTTGAGTGTTTTAGAAAACAGGTAACAGTGATAGTGAAATCTTCGTTTGAGAGATTGAAGATTGTTGCAGTAACGCGAGAGAAGGGAGATATATGAATGTCTATTCAACTTCTTAAAATTTTGGAAAGAAATAGAGAAGTAGATGATTAGCCCAATCAGAGTAGACTTAACTAACATATCTCTCTCATCCCTTGTTTTAAGCAAAATTAATTGCTACATTTCTTCATGTTGGCAAATACCCAGCTTGCCCCTCAAATTTTCAAATTGATTAGCATCAAGTGCCTTGGTAAAAATGTCAGCCAGTTGTAGTTCAGTGGCAACATGTTCCAGTTTAATCGTCTTCTCCTCCACAAGATCTCTGATGAAGTGATGTCTAATGTCAATATGCTTGGTCCTGCTATGCTGAATAGGATTCTTGGAAATGTTGATAGTACTCAGATTGTCACAGTACAATGTCATAACATCTTGTGTGACATTATACTCAGTAAGCATTTGTTTCATCCAGATCATTTGAGAACAGCTACTACCAGCTGCTATGTATTCAGCTTCAGCAGTAGATAGAGACACACAGTTCTGTTTCTTGCTGAACCAAGAGACAAGATTATTTCCTAAGAAGAAACATCCTCCAGAGGTGCTTTTTCTATCATCAGCACTTCCAGCCTAATCAGCATCACAGTAACCAGTCAGAGTTGGTTCACATCCATGAGAGTACAACAAGCCATAGTTGTAGGTTCCACTCACATACTTCGGAATTCTTTTCACTTGGTTGATATGACTTACTTTGGGTTCAGCCTGGTATCTTGCACATACTCCAACTGCAAAAGCAATGTCAGGTCTGCTGGCTGTTAAGTATAGTAGACTTCTTATCATGCTTCTGTACAAGCTTTGGTCCACCTTAACCCCACTTGAGTCTTTGGACAGCTTTAAATGAGTAGGTGCAGGAGTCCTTTTGTGACTGGCATTCTCCATCCCAAACTTCTTGACAATGTTCTTTGCATACTTGCTTTGAGACAGAAAAATTGAGTCTTCCATCTGTGTGACTTGTAGTCCAAGAAAGTAGGTCAATTCTCCCATGAGGCTCATTTCAAATTCAGGTTGCATCTGGTCAGCAAAATGTTTAACCATTTTATCTGACATTCCCCCAAACACTATGTCATCAACATAGATTTGAGCTACCATTATCTTTCCTCCTTCATTTTTGACAAAAAGAGTTTTATCCAAGCCTCCTTTCCTGTATCCTTTGTCAGAGAGGAATTTTGTCAACCTGTCATACCATGCTCTAGGAGCTTGTTTCAGGCCATATAAAGCTTTCCTCAATTTGTAGACATGATCAGGGCAGTTTGGATCCACAAATCCTTTAGGCTGTTCCACATAAACTTCCTCATTTAAGTACCCATTAAGGAAGGCACTCTTTACATCCATCTAAAATAACTTTAACTTAAGGAGACAAACAATTCCCAATAAGAGTCTGATTGATTCCAGTCTGGCTACAGCAGCAAAAGTCTCATCAAAATCAACCCCTTAAACTTGAGTGTATCCTTGAGCAACAAGTCTTGCCTTATTCCTGGTGACAACTCCTTCAGCATCTGATTTGTTCTTGTAGATCCATTTTGTGCCAATGATGTTTGTTCCTCCTGGTCTAGGAACTAACTCCCATACTTCATGTTGTTTGAATTGGTTCAATTCATCTTGCATTTCTCCAATCCAGTATTCATCAGTTAAAGCCTCCTTAACATTTCCTGGTTCAATCTTAGATACAAAGCAAGAGTTTGTAATGATTTCTCTAGATCTTGTAATGACTCCACTGTTAGGATCTCCTATGATGAGTTCCTTAGGATGATCTTTCTGAATTCTGATGGAAGGGTCTTTGTTAGCTTCCTTTGATTCAGATTCTGATGAAGTAGTTTTAGGAATATCATCCTTTTGAGTTGAGGTCTCAAAGAATGTCTCAACATCATATGGGACATTTGTTTCCTCATGGTAATCATCAACTATGACATTTATAGATTCCATCATAACTTTGGTCATGGAATTGAATACCCTATAAGCTCTGATGTTGGTAGAGTATCCTAGGAATATTCCTTCATCACTTTTAGGGTCCATCTTTCTCCTTTGTTCACGATCTGCCAGAATATAGCACTTGCTTCCAAATACATGGAAGTACTTCACTGTAGGCTTTCTTCCTTTCCAAAGTTCATAAATGGTGGATGATGTTCCCTTTCTCAAGGTGACCCTGTTATGGACATAACAGGCTGTATTCATAGCTTCAGCCCAAAAATGAATAGGAAGTCTTTTGGCATGTATCATTGCTTTGGCAGATTCCTGTATAGTCCTGTTTTTCCTTTCCACAACTCCATTTTGTTGAGGAGTTATGGGTGAAGAGAATTCATGATTAATTCCTTCTGAGGAGCAGAACTCATCAAACTTACTGTTTTCAAATTCCTTGCCATGATCACTTCTGATTCTGACAATGCATCCTTCTTTTTCTCTTTGAATTCTTTTGCACAGTTCCTTAAATACTTCAAATACATCAGACTTTTCCCTAAGGAAGTTAATCTAGGTGAATCTGGATAAATCATCCACAACAACATAGGCATATCTTTTTCCACCAAGACTTTCCACCTGCATGGGTCCCATCAGATCCATGTGTAGAAGTTCTAGCACCTTAGAGGTGGTCAGATGTCTTGACTTTGGATGTGACATTCTAGTATGCTTTCTAACCTGACATTCACCACATACTCTCCCTTCATCAATTTGCAGCCTTGGAATCCCTCTGACTGCCTCCATGGATATAATCCTTTTCATTCCTCTTAGATGTAAATGACCAAGTTTTTGGTGCCACAGTTTCACTTCTTTTTCTTCATTGGCAATAGAGCACACAGAAGAATAATTAGTGTTCTCAGACTCCCATAAGTAGCAGTTGTCTTTAGATCTGACTCCTCTCATTACAACTTCTTGTTTTTCATTAGATACAAGACATTTAGACTTGGTGAAGTTGACCTTGAATCCTAGATCACATAATTGACTGATACTTATGAGATTAGCAATCAAGCCTTTTACCAGCAATACTTCATTTAGGTTTGGAACTCCAGGGCAGTCCAAGTTTCCAACTCCTTTGATTTCTCCTCTAGCACCATCTCCAAAAGTCACATAACTAGTAGTGTGAGGTTTAACATTATTGATAAGATTCTTGATTCTATTCATGTGTTTAGAGCTTCCACTGTTAAAGTACCAGTCTTCCTTTGCAGAGACTCTAAGGGAGGTGTGAGCTATCAGGGAAGTAGCCTTTTTCTTCCACTGTTGAGTATATGGTGCCTTGTTAGACTTAGGTTTGACAACTGGGGTCTGATTAGGATATCCATATAATTTGAAGCAGAATGGCTTTATGTGACCAAACCTCCCACAATGATGACATCTCCATCTTTGATACTTTTTATTCATATTTCTCTGTTCTCGATGTTGAGTGCTATTGTGACATCTGCTTTGACATTTCTTTATCAGGCCTGATCTTCTTCTTGTCTATAATAGATTTCTTTGCTGCCACAAATCCTAGACTAGACTTGTTTCCCACATTTTGTCCAACCTGAAGGATTTCTTCTAATTTGTCAGTTCCATTTGTCAGCATCTTGACAGATTTGGTCATTTGGTCAAGTTTTGAGTTTAGCATTTGAACTTCCCCTTCTAGATGACTTATAGTATCAATGCCTGCCTTCTTCTCAGCCTCCAACTTTACTATGAGTTTTGTTTGTCTCTCATTTTGCTGACAGACTTCAGCACTTCTGATACATAACTTCTTGTAGGAGTCAGCCAGTTCTTCAAATGTCACTTCCTCATCACTAGAGTCACTATCAGAGTTACAAATACCAGTTAGTGCAGTAACTAGTTTGGCAGATTCTTCTTCAGAATTACTTTCTGAGTCATAGTCAGACCAAGTAACAGACATTCCTTTCTTTTGTTTCTTAAGAAAGGTAGGACATTCAGCTCGAATGTGCCCATATCCTTCACATCCATGGCATTGAATTCCTTTGCTTTGATTTCCCTTCTCTTCAGACTTTGGTCTTCTGCTGGAGTCATAGGATCTGTTAATGTCAGAAGGAATGTTCTTAACATTTGACCTTAACTTTGGGTCCATTCTCTTGATGAGTTTGTTGAACTGTCTTCCAAGCATGGATATAGCTTCTGAAATATTTTCTTCTTCATCCTCCTTGTTTTCATCTTCAGTATTAGATACAAGTGCTATGCTCTTGTTTTTCTTGTCGACATTGTCACTGATCCCCATCTCAAAGGTCTGAAGTGACCCAATGAGTTCATCCACCTTCAATTTGCAGATATCCTGAGCTTCCTCTATAGCAGTCACCTTCATTGCAAATCTTTTAGGCAAGGATCTGAGAATCTTTCTCACCAGGTTTTCTTCTGACATATTTTCTCCCAATGCTCCTGAGGTGTTGGCAATTTCCAAGATGTTCATGTGAAACTCATGAATGGTCTCATCTTCCATCATCCTTAGGTTCTCAAATTTGGTAGTCAACATCTGAAGCCTTGACATTTTTACTTTGGATGTGCCCTCATGGGTAGTTTTGAGAGTGTCCCAAACCTCCTTGGCCAGTTCACATTGATGTACTAGTCTGAATATGTTTCTATCAATTCCATTGAACAAGTCATTTAATGCTTTGGAGTTACCCAGGGCTAACTCATCTTCTTCTTTGCTCCATTCTTCCTCAGGTTTCAGACTGGTTGTCCCATCTTTCCCAGTTATGGTGGGATGGTTCCATCCTTTGTCAGCAGCTCTCCAAGCCTTTTTGTCCAGTGATTTTAAGAATGCAATCATACGAGGTTTCTAGTAGTCATAATTTGATCCATCCAGAATGGGTGGTCTGTTTCCAAATCCTCCTTCAGGCAGGGTGACTGCTCTGATGCCAATTGAAATTCTGGCAGCAGATACTTAATGTCACAGTGAATGTTATGACACCGTATCTGACATTCTTCAAGACAATAATTTTAAAAGCAGTAAAGAACACAGTCAATTGTTTACCCAGTTCAGTGTGTAACAACACCTACTCTAGGGGCTACCAAGCCAGGGAGGAAATTCACTATAAGAGATATTAATTCAGGAATAAACCAACCAGTTTATCTCCTTCACTTAAGACCTACCCAATGCAACTTCAATCTAAGTTCAACTAAAACCTGAGTTCCTACTCACTCCCCCTCAATCACAGCAGTGATACTAAACAATTGACTAATGAAATTATGAAGACACTCTTCAATACATACACTTGATTTTGCTTCACAGCTTTAATCAAGTAACACAAACACTCGTGCTTCAAAGCTTTGAGTGATACACAACCCTAACTTGACTTTGCTTCAAAGCTTTAATCAAGTAACATAACCACTCGTGCTTCAAAGCTTTGAGTGATACACAACCCTTACAATCAAATCCTACTCCAAATCACTTATCACAATGATAATTGATTGGCTCACAGTAGTTACAACTATACAGTCCCTTATTGATCTTCTGTCAAAAAGTATCCTTCACCAACAGTCTTCATGAGGAATATATAGGCAGCTATTCTTCAGTTGGGGCTTCCACAAAAATAGCTAGGGTTAATTAGGCTTAACCTCAAGACTTGGTCATAGGTCTTTAACAACCAGATTAGGGTTAAGCAAAGTTAACCTAATGTCCACGTGCGAATCTGATCTGGACTGAATAAACCAGATTCCTGAAAAATCTCAGAAATAACAAATCTGCACAAATGTTAGATCAGTACAGGATGTCTTAACATTGGCTATGACAACAAGAATCCTGTTTACTGATTTTGGTAGAATGCAATACATATGATCATTGCTTAATGATCAGCTAAACACTCATATTGAGTAGCTCCTGTATGACATTCTTTTTCTGCATAATGTACCTTGTATCCCAGAATGTTATGACATCTGTCATGACATTCTCACAACTGGTTTAACCAAAAAACATGCCAACAACTAAACACTTACAAAGAGTGTTTGTAATAACTTAGGTTTTAGGAATCTCCTCTAAACCACTAAAAAGGATCTTGTTTGAAACAGGTAATCCCACCCAATAAGAATACTCTTCCAAAGTTGGGATTAGCTGATAGTCAGAGAAATTGAAACAATGATATAAAGGATAATAAAAATGGACCAAGGTGTCAGGAATTCGTTCTTGAACATCATTATATAGGATGGAAAAAAGCCTTCCATAATTCTTTTTGAAAACCACTGTATCAGATACCAAAGATGCTAGCTTTCTCAACTCTTGAAATTTAGGACTCTTGAAAATATACTTTCGAGTACTCATTTTTCCAAGATCCTTAATAACAATACCTGAGATGTTTGTTAAGAAAAGGTCTAAGTTCCTTGAAATACCAGGTGAAGATTATGTTTCATGAACTCATGAGTGCATGGTTATGCAACAATCACAAATAAGGGTTTGACTCGATGTCACGAGCATGAAATCAAAGGTACTACCCACAAGGTATGAACTAAGGGTTTCAAAACACTTGTAGAATAAAGGTTCTAAAAAGTTCCCATAGTCGTCGATCTTCTTTCAAATTTTATCATTCTATCGACTACTCGATAACCAATAATATATTCAAGAGAAACTCGTCTAAGTGTAGCATGACGTACTAACTACTTCAAGACTACTCCTGGATAGAGACTGCACTACATCCTAAAAGGCCAAGATGGGTTAAGGGGTTCTAAGGTATCTTCTTAGGTTCCCAGATCAAAAATATATAATGTCGCACAACTGGCTTGTTTAATATCATCACATTCAAAGGGGCCTCCACCGAGTGCGAGATCTCAAGTTAACATGTTGAGGACTACTCCAGACATGTCAACATTACTATACCACCCTTCTATCTTAAGTTTCCCCAAGTATGAGTATAAGACTTCCAAGAGATCACCAAACACCCTGAAAACCAGGAAAGTCCAGACAAACAAACAAATAATAATAATAATAGCACATACACAGATAAACAAAGATAAGCTCAACCCACTTAGAGATTTCTCCTAATGAAGTCGCCAAATTTCTGTAGCGGTAAAAAGATAAGATTAAGTTATTGATTAACTTAACTCGCAAAGTGAAATTCGCTACCACACTTTATTGTTTCTGAAGGAATGGGAAAAGAACGAATAAAACCCAAATAAGTTTTTAAAACAAAACTAATAAAACAAAGATCTAAGTATGGGGGTCGGTTATGAAATGGGAAGATATTATCACCCTAAACATCTATGGTACTCCACAGGAACCTATTTGAAAATATGTGAATTTGGTTAAAAAAGAGTTTGTTTGCAAAAGTTTGTGGAGATGAGAAAATAAATATTTTTTATATTTTTGATCCCACAAGACTTTAATGAGCCATGTGCCTACGTACCACCAACGTGCAATGATGAAATTAGAACCACATAGTTCTTCTAAAAAAGAACAAAGTTGTTTTTTGGTTAATTTTAAGAGAAGATATATTTTGTCATCTTAGGGAGAAAACTCAATCAAATATCTATAAATATGGGAATCATGGACCTTTGCATCACAAGTGAAAAAAAGGCTCAAACTTGGATAACTCAACAGGTATGCAACTAATCCCTCCAAGTGGAAAATATTCAACATCATATCAATTAACGTTATGGACATGGAGTAATTATATCTTAACCATAGAGATGACTCACATATAGTCTTTTAACAAAAAAGTTTTTAAATCAAAAAGCCAAAAGTGGCAAAAAAAGTTTGAAGTGAGGTTTATGTCTTTTAGTTCTTAAAATAAAAAGGTTCAACTTTTATTGCATGGATTAAGAATTTGATTAACAAAAAAGGTTTGAAAATGCACTTGACATAGTCAAGGTTTTTTTTTATGAAAGTGATTCAAGTTTGGAAAAAAACAAATAAGGTTTTTGAAAAGGAGGGAGAAGATTTTGAAATTAAAGAAGATGGGCAAGAGATGAAGGGACTATCCTAAAGTATAAAGTAAAATCTAAGGTAGAAAATATCTAACCAAACAAGAAGTCAACACTTTACATAATAAAGTCAACATAGCATTCTCATTCTTTAGATTAAAGCCACACACCATGAAGTGATAAGCATTACATGAATTTAAGAAAAAAAGTATAGATGACTTAGCATGTTTCAAACAAACTTGGTGTCTCAGATGAATTATTTTTGCATCATATGAACTTCAAAGTAACACCTGCACGCAAAAAAGTTCCCCATACACAGACAAAATAACAACAAGACCTCAAGGTCCAAAGGTATCAAAGTCTCAAGTCCTATCTTAAGTCTAAAAGTCAAAATACTTCAATATGCAAAGGGGTGGTAACCATAGTCCAAAGAAAGACTTAAGTATTTTAATGGTTTAAACCTTTATTAATGTCTTAAGGGAAAAATAAAAGTCCAAGGGGACAAAGAAAAGACTGCATAAACATAAACATATGTCCAAGTGGACAAAAGGAAAATAGCATGCATAAACATATGTCCAAATGGACAAAGGGAAAAATTACGTAAATAAAAGTCCGAGTGGAAAAAGAGAAAATGACATAAAATAAATAATAGAATATGAAATGTAATTCTTGAATAAAATAAAGGTGCCTGAAGTAAAGTTAGCACCATGGGAAAGGTTATTGTTAATTGTTAGTTTTCTGATTCGGGATAATTTGGTGCTATGTTTAGAAATCATAAGTAAACTTATATAGAAGTTGCACCTATTTGAGGTCGGGCCAAAATAATATAGGTGTATTGCATATAATGCACACCATGGTTTAAAAGTAGGGGAGATCAAGACCTAAGTCAAGGAAATGAGATCATTACATCAATCAAATCTTTCATGATACCTTAGGACAAACTTATCATCAATCCAAAGTACCTTGAGTGATAAATTCATCACTTAGAGGTAAATTTGAAATGATGAAAGTTCATCAGGTACCAATCCAAATTCAGCTGAACAAATCATCCAATTGATCGAAAAAAAAAAAAAAAGAAAGAGATGGAGCAGTGATAAGATAAACCAGACAAAATAGAAACCCAAATTGGATCAATGTATTGATCAAGTTATCATCAACACCATTCATCCAATTTGGTGGATGAAGGTTTTCACCCCATTAACACCCAAGATCCAGTGAGACTGATGAAACTTATGATTAAAGATACCCCGAACCATGGCCATCCAGTCAACAAAGTCAAACAATATTAAAATAAAACTAAATAAATAATACATGGATTTTAAAATGAATTTTAAATATATGAGTAGAACTTCACCATTGGATGTTTTACATGATATCAACTAGTAAAAATTATTATTTATGTATATTGGACGATATCTCTATGTCTTATGGAACTCCTTTGCATTAAATCTTGAAAAACAATTTTTTGCATAAAGTTTTATTGCATGTGTCGACACATACGTATTTCAAGTAAACACATGCAACTGAGTTTTGAACCCTATAGCCTCTGGAGGGCTTAGGCCGACCCATGCATGCATATAGGTCGACACATATTGAAGCTTTAAAAAATTGCATAAATTCTTATTTTATGTATCGACACATACGAATTTTAGGTTGACACATGTACTTCTTTTTTAAAGCTTAAAAGCTATTGTCATGCTTCGATCAACCCATCCATTTTTCAGGTCGACACATACAATTGAAATTTGACTTATGTGTTAACACATATGATTTTTAGGTCGACACGTACTGTTTGATTGGGTAAATTTTTCAATTATTTTTAATTAAAAAATTATCCTTTTTGCATATAAACTTTGACAACTATAAATACATCATTCATGCATCATTCCAACTTGATGTTACTATAAACATTTCCTGCAATTATTCTTCACCTACTACCTCTAACCTATGCATACACACTAATAAATCACACATAATAATATTTTATTGGGATGCCATCTAGAAGAGGTTTAATAACGTCCAATTAAGTATTGTGTAGACGAGAATATTGGATTACGATTTGCAGGGGTCTTCATCTGGAAAAATCGTAGGTTGCTCCTCCAAGATCATTGGTTGATTTCAGGGATTTCATGTAAGACGTTAAAGAGAGGATTGTGGCCTAGTGAAATTCTTTGGAGATAAAGAATGCAAATTACCCTTTGAAGATAAAGAACCCAAAAGAAGCAGTGTGATAACATCGAATCAAATTGAAGTCTTATGTTGCAATAAGTATAATTGATCATACGTGAAAGCTTTAGAGATAAAGAATGCAAAGGAGTAAGAATATCGACAAGTCAATTGGGATCTCTTGTCTCTTGGTATTTATTAAGATCAAAAGAAGATAAGGGATTGAGTCAACAACAAATGGTTAGGGTTTTTAGGGTTTCTCTTAGAACACTTCTCTTGTATCTACTTTTTGTATAGTAAGAATTATCCTAATTCCAAATTGGAACTAAACGCAGAGGTACCCACACGTGAGGAAGAAAATGGGGACTATGTAGACGAGTCATCGTGTTCCTTTTTCTTATCATTGTATTTGCTTTAATTTTCATATACCAATTTGTCAAATAATATTGAGTAATCAATTGACTCGTAGGAACTTTTCAGTGACTTTATTTGTTTTGAATTGTGTGTTGATTTTCTTATAATCACTTCTGATTTTAAGAGCCCCAATTTTAATGGGAGAAAACTATAGTTATTGGAAAGCTTGTATGCAAATTAATGTCAACTCATATGACAAAGGTGTGTGGGAAGCCATTCAAAATTGTCCAACATCAGTGACATATATAGTTGATGGTGCTACTGTACCAAAGCCGAAAAACTTATGGAATGAGGATGATAATAAGAAGTGTGAATATGATTGGAAAGCGGAAAAAATTATAATATTCGCTCTTGGTGTTAGTTAGTTTTATCGCATTACCCATTGTGAGACCGCTAAGGATATGTGGGATACTCTACAAGTTAACTATGAAGGAACTAATCAGGTCAAATAAGCTAGAATTAATACACTTAATCAAGAGTTTAAACTCTTTCACATGAAGCATGTTGAAACCATTGCCCAAATGCAAAAGTGGTTCTAGCATCTTATTAATCATTTAAATTTGCTAGGTAATCCTATTTTTAATGCTATTTGCTACTAACAAGGTTTTGAGATATATTACAAGGAATTGGCAATCGATGGTTATCGCAATCAAGGAAGCCAACAATCTTGCAACACTTGATCTCAGCGCCTTGTAGGGAAAGTTGGAAGAACACGAGGAAGCACTCAATTGCTTGCATAAATGTGAAAAAAAGATTGAGAAAAAGAAGAAAAAGGAGAAAGACACCGATAAGGTGGAAATATTGAAGTCTAAAGCTCTTAGGGCTTCAAGTTTAATATCCTCAAAGGATGAGCACACTAATGATAGTGATTCTTGTGATAAAGAAGATTCAGATGATGAATAGATGAGATTATTTGTAAGGAGATACAATCGATACATTTTGAAGAATGGTGTCAAAAACTCTAGTAATAGTCAAGTGAAATTTTAGAAGACAATCTACATCCTTCAATGATCAAAAGAGATAAGACAAAAGGTATATGCTATAAATGTGGGAATTCGGGTCATTATAGACTAGATTGTTCATATTTTTCTAAAAAGAAAGGAAAGGTCCAATGAAACAAATCTAGGAATTATAGAAAAACCTATGTTGCTTGGGATATCAATAGTGATGCCCCAAGTAATGAAATCTCAAGTGATAGCAATGAAGAGACAAACTATTGTTTCATGGAAAATCGACGTCAAAGCAAGAAAAAGAATGTAAGTCATTCTAAATATTTTAATGTTGATAAGTTGTCTTTTATGGAATTAAAATTTGTTTTTGATAATCTACAAGGAGAAACATTATATGCTTCTAAGAAAATTGCTTCCAATGAAAAAGTTTTTACATACTTGGAAGAAAAGGTTGAAGAAACCTGAAATTCAAGCATTTTCAATACAAAGGTCAAGACTAATGTCGTAACACAGAAACACAATGTCAGAACAGATGTTGTGACATTTGTTGATAGAAAACCTGCTAAAACTATTGATTATGCAGAAAGATAAATTGCAGAAATTTAAGTAACAAAATTACTTATTAACCCAGTTTAATGCAATGTCACCTATTCTGGGGGCTACCAAGCCAACAAGGAAATCCACTATGATAGTATTACTTCAAATCTAAACCAACCCTAGTTTACAACCTCTTGTCTAACCATTACCTTGTGAAACTTCTACCTAAAAACCACTAGATATGAGACCCTCCTCTCACTTCTAATCGCCATAGTGATATATCTACAACTACAAACCTTGTGACTAGACTTAAAAACCCAAAATAAGATTAAACATCCAATAAACAATGTTAGTTTGAAGTTTATGTTGCTGCTACTGTTGGAGTTTGTTTGCATGATGTCTTATATGATGTTCTGACAGCATGCTAATTAACATATCAAGACATGTATCATAACATCAGGACACATATAAAGCACTAACACTTTACTCTCCCTTTTTAGCCAAAACTTGACAAAATGGAGTAAACGTAAACACACAAAAAATGGAAGCACACACATTGCACACAAGAAATAAAACACAGATGGAAGCACAAATTGGAAACACACTGTAATACGGTAGGAAAATGACTTTTTGGTTTTATCAAAATGTGCGGATAGCAAGAGTCGCCACCAACTTTTATTTTATACAATAAGGAAAGGGTGAAAAGAACAGGAAAGACCTTGATAGATTTTGAGTTCGGGGGGTAAGTTATGAAAAGGGAAGGTGTTAGCACCCTTTTCATCCGTAGTTATCTACAGGCTCTTAATTGCTATCTCAATTTTGAAAATCTTTCTTTTTGGGTGTGTGTGATTTGTTTGAAAATATTTTTGAAAAGCCAATGTAAGGCCAACTTTGTAATGATTCTTGTATCAGTCCTCAAGAATGCGTACCAAGTGTTTTAAAAATATTTGTTTGAAAAGTGTGATGTGAAAAATGTTTATTTCAGAAAAGAGTTGAGATCAAGTAATTAAGAGTTCCTTACCCACTAAAGGTCGTTCTTATTATTTTCCTTCTCCTTTAGAGAAAGTGCTATCCGTACCATTAGTTGGTAGGTAGCCCCATCTATTGGATGTTAAGGGACAGGCGTAGGGTCATCGTATGGTCATCCAAGGCAACATGTAAAGATACTTTAGCAATTTGTATCGGAGGGAGGAGATCATTTTCGTAGGAAACTTTGAAGGGTCATCGAGGGACTATGATATTTATTCGTAAGGGTCTTTTGCTAAAGCTTCCCTACTTTCAAGGGACGTGGCCATTTATTTCGAAGGCTATAAAGAGAGGTTACCCTAGAGGTGCAAAGTGTGTATAGTGGGTTCAGTTCAATTATTCATCTTATATTAGGGTTTGCTAACGATTATTTTTATCTTGTCATACATGCCTAGTTACTAACAGTATAATATACAGAAAAGTAAAGATGCGAAAAGTAAATCCTAAGCTATTATAGAGCTTTGGGGAAATTACATAAAAGAATGTGGAAAATAAATTGCGACAATTAACCCTAGACTATTACACCCTGTAAGCAGTTACATGATAGAAAGATGCGAAAAGATAAATCTAACTATTACAAAAAAAACATCGCGCGACCTATACAAATTCTCTAAGAATTTAAATGCAATAAGAAATAAAAAAATTATGAAAAATGTTTGAATGTGATTTTTATGGACTTAATTCGATGTTAATTAAAAACCTAAGTCTAATTAATTTCAGTTAATAAAAAAAAAACCTAAAGTCTAATTAATTTTAACTATTTAAGAAAAATACTAAATAACATAATTAATTAACAAATAAATAATAATAAAAAGTCAAAATTATTTTATTAAAAAAAAACTAAACCTAATTTGTTAAGGTTTTTAAAAATAATTAATTTGGGTTAAATGTTGATTAAGAAAATAATTAGGGTTATGTAATTAAGAGAAAATAAGTTAGTTAAAAAATGAAGAAAAACAATTTGCATGGGGTGGGTGTTGAACCCTCTAGCCTTCTTAATCACTTACTTGCTACTGCGCCAGGTGTATGTTGGTGTCTGAAGAATAGACGCTACACATTATATTATAAACCTGTATAAATTGTGAAAATAACAAAAAAAAATGCAAAAGGCAGGGATCGAACCTACACCCTTGTATACCAATGCCTTAGTGCGTGTTCTTGCCACTAGGGTGGTTGTTTCATCCGTTTATATAACAAAACAAAATAAAAAATAAAATAAACAAAACCAGATGGATCAGAGAAGCGTCGGAGCCCTAGCTCCGGTCGTCTTCTCCGGTGAGTGCATTTTCTTAACCTGCAAAAATGAGCGTGTTAGTGATCAAATAGAACCCTACCCCCCTAATTTGAGGGTTGCGAACTCATTGGTGGCCTTAGTTTTGGATGAATCATCCTGTACAGAGAGAAATGAATAAGATAACAAAAAACGGTTCAAACATGGTGATGCACGATTCTTGCATCATGGGATTCATGTGAGGGTCAAAACATGTTCTATTACATCTCAGAAACACATTGAAAGCATTAATTCACATCAAAACATCATAGAATTTAAAACATGAAATTCTTAAAAATATGTCAACCGGCCATGCTTGGAATGCTTGTTACATGCACTGTTGATCATAAAGAACGACCAAGTCTTACCTTTTAACGCCTCAAGGATTGATTGGAACGGTTGGTTTGCTTTTAGAAGGGCTGGAACAATGATTTCAAGTTTGCCCTAGTTTGGACAAATTTTGATATTGTTGAGAGAGTTTTTGTAGGGTTTTTTCGTGTCCTATGTCTGAAGATTATGAGCATATATATAGGAAGATATTAGGTCAAGGAGAATGGGCTTGTACCTCTTGTAATTATATCTTTTATTTTGTTTGAAAAATAAGTTTAAATCTTTCCAACCATGAATATTTTCTCTACCAATGAATCCACACAATTTATAGCATGTCCTTAGGCCTCCAAAATATTTGAAAAAAGAGCCTTTTGAGCCTTATACCTCCACTTACTATTTATTTGATTTAATTTGCATTTAAATGAATAAAAATTCAAATAAAAGAAATAAAAACAATAAAAACTATATGAATAGTTTTGGGGGTCCCCTAACATGTCATGAGCGCGTTTGAACTTCAAACATTAGGCCCATTAGTCAAAAAGCCCAAATTTGTTCAATTGATATTTCATGCAATTTCACAAAATTACCCAACTTGTGCAACTCATAACTTACTTAAATTTTTTCATATTAAGGAGTTGTATGACTTTTTGGAAAGATTAAGATGTCCCCTACAACTCTTATGTTGATAATATTTCCATTTGAAGACTTTATCTTGTTGTAAATTGCTTTGACAAAAAGTGTCTTTTTGTTGACTTTTAAAATGACCTATAATTTTTTGGCCCATATCTCTCAAATGAAGCATTTTTGGGCCTTGAGCTTAGAAGACAAAGTTGTACAAAATTTAATTTCCATCAAAGTGAGATTTGGTTGAGAATTTTCTGATGAAGCATGTGAAAGTTATGTTTGTTCAAAGTTTAGTTGACTTCTCCTAAAGAAAACCCTAACTTAGCAACTTTTGACTTTTGATGAATCTTGAGTTTCATTGATAAGTTATGATAAATCCTTGATTAAATTATGAATGTGACCTAAAAATGTTAATGTTGACCAAAAATATTGAAGTTTGATTGTATGTTGACCATAGTTGACTTTTTACCCAATATAGTTGATTTTCAATTATCTGAGTAATTGTCTGTGCAAACTTATGTTGCAAGGATTGAAACTTGACATGAGGATCATTTGAAACAAATGGGGAACCATTAAACTCACTTGAGATATTAAAAGTAAAATTTTCTTTGAGAAAACCAAAACCCTAGTTGTAGGCCATTGCTTAGAAGGAGGGTTCATCTGATCAGTCTTTGAGTAGTTTTGAGTACTTGAAGACCTTAGGAGTATGAGGAGATCTTTTGAAATATGAGGGAAAATTTTGGGGTATAACATCTGCCTATGTTCAATTTTCTTAAACTTGAAGAGTTGGATTGGCATGCTCTCCATTCGGAATCTGAAGGTGGAAGATGATTGAACACTTAAGTGCCTTGAAATTTGCACTTGTATGTGCATAAAGTAACACTTGCTGGTTGATTATATTGCTTGAATGTGCTTAAAGATGCCATTCATAGAGGTGATAGAGTGTCGTTGGAGATGGGCTTATAGATTCCATCAAAGTAACTGTTGATGGGAGTATCAGAATGAGTCTACGCTTAACTTTATCTAAAGAATGCTTTTCAAAAAATATCTGAAGGGAAATGCTTTTCAGAACAAAGTTCCTAAAGGAGATGCTTTTCAGAATTCCGTCTCTGAAGGTAAAATGATTTTTAGAACGATCCTCTAAAGGAGATGCTTTTCAGAATAAACTTTTGAAGGGAGATGCTTTCCAGAACTCAGTCTCTGGGAGGAATGCTTTTCAGGATTCAGTCTCAGAAGGGGAAATTCTTTTCAGAATGAAGCGCTGAAGGAGAAGCTTTTCAGAATAAACTTCTGAAGGAAATGCTTTTCAGAACAAAGTGCTGAAGGTGAAATGCTTTTCATAATTCTTCTGAAGTAAATTCTCGCCAGAACCCGGTCTCTGGTGGAAATGCTTTTCAGAATTTTGTCTCTAAAGGGGGAATGTTTTTCAGAACGAAGCGCTGAAGAAGAATGCTTTTCAGAATAAAATTTTAAAGGAAATGCTTTTAAGAACGAAGTGCTGAAGGGGGAATGCTTTTCATAACTCCTCTGAAGGAAGTGCTCGCCATAACTCAGTATCTGGTGGAAATGCTTTTCAAAATAAACTTCTAAAGGGAGATTCTTTTCAGAATAAAAGTCCTGAAGGAGATGCTTTTCAGAATGAAGGTCCCGAAGGAGATGCTTTTCAGAATTCAGTCTCTGAAGGGAATCACTTGGTCATGTAGAGAGTCGCCCCGTCTTTCTTCGGGAATTGATCCATAATCTGTCTATAAATTACTGGTAGTATATGTCCATTTACGAACATAACTTGAAAAGAAAAAGTTATTTTTGTGCAAGGTCATAATGTATGTAATGCATTTTGTAATAATGTTCTCAAAATAAATAAGAATAATATATGTGTTTCGTATGCATATGTTATGATATTTTGTGAATGATGTATGGGTGCAACATGTCATTGGAGCGTATCAGTAGCTTCTCAGCTTCCTTCTTGTCTGCACAATGAAGTAGAGTCGAATCGTGATTGCG
Source organism: Vicia faba (assembly GCA_948472305.1). Taxonomy (NCBI): domain Eukaryota; kingdom Viridiplantae; phylum Streptophyta; class Magnoliopsida; order Fabales; family Fabaceae; genus Vicia; species Vicia faba. Next base: position 1,434,969,911 of record OX451737.1, on the reverse strand, counting down.
CTTGTACAAAATTTTGTTACTCAGAAAAAACATGGCAGAGAACCTCTGTTGGAATTTCTTATTATTAATGGATATCCCTTCAGGATACTCTTGATCGTCGAGGTGTCTTTTCACTATGTGGTACCAAGGAATTCTCTCCACTCCATCAGTATCAACTTCATAGAAATGTGTCGGTTCATCTAGTCTCTCAATGGTAATTCGAGGAGCTTCATTGTCCCATCCGACTTTGAACAAAGAGGACATGGTAGCCAATGCGTCTTCCAGTTGATTCTCTTCTTGTGGGGTATGTTCAAAGGTGATCTCTTCGAAGTATGGAACTAATGTCAACACGTGCTCATGATAAGGGATTAGATTCAGGTGCTTCATATGCCATTCTCCCTTAATCTGACTGATTACTAAGGCTGAATCCCCATATACCTTTAAGATTTGAATCCTCATATTGATGGCAGTTTGATACCCATGATGCACGCTCCGTACTCTGCCATGGTTTTAGTACAGACAAAGCATAATCTGGCAGTGAAGGGTGTATGGAAACCCTTGGGAGAGACAATCACAACACCAATCCCATTACCAAGCGCGTTGGAAGCTCTATCAAACACCAAAGTCCATCGGGATTCTGGCTCAGGTCCTTCATACGTTCCAAGTTCTTTATAATTAGTAACTAGCATAATATTCTCATCTGGAAACTCGAAATTCATAGGCTGGTAGTCCTCTACGGTCTGATGAGACAAATGATCTTCGAGTACACCTCCTTTGATTGCCTTCTGAGTAGTGTATTGAATATCGTATTATGTTAAGACCATTTTCCGTCTTGCTGCTCTTTCGGAGAGAGCGGGTTTCTCAAATATGTATTTTATTGGATCCATCTTAGAGATCAACAAGGTAGTATGAGTCAACATATATTGTGTTAGTCGACAAGCAGCCCTTTCCAAAGTGCAACAAGTTTTATCGAGCAGTGGGTATCTTGTTTCACAGTCGGTAAAGTTTTTTCAAAGGAAGTATATTGCATGCTCTTTTCGACCAGACTCATCAAGTTGCCCCAATACACACCCCATTGAGTTCTCTAACACTGTTAGGTACATGATCACAGGTCTTCCTTCAACTAGTGGCATTAGAATCGGAGGTTCTTGGAGATACTCCTTGATTTTATCGAAGGCTATCTGATAATCATTGTTTGACTTCACTACTTGATCTTTCTTCAGTAACTTGAAGATTGGCTCACAGGTAGTGGTAAAATGGGAAATAAATCTGGAAATATAGTTTAATCGTCCCAGGAAACCTCTGACTTGTTTTTTAGTATGGGGAGCTAGCATTTCTTGAATGGCTTTAACTTTGGCGGGATCAACTTTAATACCTTTACCACTGACGATGAAACCTAGGAGTTTATCAGGTCTTACCCCAAAGGTACACTTGTTTGGATTTAGCATCAACTTGACCTTCTTCAACCTCTTAAATAGCTTGTGAAAGTGATCAAGGTGCTCTTCTTACGTCTGAGACCTGGCTATCATGTCATCAACATAAACCTCTATCTCATGGTGGATCATATCATGGAATAAAGCTACCATAGCATGTTGATATGTTGCACCAGCGTTCTTCAAACCAAAAGGCATAACTTTGTAACAAAAATCGCCTCACTGTGTGACAAAATTAGTCTTCTCCATGTCTCCAGGTGCGATCTTAATTTGATTATATTCGGAGAAACCATCCATGAAAGAAAATACTTTGTGCTAAGCAATGTTGTCAACCAGAACGTCAATATGTGGAAGTGGAAAGTCATCTTTGGGGCTCTCCCAATTCAAATCCTTGTAGTCTATACACATACGCACCTTACCGTCTTTCTTAGGTATTGGCAACACATTTGCAACCCACTGAGGATAGGACGTAACAGCTAAGAACCCTGCATTGAATTGCTTCATAACCTCAGCCTTGATCTTTTATGACATATCAGAATGCTTACGATGGACCTTCTTCTTTATAGGGGGACAACCTTTCTTCATCGATAGACGGTGAAATACAATATCAATATCGAGCCTTGGCATGTCTTCATACGACTAAGAAAAGATCTCAACATAATCATGCAACATCTGAATTAACATCTTTTTGACACTGTCTTCTAGGTTATCACTTATCTTGATTTCTTTCTTGTCCTCTTTGGTACCCAAGTTCACAACCCTTACTGGCTCTTCATGTGGTCGTACGGACCTTTCTTCTTTCATTAACAATCTAGCAAGCTTTCCAAGTATTTCAAAATCTTCCTCACCTTCAACCTCGACTTGGTAGATCGGATTTTCGAAGTCATAATTTCCAGTAGCAGAATTGTTATCAATGGGATCCAGAGTGGGTATGGATTTTCAATTTCTTGTGTGGGTGTATGTAAGAATACATAGTTATTTTAAAAATAATAAAGTAAAAGAAATACAAAGAGCACAAAATTTGAATGCAAACATCCAATGATTTATTTATGAAAATATGCTGATGAATAATGACAACCCTAACAAATGGACCGTTGTGCCACGGGTAAGGCACGAGACTTAAAGTCATTATTTGAATTACATAACAAAAACTTAAAAGCAAGAAAACAAAAAATAGAATTTACTCCTGATTAAAGGAGATTGGTATAAAGTCTTTCGCCTTCCAATTATTAAGCCCACTGTCAGGGGTAAGGAAGATCCAACTTTCTATGACACAGTCACAATCAGTGTCTTCCACAATGTTGATATGATTGTTGTGAACTCCATTATTGTTGATGCATAATGGCGGTCTCTCAGAATTGGCACGAGCATGATGGATAACCCTCCGAGCTTGTGAAGTGAAACCCAAACTAAATTTGTCAGATTTATAGGGAATATCAAGGAGTTGGCCCCAAAAAGTGCAAGCACCTTCTTCAACCACAACCCTAACGTCTTTTAGAGAGGCCATTTTTGATGGAGTCTTAGGAACAACAGAAGTTGTTTTATCAATGGGGGTTGTCTGAGAAACAACTTCAAAGGTCTGACAAGGAGTCTCGACAAATTCACCATCCACCTCAACATACTTGAAAGAATTCAAATGGCTCACCATATATTCTTTGCCACAAACTATAACGATCTTTCCCCTCATGGGATACTTCAATTTCTGGTGTAAGGTAGAAGTAACAGCACCTTCCCCATGAATCCAAGGGGTGTTCGGGCAAACAAGAATAGGTTGGGCGAATATCCATCACATAGAAAGTGGATTCAAAGACCTGAGAACCCATTTTGATTGGAAGATCAACCTCTCCATGCACCGTTATCTTCAAACAATCAAAAGCTCTTACCACAATATCACTGGGTTTTAGGATAATCCCTTCATAGTCAAGTTTGTCTAAAGCAACTTTTGGAAATACATTCAACGAGGAATTTGTGTCTACCAACATATGAGATAAGGTAGTGCCCATGCACTCAATGGAGAAATGCAGGGCCTTATTATGATTCCTTCCTACGGGAGTTAAGTATGTGTCATAAAAGCCTAGCCCATTATCAGTCATCTGGCTAGCAATATGATTTTCAAACTAATCCACAAAGGTTTCTTGCGGTACATGGGCATATTTCAGAAATCTCACCAAAGTCTGAGCATGGGCTTCAGCGCATAACAACATGGATAGCATAGATATTTTAGAGGGTGTCTGCCTCGGCTATTCAACAATCTTGTAGTCACTCTTTCGGATAATCTTTAATATTTTCTCCATCTCTTGCTTGGAGGGGTCTTCAACAATAACTTCTTTTGGTGCCTCCGTCTGGCCAGGCTTGGTCTTATGTTCTTCGTCCTGAGTATTAGTAGTAGTAGTGATACGAACCAGTGTAGTAACATCCTTTGGAGAGATCTCTGGAGAGAAAACACTTCCACTTCTGGTAACCTTTGTAGTCCCAACAATATTTCCAACATCGGGATTAGTAACTTCAGCATTTTCCTCTTCAACAGTCAACCGTTCTTGCTTGACTCCATGGTATTAGACATCAGCTCCATAATTCCAAGAGATAGCCTTATCGTAGGAATATGGAATGGCTCAGGAGCAATAATAATCAAGGGATCAACCTTAGGTTCGGCAGTAATCTTCATATGACCCTTAGAGGTGATCCTTACAGGGGTACCAGAAATTGTAAACACATCTTCAAGATTCAGGTCTTGGGATGTACTCTCCATAGAAAGAGTCTTCTCAAAAGGAATCTTCTCAAGTAGGATCTCAAGATCATCCATCCAATAGTGAATACCTTTTTTCAGCAATGCACAACCATTGGATTGGGATGCACAATAGTAGCAGTCTTTGGCACAACCCGGAAATAAACTGGCTTGCAGTAGATTTTCTTTAACAATCATCAGGGGAATAGTCAAATCATTCACAATAGAAACATAAGAAACATACTCAATAGCATTAACGCCTTTGTCATGATTGGGCATCGGGGAAATAATCACATTAAGAGTCTTGGGAGGGTCAAATTCAATTTCCTTGCTATCAATCATGTCTTGGATCTTATTCTTTAGAGCCCAATAGTTGCTAGTGTCGTGCCCAGGGCTGTCAGAGTGATATGCATACCTTTCGTCAGGATTTTAGCGGGGAGAGGAAGTGTTGGGATTCTGCGGAGGCTCTCTCAATATAACCAGCCCCACCTTCAGCATGTGTTGCAATGTTTGCGCCAATGGCATGTTGATCTTTGTAAACCGCCTCCTATGTGCATCCCGCCTACACTGATTATTCTATTGTTGTTGCTCTGGTGCAGGATTAGAGAATAGTACTGCCCCCACAGATTTGTTTGTAGTTGTTTTTACTACGACCCTTCTGGCTGTATACAACATTTGATTCCCTCTTACCATTATAAGGATTTTTCATAACATTTGAGGATGTAGCCACTTAGATTTTTCTGCTTCTAATTCCATTTTCCACATGTTCCTCCGTCAAATTCATTTAAGTGAAACTATCCAAAGAACATCCTAGAAGGTGATTATAGAAAGGACTTATCAGTATGCTCATGAACATGTCAACTAATTCCCTATCAGCCAAAGAAGGTTGAACACTGCCCACAAGATCTCTTCATTTTTTAGCATACTCTTTAAAACCTTCATCAGAGCTCATGTTCATGCTCTGTAGTTGCATACGGGTTGGTGAGTCGTCATGTACACAAATATGAACAAGATAATAAAAAACGGTTCAAACATGGTGATGCATAATTTTGGCATCATGGGATTCATGCGAGGGTCCAGACCTGTTCTATTACATCTCAGGAACACATTGAAAGCATTAGTTCAGATCAAAACATCATAGAATTTAAAACATGAAATTCATAAAAATATGTCAATCGGCCATGCTTGGAATGCTTGTTTCATGCACTTTTGATCATCAAGAACGACCAAGTCTTACCATATAATGTCTCAAGGATTGATTAGAACGGTTGGTTTCCTTTGGAAGGGCTGGAACAATGATTTCATGTTTTCCTTAGTTTGGACAAATTTTGTTATTTTTGAGAGAGTTCTTGTAGGGTTTTTTCGTGTCCTTTGTCTGAAGATAATGAGCATATATATAGGAAGAGATTAGGTCAAGAAGAATGGGTTTGGACCTCTTGTAATTATATCTTTTATTTTATTTGAAAAATAAGTTTAAATATTTCGAACAATGAATATTTTCTCTACCAATAAATCCACGCGATTTACAGCATGTCCTTGGGCCTCCAAAATATTTGAAACAACAGCCTTCTAAGCCTTATACCTCCACTTACTATTTATTTGATTTAATTTTCATTTAAATGAATAAAAATTCAAATAAAAGAAATAAAAATAATAAAAAACATGTGAATGGCTTTGGGGTCCCCTAACATGTCATGAGCGCGTTTGAACTTCAAAAATTAGGCCCATTAGTCCAAAAGCCCAAATTTGTTCAACTGAGATTTCATGCAATTTCACAAAATTACCCAACTTGTGCAACTCATAAATTGCTTAAATTTTGTCATATGAAGGTGATCTTGGACTTTTTGGAAAGCTCAAGATGTCCCTTATAACTCTCATGCTGGTAATTTTTCCATTTGATGACTTTATCTTGATGTAAATTACTTTGACAAAAAGTGTCTTTTTGTTGACTTTTAAAATGACCTATAATATTTTGGCTGATATCTCTCAAATGAAGCATTTTTGGGCCTTGAGCCTAGAGAGACAAAGTTATACAGAATTTAATTTCCATCAAAATGGGCTTTTGTTGAGAATTTTCTGATGAAGCATGTGAAAATTAGGTTTGGTCAACGTTCAGTTGACTTCTCCTTAAGAAAACCATAATTTAGCAATTTTTGATGAATCTTCAGTTTCCTTGATAAGTTATGATCAATCCTTGATCAAATGACGAATGTGACCTCAAAATATTGATGTTGACAAAAAATATTAAAGTTTGACTGTATGTTGACAATAATTGACTTTTTACCCAATACAGTTGATTTTCAATCATCTGAGCAATTGTCTGAGCAAAGTTATGTTGCAAGGCTTGAAACTTGACATGAGGATTCTTTGAAGCATATGGGGAACCGTGAAAATAATTTGAGGTATTAGAAGTCCAATTTTCCTTGAGTACTTGATGACCTTAGGAGTATGAGGAGATCTTTTGAAATAGGAGGAAAACTTTTGGCGTACAACACACACAATAGGTGATGGAACCAAACAAACTTCAACAACTTCAGGTGGTCATCCACCTCTCACCCCTGTCAAAGATCCTCCTGCACCCCCTGGTGTTATCAGTAGCCCTTTGTAGATAGCCTTTGTCCCATCCAATAACAACTTGCTCAGTCTTCCTAAGCATTAGAACATAGAGGAAAAATAAAGTATCAGTTGCACTCCTCCATAATTGTAATTGTTATAATTCTTCAATAGTAAAAGTACCAAACCCACTGCTTACAATAATAAATTGTTCCTTGTTGTACATATACTCCAGAGTAATAACCCTTCCTTTAGAAATATCCTTGATAAGTTACTTATGACTATCAAGATTCTTGTTCCATCCATATTGAATGAAATATTTGAGATCATTCAGGTCTTCACCAAATAATGTCATGATATCATGTTTGATATTATTATCCTCCAACATCAGGTCTAACCATAACATTTGAGAACAACCTCTCACGGTTCCACCATACTCAGAAACAATGGTTTTTCCATAGGCATAAATCATATTGTTTCTTAGATATAAATACCTATTGACCCATTGTAACCCACTGATGCAATTCAAGGTTCTTCTTTCTTTAATAGTAGAACACATCCTTGGTTCATGTTTAGAAATAAGACATGAATTTGCAATGCCTGCCTCATTTGAGTGTGTTGTATTAATCTCATTGAGATGATATAATTAAACTCTAACTTCAGAGTGATTTAGTTCAACACTTGTGGACTTACATATAGCTTCTTTTCATGTCTCCTTGATTTTCACAAAAGATGATCCAACATTGTCTTCCATATCTTTTTCTTTGTCAGGGAAAAATCATCAATTATCACACTTGTGGATTCCATAACATCTTTAGTTATAGAGTTAAACACTATATAAGCTTTTCTATTTTTAGAGTAACATAGAAATATTCCTCCATTCCTTATGAGATTTTCCTTTCCTTTTTATCTATGTTAACTAATATATAATATTTAATTCCAAAGGTATGCAAGTGCTTTACTATAGACTTCCTTCCTGTCCATATATCATAGAGAGTGGTTGAAGTACCTCCTATCAAAGTGACCTTATTATTAATGTAGCAAGAAGTACTCATAGCTTTAGCTCAAAACTCAAATGGTAATTGCATGGTAGAGAGCATAACTCTAGTTGATTCTTGTATAGCCCTAGTCTTTTGCTCAACAATTCCATTTTGCAAAGAAGTTGTGGAATGAGAAAACTCATGACTAATACTTTAAGAATAACAAAATTCATAGAATTTTTCATTATTAAACTCCATGTCATGTTCACTTATGACTTTCATAGTCACACTCTTCTTTTCTTCTTGAATACTTAGACTTAGATTTTTGAATACTTCAAAAGCATCTGATTTTTCTCTAAGTAAATCCATCCAAGTGTATCCAGAAAAGTCATCTATAACGATATAGACACACATTTTTCCTCCCAAAATTCCTATCTGCATTAGTCCCATTAAGTCCATATGAAGAAGTTCCAGCACTTTGGAAGTAGTCTGATGTTTTAACATTGGGTGTGACATCATAGTTTGTATTCTAGTTTTGCACTCTTCACAAACTTTCCTTTCTTCAATATTAAGCTCTAGAATTCCTATAATGACCCCTTTTGATAGGATTTCCTTCATTCTCATGATATGAAGATGTCCAAGTTTCGGGTGTCATAACTTTACTTTATTCTCATTGGCTATTGAACATTTGGATGAGTAAGTAATTATTTGAGATTCCCACAAATAGCAGTTGTATTTAGACCTTATGCCCTTCATTATAATAACACACTTCTCATTTTTAATCAGACATTCAGATTTTTAGAAGTTGACTAATAGTCCTTGGTCACATAATTGACTAATGCTAATGAGATTAGAAGTTAATCGTTTCACATAAAGAATATCTCCCAAACTAGGAGAACCAATGCACATCAACTTACCAACTCCTTTGATTTCCCCTTTAAACCCATCACAAAATTAATAGACCCTGTGCGGTGGGGCCTAATATTAACCAATTACTTTTGAACCCCTATCATGTGTCTAGAACACCAAGTGTCAAAGTATGAGTCTTCTCCATTTGAGTCTATTAAGGAAGTATTGAGCAATAAAGTTAATATCCCTATTTTCAACACTTCTCTTTTTTCTTACTGGATCAACTTTAGAATGAACTAAAGATTTTTTATTTCCATAAAGTTTATAACAAAAAGGCTTAATATGGACATGCTCACCACAATAATGACATATCCACTTTGAAGTTGGAATCTGGTTAATTTTTCATCATTCCTGCCAGGATGTTGTAACATGTTGTTGGACATGTTGATCATTCTCTTCCTTTCAGGAGGAAAAGACTCTTTCTCAGACATTATTCTTTGTTTATTATCAGACTGATAATCAACTTATGAATCTCCATCATCTTTTACCATATCAGATTTACTATTCTTCTTCAAATAATCTGACATGTTATTAAGCTTGGAATTTAAGAGAGAGATTCCTCACCTTGAAGATGTGAAACAGTACATAGAAGATTTTTCTTTTCATTCTCCAATTCAACTATAATCTTCATCTATTCTTCTACTATTTTAAGACTTTCATTACATCAGTCACAAGTATCCTTGTAGGATATATCAAGGTATTCATAGAGGAAATTTCATCATAAGCTTCTACTTCATCTTCCTATCTTCCAGAAAGAGCCATTACAAGCTTAGCAGTCCCATTGCTAACCTCATCTTCTGACTCATTAACATCAGACTAAGACACAATAAATCCCTTTTTCGATCTCTTTAGAAAAGTGACATTCTGGTTTAATATTGATCATGTGTTAGGGCAACAAGCTAACAAGCAATCACCAGATTACATAACCTAAGTAACCTCTTAGAACAAAGCCCTATAATTGAAAAACTTTCAAGACAAAATATGCATCAAGTCATGGTATCAACTTGAAGAGTCTCTACTGAAACTCATCTAAGAGCAACAAAAAGGTTCAAAGAACACTAGCTTACAAACTAGGTCAAAGTTTAACCAGAAATCAACAATTTGCATCACAAATGATTCACTTAAAAAATGACTTATAAAGGGTCAAAACATCAACACAAAATGCATCCAAGCATGCTAAGAATCACATATACGTGTCAAGAAGTGTCCTAAAAATATTGCACAAGTGCACCTCGAAGCATTGACAACAATCTCTAAAAGGATTAACAATCATTCTCACAAATTGATTCCTAACTACGCAAATATAGAGCCTATAAAGGTAGGACTTCAGCTCATACAATCTCTATCCTACTTCTCATGTAAAAAATGATCTAAAATGATGCTCAAATGAGAGATTAAAGAGATTCAAGTGATACCTAATAGTGAAGGTCTGTTGCCTCTTCAAAGCCACGTAAGAGATAAGAAAAATCTACAGAAAGCTTCCTTGATGAAGACTGCGCTGTTAGTTTGCTTTAAAAACCTCTTGAAACTCTTCAACCAAGTCTCGTTAATTCAACAATATCACAAAATTGGTACTAAAATCCTCCAAAAGATCATGGCAAAAAAATCAACCAAAATTAATCATGAAATGAAAACTAGAAAACCATAATTAAATTCTAAAGAAAAATTATAAAATTAATTAGCATATTTCTGCTATTTTTAATGTTTTCATCGTGTATTTTATTACCAATAATATGAAAAAGAAAATTAGAAGAAATAAATTCTTAAACTCTAAAACAGAGATGGTGCAAACTAGATTAAGGTGTTTGGTATAGAAAATGAAGCTCAGCCCAATTCCAAGGATCAAGAAGAAGTTTTTGTTTGCAATGTTAACATTCTTCAAAAAAAGGGTGTATGTGGGCTTAAGGAGATGTATGGCCTGATCTAACAACAACACTGTTATCCAGGTTTTCTTATTATTGTTTGTATATTTCTTTTATTAAATAGAATAAAAAATGTAATGAATTGGTTAACCAATGTGTTCAAGTTTCTAGGGTTGAAACAAAGTGTCTCTTGGACTTCAATTTAAAACAAAACTTTCCTCTTATCTCTTCTTAACACAGAAACGCGCCGTAGACAACCTTCCTCTCCTCCAGCAATCTCCACCGCCACAATGTTGTTGCGGTTCTCACATCTTCATCACAATTTCATTCTCACCTCATATCTCCTTTAAGCTTCCATGTTGATTCAACATCCTCACACTTCTGATTCGTCTTCAAATGTTCATGCCTCAGTCACAGCCATAAAACCAAAAGAAAGACAAAAATGCGAACAGACGACAGAGAAAGACCTTACCAACAGGAGAACTTCTGGTGTCTCTTCGAAGCTGTTGAGAATGAAGAAGGGAAAAACACAAGAAAGGGGATTGAATTGGGATCTAAAAATTCAATGAAAATAACACGTTGATATTTATCCTCGTTCATTTGAACTGAAACTACTCCAGTCCACCCGCCAATGTGATTTTGCCTCTCTCCAACAAGGTCTTAATCCACTAATCAATCTTGATTACAAAACTACTTTGACAACTGCCAAAGTCTTCTTGAGTCTAAAACCAAAACCCAGATTTCTCAAGGAATTACAAAATAATATATTTGAGTGTGTAAAAATATGTTTTCTAAATAAAACAATATCACCACCATGATGTATTACACAATTTAAGATTGCTAGGTAGAACTGAATAATTGATTTTCTTTTTCTTGCGCAAATGTTCGTCAACTGAATTCTTCTTTTTTTCTTCTTTATATAGGTTATCAACAGTGACATAAAGAAGATGCTTTTGGAATGTTCATAACAAGAATTAATGAACTTTCCAAACCAGGAGATCCTTGTCTATTTGTAGCCGTTACTTTTGATATTGCATTGATAAATTGTAACGCTTTAGAACTTCTCACATCAGAGGTTGAATGTTACCGTTGAGAGTCCCTTACTGCTTGTATCAGAACTTTACAGATCAGAGTATCAGAGATCCTGTTTCACAGTGCTGGTGCATTAAGAAGTTATAACAGAACTTCTTCATATAAGCATGTCACACATATTTTCTTCTAAGAAGGATGCATATGATTCTATCATAGTACTCTCATCTTCTGTTCTCGCATAATCAGAACTTCTAGTGATGCTCTGGTAGATCGTCTATGCTCCTTACATCAGAACATCTTTTTCACATCAGAACTTACTGCGTGTAAAGATACTTTTATTAGTGAGCATATTTATTCTTTATATCTATATATATCATGTGTTTGTTATCATCAATACTCTTGCACTGATGTAGGACCAAATTATGTTCTAACAATCTCCCCCTTTTTCATGATGACAAAAACTTATATATTTTGATGGAATATAAAGAACCAAGAATAAAAACTCCCCCTGAGTAGAATACTGATATAACGAGAAAATAAAATACTTCCCTGAAGATCTTTTGATGATGCAGATTTGCTTCTGATAGGAGTCAAAATATCACTAATTCTCCCCATTTTTATCAATAATCAAAAAGTAGGAAGTTGCTTGAGAAGGTGTGACAATCATCTTTTGGTTTCAACTGAGATTCTTTAGAGATCTTCTGATGTTATATTCTCATTACCGTTCCCAATAGTTTCAGATCCAATAACCTTTTGTTTCTGATTGCTTCTGAGACCTGTGAATCCTTTAAATTCCAAGCTTTGGAACATATGCTTTCTTCCCTCCATATGTAGAGAGCATCCAGAATCCCGGTGTTAGGAGTGGTGTTTCAATCTTGTTGTTAAAAATATCTGCAACATAGATAATATTATCCTTGGTACCCATATCTTTTTGGGTCCATGATTGTTAGAGTTTCCAAAATTTTGTTTGAATTTTGGTTTAGCATAAAATGCCTTACTGGTATTTTTTATATCATGTGTTTTCCCAAAAGTGAAGTGAGAATAAATAGAAGTGTGTTTAATAACCAAATCCTTGACTTTCTTCGGTTGGGATACTTTACCTTTGTATCCTATCCCTTTTCTGCCATTTCTGCTAACTCCATAGATCATTGAAGCCATCTTGCTTCTATATATGTTTTTAGCGAGGAACTTCGGAAAGCTGTGATCATATTCCTCTATGATTGTATCAGGGTTACTAGGAACTTCTGAGATAGTTTCCTTCTGAGTGTTTTGTAAATCATTTTCAAGTTTTAAAATTTTTTCTTTTAGCTCAGATTTTTCTAGTCTCAGATTCATAGTTTCTTCAGAGTCAGAAACTAGAACCTTTTTCAGGTTCTTGTTTATGACTCAAAGCTTTTGATACCTTTCCAGAATTTCTGACAGACTCTCTTGTAATTGAGATCTAGAAAAGTTAGAAAATACCTCTTATGCCTGAGTCTGATTCTGATCCAGTATCTTCTGATATGTTGGCCATCAGGGCAAGGTTGGCTCTTTCATCTTCTGATTCAGTGTCTACTTCTGAAGAGTCTGAGTCATCCCACGTTGCCATGAGACTTTTCTTCTTCTCCTTAACGAACTTCTTTTTAGGTTTCTCCTTCTGAAGCATTGGACAGTCGCTTTTGTATTGCCCTTGTTCATTTCATTCATAGCAGGTAATGTTTTTGTTACTGGATTTTTTGTATCCATAAGATTGTTCAGAGTCATTCCCTATTCTTCTGGAGTTTCTGAATTTCCTCTTCCTGTGCTTCCAAAGCTGATTGATTCTTCTGGATAGAAGGAACAATTCGTCTTCTTCTGACGAGGATTCACCAGAGTTTTATGCTTCTGTTTTTCCTGCAAAAATTTAATTTCATATTTATTAGATTTCAGAGCAAGAGACTTACCTTGCTTCTGGGGCTCATCATCTTCGAACTCTATCTCATGACTTCTGAGAGAGCTGACAAGTTCTTCTAGAGAGATTTTGTTCAGATCTTTTGCTAGCTTGAGAGCAGTGACCATGGGTCTCAATTTCCTTGGTAAACTTCTGATGATCTTTTTTATATGATCAACAGTTGAGTATCCTTTGTCCAGAACTTTTATCCCAGCCACCAGAGTTTGAAATCTTGAGAACATTATTTCAATAGTTTCATCTTCTTCCATTTTGAAGGTTTCATACTTCTGAATGAGCGCGAGGGCTTTGTTTTCTTTTACTTACGTGTTACCTTCATGTGTCATTCTCATAGAATCAAACATGTGCTTTGTTGTCTCTTTATTTGTGATCTTCTCATACTCTGAATATGAGATGGCACTCAAGAGAATAGTTCTGGCCTTGTGATAATTTATGAAATCTATCTTTTGATGATTTGTCATTCTTTTTCTATCAATCTTCTTACTGCTTTCATCAACAATATGTGTGTAGCCATCAGTTACCATATCCGAAAGGTAAGCATCAAACGCTAGGAAGAAACTTAGGGTTCTGTCTTTCTAGTAATCAATTTTTTCACCGTCAAATATTGGGGGTCGGCTGCTGATTCTGTCTTTCTCATCAGGATAATCATTGTTGATGTTCTGACTTGGTCCCACCATGGTGTTTTTCTTCCTTGGATCTTTTTCTGACATGGTTAAGTGTTTGCACCCAGATCCAGGTGCTCTGATACCAATTGAAGAAGGGGAAAACACAAGAAGGGGGGTTGAATTGGAATCTCAAAATTCAATGAAAAGAACGCGTTGATTTTTATCCTAGTTTTTTTGAACTCAAACTACTCCAGTCCACCCGCCAAGGTGATTTCGCTTCTCTCCAATGAGGTCTTAATCCACTAATCAATCTTGATTAATAAACTACTTTGACAACTGCCAAAGTCTTCTCGAGTCTAAAACCACAACCCGGTTTTATCAAGGAATTACAAAATAATATATTTGAGTGTGTACAAATATGTTTTCTAAATAAAAAAATATCACCACTGTGATGTATTACACAATTTAAGATTTCTAGGTAGAATTGGATAATTTATTTTCTTTTTCTTGCACAAATGTTCGTCAACTGAATTCTTCTTTTTGTCTTCTTTATATAGGCCATGCAACAGTGACTTAAAGAAGATGCTTTTGGAATGTTCATAATACGAATTAATGAACTTTCCAAACCAGGAGATCCTTGTCTGTTTGTAGCCATTACTTTTGATATTTCATTGATAAATTGTAACGCTTCAGAACTTATCACATCAGAGGTTGAATGTTACGGTTTAGAGTCCCTTATTGATTGTATCAGAACTTTACAAACCAGAGTATCATAGATCCTATTTCACATCGCTGGTGCATTCGGAAGTTGTAACAGAACTTCTTTATATAAGCGTGTCACATAGATTTGCTTCTAAGAAGGATGCATCTGATTCTATCATAGTACTCTCATCTTCTGTGCTTGCATAATCATAACTTCTAGTGATGTTCTAGCAGATCGTCTATGCTCCTTACATCAGAACATCTTTTTCACATCAGAACTTCCTGCATGTAAAGATACTTTTATTAGCGAGCATATTTATTCTTTATATCTATATATATCATGTGTTTTTTATCATCAAAACTATTACAGGGATGTAGAACCAAATTATGTTCTAACAGAGAAAACCAGAGATTGCTTCCGCTATTCGCTTCTCCTTATGCGATTCTTCTTTTCGTCTTATGAATTTTGATTCACTTTTTTCTTCTGTCAAATGTTGATGTTGTTGCGATGCGGAACGATATTAATGTTGCCGATCTGTGATGTTAGTGTTCTAACCGTGTGTTGATGATGATGTAGGAGTGGCTATGTTGATGATGTTGTTATTATTAATTCAGGAGAAGAGAAGTGTGATGTGATGGATTTGTTGATGCTGTTGAAGGAAGATGAGAAGAAGAGATGAATAAGGTTATTGCAGATTGAAGATGATGAAGTAGAGAAAAGGATGAAGATGTGGATTCGGTTTTAGAGAGAGATTTTTTGAATTTTTTTGTGATTCTTCTGAAATGATTGAAGAATCCCCCTAAATGACGAAGATAATTCTGTTATATATGTAATAAAAATTAGATACGGAAGATTAAATCAGAGCCACTGATTTACGAATTCTGTTACAAGAGATGGAAGGTTGAGATTGATTCTCAATGGGAGGTTTGTTATTCCCATTTTCTTTTCCAGATTTTGTTCTGATTTTATATTTTTCTGTTTTTCTCTCTATCAACAGTTTCCTCCTGGTTTAATAACTTTTTTTATTTCAAAAAAGCAAGGTTGGCTCAGTTTTTGAGATGTGGACAGGGCAACTTATTTTGATCTGTTTGGATGCACTTTTGACTTGATTCCTTTTCCCTGATTTTATGTTCCATATTTAATGTTTCTATTTTATATTCTTCTTATTTTTTGCTTTGCTGCCAAAGTACGTATATGCAGGGCTAGTTATTTATGACTGGTTTATGATTAAGGTATGGTGCAAGTTTTGGATAGGTCACGATTTTGGTTATGTTTGGCATCAGTTTTGGTGAAGAGACTTTGAAGATTAGAAGCAAACTCTTAGGACTTAGGAATTTATTTTCATGTAAATTAATGTATTTCCTGGATGAGATGATCCTGTAATGGTATTCATGTATTGACAATGGTTAGTAATGTATTGGTTTTTGGTACATGAACTTGAATTATGTTTGTAAAGGCAATGGTAACTTGTGATCTTGAATGGAAATGTAACTTTGGAAACTCTTGAATTCAATAACAAATTCTAAAGTATTCTCTTTTTATTTGATTTTGAGTTTCCAATGAATGAAATGTCTTCCTTTCTTTTTGAATTTGAAATTCCAAGTCCTTCTTTGACCTTGTGTTTGTGAAATCCATGGTGTACAAAATTTTCTTCATGTCGCATCTTTGGTGAAGAAAAAAAACATCACAGGATAATATGCTTAACCAATTAAAGAAGCATGAAGATTAGGTTTTATCAATGTCTCGCATTCTAGCAATTCGAATGAACTTTCTTTCTTGAATATCTTTAAATGAATGAATCATGGATTCCTTAAACCAATTTGAATGAATCCATGCTTACAATTCTTCATGTCCTTAATTCAAAATCCTAATCTTCCATAAGAAACTTTAGGTTTTAAGCTTAAGGCACTTGAAATAAAATCCAAAGAAAGTAGATTGTGTCACAAGCAAGCCAATTGACCAGATGAAGAGCTTTGAATCAAACATGAATGCCTTGATTGAAGAAACCCTAACTTGAAGGCCTCAAACTCATGCTTACAATGTCTTGCACCAAAGACAATTTTTGAATCATACATAAACCTTTATTGATTGGAAATTGAATGATGGAAGATAGTTCCCCAATATGTATGCATTATGTCTCGACCAAATGATGAATAGAAGCAAAGGAATGGAAACTTTAAACTAAGAGCCACAAAGAAGTCCTTATATCCTCATTCAATCCTTTTAGGAAACCACTTGATTGTAATTATAATGACTCCTCATATGAAAACCAAACCAAGCCCAAACACATGATTATAAACCCTACTTCCTTTAATATTGATGATCATTGATTGAGAATATACTTGTAGCTTGATGAGGAAAAAATCCATAACATTCATGAATCAAAACCCTAATTCCACACTTACTTGAAGAACCAGAAGAACCAACCTTATTCAATATATATGCCTAAAACCAATGTGAAACCCTAACTTGCATGATTATTGATCCTTTTAATCCATGGTGTTTTATTGAATTAATGCATGCTATGCAAATGACCTAATGAAAGGATGCAAATGAATGCGAAGCCTAAGCCAGATAAAGGTAAAATCAGGAGAGAAAATTTTGGGGTGCAATAGTTGTCCCTATTTAATCATCTTAAACCCGAATGTGAGATTGGCACTAGTGTTTTTGTATGCCTCCACTAACAAGCTTTGGCAGGTAATGATATGGTATTCCGAAAGGGTTTCCATGAAGGAACGAAAAATTGTGTTGCATATCTGCAAAAAGAAAATGAAGGATGGAATAGATGCTTAAACAAGCATACTTTCAAAAGGTGAATCTGGATTCCGCCGGGAATAATATTTCTCGAACGAAGGTAAAAGAACAGACATTATGGAGATTCACGAGTGAAAGACACTAGAAAAGATGAACATGTGTTAAAAACAACTGTTGGGATAGTACATGATAAACATCTACAACTCGTGGATTAGGAACTCAAGACTCAGAGATCAGAGAAGAAACAAATCCCTCATGCGTAAGGAAGTATGGGGACTCACCAAAAGGTAAGAAAGATTTCAAGTGTGCACCAACCAAGGTTGTATTACAAAACGAATGCAAGTAACCACTAGGATTGAAAAGAGAGACGAATGCCAGTAATCACTTAACTTTAGAAAGGATGCCAGTAACCACTAGAATTGACTGGAGGTACCAATAACCACTAGATCTGAAGGGGTACGCCAGTAAACCACTAGACTTGAAAACAATACCAATAAATCATTGGAATTTACTCAAGAAGACTAGTAACCACTAGAACTAACCATGGAATTCCAGAACATGCGAGACTTGGAAGAAATGCAAATCAAATTGGACTTGATCAAGGAGGGCTTACTAGACCTAGCCAAGAAATGTCAGTAACCACTAGACTTGAAATCAATGCCAGTAATTATTGGACTTTAATGAGGAGGTCTAATAACCACTAGACCTAACCAAGGAATTCCAGTACTCGCTGGACTTTGAAGATATGCTAATCAAATTGGACTTGAAAGGTTACATAAAGGTGATTCTAAGGAAAACTTATGGGAACACCATAGGAGAATTTGTGGGGATTACACATCTTCTGGGGATACTTCAATTGAATTACTTCAGATGAATATCAAAATTCGCTTATGCTTTAATGCATGTTTGAATTTTCTATGGCGTAATGCTCGCTAAACAATGGAAATGCTACACAGTTGGGTAGATGCAACGTAATGATGTATGATAGAATACTCCATAGGGGAATTACAGAAGAAAACAAGGAACTGTTGAGGAGAGGGCCTTGATGTCCTGATTTTCTGCGGGGAATAACAAACTGGATTACCGATAACCACTGGCTTCAACCTCTGGTGAGGAATTGCAAACTATACTGCGAACTCTGAGGGGTGATGAAAAAATAAATTGCAAACTCTGAAAAGTGACTTCAATGAATATTGGAATTTTCTTAGGGGAATTCCAATAATCATTTGATTTTCAAGGGATATCATCAGATTCTGACCTGCCCGGAAGAGAGCTAACTTTGTCTCCAAACCATCTTCAAACTGCTTGGGGAATAGTTCATTATCTTAGTTGGGGATAAGAAATCCCTCTACACTGCTGGGGATAATAGAAATCCTGCACAAATCTCTTGACAAACAAGCTTCTGCTGGAGATAGGAAAGTAAGAAATATAAACAACACGCCACTGATGGGGATAGAAGAATTATTAAACAAGAAGCTTCAATTGAGGAAAGTTTGCTGGGGACAAATTAACCTCAAGCTTCTACTGGGGAAGTATTCTCTGCTCGGGGAGAAGTGCTCTTCTTGGGGATACGAAAATCCTCGTAAAGAATCCTCAAAAGTGTAACTACCACTAGGGATACTACAACATTTCCCACTGCTAGGGGTAAAAGAATTCTCAAAAGAACTCTTAACAGATAAGCTTTTGATGAGGACTGACAACCTTTGTAAGGAACCCTCAAAAGTGGAACTTCTACTGGAGAGAGAGCACTCTGCTTGGGGAACTAAAAACTTCTCATTCTTGTTAAGGAACACGCACCAAGACCTTTCAATACCTTGTTGGGGAACTGACCAGAAACCTCACCCTGGTAACAACCCTAATGGTTCTTTCTCTCGTACTAGTATGATGCTTATCACAAATGAATGATTATTTCTTTAATTTGCGACGTGTGCCCTAGACTACATGATTTATGAAGGAACTGCCCTAGATTAACTGACCTTTGAAGAGATTTCTCGACGTGATTGCCCCAGATTAGCTATACTTGGCATATGACTTTAAGTGCTTCCCCCCTCAGGGGGGCCATTTTTTCTTTAAAGCATCTTGCCTCTACTTAATGGAGTCTTCTTCCAATCTAAATCTAGAATGCTATGCCTATCCTTATTGGAGTCTTACGGCTTTTTATCCCTTATGATTATTTGAAAGTGGTATGGTGTGCCCCTGCTCAACAGAGTCATCAGGGAACTTACTTTTGTTGTGATCACTCCTCAAAATGATTTATCACTTACTCAACAAAGTCTTGGTGACAACTTGTCCCCCTTAGGACGAATAAAAGGTTTGCTTATGCTACATACTATCTTGAGATAATCTACCTTGACTGCTTCAGATCCTTGGAGAGATTAGTTGAATCTCGACGTAACTTCCCCATATTGGCTTCCATTGGCTTATCCCTTGCTCAACATAGAATTCAAATTCTACCCTTTTTAGGGTGATCCAACTGTGAAAGAAAATTTCTTATGCTCAATGAAGTCTCTAGGAAACATGCCCCTTGATATGACCATTCTCGGAAATGATTGGCTTTTTACTCGATGGAGTTCTCAAGTATTTTTACTTTGACATGATCATGCTCTTCAGTGATTAACATCATGAAAACTTTCCTTGTTGTCAAGCAATTGTTTACAAATATAAAAATGTTTATTCTCAGAATGATAATTCTAATTGGAATTCTGGCATACACAATATCAAAAGTCAAGACTGATGTCTCAACAACATACAATGTCACGAAAAATGTTATCACGTCTGCTGACAGAAAACATACTTACTAAAACAGAAAAGATTATGCATAAAAGTATTTTGCAGAAACTTAAAGAACACAATCAATTGTTAACCCAATCCGGTGCAAACTAACCTACTCTGGGGGCTACCAAATCTGGAATGAAATCTAGTATCAGTAGTATCAATTCAAAGATAAGCAGTCCCAGTTTACACTTCAAACTAAATCCCTATCCAGTGTAACTTCTACCTAGGCACCTCCCAGATGTAAGAACCCCTCTCACTTCTAATCACTGCAGTGATATCAAACAATCCCAATCCTAGGGAATGTCTCAAGAAACCAAAAAGAAAGAACACTCCTCCAACACAAAAATACTTAGTTTGCTTAAAAGCTTCACTAAGAACAATACTAAACTATTTGCTTAAAAGCTTCACTAAGAACAATACTAAACTATTAGATTAAGAGTTTAGAGGAGAACAATAACTTGATAAATAAGTAACAATCAGTCAACTCAAATGCATCAAAAGATACATGAGGACGTACAAAAACACACGGAGAAACTAAGGAACTCTCAAACCCTAAATCCTTTTTTACACAAGGTTTTACAATAAAAACTATGCTTCTTAAAAACTAGGTCTTTGACGACTCCTTATATAGACTTCTGCAGTTGGGCTTGGACTCTTTAATCAATATAATCTTCAGCTCTAAATCCCTATAGAATCTTCTCCACAAACATAGAAACAAAAACAAATCTTTCAAATATTTCCTAAAAAGTCTTAAAGATCCTTTTTATGAAACAAATCAAATATGCAATTGTTCCTAAAAATCCTTGATTGCCTAAACCTGTTATCAGTACTAGAAACCTTCAGAATCTCATATTTTTCAATCAAATCTTCAAGGATATTATCCAACTATACTATCATGATGTTTTGTTGTAACATGTTACAACATCTAATAGAACATATGTCAAATAAGTACCAACAAACTCTATTGTACCAGCTGGTCAAGATGTTATGACATCTTGCTTATCATTAGGCTGCAATACATGTTTCATCCAATGAAACATGTTTTGATAAAATTGTTATCAACTCCTTGTTTTACCCAAAGTGTTGCCAACCATAAAATTAAAGACGTAACAATCTCCCCCTTTGGAAACTTTTGGCTAAAACAACCAAAGGCCAATTATCCTAGAGAGAGGAATAAAACCACAAACAAGAGTTACATGAAACCATGTAAGCTTTGTAAACACAACACATATCATAAGCTTGTACAATAAGACATGTAAAGTACTTCCCCTATCATACACAATCAATTCTCCCCCTCAAGGGAAAAACCCCCAAACAAGAGCATAACACAACTAACACAGCCAAGCACGACCGATCATGCTCCCCCTGAATGATTTCATAAGCAATCACAAACAGCTACTCTTCCAAAAGTAGTAGCACACCGTCCTATCACAATGCTAAATCAACATGTCTAGGCATGTGATGTAACATCAGGACGCAACACTTAACTCCCCCTTTTTGCCAAAATATTAACAAAAAGCAATAGAGTAAATGTAAAGAATGGAAGCACATATTTCAAGAGAACATATTGAATACATGCAATATCACAAATGGAAACAACCATGACAATCATGCACACTTAACGGTGCTACACAACTACAGATGGAAGCAAACATGAGAACAACCAATCATGAGCACCAAATGGAAAAAAAAACACATGGGAACACAACCTCTTGGCCAACTTCAGGTAGTCTTTCACATCTTGCCTCTATCAAAGAGCCTCCTACCCCTGTCAAATATCCTTATGCATTCCTCGATGTTATCGCCAGCCCCACTGTCTTACAGAACACCTTCCTTCCAACCTTTCTCAGTAGCAATTTGTCCAGGCATTCCATGCCTTATAGTATAGAGGAAAGATGGAGTATTAGTTCCATTCCTCCATATCTGTAATTGCTATAACTTTTTGATAGTAAAAGTTCCAATCCTACTATCTTGGTTAACAACAAGTTGTTCCTTGTTGACGATATGGTCCAGAGTATCATCCTTCCCTTCAACAAGCTTCTTGATCAGTTGATTGCAACTACCAAGGTCCTTGTTCCAGCCATGTTAACGAAGATATCTGAAATAATTCATATATTCATTATAAAATGTCATGACATCTTTCTTGACATCATATCTCTTCGACACAAGTTCAGAGAAACTTCCTCTTGTTTCCTTCAAGGTAACACATCCATCTGTATTTGATATCTTCTGTTAAAATTCAGTGATGTTACCTTTATTAGGGTGACTTCCAGTCATTTCCATGGATTGTTCTCTTTGATCTTCAGTAAACATACTTGTGGTGGATTGAGAATTCACTAACTCTTTGTTTGTGAATTCACAAGTCCCCTCTCTTAGTGCTTTATAAGTTTGCACGTAGGATTTTTCAACATCATCTCTGATATCCATCTTCTCTTCGGTAATTTATAATCAATTTTCACATTTATAGATTCCAATGTCATTCCAGTTCTGCTTGAAGAGTAACCCAGAAATATTCCTACATCCCATGTGGAATCCTTCTTGTTCACTTGATCTTTGTCAGTAAGGATCTGACATTTACTTCCAAAGATATGAAAGTATTTAACTTTAAGTTTCCTTCCTTTCCAAACCTCATAGAGAGCAGTAGCTGTACCTTCTCTCAAGGTGACCCTATTATGAATATAGCAAGAAGTATTCATAGCTTCAACCCAAAACTCAAATGGCAACTGCTTAGCACTACGCATGACTCTAGCTGATTCTTGTATTGCTCTAGTGTTTTGCTCAATAGTTCCATCTCTCTGAGTTTTCTAGGAATAAGAGAACTCATGAATTATCTCTTCAGAATCATAAACTTTTTGAAATTTTTCATTCAAAAACACCATATCAATGTCACTTCTGACTTTGACAATCACACTCATCTTCTTCTCTTGAATTCTTTGACATGGACCTTTAAAAAGTTCAAAAGTGTCTGATTTTTATCTAAGAAAATTCATCCAAGTATATCCAAAATATTCATCTACAACCATAAAGACATACATTTTTCTTCCTAGGTTGTCTATTTGTAATGGCCCCATTACATCCATATGAAGAAGTTCCAATACTTTAGAAGTAGTCTGATATTGCAACATTGGGTGTGACATCATGATTTTCCTTTTACCTACACACTCATCACAGACTTTTCCTTCTTCGATCTTGAGCTATGGCATATCTCTAATGGCTCCTTTAGATATGACTTCCTTCATTCTTTTGAAATGAAGATGTCCAAGGTTTTACTTCATCTAAAGGAAGAGTAATCAATTATTTAAGATTCCCACCAATTACAGTTATCTTTGGACCTTATGGCTTTCATTATAACAACTTCTTTCTCATTTTTTACTAGACATTCTGATTTTGAGAAGTTGACTAATAGACCTTTGTCACATAATTGACTAATGCTAATAAGATTATCAGACAATCCTTTAAAAAATAATACATCTTCTAAATTGGTATAGCCAAAACATTAGCTTTCCAAATCCTTTGATCTCGCCTCTAAACCCATCACCAAATCTTACAGAACCTGTGGGGTGAGACTTGACATCCACCAACATCTTATGGACCCCTGTCATATGTCTAAAGAATCCACTATCAAAGTACCAGTCTTCACTAGTTGAGTCTCTCAAGAAAGTATGAGCTATACGGTTAATATCCATATTTTCAACATTTCTCTTTTTCCCACTTTATTATCCTTGAATAGAACTGAAGATTTTTTAACTACATAAAATTTGTAATAGAAAGGCTTTATATGACTAGACTCGCCACAATGTTGACATCTCCAAGTACATTAAGGTTGATTTGAAGATTCATCATATTTGCCAGGATGTTGTAACATGTGTTTTTACATGTTGATCTTTTTCTTCTTGTTAGAAGAAAATAACTTCTCTTATGACATTCTCCTCAATTTATTATCAGATTTGTTTTGCGTTTTTTGTTTGCAAATATCACGGTAAGCAAGAGTTGCCACCGAATTTTCTTTTATCCAACAAAGAAAAGGGTGATAAGAACAGAAAAAGACCTTTTTCGAGATTTTCTGAGTAAGGGGGGTAGATTATGGAAAGGGAAGGTGTTAGCACCCTTTCCATCCATGGTTTTCTATGGGCTCTTAGGTACTTGTTCATTTTTGAAAACTGTTTGTGTGTTTGTGGTTTTGAAAGTTTTTGTTTGCTTTATGGTAACTCTTGTATTAGTCCTCAAGAGTGTCATAAAGCGTTTTTTAAAAGATTTTTTTGAAAGTGTGTAAGTGTGAAAATTTAATGTTTGAGCAAGTACTTAAGAACAGTCTACCTACTCGAAAAAGGATGTTCTTTTACTCCTTTCCTTTAGATAGTGCTATCATACTATTAGTGAGTAGGTAGTCCTATCGTCGAATATTGAGGGACAATCGAAAGGATGTTTTACAATCACGAAGGCAACTTGTGGAGACGCTTTAGCAATTTTCTTTTAAGGACTAAATCATTTACCGAAAGGCAATTGTAGGGTCATCAAGGGACTATGATCTTATTTTATTTATGGGTCTTTACTAAAGCGTTCCTGCCACATGACTGTTTTATTTAAAGGCAACCAAAGTGGGAGATACCTTAGAGGTGTGCATGTGCAAGTGTGTTGAGATTCAGTTATTTATCTTGCATTATTAAGTTCACTAACATTTTAATTTTCAGTCTTATCATGCACGCCTAGTTACTAACAGTTAATATTTACAGAAATTTAAAGTGCAAAAATTTAAATCCTAGGCTATTACAACGCTTTGGGACAATTACATAAAAAAGTGCAAGAAAATAAAATGCAGAATTTTAAATCTAGACTATTACATCCCATAATCAGTTACATTATTTATATAAAATGCGAGAATAAAAATAACGCGAGCGAAATAAATATTACGTCTAAATATCCTAAGAAAAATTCTAAGTAAACAAGAAAAATCTTTTTGGTTTTATTTTTATTTATTTCAAGAAAATAAATATTGAATGAAATTAATCTAATTATAATATTTTTCCATTTTTTATTAAGAAAACATTTGAAACATAAATTAAATCTTAAATTCTAGTTCATTTTAAAATAAGAAAGTAGTTAAAATTTAGTTAATTAATTAATTAAAGAATTTCATTATTTTAATTTTAAAAAAAGTCTAAGCCTAATTTTTTTGTGAGTTTTTTTATTATTTGCTTAATTAAGTAAAGAAGATAAAAGAAATTAAAACATACAAAAAAACTAGATGGGCCTGAGATAGTAAAAAAAAAGTGGGGGTGTGGTTGTTGAATTTCCTGTCCCATGAAGGGAGAGGCCTAGATTTGCTTCTGGATCCAATGTGGATTGGTCTTGATGGAAAATGGTGAGCCGGCAGATGGAGTGCACTAGATTTGATCAGATGGACATCTGATGGCACATGACTGTGTTAGAACAATGTTTGAATCTAGTACCCTATATTTAAGTTTTGATGATAACAAAGTGAAAAGATATAGTATTTATATGTTTCATGTTTGAATTATATGCTGCCTAAAATTACTATGCTCTGACTTGCAGATATGCTGATTAAAATAAGCAAGATCAATTATTCAGCATCAGAATATGAGTTTGTATACCAGCATCAGAAGTTGCTGAATCAGAACGTCAAGATCAGATGATCAACGCTTGTACATGCTGAAGCTTGATGAACAGAACTGCGCGTAAAACACTCTGATACAGAAACAATAGTTCATCAGCAGCGAAGCAGAATCAGAATGAGCCAAGCCAGAACGTGCATTGAAGAAGCAACGGTACTGTGCATTGAAAGCTAATCAATACCAACGGCATCATTCTAGACAAGATCTGCTCAAAAAGGAAAGCTTGTTATTAGCATTGAATCAAGAATATTTGCTTCAACGTTCATCTTCTCAAGTGCTATATAAACCAAGCTTCGAAGATTATCATGGCTAATGCTTCCAAACTCTCTACACGCACAAAGCTGAACAATAATCTTCACTCTACAAGTTTTGCTAAACCAACAAACTCTGATACTTCATTAGCGTTTAGCAACCTAGTATTCTAAGCTTCATTTGTGTAAACATCACAGTTGTGATATAGTTTTGTAGAAAACATTCACACACATTATTTTATACCTTTGTAAGAAAGTGTTGCCTTGACAAACCGGATTGTGGTTTGAATCAAGAAGGCTTTAGCAGTTGTTAAAGCAGATTTGTATTCAGTTGAATATAGTGAATTAAGACCTCGTTGGAGAGAGGCGAAATCACCTTGACGGGTGGACTGGAGTAGTTTGAGATCAAACGAACCAGGATAAAAATATCTTGTCAATTGCTTTAAGTTTCCAGTTTTTACAATTCAACCCCCCCTTCTTGTGTTTTTCACCCCTTCAATTGGCATCAGAGCGCCTGGTTCTGAGCTAAAACACTTAACCGTGTCAGTACAAGATCCAGCGTCAGAAAAACACAATGGCAGGAAACAACTCTCATTTCAGCAATGACACCAATGAGGACAGAGACAGATTCAGCGGCAAACCTCCAGTCTTTGATGGAGAAAACTTTGATTACTGGAAAGACAGAATTGAAAGCTTCTTTCTAGCACATGATGCTGATCTGTGGGATATGGTGACAGATGGATACACGCACCCTGTGAATGCAACTGGTCAGAAGATTGAAAGAAAATCAATGACTGATCAACAAAAGCGTGATTTCAAGAATCACCATAAGGCCAGAACCATCCTCCTCAGTGCCATCTCATATACTGAGTATGAGAAGATCTCCAACAGAGACACAGCTAAGAACATCTTTGATTCTCTCAGAATGACGCATGAGGGCAACGTTCAAGTCAAAGAAACAAAAGCTCTGGCGCTCATTCAGAAGTATGAGGCGTTCAAAATGGAAGAATCTGAATCCATTGAAACTATGTTCTCTAGATTCCAGATTCTGGTAGCTGGTCTCAAAGTTCTGGACAAAGGATACTCTACTGCTGACCATGTCAAGAAGATAATCAGAAGTTTACCCAAGCAGTGGAGGCCTATGGTTACTGCTCTGAAGCTAGCGAAGGATCTCAACAAAATCACTCTGGAGGAACTTATAAGCTCCCTCAGAAGTCATGAGATAGAGCTAGAAGCTGACGAGCCTCAGAAGCAAGGTAAGCCTATAGCTTTAAAATCTAACAGAAAATCTGAATCTAAAGTTTTGCAGGCAGTTGAAGAAACATCTGATGGATCCTCATCATAAGAAGATGAACTTTCCCTTCTCTCCAGAAGAGTAAATCAACTGTGGAAGCAAAGACAAAGGAAGTTCAGGAATCCCAGAAGATCTGATCAGAACGAGTCTTCTTCCAGATACAGAAGGACAGATTCTTCCTCTGGATACAGAAGATCTGAAGGCTCCTCCGGTAGCAAGAAGCCAAACACAAAAGACATCATCTGCTACGAGTGCAATGAGCAAGGTCACTACAAGAGTGACTGCCCAAAGCTTCAGAGGGAAAAGCCCAAAAAGAAGTTTGGAAGAGAAAAGAAGAAAAGTCTCATGGCCACATGGGATGACTCTGACTCGTCTGAAGCTGACTCAGAATCAGATGATGAAAGGGCAAACATAGCGCTCATGGCTAACATTTCAGATGACAGTGAAGCTTCTGAATCAGACTCAGAATCAGACACAGAAGAGGTATTCCCTAACTTCGCTGTTAATTTTACAAAGGCTGAACTTGCTGAAAGCCTAAATGAAATTCTGGAACGTTATCAGCAGATTAGAGCTAAATTCAGAGACCTGAAAAGGACTCTTGAATCTGACTCTAATAAGTCTGAGAGTCTCAAATTGGAAAACTCTGAGCTGAGAGATAAAATTTTAAAATTAGAAAACTCTTTACAAAACTCTCAGAAGGAACCAATTGCTGAAACTCCCAGCAACGCTGATGAGATCATCAAGGAGTATGATCATAGTTTCCAGAAGTTCCTTGCTAAAAGCATAGATAGAAGCAGAATGGCTTCAATGATCTATGGAGTTAGCAGAAACGGCAGGAAAGGAATAGGATACCTGGGTAAGGTTCCTACACCTAAGAATGTCATGGATTTAACCATTAAACACACTCCTTTAAATTCACACTTTGTGTATGGTCACACACATGACATCAAGTATACTAGTAGTAAGCTTTCTGTGAAACCAAAATTCAACCAGAGTTTTGGTAAAACTAACAAGTCAGGACCCAAGAAAATCTGGGTACCTAAGGATAAAATAATACATGTTGCAGATATCTTTAGCAGCAAGTCAGAAACACCAGTCATGGTACCTGGACTCTGGCTGCTCACGACACATGACGGGAAGAAGGCATATGTTCCAAAGCCTGGAACTTAAGCCTGGAGGCCACGTTGGCTTTGGAGGCAATCAGAGGGGAAAGATAATTGGCTCTGGAACTGTAGGTAACGGAAATCTTCCCTCTATTAATAATGTTCTGCTAGTAGATGGATTGATGCATAACCTGTTATCCATAAGTCAATTAAGTGATAACGGTTATGATATAATCTTTAATCAAAAATCATGTAAAGCTGTTAGTCAGAAAGATGGGACTATCCTGTTTAATGGTAAGAGGAAAAACAACATTTACAAAATCAAACTTTCTGAACTAAAGAGTCAGAACGTAAAATGTCTTCTGTCTGTTAACAACGAGCAGTGGATCTGGCATAGAAGATTGGGGCATGTTAGTATGAGAAGAATATCTCAGATTAACAAACTCAATCTGGTCAGAGGACTTCCAAATTTGAAGTTCAATTCAGATGCTCTGTGTGAAGCATGTCAGAAAGGCAAATTTGCAAAACCTTCTTTTAAATCCAAAAATGTTGTTTCTACCTCTAAGCCATTAGAACTTCTGCACATTGACTTATTTGGACCAGTTAAAACTGCTTCAGTCAGTGGCAAGAAGTATGGGTTAGTAATCGTAGATGACTATAGCAGATGGACATGGGTAAAGTTCTTAAGACACAAGGACGAGTCACACTCTGTGTTTGTTACCTTCTGTAACCAAGTTCAGAATGAAAAAGATCTTAGAATCGTTAAAGTCAGAAGTGATCATGGTGGAGAATTTGAAAATAAAGACTTTGAGTCATTCTTTAATGACAAAGGCATTCTGCATGATTTCTCTTGTCCTAGAACTCCCCAACAAAATGGAGTTGTAGAACGAAAGAACAGAACATTGCAAGAAATGGCCAGAACCATGATCAATGAGACAAACGTTGCTAAGACTTTCTGGGCAGAGGCAATAAACACAGCGTGCTACATTCAGAATAGAATCTCAATAAGACCTATTCTGGAAAAGACTCCATATGAATTGTGGAAGAACAGAAAGCCCAACATTTCGTATTTTCATCCATTTGGATGTACTTGCTATATGTTAAATACTAAGAATTATTTGAACAAGTTTGATTCTAAGGCACAGAAGTGTATTATGTTAGGATACTCTGAACGCTCAAGAGGGTACAGAGTATACAATACAGAAACACAGATTGTGGAAGAATCAATCAGTGTTCGTTTTGATGATAAGCTTGACTCTGAAAAGTCAAAGCAGAATGAAAATCTTGCAGGTATAGAAATTGAATTTGCAGGTTCTGAAGACAAGTCATCAGAAGCTCTCAACACAGACATTCCTTCAACGTCTGAAAGAAGCAATGCTAGAAATCCTACAACTGCTGCTGATCAACCTCAGAAGAGATTACCCAGAAGCAGTTTGGATCACCCAGAAGAGACTATCTTAGGAAGAAAGGAAGATCCAATCAGAACAAGAGCAAGCTTCAGAAACTCTGAAGAAACTCTTATGGGACTTGTGTCTCTGATTGAACCTTCTTCTATTGATGAAGCACTTCTGGACAATGACTGGATTCTGGCAATGCAAGAAGAGCTGAATCAATTCACCAGAAACGACGTATGGGATCTCGTTCCCAGACCAAAAGGATTCAACGTCATTGGAACAAGATGGGTGTTCAGAAACAAGCTTAATGAACAAGGTGAAGTCGTCAGAAACAAGGCACGACTGGTTGCACAAGGTTATAGTCAGCAAGAGGGGATAGACTATACAGAAACCTTTGCCCCAGTCGCCAGGTTAGAATCTATCAGACTTTTAATCTCATTTGCTGTTAATAGAGGCATCACTCTGTATCAGATGGATGTCAAAAGTGCATTCTTAAATGGTTATATAGAAGAAGAAGTTTATGTTCACCAACCCCCAGGTTTTGAAAATACAAAACATCCAGAACATGTTTTCAAACTGAAAAAGTCACTGTATGGTCTGAAACAAGCTCCCAGAGCTTGGTATGAAAGGCTAAGTAACTTTCTGCTTGAAAATGAATTCACCAGAGGGAAAGTGGACACTACTCTATTCTGTAAAACAGTTAAGAGTGACATTTTAGTCTGTCAAATTTATGTTGATGATATTATTTTTGGTTCTACTAATCCTTCTCTTGGAAGAAAATTTGCTAAGTGTATGCAGGCAGAATTTGAGATGAGCCTCATGGGGGAACTGAAATTCTTTCTAGGAATTCAGATTAATCAAACTCCAGAGGGAACTTACATTCATCAGAGCAAATACATCAGAGATCTTCTGAAGAAATTTGACCTCTCAGAATGTAAGCCATCAAAGATTCCAATGCATCCCACGTGCATTCTGGAAAGAGAAGAGGTAAGCAAAAGTGTAGAACAGAAGGTCTACAGAGGTATGATTGGTTCTCTCCTTTATCTGACTGCTTCAAGACCTGATATTTTATTCAGCGTATGCATTTGTGCTAGATTCCAATCAGATCCTAGAGAATCTCACTTAACAGCTGTTAAGCGAATTTTCAAGTATCTGAAAGGTACTACTAATCTGGGTTTGTTTTATAGAAAATCTAGTGATTACAGCTTAGTAGGCTACTGTGATGCTGATTTTGCTGGAGACAGAGTGGAACGTAAAAGTACTTCTGGAAGCTGCCAGTTTCTGGGAGAAAATCTGATCTCGTGGTCCAGCAAAAGGCAATCAACAATTGCTCTGTCAACAGCAGAAGCTGAGTACATAGCAGCAGCTGGATGTAGCACACAAATGCTCTGGATGAAAAGTCAGCTTGAAGACTTCCAGATTTTTGAGAGTAACATTCCTATTCTTTGTGATAATACCTCTGCTATTTGCTTAAGTAAGAATCCTATTTTACATTCTAGAGCTAAGCATATAGAAATAAAACATCATTTCATTAGGGACTATATTCAGAAAGGCATTTTAAACTTGAAATTTATAGATACAGACCATCAATGGGCTGATATCTTTACAAAACCCCTTTCAGAAGATAGGTTTAATTTCATTCTGAAACATCTCAGCATGAAAGTATGCCCAGAATGAAAATGTTTTAATTCCATGTATTTATCTTCAGAATGTAATTATATTACTGTGAACTTCTGATCAATCTTCTTTCAGAAAGATAGAACATGCAGATTGTATCAGATGCAAGTCTAAAGATCTGAGAGTCTAATCTCAAAGATAGACGTGCTGATCACTACATCAAACAAGTGTCATCCAATCATCAGCAAATCTCTGAAGCTGAACGCGTGCACGCTTCTGAGAAAGGAAAGCGCTGATTGGGTGCATTGAGACACATGTCTGGTAACCGTTTTTAAGTATCTTTCTCAAATCCCCCAAAATCAGCAAGCATTTAATGCAGAGTAATCACGCTTGTTAATGGCAATCATTATTTTTTTTCTCTCTCTTAAAAACGTTTAATTTTTCAAAATAATTTTTGAAAACTCTATTTAAGCACATTATTCTTCATTCTTATTCTTTACGCTTTCTCATAATCTCTCAAGCATTTTCTGCATATTTCTGAGTTTATCTCCTTCAAACCTTTTTTTCTCAAATCATTCTCAAAGCTTTTTAGTGAGAACAATGGCATCCTCCAGCATTTCTGCAGGGAATCAGAAGAAAGAAACTTCTGAGCAATATCAGGTGCCTACCAGAACTCTTCTCACACCGGTAAAGAATCTTGAGGTTCTCTCTGAGTTAATCATCGATTTCGAAAGTTTGAAGGATAATGGATTTGACCTAACTGAGGAAATTAGGGCTCAAAAGTGGGAGAGGTATTTTGATAGATTGGTTGGACCAACCTTCCCAGAGCTTGTCAAGGAATTTTGGATTCACGCCAAGATTCATAAACATCTAGTCATCTCTTCTGTCATGGGAAAGAAGATAGTAATTTCTGAAGACCTCATTGCTAGGTTAATCGGTCAAAGTGGTGGTGGAGTCCGTTGTGTGGACATGGCTGATAGATGCCCTGATATAGGTGTGGTAGCCAACTGCATTTTCACTCTTGGTTTTCCCAGCAGCAAAATTAAGGATCTGAAGGATCACTGCAGAGTATGGGCCAAGATTGTTCTGGGCTATTTCAATCACAGGAAGCCAACAAGCTCTCCTGATTATATAAACGTGGATCAGCAATTTCTGATCTACTTTATTGATCAGAGGGTGAAGATCAATCTGGCACACTTCCTGTTCAATCATCTCAAGACTAGTGTGAAAGAGACTAGAGAAGAAGAAAGGACCAAAAGGGACTGGATACCGTTTGGGAGGCTCATATCAGATATTCTGACAGAGAATAAGCTGATAGATTATCTGAGTGAAGCTCAAGTGCTGGGCACTATGGAACCAACTGTTGGAAAACCGCTGAACGCTAAGAACTTGAAAAAGATGAAGCTGATAGAAAATATCAGGAAGGAACCCAGAGCTTCTTCAACTGTTGACATCTCCAGAAGAAGAGTGCCTCTGAGTAATTTCCCAAGATTTTCTGAAATGGAATCCCAACCTGATATGTTTCTCAAGTATCCAGATTCATACAAGGAAGAAGATGCAGGTTCAAAGCTGAAGATCAAAGATCTGAGTCAAGTTCAACCTGAAGTGACTCAGAAGAAGACAAAGAAGAGGAAAGCAGAAGGATCATCTCATCAGACTCCAAAGAAACGAGGTAATTCATCTGCTGCCCCTATTTCAATTTCATCTACTATTCCAACATCTGTTGCTCCTCCTCAAACCTCTCACAGAATATCCATTCCAATCCCTACTATTGATGAAACCATACCAGAAGACCCTTCTGAGGCCTTACAACTCAGAAGAACCAGAATTAAAATTACCAAACAACCAACTGTTTCAACAACACCAGCACTTGATAGAGTGCTAGCTGATATTGAGCGTGAACATGCTTCTGTTCAACCTCACTCTGAACCACCAAATATTCCTCCTCCACAACCAGAACCACAACCTGAACCAGAAATACAACCAGAACAAGAACCAGAACCACAACAACAACAACCACTCACAGAAGAACCTCTGATCCCTGAGCAATCAGAGATTCCACCTCATCAACCAGAAAATAATCCACCCTCACCACAAACAGAGTTTCACCGCTATGAAACCCCATCTCCTCATCATTCTGATCCCCACTCACCTCAACCTTCACCGCTGGCAATCCAGTTGCCATGTGGAACGACCATTGTCAGGCCCCAGTTGCCATCTTCAGAGGAATCAACACCTCCAAAAACTCCAACCACTCCAATAGAAATATCCTCTGACTCTGATAACCATCCTCCAAAACAAACAGCACCTCAGCACACCTCTGAAAACCAATCAGCTGAAAACCCCAGCAAAACTTTCATTGACTTAACAAGTCTTGAACGTCTTGCTGATTTAAGACACAAAATTGCCATACCCAAACCAAAGCAACCAGATGTTGGCTCTGGTATTTTGAATTTTGAAACAGGTATGCTGCAATGGATTGCTTCTTTGAAGCAAGTCTGTCCGGGGATGATCGACCCAGCTGCTTCTGATCAGCTCTGGTCACAGTTCAGAGTATGGGTACGTGCTGAAGCACTCAAGCTGCAGGACGTCAACTACGAGCAGGCTCAACAGAACTTTAGCATGCTGCTGAAGGAAGTTGAGACTCAGCTGCCTCAAGAAGTTGTGCTCCCTCTGGACAGTGAATCCTGGTCTGAGAAAGAGCAAGCTGCACAGGTGCAACCATCAGAAGAAGACAAGTCCCTTCAGGAAGAAAATCCAGCAGAAGATGTAGCTGAAAGTTCTGAGAAGCTTCCTCCTGCTGAAAGTTCTCAAGCTGCCTTAGACAGGCAGGCTCTGGAAGAATTAAGGCTGAATGACTTGCGTCTCCAGCAGAGGATGGAAGAGAATGATCAGAAGATGGAAGCAAGAATGAATGTTCAGGACAGCAAGATTGACACTGTTGTCACCATGGTTCAGAAGCAGAATGAAACTTCTGAAAAGATTCAAGCAATGCTGGAAAGCCTGTTCTCACGCATGCCCCCACAACCTTAAATTTTTTTCATGCATGACATTCACTATGTTTTCTTCATTTTCTGATGTACTGTTTGACTATGTTTGTGTAATGTTCTCTTGCTCTGAACTATTTTAATATAATTTGTTTTTCTGATCTATATTGTTTTAGCACATCACCAACACTTTTTGATTGCTGACAAAAAGGGGGAGAACAAGAATGATATTTAAAATCAATAACGGCTAACTAGACAGAAACTCTCAAACATTCTAACTCTATTACTTGAAATGTTTTTCTGTTTTGTTTTTAAGTCTACAGGCACAAGGAAGCCCTTGAACACTATGTAGACTAGAAGCTAGAAGCTCTGATCAAAATGTAGAAGCTCATGTTGCTCTGATCAAATATGAAGTTCTGATCGACCTAACACTCTGATCCAAAAGCAAAGCTCTGACAGGGTCAAAGACCTATAATCTGATGCTCAAAGATAGAAAAAGATCTGATCCTGAAGAACACGTATATCAAAGGGAAGTAACAAACTCAGGGGGAGTATCTATTAACTCTGACTTCTCCGTACTTCTTATTCTGATACATAGCTCTGATACCTTTTCACGTTATTTTTTCATTTAAAATATCTAGTTTTTGTCATCATCAAAAAGGGGGAGATTGTTAGAACAATGTTTGAATCTAGTACCCTATATTTAAGTTTTGATGATAACAAAGTGAAAAGATATAGTATTTATATGTTTCATGTTTGAATTATATGCTGCCTAAAATTACTATGCTCTGACTTGCAGATATGCTGATTAAAATAAGCAAGATCAATTATTCAGCATCAGAATATGAGTTTGTACACCAGCATCAGAAGTTGCTGAATCAGAACGTCAAGATCAGATGATCAACGCTTGTACATGCTGAAGCTTGATGAACAGAACTGCGCGTAAAACACTCTGATACAGAAACAATAGTTCATCAGCAGCGAAGCAGAATCAGAATGAGCCAAGCCAGAACGTGCATTGAAGAAGCAACGGTACTGTGCATTGAAAGCTAATCAATACCAACGGCATCATTCTAGACAAGATCTGCTCAAAAAGGAAAGCTTGTTATTAGCATTGAATCAAGAATATTTGCTTCAACGTTCATCTTCTCAAGTGCTATATAAACCAAGCTTCGAAGATTATCATGGCTAATGCTTCCAAACTCTCTACACGCACAAAGCTGAACAATAATCTTCACTCTACAAGTTTTGCTAAACCAACAAACTCTGATACTTCATTAGCGTTTAGCAACCTAGTATTCTAAGCTTCATTTGTGTAAACATCACAGTTGTGATATAGTTTTGTAGAAAACATTCACACACATTATTTTATACCTTTGT
Source organism: Vicia faba (assembly GCA_948472305.1). Taxonomy (NCBI): domain Eukaryota; kingdom Viridiplantae; phylum Streptophyta; class Magnoliopsida; order Fabales; family Fabaceae; genus Vicia; species Vicia faba. The sequence continues at coordinate 1,434,934,015 of OX451737.1, read as the reverse complement.
AAGAAAGTGTTGCCTTGACAAACCGGATTGTGGTTTGAATCAAGAAGGCTTTAGCAGTTGTTAAAGCAGATTTGTATTCAGTTGAATATAGTGAATTAAGACCTCGTTGGAGAGAGGCGAAATCACCTTGACGGGTGGACTGGAGTAGTTTGAGATCAAACGAACCAGGATAAAAATATCTTGTCAATTGCTTTAAGTTTCCAGTTTTTACAATTCAACCCCCCCTTCTTGTGTTTTTCACCCCTTCAGACTGATGGTGTATAATACACATCTAGCTAGGAGGAGCACCGGATCTGCATGAAACAAGTTAGGAAATACAAAAATGGAGCTTACTGAGGCGTTTTGTGATGTTTCAAGAATTGATAATGATTGCAAAAGCTTCAGGGAGCCTCCAGGAATGTATTTGGATCTTTTGTTTGGACTGACAAAGGCTGGAACCTAAAATGGGAATTTTTACAACTTTTATAATTTTTGCAAAATTTTTATAGCTTTTCCAGGATGTATCTCATGTGTTGAAGCTTTCTAATGTGTCCTTTATATAGAGAGGGTGGAAGAGACAAGAGAAGAAAGGTAATAACAACCATAAACATGAGCTTTTAAAGCCATGAATGATGTTTTGTAACTTTGCCAAAGACATGGAATCTTGTCCTTTTTGAATTTGAATGAATATGGGCACCTTTGCATGAAATTTTATGGGCCTAGGCTGTCTAAAACATCAACCCAAAGCTCAAAGCCCATTTCCCATTATTTTATACATTTTATTTTATATTTATTTGAAATAAATTAAAATAAATATGAATTAAATAGTTAGTAAATGTAAGGCATGGAAATAATAATTTTAGAGGTCCTCTATAAACTTAGGAAGATGCTTGAAGTCCAATAAATTGAGCCCTTGCCTTAAAACTTCAAATTTGCTCAATGCATAATTCTTGAAATTTCCCAAATTTTCCCAATTTGGGTAAGCCATAACTTTCTCAATATTTATCTAATGATGATGATCTTAGAATTTTTAGAATGCCTAAGATGTCTAATTCAATCCCTCTTTTTATCAATTTTGCATTTGAAGATTTTATCTTGATTTAAAAGGTCTTGGAAAAAAGTGGCTTTTGTTGACTTTCTGAAAATGACCTGTAATGTATGAGCTTTTATCTTTCAAATGGTGCATTTATTGGACTTAAGGTTTGTAGAGAAGTAATATGGAATTAGATTATTTTCAATATGAGCTTTTGTTGGGGAAATATGGATGAAGTATGTGAAAGTTATGTCTGGTCAAAATTAAGTTGACTTTTCCTATAGAAACCCTACTTTACCATTTTTGACATCTGATGGGTTAGGAGAATTTCTTGAGGAATCATGATCAACCCTTGATCAAATGATGGATATCACTTCAAAATATTGATGTTAACCAAAATTCTTGAAGTTTGACTGTACATAGGCCACAGTTGACTTTCGACTTGGCACAATTTATTTTCCAATACTTGAGTAATTGACTGAGCAAACTTATTGAGCAAGGCATGAAACTTGGCATGGATGACCTTGAGGCATATTAGGACAATGGAGAACATTTGGGATCCTTGGAGCTCAACCATCTTGATGAAAATTGAAACCCTAGTTGGGGGTTCATTGCCTTAGGAGGACAGTTGTCTAGTGAATTTTTGGTCAACCTTTGAGAAATTGAGAACCTCTAAGAGTATGTCTTGTGTGAAAATGGGAGGGAAAATTTTGGGGTACAACAGCTGCCCCTGTTCAATCTTCTTAAACCTGAAGATGTATATTGGCTTGTCTGCCTTTCGTGATCTAGAGGTGAAAGATGATTGAACACTAGAGTGCCCAGAAATTTGCACTTGCCCAAAGTGAGACTGTTGGTGAATAATATCGGGAATGGGCTTACAGATGCCATTTGGAAAAGATGACAGAAGACTGTCAGAGATGGGCTTAAACATGCCATCCGAGGAATATGACGGATAGTCGTCGTGGACTGGCTTAAAGATGCCATCCAAGGAATATGACGCAAAGTCGTCGGAGATGGGCTTAAAGATGCCATCCAAAATAGATGTTGACTTCATAAGGAGTCTCTTTGTGGGGATTCTTGTTCATGATGTCCGAGGAGGAGTCCACTGGGAATGTTTTATAGGGGAATAAAGTCTATGATCTTCGGTTGTCCATTACTCTACTGGGGAGTCATCTCTTGACCGAAGAGACGAAAGTGAACTGCTATCTGGTCAGGATCCAAGCTTCTCAATGACTTGCTGAGGATGATAAGGATGACTTCTATCTGGTCATATTCCAGGCTTCACAGCGAATTATTGGGGAAATGATATTAAACTGTCATTTGGTCATACTCCAGGGTTGGTATTTTCTCAAACATAAGAGGTCCTGATTTATCTTTGACTGGATAAGAATCAGAAAAATATTAGGATCGATTTAACTGAACCATACAAAAGTCTTGGAATATCTTCAACTGGAATAGGAATCAGAGAGATCTTAGTGTCGATCTGACTGAACCAAAGAAGGTCTTGAATTAACTTTGACTAGATAAGAATCAGAAAAATATTAGGATAGATTTAACTGAACTAGACAAAAGTCTTGGAATATCTTCAACTGGAATAGGAATCAGAGAGATCTTAGTGTCGATCTGACTGAACCAGAGAAGATCTTGAATTAACTTTGACTAGATATGAATCAGAAAAATCTTAGGATCGATTTAACTGAACCAGACAAAAGTATTGGAATATCTTCAACTGGAATAGGAATCAGAGAGATCTTAGTGTCGATCTAACTGAACCAGAGAAGGTCTTGAATTAACTTTGACTGGATAAGAATCAGAAAAATATTAGGATCTATTTAACTGAACTAGACAAAAGTCTTGAAATATCTTCAACTGGAATAGGAATCGGAGAGCTCTTAGTGTCAATCTGACTGGACTAGAGAAGGTCTTTAATTAAGTTTGACTGGATAAGAATCAGAAAAATCTTAGGATCGATTTAACTGAGACAGAAAAAGTCTTAGGATATCTTAAACTGGAATAGGAATCTGAGAGATCATAGTGTCGATCTGACTGAATCAGAGAAGGTCTATAATTAACTTTGATTGGATAAAAATCAGAAAAATCTTAGGATCGATTTAACTGAACCAGACAAAAGTCTTGGAATATCTTCAACTGGAATAGGAATCAGAGAGCTCTAATTGTCGATCTGACTGGACTAGAGAAGGTCTTGGATTATCTTCAACTGGAATAACAATCAGATAGATCTTAGTGTCGATCTGACTGAACCAGAGAAGGTCTTTAATTAACTTTGACTGGAATGGAAATCAGAAGAATCTTAAGATCGATTCAACTGAACCAGACAAAAGTCTTGGAATATCTTCAACTGGAATAGGAATCAGAGAGATCTTAGTGTTGATCTGACTGAACCAGAGAAGGTCTTGAATTAACTTTTACTGGAATGGAAATCAGAAGAATCTTAGGATCGATTCAACTGCACCAGTCAAGAGTCTTGGAATATCTTCAACTGGAATAGGAATCAGAGAGATCTTAGTGTCGATCTGACTGAACCAGAGAAGGTCTTGTGAGGACATCTTTCTGATGAAAATCCTAAAATAACCCTTCGTTAGATGTAACTTTTGAGAAGACTACCAGGTCACATAAGTAGTCAACGGTGTTTGTTGATTTGATCTTTTCCCTGAAAAAGGCAAAGAGTTAGTCATATGCAATGTCATGATGGATGAAATGCACTGCGGTGATGTTCTTAAAATAAAAAAGGTTATGCTTTATGCGATGTGTATGCATATGCCACGTTGTATGAACATGGGATGCTATTGCGATATTTCCCAATCTGGGAAAATAAATCCCTAACTGCTGCTGGAGAGTATAAGGAGGCTGAATCCTTCATTTCCGCTGGGGATGATGAATGGATATGATTTTCTGGGGATTTCCTCTTTCTGTTTGAGGAAGTTCTGTCGGGGATTGTCTCTGCTTGAGAATAACTCTGTGGAGGGAGATGCTTTATTGGAATATTTTACTGATGTAGAAAAATAAACTCTGTTGGGGAATGAACTTCTGCAGTCTGAAAAATAAACTCTAACCGGGTGGAGGTTTTATAAAATGTTTAAGGTTATAAAGCTTGGTTAGGGAACACAGATTTCAGCTCTCTGAAGGAACTTGGCTGGAGGAAGTAATTCCTGCTTGGGGAAGAAGAGGTCAAAACTTTGGTTGTTTCTACTCTGTAGGGAACATAGGTGTCACGGGGTCATATGTAGCGGTGACTTTGTCTCAGAATATCTCTGCCCCTGTACCTATCGGAGAAAGTACTTGTGGTTACTTTATGGATGGTTTGAGTTTCATCCCTACTCATGGGGTGCTTGGTAAATGTTGATCAGGATAAAAAGCCTTCTACTGATAGAAAAGTGACAAGATGACGGGACATAGTCGTACGCTTTAATCCCTAACTTTTTCCTAGACCGCCCTTTCGGATTCTCAGTCCACCGGGATACCCTTTTTTCCCAAGCCTCCTTTTTAGGTATTCGACTTGCCGGGTGCATAATTTTTTTATATATCCCTAATTTTTGCCCGAACTCTTTTTGGTTCGTCGGGATACCTTTGTTTTTGCCTAGGCCTGTCAACCTAGTGGGTCTTTTCATGCATAGTCTTTTCTGACTATGTCCCCGTTCACCGGTTATGGAGAATTGTCAATGTCCTTAGTAGCCAGTGTTGTCACACTGCCAGAACGTGTTTATTTGATTGTACAGGATCCGTTGCTGGAATTCATGTCCAATGCCCCAAGTGATTCAGATGGAGTTCTGCACCTGGCTATTTGAAATTTTTGAGAGATTCCTTGAACCTTGAGTTGACTGCCCCAGATCAACTGGACACCATGCTATGACCCTTGATTATGAATGGCCTATCATTGGAATGTCTTTCCATCTGAGGTTATTCTATCCACTCAGAAGATTTTTGTTCATCAAATATCCGTCGTGCGAATTTCTCTTTTGTTTAACAAATAGTCATATGCAAATAATGGTATTTTAAGAATGCAAAGCTTATGTCTGTCTTGAAGTTTGAAAATTCATTTTTTAGTAAAACAGACAAACTTTGTAAAAGTGTGATGTCAACTCAGGATTTATAGTGAACTCTAAAGGAGTCAGGATACCTTTTGTAACAGTATTATTTCAAACTATCCCATGCTTCAGCTAGGACTTTTAAGGGTTATAACTTGGTCTGGTTCATGGTTTAAGAAACAAAGGATAAAGGCTCAAAATTTATTTGTACCCACTCGTTCTTCGTGATTTTATTTAGTCATATGCTCAATTAATTATGCATTTCGAATCCCAGTTGAGTTCTGGAATGTTGGCCCCGATATTCCGGTGATGATTTTGAAATTAAACGTTTGTTTGAGAAGGCAGCCATTTTTGTAATGTTTTCTTTTTGTTGAGGATTTGTAGTACCTCTTTCTTTTTTGATTTTTCTATCCTTGTCTTTTGCCTGAACTATTTCTTTTGTGATTATAGCCAGCGGGATGCTCCAGTTTTTTTTCTTCTTAAGCCTCCTTCATAGGTTTTGACTTAATGGGCTTTTATTATGAGAGATAATGACTTCCTGTTCTTAATGATTATGTGGAACCATCACCATCTTTTGGAGAGCATCTTCTACACTATTTGTCGTGTATGAAGGGAAAGCTTGTGAATGAATGCACATCTGAATTAACTGAGAAAACTACCCTGCCCCAGGTTATGATTAAGAGTTTTAATTTGTGTGAAAAGAAAAACTCCTACTTCTTTGGCTCAAAGGGGTTGACTAGGGATTACCTTCCTTATAACTCCACTGTTTAGGATTTGAAACAATGCATGTACATCATTAGAAATTAAACAAATCTTTTTACAAATCAAAATCTTCATAAATCAAGTCCAAGCCCAAAAATACATCACAATAGAACAATACTAAAATACTAAATCAAATCTTTTCTACAAGGAAATAATACAAAATTATTATTACAGATCCAATCGATATTCATAAGAATCAAATTAGTTTACAGTCCAAATCCAAAATTACTGAATTAATTACAAATCTAAATTTATACAGAAGCAAATCTCATAAATTGTATAGAATCTTATAAAATCGAATCTTACAAATTCAATTCTCTATTAAATTAAAGTATTGAATCAGCATGTTACAAAATCAAATACACCTAAATCATTAACAAATCAAATCTGAAATTTACATTCAAATTCAAATCAAATCTGGAAAAAATTGTATACTAAATCCAAATCTCTTATTTTACAGAATCCAATTGTGAATTACTAGTAAAACCTAATCCCTAATTGAAGCTAATTGTAATGATAAAAACCCAAATCCTAACTATATAAGAGAAGAGAGAAGACGAAAAAGGAAAGAACGGAGAAAGGCTTGCATGAAGAACACTGAAGAGCAAATAACCTTGTTGTTGGTTGAAGATCCGAGAGAAGGACGATTGGGGTTTCATTATCTGAAACCACAATCTCCGTTGATCCGCTTTCGCATCACCTTCAAGCTCCACTGCAACCTGTAAAAGCGAAGGAGAGCAGGGATCAATACTAAATCCAAAACATTAAAAGGCAGAGAGCAAGCGAAATCGCGAAAGGGTAACTGAACTTAGCGTTTTTATTTGGTTGATTTGTTGTTATTTTTGGGATTAGGGGGGTTTGGGGGTCGGTTTCGTGTTGGGGTTTTTGTAGAGCGCCTCCGGTGGTGGTTTGGGAATTAGGGTTAAAGTGAGAGAGAGTGAAAGGGTTTGTGTGTACGAGAGAGAGGAAGATGAATAAGTGGAGTTTTCTGTAACAACAAAACAATGTAATTGAATAAAAACAAAATGTAATCCGTTTCAATTCCATGCGCGTTGGCTCACAATAATTATCATACTCCCTCGTTATTCTCTGCGTGATCGTGATCGGACGGTCGTAGGCCAAGTCCTACCTTATTTTCCATACACCCTCACCCACGTAATCCAGCCTCCTAAAGACACCTCCCTTTTTACTCGTTAATTAGAATTTACACCCCCCTTGAATTCAATTTATTTTTATAATTCAATTATTATTTCTAATTTTTTTTAAATATACATATATATTTTTATTTACAATAATTATTATTATTATCAAATAGTGATTTTATATTATTATTATTATTATATTTTGATATTATTATTATATATTGTTATAATTATCTAATTTTTATCATTTTTATAATTATCATTTATTATTTATAATCCCTTTTTATGTAAATGTTATTATTAATATATTTTATTTACTATTTAAATATTACTACTATATTATCAAATAAACTATTTTATATCACAATTTCATATATTATTTTATATATTATTTGCATTAATCAAGATCTTCGCAAATAATACGATTAAAAAACACAAACAAAATATCAAACTATTTTTTCGCAATAAACTAAGCTAATCAACTGTTTTTTTGCAAATGGGTTTCAAACTAGTTTTGGCTTACTACGCGCTCAGTCAAAATCTCTGCAATCACTACTCTCGATCGAGTGCGAAGTGATTCAAAATATGCTTGCAAACCCCTAAGAAACACCAACCTGTACGAACTACGAATTTGGACTCTGATTCCTCATAAGAGGATACGTAGGCATACGATCTAAAATCGTGGCGGGTCTTTCTAATTAAAACTTAAAATCCTGCTTACCCTAAATCTAAACCTAGAACCTAATATCCTTGTAAACAAGGTAGATGAAAGGTGCCTAACACCTTCCTTTTGTCTAATTGAGTCTGAAACCTAGAATCTCTGTCTGTGAATTAGGGTTTTCTTTTAGATTCCCTTCCCTAGGATAAAAACTAATTGTGGCAACTCTGATTTAAAAACCAGTCGCTACACAGGTTCCCAGTGAGGAGTGCTTTCAACTCTTCCTTCCCCTTGGATAGTTTTAGGAACATTTCCATGAACTCAGCCTCTTGAATTTGGAGATATTTGTTGTCTTGTTTGAGAGCCATTGCTGAAATAAACAGCGAGAACATGAGAGACCTGTTATGAAACCTGCTTATGCAATGATATGTATGACATATATATGCAATGTTTTTAAGAATTTCTAAGACTTAAAATTGCTTAAACAGAAAGAGAACAAACATTAATTTCATTAAGAAGTTTTGTCGATCACAATGATGCCTCTTGAGCTTACAAAGGAGATAACAAAGCAAAAATAACTCTCTAAGCAAAGATACTCAAGCTCCCCACCGGAGCATCCTCTTTGGTGCAATGTAAGCATTTATACTCTTCTCCTCATGAAGTAACCTGGTGAGCTCTAAAACCTTTTTCTCGATGGCGTAGAATTGAGTTTCAAAGGTATCCTGTTCTTCTTTGAGTTGGACCCAGGATTTTCGTAGCTCCTCAAGATCAGTTGGCATGTCAGGATGAAGAAAAATATAAGGAGTGTCTCCCTCAGCAACTGGCTCCATAATCACATGTAAGATGGCGGGGTAAGGCATCATAAGACATTGAGCACGAGCTCGCGCCCATTTGAGGTAAGGCTCAAGACGGATGGAATTCTTGTGCCCCAATGTCTTGTTATCAACTATGTTTATCATGCCCCAAGCTCGAATGAACCTCTTGCGATAACCCTGAACATCATTCTCATATTCAAATGTGATTCCTTGGACGAGTGTGTCGTGAGGACCATCCCTTCTAGCATAACCAAATTGTCGCAACGCCAAACAAGAATTATAAGTGATTCCTCCCCTAATGCCTAAGAGAGGGACATTAGGGAATTCCCCACAATGATCAATGATAGTGATACTCTCCAAGGATCAAGAACACCAATGAATATCTAAATGTGTAAGGGACATCAGCCTATGAGACCATCTCATACCCAGCTCATTCTTCAAAATAGACCGAGGTAGGTGTAAAATAAACCACCTAACCAATAGAGTAGTGCAACACAGAAGAGTCTCTCTTCTCTTTAGAGTGCGAGTATGCAGAGAGTGTAGAATATCCCCAAGTAAAGTAGGTACCGGATTATGAGACAGAAAAAATGATCTAGACCCTAAGGTAAACCCCACTTTTATTATTCCCCAGCAGAGTCGCCAGCTTTGTGATACAGTGGCAAAACCGACTGTTTAATACTGGTTTTGCGTTTTTTTTTTTGCAAATGTCGCGGTAAGCAAGAGTCACCATTGACTTTTATTTTATCCAACAAAGGAAAGGGTGAAAAGAATAGAAAAAGACCTTTTTCGAGATTTTCTGAGTAAGGGGGTAGATTATGGAAAGGGAAGGTGTTAGCACCCTTTTCATCTGTGGTTTTCCACGGGCACATTGGTACTTGCTCATTTTTGAAAACTGTTTCTGTGTTTGTGGTTTTGAAAGTTTTTGTTTGCTTTATGGTAACTCTTTTATCAGTCCTCAAGAGTGTGATAAAGCATTTTTGAAAAGATTTTTTTGAAAGTTTGTAAGTGTGAAAATTTCAGGTTTGAGCAAGTACTTAAGAACAGTCTACCTACTCGAAAAAGGATGTTTTTTTCCTCCTTTCCTTTAGATAGTGATATCCTACTATTAGTGAGTAGGTAGGCCTATCGTCGGATGTTGAGGGAAAATTAAAGGGACATTTTACAATCACGAAGGCAACTTGTGGAGACGCTATAGCAATTTTCCTTTAGGGGCTAGATCATTTACCGAAAGGCAACTGTAGGATCATCGAGAGACTATGATCTTTTTTGATTTATGGGTCTTTACTAAAGCGTTCCTGCCTCATGACTGTTTTATTTAGAGGCAACCAAAGTGGGAGATACCTTAGAGGTGCGCATGTGCAAGTGTGTTGAGATTCAGTTATTTATCTTGCATTATTAAGTTTGCTAACATTTTAATTTCCAGTCTTATCATGCACGCCTAGTTACTAACAGTTAATATTTACAGAAATTTAAAGTACGAAAATTTAAATCCTAGGCTATTACAGCACTTCGGGACAATTACATAAAAAAGTGCAAGAAAATAAAATGCAGAATTTTAAATCTAGACTATTACATCCCATAATCAGTTACCTTATTTATATAAAATGTGAGAACAAAAATAATGCGCGTGAAATAAATATTACGTCTAAAAATCCTAAGAAAATTTTTAAATAAACAAGAAAAATATTTTTGGTTTTATTTTTATTTATTTCAAGAAAAATAATTAAACTAAATCTAAATTTAATTTAAGAAAATAAATATTGAATGAAATTAATCTAATTCTAATATTTTTTTTCATTTTTTATTAAGAAAACATTTGAAACATAAATTAAATCCTAAATTCTAGTTCATTTTAAAATAAGAAAGTAGTTAACATTTAATTAATTAATTAAAGCATTTCATTATTTTAATTTTTAATAAAGTCTAAGCCTAATTTTTTTGTGAGTTTTTTTTATTATTTGCTTAACTAAGTAAAGAAGATAAAAGAAATTAAAACATTACAAAAAAAACTAGATGGGCCTGAGATAGTAAAAAAAAGTGGGAGTATGGTTGTTGAATTCGCTGGCCCATGAAGGGAGAGACCTAGATTTGCTTATGGATCCAATGTGGATTGGTCTTGATGGCACATGGTGAGCCGGCAGATGGAGTGCACTTGATCTGATCAGATGGACATCTGATGGCACGTGTCTGATGGTGTATAATGCACATATAGCTACGAGGAGCACCGGATTTGCATGAAACAAGTTAGAAATTATAAAAATGGAGCTTACTGAGGCGTTTTGTGATGTTTCGGGGCTTGGTAATGATTGCAAAAGATTCAGGGAGCCTCCAGGAATGTATTTGGATCTTTTGTTTGGACTTAGAAAGGCTGGAACCTAAAATTCGAACTTTTACAACTTTGATCATTTTTTCAAATTTGTAGAGCTTTTCCAGGCTGTATCTCATGTGTTGAAGCTTACTAATGTGTCCTTTATATAGAGATGGTGGAGGAGACAAGAGAAGAAATGTAATAACAACCATAAACATGTGTTTTTAAAACCATGAATGATGTTTTGTAACTTTGCCAAAGACATGGAATCTTTTCCTTTTTGAATTTGAATGAATGTAGATACCTTTGCACAAAATTTTATGGGCCTAGGCTGTCTAAAATATCAACCCAAAGCTCAAAGCCCATTTCCCAATATTTTATTCATTTTATTTTATATTTATTTGAAATAAATTAAAAAATATATGAATAAAATAGTTATAAAATGCAAGGCACGGCAAGAATAATTTTAGAGGTCCTATATAAACTTAGGAATATGCTTGAAGTCCAAGAAATTGAGCCCTTGCCTTAAAACTTCAAATTTGCTCAATGCAGAATTTTTGAAAATTCCCAAATTTTCCCAACTTGGGCAAGCCATAACTTGCTCAATATTTATCTCATGATGATGATCTTTGACTTTTTGGAAATCCCAAGATGTCTACTTCAATCCCTATTTTTATCAATTTTTCAATTGAATATTTTATCTTGATGTAAAAGGTCTTGGCAAAAAGTGGCTTTTGTTGACTTTTTGAAAATGACCGGTAATGTATGAGCTTGTATATTTCAAATGGTGCATTTATTGGACCTGAGGTATGAAGAAAAGTTATAGGTAATGATATTATCTTCAATATGAGCTTTGGTTGGGGGAAAATGGATGAAGTATGTGAAAGTTATGCCTGGTCAAAGTTCAGTTGACTTTTCCTATAGAAACCCTACTTTGCCATTTTTTACATCTGATGGGTTAGGAGCATTTCTTGATGAATCATGATAAACCCTTTATCAAATGATGGATATCACTTCAAAATATTGATGTTTACCAAAAATCTTGAAGTTTGACTGTACATAGGCCACAGTTGACTTTTGACTTAACATAGTTGATTTTCCAATACTTGAGCAATTGACTGAGCAAACTTATTGAGTAAGGCATAAAACTTGGCATGGATTACCTTGAGGGAATATTAGGACAACGGAGAACATTTTGGATCCTTGGATCTCAACCATCTTGATGAAAATTGAAACCCTAGTTGGGGGTTCATTGCCTTAGGAGGAGAATTGTCTAGTCAATTCTTGGTCAACCTTTGAGCAATTGAGAATCTCTAAGAGTATGTCTTGTGTGAAAATGGGAGGGAAAATTTTAGGGTACAATAATCCTCTTTCACCATATTTATTGAATCAGTCAAGTTATTAAGCTTGGAGTTTAAGCGTGTTACCTCACTTTGTAGATGAGAAATAATACTTAAGAGTTGCTTCCTTTGATTCTCCAAATCAGTAATGATCTTCCTTTGCTCTTCCTCTTTCTTGAGGATTTATTTACACATATCATAAGTATCCTTGTAAGACACATCCAGGTATTCATAAAAATCATTCTCATCACAAGCTTCAACTTCGTCTTCCCATCTGCCAGATAGAGCCAACATAAGTTTGGTAGTTTCAAGATTATCTTCATCTTCTGACTTATCATCATCAGACCAAGATGCAGTGAAACCTTTTGGTTGTTTCTTGACGAAGTTAGGACATTCAGGTCTAATATGACCATATCCTTCATGTTCTAAACATTGAATGCCTCTGGTTTGAGTTGACTTCTCTTATGTTCTTGTTTTCTTCTGAGAATCAAGATTGTTACTGATGTCATATGAGATGTTCTTGACATCAGGTCTCCCTCTTTTGTCCAATATTTTCAATAACCTGTTGAGTTACTTCCAAAGTAGCACAATTATATTATATAATTCCTTATTAGTGTCCAACTCAGCTTGACTTTATCATATTCAGCATTGGATACAAAAGTTATGCTTTCGTTCTTTTTCTCAGCCTTGTCACCAATAGCCAATTCAAATGTTTTAAGTGACCCAATAATCTCATCAACCCTCATGTTATTGATATCCTGAGCTTCTTCGATAGTTGTGACCTTCATGTCAAATCTCCTAGGTAAGGACCTAATAATCTTTCTGACCAGTTTTGCTTATGACATCTTCTCTCCCAAGGAACTTGATGCACTAGCAATTTCAAGAATCTTCATATCATATTTTTGATGAATTTTAAAAGAAAATGAAATAAAATGAAATAAAAAGAAAATAAATCCAACGGCTATCAAGGCGGCACGTTGTGATTAGTTATATTTAAAAATTTTGCTCCAGAAGGCGTGAAGGTCATCATCTTCAACCTCTGAACCCTAGCTTTGGCAGGTCCATGATTTGTAAATTTAAGCTTAACCACACACATGGTTAGCTTTGTTTTACTTAAGTGTTCATGTCTCCATGCTCATGATAAATCCTAACAATCTTAAAATTAAAATTATATCTCAAACATCAAAGATAAATTCCATCTAGGTTAGGGGAAACACTCAATAGAACAAGAAGAAGAGGATGGTAAAGAGTTTTTGCAGAAAAAGTTCCTCAATCTACCTGTTCGAAGTGAGCTTCAAATATTCAAAATGGTGAGATCGAGTTGAGTGTTTCAGGTCACGACTACCTTCTGTAATGATTGGGTTAGCTTCAGAGGAGAACAGTGAGGAGTTCTGAGCGAAGAAATTGAGTTGAAACAAAGAGAAAATATGGTTTCGATCTTTTGGTTTTGAGAGTCAAAATGGAAGGTTTTTTTGCTTGTAAAAGCTTGGATTTTAGTGCAGAATCACTCTTTATTTATAGGAGAAGAAGTGGAGGTTATGCCTTATGTGAAAATCAGATCCGAAGTGTGTGAAGAAGTTGGGAAATATCTAGATCCAAGTGTGTGAGAATTTGGCACGAAATGTGTGACTTGTTGAGCTCATTAAAGTCGTTTTGCACCTAGTGGAATGTGTTTTGCCATCGCAAACAAGTGTGCACATGATTATGTGGCCCCAAGTTAAGTTTGCAAATTCTTTCTAAAATTATAGGCCACGATAAAAATAGATTTCATGTCACCATGTTTACCCTTAGGCGAAATGAAATTCCCTCGTGCAATTTGTGATTTTTCTTGAGCCAAATGTTCCTTTCATGGAAAGGAATATAATGTAAAATGAAAAAACTCGATTGGATGCTTGATTAGAAAATGAGAATCTTGGAAAGTTGAAGAAAAACCACTTAAAACTAGGTCTAGCGTTAGATCAAAGATGTTATGAACTCACTTTGTGTAGAAATGGCCTTCAAGATTTGTGGTCCTTAGAGGCTTATTGATGTTTGACCTCTAAATGAAAGTAGTAAAGGACATCAAAAGGGACATTTGTAAAAAAGTAACCTCCCATAAAAGTTTAAAATTGAAGGAATTATGGTGTTTGGAATATAGGCATTCCATACTTGACTTTTAGGTCAAATATCTCTAATCCACAAAATGACCTATAATTGATCTGAATTTTTGAGAACCTTAGAAGAATAATTGGCATTTTCCTTGTTAAGAAGAGTTGTAGGAGACATTAAAATGAACCTCTTTCCCAAAGAACCACTAAAAATGTTGAAGTATGAAGAAATTATGATATTTTTATCATAGGCATGATGAACTTGATTTTTAGGTCAAAACACCTTGAACCAACATGCAACTTTTGAATTTTCTTTGCAATCCAAAGAACATTGTTGAACATATGAACTCCAAATGCATAAAACTTGATTGTTCCTTGATAAGTCTTTATGAAATCTTGAGAAATTTTGATGAAGTAAACATGGAAATAAACACATGAACCTACTTGAAAAGCAAGCAACCAAACTTGAACTTTCTTTGATTAAATGGTGTAAAATAAAGCTTGAAGTGAGGGTGACCTAAGATTATAAGTCATTCCTTGATTAATGAACCCTTGAGAATCAATGGTTGACCATATTTGACCTTGAGGATTCAAAACCCTGATTGAATAACCACACTTGATCTTCTTGATTCAAAACCCTACCTTTCAAAATAAACAAAAGGAACAAAGAATATTTTTATATTTTGGTTAAAGTTAGTAAAGCATAAAATGATTAATAATAAACCAAAAGGAAAAAAACAAAGGTGCTTGGTGATCTCCTACACAAAAAACACAAAGATAGGAGATTTGGGAGGCTATTACACTTGTGACTTTGATGCAGTGCAAATGATGTTATAGATAGAATCTTTGGGGTAACAATTTGGATATGACAGTGTTGCATCCATTTTTCCCAAAAATGACCTATCAAGGATTCTGCTGAAAGAACTCTTATACAAAAATACCAGAAAATGATGGGTACCTTTCTTTTGCCTTCTCCTTTTCAAACTTTTCCAAGAGATATTGGTATATATGTCATTCCGCAGGGGACCTCTTCCTTTACATGGACTCGAATCTAGTTGATAGAATCCTAGTTTCTTGAGCGTGTCAGTGTGGAGGACATTGCATGAACCTCATTCATCCATGAGGAATCTTCCTATTGTGTGATTTTCTAATAAGGTGACTGTTTTAATTAATGGTAACTCTATGTTTGGGACTCTGATTACCATCTCACTGTCTCAAAATCTTACCACCGACCTGTCTTTACTTTGAGATATGGTGTCGTTCATAACTTGGATAATTGTCTCCAATGATGGATCTTTGTCAGATATATCTTTCGTGAGGATCTCATCGAGGGAAAATTATTAAGGTGGTGCAAGATTGGAGAATTCAGCAGAGTTCTTCAGTATAATGCAAGAGGTTATTCTCTTCATCTCACAGTGGTTTTGGCATTAATCTGACTTTGTATCACAAATGATTTGTTTGTAGAATTTTGCAGAAATTATAAGTCATTTCCCATATACGACACCATTCTTTCGTTATGGAACTAGAATTGGTATTGGTCGATGATGTAGGACTTTAGAATCAACGATGCTCACCTCTGGTACAATAATATAAGGTGGATCTGCAAGGTTAGAATTTCAACGGACAAATCAATTACATAGTCTAACATGGATATAATGAAAAGTGGTGATCAAAAAAGTATATCTTGAGTCTTATGTGCGCTAACTATATACGTTTGTTCATCTTAGTTGGGATATGTATGATTGGATCCGTTCATTGGACCTTTGATTGACCCAGAATAATATGATTAAAAAGTATCTGAAGAATCCTTATTCATAAGCTTTCTCTAACATAAAGTACGACAAACTATTAAAAATCATATTGATTGCAGCTTCAAAAACATAAAATACTTAATGAATCTGGATTTGAAATATGAGTTTTAATAAGAATATTGAAAAAGATTTGAATTTGAAATTTGAGTTTTAAAAAGGATAATAGTATTGGAATTTAGATTTTCTAAAATTGATTTAGTGATTTGATGTATGTATGAAATCTAAGTGTTAAGAAGAATAACATTGAAATCCAAATTTTCTAAATCTGATTTAGTACATTCCCGTAGTGGATCTGAGTTTGAAATCAGGGTTTTAAGAAGAATATCATTAATAGATTTGATATTTTTTAGGTTGTCATTTCTTGTGTTCTTCATAGAATTTAGATGAAAAGATGAAGATGAATGTACGAAGATGAATATATGAATATGAAGAAAATGAATTTAAAAAAAAAAAAGAATTAATTATTTAAATTAATTTAAAATATATTATTTAATATAAAAATTATTAAATAATTAAGAATTAAAATCTCATAATAATTTTATCAATAAATAACCAATCATTCATCACAACATGCCTAACAAAGGCAATTGAAACATGGTGGAAAAAAGGCTTCCCTAATCTAAATGCCACCCATTATAATATTTTATTTCCTCTTTGAAATTCGGACAAATAGTTTGTCCCAAATGAAAATTTGTGGTGTTCTAATTTTGGAAGTATATAGTCAACTTTACAAACACTGAATAATTTAATTCATATTTTATTTTCTTATAAGTAATATTATTTATTTTCTTATTTTATTTCATATTATTATCGGTACAAAATCTATAACTACAAGGTCCTTAATCAACCACATGCACATTTTCCACTTCCTGCAGATTTTCCCACCGAAAAACACCTCGGTTTTAAAGGAAATGGGCACATATCAAATGGACAATCAGAATGATAACTACAATCAACAAATGCTGCAATGAAAAAAGTAATAGAATATTGTTATTAAAAATTAAATAAAATATTATGTAGCAAGTAAATAAGAAACTTTAAAAATGATAAAATATTTCTTACTGTCAATGTTCATAGCAACAAGAATTAGAGAAAGAAAGATGATAATAAAATAAACAAATTTCACAATTTCAATCATATTTACCCCCTTAGCATGCAAGAAATATAATATGATTTTATCAATGCATTATTTATAACCTTCACTCTCTTTTAACGTGTATTCAAATGATTTTTAAAGTTTATTTTGAAAATTTTATTTTCAATGCATAAGACTAGAGACGTCTTTTAAGTACATCAAAAAATTGTGTTTGACTCTTTAGCACACTTTGTTAAGTGGCCACATAAGAAACTTAGCAATCATTCTTATTTTAAAATATTTCTAGTTTTATAAATTTTCATGACATTAAAGGGATCTTCACAAACGAGAAATAATATTTTAAATTCATCAATAATTCTTCAAGAGAGCTTGAAACATTTATGGTTGGCAATTATATATATATATATATATATATATATATATATATATATATATATATATATATATATATATATATATATATATATATATATATATATATATATATATATATATATATATATATATATATATATATATATATATATATATATATATATATATATATATATATATATATATATATTTTAAATTGACGGAAAGACGTGTAAAGAGAACTTCAAAAGCCAATTCATTATTATATTTTTATATTGTAAAATAAACTTCATTCTATGGGTCACACACTTTAAATATTTTTGTTTGTTTGGGTCACACATTTTAAACATTTTTGTTATATAAATTTTAAAGTGAAATGAATTCAGGCTGAACTCGTATATGAAATACTTTTTTTATTATATTTTAAATATTCTCGACTCTTTTAGAGTTTTGATGCAAGAATATTTAGGTTAATTCAGTCTTCTCGAGTTTGCACAAGAAAGATGAAAACTCAGATACAACAAAGAGTGTCTGGAATTGTTTCTAGAAGATATATGTTTTTGTTGTTATTGAATTTTTGAATCTGAAATAAAGTATTTATAGGTCATATTTGTATTGTTTCACAAGGTAGCGACCCTTGTGAAACAATATTCTTTTACCAAAAGTTTTAATGTTTGGCTTACAACAACATATTTCAAGAGTTGTATGTTTTTATTCTGCAACACTTCATGAAGTGTTGTCTTTTCGAATTCAAAATTCAAAGCACAGGCAACGATAAAAAATAAGAGCAACAAACATTTCATGTCGATCGAAGGTCGACCGTCAGAGCACCACCGACGTTGCAAATAGGTCGGTTGCTCCGATGTGTCGTGCCTAAGTGCTTAAGTGCCACCTACAAGTTGCTCCGATATGTCGTGCCTAAGTGCTTAAGTGCCACCTACAAGCCGTCATTAGTACATCTACGCCCACGCCCTCGGACCCAACCCTAGAGTAGAAGTGGGTGTCACAGGTGACGACGCAGACGAGAGGTTATTTGGAGGAGACAATTGGCATAATGCTTTGAACCACCACACTTGTCCATGTGGCATTATATCCTCATTTGCCCTTTTGTTGAGTTAATGTACTTAACTCTTTATAAAGACTTTCAAGTGATTAAATTTTTCTATGTTAGACTATTTCTCATGCATTTATTAGTGTAACACCTCGATTTTTATTTATTAATTATTTTATTCTTTATCTATTTTATTAATTATTATTTGATATAATAATTAATTAAATTGTGTGATTTTGTGAATATATAGATTATTTCGATTAATTGTGTTATGTGTGTATTGGGTTAGTAAGTGTGAGAATATCATTACTGAGTAATTGGCCATTAGTGAGGGGTTAGTGTGAAAATGAGACATTAAGCCCATTAGTAAAAACATAGTTAGTAAGAGTTTCATAAAAGAAAGAGAGGGAATTGCCAAAACAAAAGAAGAAAAGAAAGAGGAAAAGAGTAGAAAAGGGAGAAAAGAGAAGAGAAGAAGATAAAACCCTAAAAAGGATTTACATCAAAGGTAAGGGTTGATTTTCATTTGATTATGGGAGTATGTGATATATGTAATGGATAGCTACATGATTTAGGGATTTTGCTCTTCAATTTCTAGATTTGAAATGTTAGGGTTTGAATGAGAAATCATGAAATTGATGTTTTGAAATCATGTTTTGATGTTAGTAATTGATGCTACATGATAGAGATGTATTATAATGCACTTATTTCATGAAACATGACTGTTTGAGTTGATTATTGGGGTTGAAATCGTGGGAACCCGAGACTATTTACAACAGAATTTTACTGGTTTTTTGCAAGGCCGCTTAGCGTAGTGGGTCGCGCTTAGCGCGGTTTGGGATGAAAAAATTTATATTTTCTTTAATTTATTGGAGATCTTATATGCTTATGATTTATAAAGGATTTCCATGAATTTTAATAGTTTATTCAATGTGTATTTGATAGGTTTTGGATGAATTTTTGATGAAAAAATAATACTTGAATTTATGTATATGTATGTTGTGAATTGATGTTAGATGTGAATGACATGTGTTGTCATTGTTTGATATTTGTTATTATGATGTGTTGAAGTGATGAATGCTATGAGAATGCATTGTATGTGAATGATGACATGAAATATGTATGTTGTGAAATGGTGATAATGATTCAAATATGATGAATTGGGTGATGTATGGTTGTATGACTAAGATTGAGGGATGGTCTTAATTGCATATGATTGTTGCGATTGCATATGCATCATTTGTTGTCAAGAGACAATGTTTGCTAGTTTTTGTAAGAGCTAGTGACTTGTCCCAAACCTAAGGGGTTGGTTTGAAAGCTTGAGGGATGAACTTTTTTTAGTGGTTATCTGCCTGAGGGATGGACACTATTTAAACGTAAAAACCGTTAAAGATAACAATTGGTACCACATATATATGGCATTGAGTTACATTTGAGTCACATGTGTCGATGTGTAATGTTGAATTGATGTGCATTATGTGATATTGGTGTGAATGTTACATTTGTGGTATTTGTGATTGATTACTTTGAATTATGGATTGTTAAGGAATGTTGTATAAGTAACATGTGAATTGGATTGGAATATATTGAATACATGATTATATAAAGTGTGATGAATTCAATTAATGTATGTATGTTACACATTACTTATTATTATATATTTCTATAATGATATAAATTTTCACCCTTTTATTAGAAATGATGTTTTATATGACATCGCTCAGGTACCGAAGATAATGGTGCTTCTTGCGAGAATTTGTCGGAGGATCTAGTTTTTATTTTATCCGCTTATTAGATAGTGAGTCATGCTCTGGTCATATTACACGGGGAACATTTGGACTCATGTTGTTTTAAGAGATATTTGTTATACTCTCTTTTATTTATGTTGTATTTTGAGATTATGTGATGAGTGGCCTTTAGTGTCTAATGTTTTATTATATAATTGTCATAATGAGATTTCAACTATTGGTATCATTATGAAAGAGAATTATTCTGCAGCGAGATGCATATGTGTTAGTGTATATAACATGAACTTAAACGTGTGTTATGAGCATGACCATGTATTTGCATTGTTGTTTTGAGGTACATGTGACACACTTTTTGATATGCATGCTAATTAACTCTGATTATGCCATATATTTGCGTGGGGTTTATAGGGTGTTACATTAGTGGGATTAGAGCATGGTCAGCCAGTTAGCCAGGTTATTAATGTGTTTATTTCCTTTGTATTCGGTATGTGTATATGACATAATCAGTACTGTTTATCTGATGAGAATTGTTGGTTGATTGGAAATCTCAAGACGGTGGTTGTAGGAAGGAATGACGATGATATTGCTGAGCTGTTGGCAATGTTGGCAGGTGCGATTGGGCAACAACTGCACGTCAATGCTGGAAACTGGGATGATGATGAATTCCCTGCTTTGGGAAAGTTTCAGAGGAACAATCTTTCAATCTTTGAAGGAGTTCATGAACATGAAAAAGCACAAGTATAACTGAAAGCAATTGAGAAGATATTTCGAGTCATGAATTGTTTGGATGCGTAGAAGGTGCAGTTTGGCACCCATATGCTTGAGAAGGAAGTTGAGGATTGGTGGAGTAACACTATTTAAAGGTTTGAAGAATATGAGATTGAGGTTATTTGGGCACTTTTCAGAGATGCATTTCTGGAGAAGTACTTTCCAGAGGATGTGCATGGGAAGAAGGAGATTAAGTTTCTTGAGCTGAAGCAGGGTAATGGAATTATGGCTTAGTATGCTGCAAGGTTCGAGGAGTTGATTAAGTTTTATTCTCATTACAACACTGTTATGCTGGGAGATCTAAGTGTCTTAAGTTTATGAATGGTTTGAGACCAGAGATCCAGAAGGCTATGGGTTATCAACAGATGACATGATTTTATGAGCTGGTTAACAAGAGTATGATCTATGATGAGGATAGTAGAGATATTGTTGCTCACTATAAGGCTTTGAATGACAAGAAAGGAAAATGGAAATTCAGAGGAAAGGCGTATGTGACTCCTGCTAATAAGGGGAAACAGAAAGCTGGTTATGATAGGAAGTCGAGTGGGGGAGGATCTCCCACTCTGATTAGGTGTTACAGGTGTGGTGTCGAAGGACATCATGATCCTGAGTGCACAAGTCCTGAGGTGAAGTGTTTCAAGTGTGGAAAGCTAGGTCACAAATCTCATAATTGCAAGGGAGGTGCGAGTGTGACTTTCTACAATTGTGGTGAGCAATGGCATATTAGTACCAAGTGTGACAAGTCGATGAAGGAACAAGCTAAAGGGAAAGTGTTTACTTTATCTGGTTCTGAGACTGCTGCTGAGGATAGACTAATCTGAGGTACGTGCTTTATTAACGGTACACCTTTTATTGCTATTACTGATATTGGCGCGACACATTCTTTCATTTCATTGGATTGTACTAAGAGATTGAATCTTGATTTATCTGATATGAATGGAATTATGGTATTGACACTACGGATTTGGGTTTAGTGACTACTTCATATGTGTTTTTGAATTATCTAATGAGTATTTTTGGCAAAGACTTTGGAGTTTATTTAGTGTGTCTTTCGTTAGATCAACTTGATTTTATTCTTGGGATGAACTGGTTGGAATACAATCATGTTTATATCATCTGTTTTGACAAGACAATTATTTTCTTGATTCTAGTTTTGAGAGATATTTGTTTAGGTCTGCCAAGCAAGTGAATGAGTCTGTGCAGGATGGTGTTGTGTTGTTGGTTTTGATGGCAATATTGGATATTGGTGGGAAATGAACTATTGGTGAATTAGCAATAGTTCATGATTTTCCTGAGGTAAATTTGAAGATGTAAGATATTTACCGCCAAAGCGTGAGGTGGAATTTATGATCGACTTAGTTCCTAGAACTAGTCCGGTATCAATGGCTCTATATCAGATGTCAACATCTGAATTGAAAGAGTTGAAGATTAAACTTGAGGATTTGCTTGAGAAGAGATTCATTTGTCCTAGTGTCTCACCTTGGGGGTGCACCAATTTTCTTGGTTAAGAAGAAACAAGATACTATAAGATTATGTACGGATTATAGACAACTGAATAAGGTGACTATATCAAGAATAAGTATCCACTTCTGAGGATTGATGATTTGATGGATCATTTGGTTGGTGCATGTGTGTTTAGTAAGATATATTTGAGGTCTGGGTATCATCAGATTCATGTGAAGGCTGAAGATATTTAGAAGACTGCTTTTAGAACAAGGTATGGTCATTATGAGTATTTTTGTGATGTCTTTAGGTGTGACCAATGCACCTGGTGTATTTACGGAATACATGAACAGGATTTTCCATCAGTATTTGGATAAGTTTTTTGTTGTTTTCATGGATGCTATTTTGATATATTCAAAGAGTGAATAGGATCATGCTAAGCATCTGAAGATTGTGCTATCTGTGTTGAAAGTGAAGCAGTTGTATGCTAAATTTTCTACGTGTGAGTTTTGGTTGAAGGAAGTGAGTTTCCTTAGGCATGTGATATCAAAAGGTGCTATTGATTTTGATCCATCGAAGATTGAGGATGTGTCTCAATGGGAAGCTCTGAAATGTGTTTCTGAGGTTAGAACTTTTCTTAGTTTAGTAGGTTATTATCGGAAGTTTATTGAAGGCTTTTCCAAGTTAGCTTTGTCGTTGACGCAATTGACTAGAAAGGGTCAAGCTTTTATTTGGAATGTGCAGTGTAAAGCTAGTTTTCAAGAACTTAAGAGAAGGTTGACAACTGCTCCTATTTTAATTTTGCTTAATCCAAAATAATTGTTTGTTGTGTATTGCAATGCTTCAATAATGGGCTTAGGAGGTGTGTTGATGCAGAATCAACAAGTTGTAGATTGTTCTTCGAGGCAACTTAAAGTGAATGAAAGGAATTATCTGACTCATGATTTAGAGTTTACTGTTGTGGTGTTTGTATTGAAACTTTGGAGGCATTATTTGTTTGGATCAAGATTTGATGTGTTTAGTGATTACAAGAGTTTGAAATAATTGTTTGATCAGAAAGAGTTGAATATGAAGAAAAGAAGATGGTTGTAATTCTTGAAGGATTATGATTTTGGTTTGAATTACCATCCAGGTAAAGCGGATGTTGCGGCCGATGCATTAATTAGGAAGTCATTGCATATGCCTATGTTGATGGTGCGAGAGTTGGAATTACTTGAGAAATTTCGAGATATGAGTTTTGTTTGTGAAGAGACTTCTTATGGAGTTAAACATAATATGTTAAAGCTTACTAGTGGCATTCTTTATGAAATTCGAGAAGGTCAAAAATATGATTTGATTTTGGTGGATAAGTTGACGTTGATCAATCAAGGTCGAGGTGGCGATTTTTTCGAATTGATGAGAATGGTATCATGAGATGTCGTGATAGAGTTTGTGTTTCGGATATAGCCGACTTGAAGAGAGAATTCTTGAGGAAAGGGATCGTAGTGGATTGAGTATTCATCTTGGAGCTAATAATATGTATCATGATTTAAGGAAATTGTTTTTGGTAGCCAGGTATGAAGAAAGAGATTGTGGAATTTGTGTATTCTTGTTTGATTTGTTAGAAGTCAAAGATTGAACATCAGAAATTGTCTAGTTTGATGCAATTGTTATGTATTATTGAATGGAAATGAGATAGTATTTTATGGATTGTGTTTCTGGTTTACCTAGAACACCGAGTAATTTCAAGGCTATTTGGATTATTGTGTATAGGTTGACGAAAACTGCTCACTTATTCCGATGATAATGGGTTATCCAATGGAGAAGCTTGAAAGTTGTATATTGAAAGGATTCTCAAATTGCATGGTATTCCATATAGCATTATGTCAAATAGGGATACGAGATTTACTTCGAGATTTTGGTAAGGTTTGCAAAATGCTTTGGGAAGATTTGGAAAATGCTTTGGGATCGCAAACAGATGGTCTAATTGAGAGAAGGATTCAGTCACTTGAGGATCTTTTGAGAGCTTGTGTATTGAAATAAGGAGGTGCATGGGATAACTACTTGCCTTTGATTGAGTTTACTTATAACAACATTTTCCATTAGAGTATTGGGATGACACCGTTTAAGGCTTTGTATGGTAGAAGGTGTAGGACACCTTTGTGTTAGTATTAATTAAGAGAGAGTGGTGTGGTTGGACCTGAGATAGTCCAGCAGACTACTAATAAGATTAAGGTAATTCAGGAGAATATAAAGGCTTCTCAGAGTCGTCAGAAGAGTTATCATGATA
The DNA here is from genome assembly GCA_948472305.1 of Vicia faba. Classification (NCBI taxonomy): domain Eukaryota; kingdom Viridiplantae; phylum Streptophyta; class Magnoliopsida; order Fabales; family Fabaceae; genus Vicia; species Vicia faba. Next base: position 1,434,909,305 of record OX451737.1, on the reverse strand, counting down.
AGAGGAGGAAAGCACTTGAGTTTGAGAAGGAAGATCATGTGTTTCTTTTAGTTATTCTGGTAATGACTGTTGGTCGAGCGTTGAAGTCGTGTAAGTTGGCGCCGTGTTTTATTGGTCCTTATAAGTTTTTAGAGAAAGTGGGTGAAGTTCCTTATCAAATTTCTTTGCCACCGTCGCTTGCTAATCTGCATGACGTGTTTCATGTATCTCAGTTTAGGAGACACATTGCAGATCCGTCTCATGTGGTCCAATTAGATCATGTACATGTAAGAGATAACTTGATAGTGGAGACATCACCTATGCGGATAGAGGATCGGGAGTTGAAACTACTTCTTGGTAAAGATATTTCCTTGGTGTAGGTAGCTTGGGGAGGACCGGCGGGTGGAAACGTGACTTAGGAACTCGAGAGTCAAATAAAGGCAGTCTTACCTTGAGTTGTTTGTTTTAAGTAATTTTCGAGGACAAAAATCTTTTAAGTGGGGGAGAGTTGTAACACCCCAATTTTTATTTATTAATTATTTTATTAGTTATCTATTTTATTAATTATTATTTGATATAGTAATTAATTAAATTGCGTAATTTTGTGAATATATGGATTATTTGGATTAATTGTGTTATGTATGTATTGGGTTAGTAAGTGTGAGAATATCATTATTGAGTAATTGAGCCTTGGGATAGGTTAGTATGAAAATGAGACATTAATCCCATTAGTGAAAACATAGTTAGTAAGAGTTTTGTAAAACAAAGAGAGAAAATTGCCAAAACAAGAGAATAGAAGAAAGAGGAAAAAAGGAGAAAAGGGAGAAAAGAGAAGAGAAGAAGATAGAAACCAAGAAATGATAAACATCCAAGGTAAGGGTGATGTTTCATTTTATTATGGTAGTATGTGATGTATGTAATGGTAGCTACATGATTTAGGGATTTTGTTCTTCAATTTCTAGATTTTGACATGTTAGTGTTTGAATGAGAAATCTTGAAATTAGTGTTTTTGAAATCATGTTTTGATGTTAGAAATTTATTCTACATGATAGAGATATATTATAATACACTTATTTCAAGAAACACAACTGTTTGGGAGGATTTTTGGGGTTGAAATCGTGGGAACCCAAGACTGTTTGCAGCAGACTTTTTTTGGTTTTTCGCGAGGCCGCTTAGCGCCCTTGGTCACGCTTAGCGCGGTCTGGGAGAAAAAAAATTATATTTTCTTTAATTGATTGTGGATCTTATATTCTTATGATTTATAAAGGATTTCCATGAGTTTTAATAGTTTATTCGATGTGTATTGGATAGGTTTTGGATGATTTTTTGATGAAAACATAATACTTGAATTTATGTATATGTATGTCGCGAATTGATGTTAGATGTGAATGACATGTGTTGGCATTGTTTTCTATATGCCATTATGATATGTTGAAGTGATGAATTCTATGAGAATGCATTGTATATGAATGATGACACGAAATATGCATGTTATACAATGGTGATGATAATTCAAACATGGAAATTGGGTGATGTATACTTGTATGATTAAGATTGAGGGATGGTCTTAATTGCATGTGATTGTTGAGATTTCACATGCATTATTTATTTCAAGCGACAATGTTTACTAGTTTTTACGAGAGCTAGTGACTTGTCCTAAACCTAGGGGATTGGTTTAAAGCTTGAGGGATAAGATTTTTTTGGTGGTTATTTGTCTGAGTGGTGGACATAGTTTAAACATAAAAACCGTTAAGGAAACAAATTGGTACCACATGCATATTGCCTTGAGTTGTATTTGAGTCACATGTGTCGATGTGAAATATTGAATTGGTGTGCGATATGTGATTTTGGTGTGAATGTTACATTAGTGGTATTTGTGATTGATTATCTTTGAATTATGGATTGTTAAGCAATGTTGTATAAGTAACATGTGAATTGGATTGGAATATATTGAATACATGATTTTTTGAAGTGTGATAAATTCAATTGATGCATGTATGTTACGCCTTATATATTATTATATATTTCTATAATGATGTGATTCTTACCCTTCTGTTGGAAATGATGTTTTATACGATATCACTCAGGTACCGAAGATAATGGTGTTTCTTGCCAGGATTAGTCGGAGGATCTAGTTCTTATTTTATCCGCTTATTAGGTAGTGAGTCATGCTTTGGTCATGTAAGACGGGGAACGTTTGAATTCATGTTGTTTTAAGATATGTTTGTTATACTCTATTTTATTTATGTTGTATTTTGAGATTGTGTGATGAGTGACTTTTAGTGTCTTATGTTTTATTATATAATTGTCATTATGGGATTTCAGTTATTGGTATCATTATGAAAGAGAATTACTCTGCTGCGAGATGCATATGTGTTAGTGTATAGAACATGAACTTAAATACATGTTATGAGCATGACTGGTGTATTTGTGTTGTTGTTTTAAAGTATATGTGACACCCTATTTGATATGCATGCTAATTTACTCTGATTATGTCATATATTTGTGTGGGGGTTTAGAGGGTGTTATAATTAGCATTTACTCACTTCAACTTTTCTTGTAATTTTGGAATATACCCATTGTAATTAATACTCATATATTGCAACAATCTCCCATTTGTTCTAATAATAACAAGACCTATGCTAGAAAAAGAAAGAAAAATAATGTTAGTATAGTTAAGTATCTTTCAATTTGAACTTAACCTTAGTAAGAATAATGCAAAGTTTAATTGGAATGTTAGGTAGCTATGCTTTGAACCGTTATCCCTTGTGATTATATATGTGTTACCTTACACATATTCTTTAATAGTTCTTCGCCTACACCTCTGTCCTAACACTATTTATGGCCATGTGCTTTTCCTGTTTTCATGAAATTTTCATGAGAGAAACTCCAACTCTCCCTTTGAGATGGCGCCATCTCGAAATTCATGTATGTGAAGTTCAATTTGTATCTATTTCTTGAGATATATATCCTCGATATATAACTTCATTAAGAGTTTGAAAAACTCAACCCGTAATATGTAATAGTCAACATTGTCATAGAATGTTGCACAAACATGCAAATCAATGACTTGTTGTTACCCATTGAATCTTAGGTTAAGATTTGTTAACTTTAGATTGGGTTGTTATCATTGTCGCAAATCTTATTCAAGGAATTTCAATCTCATACCTTTCGAGGTAGTCTTTACTAAGTCTCTTGCCAATGGTTTAGTAAACAGATCAGCTAAGTTATAACTTGTTTTTATATATGTTAGTGAAATGATCCCATCCTTAATTAACTTTCTCACGAGAGAGTGTCTAAGGCCTACGTGCCTAGGCTTTCCATTGTATACTTCACTGAATGCTCTAACTAGGATGGCTTGACTGTCACAATGTATAAACACTTTTGAAACATTATCTTTAGTTAATGAAGCCCCAATAGAAGGTTCCTCAACCATTATGCTTATTTTCCAATGGACACAAGAGCCAAAAACTCTAATTCTATTGTTGATAGAGTAACTCATGTTTGTTTCTTGCTCTTCCAAGAAATTGCACCTCCGACTAAAGTAAATATCCACCGAGTTGTAGATTTATAATCTACACTTGATATCCAACTTTCATCGGTATATCCTTATAGTATGGAACGAAACCTACCATAATGAAGGCCAAAGTTTTTTATCTTTAAAATATGATCGAAAATCCTAGTTATGACCTTCCATTGTTCATCATTTGGATTGTTAGTAAATTTACTCATTTTACTAACTGCAAATGCTATGTCAGGTCTGGGGCATTGCATTAAGTACATTAGACATCCAATTGCACTTGCATGTTTTAATTGGGTCACAATCCTTCCATTGTTCTTTTGAAGTTTGATACTAGGATCAAGTGAAGGGCTTACTTCCTTAAAGTTCAAGTGTTTGAACTTATCCATCATTTTCTCAATATAATGTGTTTGATTAAGTTCATAACCCCCATTATTTCATTTTAATTTGATCCTTAATATAGTGTCAACTAGTCCAAGATCTTTCATCTTAAATGTGGATGTTAGATCTCTTTTTGTTTCTAAGATTCCATTCATTTCATTTCTAACGATTAACATATCATCAACATATAGACATTGAAATATTAAAATATTTCCATGCATCTTTGTGTACAAGAATTTTTCATAAGAATTTGGAATAAACCCATTCGAAATAATGATGGATTCAAACTTTTGATGCCATTTTTTGGTACCTATTTCAAACCGTATAAGGATTTAACAATGTTTGCATACCTTTTGTTCATTTCCATGAAGCAAGTATCTTTATGGTTGCTTCATGTAGATTTCTTCATCTTGTTCTGCATTTAGGAATATTGTTTTGACATCCATATAATGAACAATAAGGTTATTCAAGGAAGCTAGTGCAAACAATATTCTAATTGTCATAGTTCTTGCTACTGGTGCATATATGTCAAAGCAATTGACACCTTCCTTTTGTCTAAACACTTTTCCAACTAATCTATCCTTGTAAGTATTTAATGTACCATTACTATGATAATTTTCTAAACACACATTTGCATCTAATGGGCCTTGATCCCTTGGGAAGATCAACAAGTTCCCAAGTGTAGTTTGACTTAATTGAATCCATTTGGTCTTGGATAAGATCCTTCCAAAAGGAAGCGTCCCTTGAAGCTACCTCCTCTTTATAGGTTTTAGGATCATCCTCCCTTTAAGGAATAGTGAGAATCTTATGAACATCATTCTTGCAATTTCCTTCAACTAGATAAAAGGAAATAAGATGAGAATCAATTTCATTTGGTCCTGGATCCTTAGCTTTTCAGGACCTTTTGCTTATCCTAGACTCGAATTGTGTTTCATCAATCCGCGGAGAATCTTTCTCACGAGATTCTTCGTTTGTGGGATTCTAAGGTTCCTTATCCTTTGTGATAAGATTTTTGAAGAATTTCATATCTTTGGATTCAACAATTACATTAGACTCTAGATTTAAATATCTATATGGTTTGTTGTTGGGTGTATATCCTATGAAAGCATATCTGATCCCTCGAGGACTTAATTTAGTTTTATTGGGATCCATATTCTTGTAATGTGCTACACACCCACACACTCTAAAATAACCAATATTTGGTGACCTTCCTTTCGATATCTCATTTAGAGAAATACCAGTTGTTTTCAAAGGAATCTTGTTCATTATGTGACATGCAGACAATAATGCTTCACCCCACAAATTAAATGGAAATTCAAAATGAATTAACATAGCATGTATCATTTCTTGATATGTTTGATTCTTTCTCCCAGCCCAACCATTTTGATGTAGCGTACGAGGCGCATAACATTCATGTATAATAATATATTCTTCATAATATGCATCAAATTTTGCAGAAAAGTACTCACCTCCTCTATCACTTCTAAGTACTTTTATACTCTTACTTAATTGATGTTCTACTTCTACTTTATAAGCCTTAAAAGAACTAAAATAATCATCTTTATGCTTTAAAAGGTATACATGTGTAAACTTAGAACAATCATTGATAAATGTTATGAAATAACGGTTTCTCCTACGGGTTAGCATGCCATTAAATTCACACAAATTGAAATGCACAAGATCAAGCATATTTGATTTTCTTTCAACACTTTCAAAATCATGAGTGCTACATGAGATCAATCCGGATTTAATTAGTCTATTTATAGTACTAATACCAATATGTACTACAGAGCCATAAAGAAATATATTCAAACATATAAGCATAATTAGAAATTTCATTTAGAATATTATCGATAGTATAGAGTTTGATCATTCCTTCAACTTCCTTTTCCTACAAATACACCATTACGGGTCAATATTAGTTTGCATGATTCATATATATATATATATATATATATATATATATATATATATATATATATATATATATATATATATATATATATATATATATATATATATATATATATATATATATATATATATATATATATATATATATATATATATATATATATATATATATAATACTAGATTTTCCTAACAAGTCCCCACTACCAAGGATCCTATTCATGTCGGCGACATGAAGTAAATTAACAAGAGTGATTTTATTTCCAGAAGTTAAGTTGAGTTTGACAGATCAGGTTACAACAACTCTAGATCATACTTCATTTCCCATATGTACTTCTTGTTCATCATTAACTTCAGAGTATGTTTTAAATGCTACTTTGTCGTAAGATACATGTAAAGGGGTGAGAAACAAAAGAAAGGGGGGGTTGAATTGGGTTTTACCAAATTAATTCTTTTCGTTGGTGACAGGCCAAGTTAACTTAGAACATAAAAATAAATGAACACAATTATTTTTATCCTAGTGCGCTGTTAACTAAGCTGCTTCAGTCCACCCCCTCAAGGATGATTTCACCTTCAACAAGGACTTAATGCACTATAACCTAACTGATTACAGACAAGCCACAATAATACTGATCAACCTTATTGACACCCCTAATAAGTCATTCGATTCTTATTGCAAATTCACTCAAGACGCAGTAGGAGTTTTCTTGAGACCAGACCTTCACTCGGTCACTCAAGGATTCAATCAACCACAGTTGAATACTTTCAGTGTATTACATATTGCTTCTTTTAAGCAGATTGCACAAACGTTTCAGTAAAAATAAAAACACCTAAGTTTTTTACAGTAAGATACGAGCAACAACGTCTTGCCTATTTACAAAACTATACGCAAAATATTTTTGTAAAGAGTTGCACATCGCTTTGGTGTAGTTTTGCTTGAGCTTGATTTAATCTGATTGATTTTGTGTAATGTTGATTCTTACTTTTCTTCAGCTTCCAAGTCTTTCTTTTATAGCTTGTAAAAGAGATCCATTGAAAGGGTAGAAAGGTAATCATAAATCTAGCTATTTGTTCTCAATAGTCATAATGAGATTGGTTACAGTATAGTAGAAAAAGGACTGTCCTTACGCCACCCTAGAGGGTAGAGGTCATAAACATTTTGTGTACCTTTTGTACACTATCACACGTTAACTATTTTGAACTTCTTCTTATCTTTATAGGCTTCAAATAATTTGAGTGTTTGAATCTTGTTGTAGAAGAATCACCCTTAAGTCTTAGAACCTAAGTCTTGGAGTCTTTATAACTTGTCCTGTCAGAACCTTGTCTTCAGAGTCTTCAAAACTTGGTTGTAAGAACTTGCTTTTCTTCAGATCATCAGAACTTGTTCAGTAGAACCTCGTCTTTATAATATTCAGAACTTGTAACACACAAAAGCAAATCTTTAGAAGGCCTCCAAAGGTAAACCACCAAGTCACGATCAGAACCTCTTGTACTAACGTTCCTAAGAACCGTTGCATAAGATGAATCCCAGAATCTTGACTTCACTGTAATCACATGTTTTCTTCCAGTAGTGTATATTTAGAACATGATGACATCACACGCCTTGATATTAGAGTTAGAACATTACAATAACAACTACACACTAGAGTGAAACCATTAGAGTATATAATTGTACTTTATGATACCACGTAAAGCTATCATCAAATCTTAAGGCCATATACAGAAACACTTCTTGTTCTTACAATCTCCCCCTTTTTGATGATGAAAAAACCATGTATTTTGATAGAACAATTTATACAGGGTAATCGTCGTACCCGACAAATTCAGAGTTAAGCTCATATCTCCCCCTGAATCTGTTAATCCCAAAAATTCATTTATGCTTGTTCAGAGTCTCCCCCTGAGCCCAAAACTCACAAAATAAATTTTTTTTTTCAGAACATAGAGATAGAGAAGTAACACTTCCCTACAACAACTCATCAGAGTCTGGCTAGAGCACCTGGTCTTCATCTATAAACCTGGTTACTATCAACACTTGATGAAGAATCAAAACTTGATTTTAAGCCTGATTAAATAATGCCATGCATCTTGTAACAGCACTTCTATTTCTTGATTCTGATATCACAACCAAAACACTATACTTCTGGAGAAGTTCACCACTTCTTAAGTATCAACATTTTACATGATATTATCCAATATATCATAAATACATACAATTCATAACTTTTGAGTAGAACATATGTTGCAGAAGTACATGTATCAGAGCACAACTTCTGAGTGGCATTTTTGTATGAGAGCATTCATTATAATGTTAAATTGACTTCCTTTCAGGAGAGAACATCTTCTGAAGCTTTAAGTCTGAATTCCATAATTTTATAAAGTTTACATATTATGAACACTATGATATCAAGTAAGATTACCTTACTTTCAGTAAGTTTATAACTTCTGAATTGTGTTTGGTACATCTGTTTCTTATATATGAAATTAGAGTTGATTTCTTACATAGGGTTCTTAACCTTAGACATCAGGATCTTCATCATCTTTAACCTGTCTTAGAATACTCATTGAACTTATTCAAAGTTCCTCGAATGAAACATCAAACAAACATTTAGTAGTAACAACGTTTTATATGTTTGAGTTAAATATTATAAGAATAAATATTATCAAGATAATTTTACTTTCTCCCTCTTTTTCGGAAATCAAAAAGGTGATAAGGAAACAAAATAGCGAGAAATCACAATAGAATCACTTGAGATCTTCTAAGAAAAATGTTGATCAATTATATATCGATAGAACTATTATCAGACATTATTTCTTTAGAATTGATTTTTCTTTTTAGAATAATTTTTTCTTTAAAGCGAGAACTAACAAAGTATTTAAAGTATTACAAAAAAATATATGTAAGCAAATTTTGAGACATAGATATGCATCAAGAATATTTCATGCTGATACTTCCTCTTTACATAAATAGCTGGTGATAGGATAAGATGTTGAGTACAATGTTTTGACACATAAGACACGACCTGAAGAAGACATATTCATTTTGAGTACAAAGACACTAGCTTAAACTTCAAACATTTCACAACCAAATCAAATAGAGTGTTTCCTCCTGTGAACTGAGCCTTTTGAACAATTTTGATTACTTCATCTAATTCAAACAGTTCAGATAGGACACGCCCATAAGGTATGAAGGATTTTTAAAGATATCTAGAGTCCAAAATTGTTTCCTTTAGGTGGTTGAACATAATCGTAGCCAAATTAACAGGGATATTATTGAGAAGGCGGAAGATTAGGCGCTTATCCCTAGGAGTCACAACATCTAAGTCATTACCTTTAGGGTGAAGGTTTGTTAGTAAGAATCGAAACCAAATTTTAGCAGGAGGTTTCAGGTTGTCTGGATTGTTGGGTTCAAACCCATAGAAAGTGTCATGAATGGTTGGGAATACATTGACATCCATGAAGTTAAAACTAGCATGATCCATGGAGTTAGTTTTAGGAGTACACCCAATTGCTTCAATAATGGAAGAGCAAGTGATAACAAAAAGAATACCATAGATACTCAATTTAATGTAACTTCTATCATTGCTATCAAATGCATAAAGCCAAATTTTTTTCACAATATTAGGGTAGATAGGACCCCGTAACATACCAGCATAGCCTGACAAATCATGGTTCTCAAAACACATGTTGATAAGATTGTCAATAGAAATGCTATTAGGACGTTTTTCATGAATTACCTCTAAAATGTTTTCATCTCCGTGAAATATTTTGATGGCCATTTGATGCAAGAATTTTTAGGGAAGGCTGAAGGGTTGTGAAAAGAAAATAATGACTTAGACTTGAGGAGAGACTAAATATGACAGATGATATAAATAGACAATAGGATTTGTAACGAATGAGAAGATTAAGTTACTTCAGAGTGATAAAACTTGAGACACGCAAGACATTTAATGTTTGATGTGGAAGAGAGAAGAAAAAAATAATCAGACAACTTCACAAACTTCCTAAAATTAATTATGGAAGGATAGGGCATGGCACATATTAGGGTAAGTCGTGCAAGGGAAATCTTTTGAGATTGACAGGAGAATATCTTATCCTGTCTTTTCAGTCATAAGAGATAAATTAAAATAAGAAATATTTATCATATGTTCCCAAGAAATTTAATTGCTCCAGGATTGATATTAAATACACATCCTTCTTGATTTAAGCATTTCCTGTCAAGATAACTTCTAACTGGTAAAATCATCTATAAGTACTTTGTTAGAAGGTATAAAAATACTGACCTGATGTATTTTGTATTTGATGAGATAACCTTCATCATCGAACTTGATTTAGATCGTCCATTTGTTACAACAACAAAAGAATTCCCTTTTGATCAGATACTTTGGTCTGAACCATCCTTCTTGTAGAGCTGACTTGATTATTCCATCACAGGCATCAACCCTAGAAGTATCTTATCATAGAGATTGTCTTTGAAAGATCCTCTTCTAATGCGTTTAATCATTAGAAGCTTCTGATTGAAAATCTTCTGATCTTCTTTCTTCTTGTACTTCAGTAGCATCCCCATTACCTTCAGATTCTGACATGGTAATCTCCATACCTATAAGCGTATGAACTTAGCTTTGAATTTTCATAGTCAAGCTTATCATCAAATCTAACATGAATTGATTCATCAACAGTGAGTGTTTCGGTGTTATATACTATGTAACCTTTGAGCGTTCAGAACATCATAACATGATACAACTTTGAGCTTTTGAATCAACCTTCTTCATATTTTCTTTAGAGTTCAGGATAAAACAAGAGCATCCAAATGGATGAAGATATGAAATGTTGAGTTCTTTTTCTTCCACGGTTCATAAGGAGTCTTTCCAATAGTAACCTGCTTAGGGCATGTTACTATTGTCTGACAATGGAATCTGAATGTTATAAATTTACGAAGAAGTTCCATAAATGTCAGATTTATGATGATAAGATTCATGTGCCTCTAACACTTATCAATGTTAATTCATACCCATGGCCTTTTTCTATGTGGGGTATCGAGTTGATTGGGATGATTGAACCCAAGGCGTCAAATGGACATCATTTCATCTTAGTGATAATTGACTACTTCACCAAGTGGGTGGAAGAAGCTTCTTATGCTAATGTCACCAAGCAGGTGGTAGTACGCTTTATGAAGAACAATCTTATATGTCGGTATGGTGTGCCAAGTAGGATTATCACTGATAACGGCTCTAATTTAAATAATAAGATGATGACAGAACTTTGTGAAGAATTCAAGATTGTACATCACAATTCGTCTCCTTAAAGGCCTAACATGAATGGGGTTATTGAAGCTACAAATAAGAATATTAAGAATATTATCTAGAAGATGGTTGTTACCTATAAGGATTGGCATGAGATGCTCCCTTTTGCTTTGCATGGGTACCGCACATCTGTCCGCACTTCAACAGAGGCAACCCCATTCTCTCTTGTGTATGGTATTGAAGCAGTGCTCCCCATTAAGGTTGAGATTCCCTCTTTGCGTGTAATAATGGAAACCAAGTTGTCAGAGGATGAATGGGTCCATAACAGGTTTGACAAGTTAAATTGAATTGAAGAAAAGAGAATGATGGCCTTGTGTCATGGTCAGTTATATCATAAAAGAATGAAGAAATATTTTGATAAGAAGGTCAAGCCTCGTGAGTTCAGAGAAGGAGACCTCGTGCTCAAAAAGATCATGTCTTTTAATGCTGATTCTAGGGGCAAGTGGACTCTCAATTATGAAGGCCCATGCATTGTTAAGAAGCCTTCCCTGGTGGTGCATTGATTCTTGAAACTATGGATGGTGAGGAGTTCCCATATCCCATGAATGCTGACGCAGTCAAGAAAAACTTCGCCTAAAGAAATAAAAGAATAACTCGCTAAGTTGAAAACCCGAAAGGGCGACTTAGGCAAAAAAGAGCGTCTCGGTAGGCTAAAAACCCGAAAGGGCGATCTAGGCAAAAGTTAGAGACATAAACAAAATAAATTTTCCTGGTAGGATGAGAACCCGTAAGGGCAACCTAGGAAATAGTTAGGGATTTCCTGGCAAGTAACTGCGTCAGACATGACTTAATCATTGAAGCAACAATCTTCTCGAATTCTCATCACACTTCAATTGAAGCCTATGCTCAGGAGTTCAAAGTTGTTAGAGAGAATAGTGGTCATTGTGTTTCGATGTATATTTTCCATGTATTTACCATTTTACAAAACTTTGTAATCATCCATGGAGTCTCGCCATTTACGAACTATCATTCTATTAATAAAGTTTGAGCCTTTATCCAATTCTTTGTAGTTCTTAATTTATTCTGTTTACAAAAGTTTCATTTATTATTGATAGTAATTTTCAAAACAAAAAGACTTAATAATAAAAAATATTTTTAAAAAGAATTTGAAAATTACTTTTTACCTCAATTATGTGATACAAGTGGGACAAAAGTTATGATTCCAAGGATGGACGAACTCTGAAGTTTTGAAAAGATTCCCGAAGAGGTATCCCGGGTTACTCTTGTTGATATGCGCATAGTCCATTTGTGTTTGTTAGATTTCATGCCAGTTGAGACGTGGTATGGTGTTGGGTTTGTGATCCCATTTTCCCCCAGTTAAGTCTTGGTTCAGATTTTCTCCAAGTTGTTATATGGTGTTGTTTTGGGTGGTTTGATACCTCTATCTCATGTTCTCCAGTTAAGTCTTGATGTGGATCTCTCCAGAAGAGTGTGATTCCCCTTCCCCGGCATGGTTGTGATCAAGTAGAGATTGTAAATTTATGAAGAATTTGCTCATTTGTTGGAGTCATTATCCTTTTATGTTAAGAATTGATTTATAATCTCTTGCAGAACATTATTCTCTCCAGTTATGACATTGGTGTTGTTGTGTGCTCCCTAAGTAGCCAGAAAAAAGTAGTATCATTCTCTAAGAAGTGTTGAAACAACTGTCAACTTTTTGGGTTTTCTCTCAACAAGGGTTGAGTTTGATTTAAAATCCCTATAATTTTGACTTCTTGCTGTGATGTTAACTCTTAATTCCTCAGATGAAGCAAAGATGATACTTCCCTCTAAAAGTTGTTATTCATGTGAAGTTTTGTAATTTCTCCCCATAGAAGTTTGTGCAACCATTAATTTTGATATTGAATAATGTATTTGGACTCACTTCGGCGTGTGTGGTTTAATCTTCCCTAGTGAAGTCAATACAGCATCCCCAGTTGAAGTCTAGACAATGACGCATTATCTTCCCTAGCGAAGTCTGTAAGATATTCCTCGGTGAAGCTTGGAGGAGTTTATTATATCCTTGCAACTGTATTAGTTTATTGCTATCCGATTTTTCCTTGATTATTTTTTCAATCCATGTTTTCTTCCCAGCAAAGTTAAGCTATGAAGTAGAACTTTGCTTCCTTAGTTGGTTCTCACTCTCTTATGGAATCTTCATCCTAGATGTGATTTAGCCGAGTGTTGTCCTTACCCAAGTTAGTTTTTTTTGGTTATCCTCAGTGCAGTATGTCTGTTTTTCCAGCATATACATGATAACATTCATACATTCATACACACATGATGCATAGCTAAATTAAAATTCATTTCTCATTTGCATTCATTGATGTTTTTGTTGGCATATTTTCCTCTTTGCAAAGTTATGTTATCCTCTCTCCAATAGTCTGTCAACCTTAAGCAGAAAGTGTATATCCTTTCAAGTTTCCCACTGAGTTATCCCTCTTGGGAGAATTTTTCTTTAGCCTTCCTATCCAGCTCATTATCTCCATTTGAGTTTATTCCTCATTGGGTGATGTCTTGGTTGACTGTTTCACTCTGGTTTACCTCGGGTTTGAATGTTGGTCCCCGACAGCTATATTATTCTGATCTCTCTAGGTTGTGAGCCCTGGATTGAGAATATGCATTTATTTTGCACGTGAAGACTTTATCCCCTCAGCATGAATGTGTTGGTATTTCCCCACAAAATCAGAGAATCATTTCCCAGTAGTGTTATCGCAACAACAAGTGGTGGTCTCTTTATTTGAGCAACCTATACTTCCCTAGTAAGTCTATTAATGTTAGAGAAGATGTTTTGACTCTGATGAATGATAGTCTATATATCATAGGAGATAGTTTGTTGTTGAGGTTGGCTTTACTTTGATGACAAAGACGGTTTATTGAGGAATCTTTGCAGTAGTTCTTACCCTTTTCAAGTGATATCTTGATCAAAGAAGAAGTTGAGACCCTTTCTAGGTGGAATGCTAGAATTTTGGGAAACTTGTTATTGTTCTATGTTTTTTTCTACCTTCACCCCTGAGTTGGTAGTTCACTGTTATTCGTTAGTCGGCATTTATCTCTTTATCCTCATTGGACTTTACCCCAATATATTTGAGATGTTCCTATCCATAACTGTTGATGTCAACCTTTGTTCCAAGCCATAAGTGCTCATGTCAACCTTTGTTCCCAGCCATAAGTGCTCATGTCAACCTTTTTTCCTAGCCATAAGTGCTGATGTCAACCTTTATTCCTAGACATAAGTATTGATGTCAATCTTTATTCCCAGACATAAGTGTTGATGTCAAACCTTTGTTCCCAGCCATAAGTGTTGATGTCAACCTTTGTTCCCAGCCATAAGCGCTAATGTCAAACATTTGTTTCCAGTCATAAGTATTGATGTCAATCATTCGTTACCTGTCTCGATATTGATGTTTTTCATCATCTTCTGAGCCAGTATTATCTTACTATTTCTATTCACGTCCTTTAGTTTGGAAGTTTACAATCCCTTTGTGAGACGATGTTACTCTCCTTTTGCTATCTCCTCTATGAGTATGTATATTACAGTTATCTATCGATCATTATTATCCATTTTCTTTTTCCTCATTTATTGAGTTAATGATACTTTGTCTCCTCTTTGAACTTTACCCCAGTAGAGTTGAGTTTTCTTTTCCCTAGTAGAGTTGAGTTTTCTTTTCCCCAGAGGAGTTGATTTTCCTTCAATGGAGTTCAGTTTCTTTCCTACAGTCGAGCCGGTAATCCTTTCTTAATGGTTACCTCCTTGATAGTTTGTTGCTTGCATTGTTAATAGTATCCATTGTTGAAATCTTCCTATGCATTTGGATTCTTTGATTGTGGTTTTGGTTTTACCTGTTTATAGCAATCCCCATAGTCCTGTTCTTCCCCAACGATTTATTTTCTTGGTCAAATTCTCTTTTTTGTCCGTTGGTTTTTATTTTCTGCTTACCCAGTGATGTTTTGTGTCACCTATGGAGTTGGTTGTTTTCATTCATAATCATAAGCATTGCATGGCATCTTAGGGCCTAAAATAGGGTTTTTTTCTATTTAAGTATCTTCAATCGCGTCGAGACAAATATTTTAACCTTTGTATCTCTGGATAAAAGACACTTAAATAAGAGCAGTTGTTATACCCCAATATTTACCCCTAAGATCTCTCATCATCTCATTTTATTTATACATCAAGATCACATACTAGAGTTGTTTATCTCTTTCTACTTCATCCTATCTTTAAGTTTGCTCTCGAGGGATCACCAAACACCTTGGATTGTGTATCTTGTACGTGTGTTCTTTTAACTAACATCAAGATATGTATATATGTTTCTTTAAATGTTCATATTGTATGAGATCACAATTGTGTTCATCTCACCATCTAAGCTAAGGTTTAAAGGTTGGTTCTCAATCAAATGATTCTTCAATGGATTACAAGAGATTAAGTTTCAAGGTCATGTTTATGATATCAAAGAGTTGTGATTCAAAGAGATCTCTCACTTTATTTAGGTCAAACTTTCCTCAAAGTTGATGTTGGCATTCATCAAGAAGATTCATAGGTTCATATGTTTATTTCCATGCCTTCTTCAAAAAAATTTATCTTCGAATATGCTTTAAGAAAACATCATTTTAATTCCTATTATGGTTGATCATGCTTTATTTTTCCAAGAAAGTTCAAAAAGATTCAAGGTTGATTCAACAAGTGTAACCTAATTGAGCAAGTTCTTGATTTAGTGATCATAAGTGCATAACTATTTCAATTTTCAACATTTTGAGTTGGTTATTTTTGCTATGGGTTCTTATCATCATCTGCAACAACTTCTGTTCACATGACAAGATCCAATTGTACAAGAAAAATCAGGGGTTTCAAGTTATTTTGACATTCTCTGAGCTAGGGTTTGTTGACATCCAAGGACCATATCTTGCTCATTTTTTGAGATTTTTGATTGACTCCAAATCCATGATTCTCTTAAAAGGGTACTTAATAATTTCTATTCAAGGATTTAAGGCTAATTTTGAATGAAAGATCATTAATGGTTAAGAAAGATTACAAGTCTCTTTGAAAAGCCTTTAAATCTTAGGGTTTGACTTCAAATGATCATAACTTGGTCAATTTTTATCTTCTTGAGCCCATTCTTTTTCCACAATAATCTTTGGGATGTCTACTAAAACTTTGTTTCAATGTGCAAGACTTGAAAATGCTTGGAAAATTGTTGAAGAATTGAAAAGATTATAGGTCTTTTGTGAATTTTCCTAAATTTGTTAATCGTCTTCCAAAGACCATAACTCTTTCAATTTTTATGAATTTTGAGAGATCTCAATTCCAAAATTCAATTCAATAGGTCTAAATCATATCATCTTCAAATATCAAGACCAAAATTTGAGTGGAAGGTCATGTAATTTTGAGAATATTATAGGTCATTTTGAGGTCTCGTACTTAGAAATATTTCTAACAAAAATCAGTTTGTTTTTCACGATTTCAATTGATCATAACTTTCAGCTCAATTATCCATATGGAGTCTTTCTTGGAATATTGTAAATATTATGACCTTGTCTTTCAAATGCTTCAAGAATTATGTCATAAAGCCTCTTGAGTTGTGTGCACCATGGATTCAAAGTTAGTACCTTGGAACTGAAGTTTCTCATGGTAGTCAGATTGCAATTTTCATAATGTGACTTCTAATCACCAAATTTGTGTGTGTTTTCCACTTAAACATGATTAGCATAAATGTTTGGATCATTTAGAGTGTCAAAATACATCATTTGGATGAGTTTTTGATGCACATGTGTTCACACATCCTTCATGAACACATGTGTGCATGAATTCGATTGAGATTGCATCATTCACCCCTCCTCTTGATTTTATTCACTTCTCTTATAAATATAGACCACATTCCACTCAATTTTTCAAGTTTGGATAGCCAGAATCACCTTTCCAAACTCTCTCCATAACTCACAATTATGAGTTTCCGAATTCACTCTTCCCTTGTTTTTTAATCCAATTTCTTTGCTCATTCTTCATCCTTGAACTTCACTGAAGCTAACAGAAGAAGAACCAAGCCTTGAGGCGTCCTATCGTGCTTGCCAAGTCAAGTTTCAGAGCTCTGAAGTTGAGATTCAAAAGATAGATGCCTCCATCAACTCTCTCCAAACTTGTTACTACAATGTAGCTCCCATCACTCTGATAGTCATAACATCATTGGTTTTTAACTGAAAGTGATTTTTGCTCATGAATTTTCAAATCCATTATCATTCATTTTCTTCTGGTCTTTTGCAAATCGACTAAGCTACTATTTGTATAAATTTTCGCGAGGGTACCATTGGAATCGTCTTGATGAGACGACATGAATGACACCAGTCTGAGCTTCTAATTTTACAATTTATGGAACCTGCAACTCGCATGTGGTTAGAGGTTTAAGATGACCAACGTGTCATCTCTCATCCAATGACACCGCACAACCTATTTTTTCAAATCTGTTTTAAATAATTGATACAATAGTTTATTCACTAATATCCATATCATGCACAACACGTCTGATCCTTTGGATTAACTTACTAATTCATTTTGACATTGACCAAATGGACCACATTATTTTGATATTATTTTTATTTTTTGTTTTTTGATTTATTTGTTTTAAACTTCAAAATTTCATAAAAAATCATTTCAACTTCTAAAATTGTGAAAAAATTATCAAAAATACTTTTGATTTTTCTCTTTGTGATTTTTATTTTGTGATTTGATATTTTTTATGACTTTTCACTTTATTTGAGTTGTTTTAATTGTTTAAAAATACTTTTCTTGATTTTAAAACTCTGAATAAAATATGGAAAGATCCAATGACCTCTTGACAAATATTGGTGACCTCATTTTATTTTTATTTTTTATTTTACTATTTTTCACAAATTTTTGGTTTATTTTGCTTATTTCTTTAAATTTTAAAAATAGTTTCTGACTTTAAGAAATTCAGAAATTTTTTGTCAACACTTGTTAACTCATATTTGACTTTTGATATTTTTGTATTATTTTTATTTGGTGTTTTAATACATGTTTTGTATTTTACTAATTATTTCCTTTTTAAATCATTTAAATTACTCATGTTTGACTTCTGATATTTTTTTAATGATTTTTATTTGGTTTTTTAATACATATTTTGTATTTTACTAATAATTTCCTTTTTAAATCATTTAAATTTTATTTTATATTGAATATATTTTATTATTTTTTGATTGGTCCTGATTTGGAGACACTTGGGTGTTATTTTAGGACAAGTTCTTCAACCTCATTGGATCTCGGGTGTTGATAGGTTAAAAAACCAAATCTACCAAAATGGATGAATGATGTTGATGATATTTGAAACCCTAATTTCATCTAATACATCCCTCTCCCTTTTCATCTTATCCATTTCTTGTTTTTACTTGTGCTACATGTTTTTAGAAAGTGATCTACATATCATTTCTCTAACATGTTTGGTATATAGATTTCTATTGACCGGCCTCAAAATAGGTGCAATTTCTACATAAGACCACTTACGATTGCTTAACATAGCGCTAAATTTGTCCCGATTCGAAAAATGATCATTTGTGGCCCAAACCTATATTTGCAAGCCCAAGTATGTTTAATTTGAAATCTTGGATCCAATAACTTTGAAGTTCATTGTTAGGAGGCTTTGATTCTACCAATACTCTAAAGAACTTCATGACCTTTGGTCGAAGTGAATCATTTGAACATCGTTGATCATATGTGTTTTTCTTTGAGTACTTGAAATGAATTATATACTTGACAAAAAGCAAATGAGACTTGTTATTGAGAAGCTTTGATTTTATCAATCTTCTAATGAGTTTTCAAATACAAGCTTCAAGATGGTCATTCAACTAACCTCTAACTTCTAATTCACTAACAATTAACTTTACTTTATGCCTTTATTTTGTGCCTTTATTTTTATGTACCATTTACTTTAGCAATTACATTCCATGCCATTTCTCTTTTGCTCACTAGAAAATTTATCTTTTTGCCATTTCGTCTTTGTTCATTTGAGCTCTTTTTTTTCTTTAAAGACACTTAATAATCAACTTGAACATTAAAAAACTTTAAGGTTACTTGGACTACTTGGTTTTATCCTTGCCATTGTGTAGTTGTGGATCTCTCGGACTTAGGGTTATAAGCCTTGAGACTTGGGACCTTGTGGCTCTGTTGTTATTTTGTCTGAAGTTATTGGGGTTTACTCCAAAGCATTGGGTTGATTTTTATTTGTGTGCAGGTTATTTTGATTATATGTTTCGTCTGTGATTAAGAACTCCTCTGTATACATCCGTTACACTGTCCAATTTTTATGAAGAATTAATTTAGCTGAAACTTGGTATTTCTCAGAGGTTTAGTATTTTTTATTTCTTAGTTTTATTCCAAAGTATGGGAATTCTAAATTGACTTCTTATGTCAAGTGTTGGCTTCTTTTTGGTTAGATTCTTCTTTTCTTTAGTTTTTACATTATGCTTTAGGATAGTCCCTTCATCTCCTCCTATCTACTTTAATTTCAAAAATCTTCTCCCTCCTTTTCAAAACTCTTCTTGTTTTCTAACTTGAAATGATTTCATAATAAACTTGGACTTAGGTCCATGCATTTCAAAAATCTTTTCTTAACCAAACATTAATAAACTTAATCATACTTTGACATCTGTCTCAAGACTAAAAGTCAATTAACCTCATTCAAACCATTTTTGGCCACTTTGGCTTTTTGCTTTAAATTTTTTCTCAAAAGATTAGACTCTTGTTGATTCTTTTAGTGATGCGAGCTACTATACTTCTACAATATTTAGTAAAGGGAGATATTTTCCACTTGGGTATTGAGTGAAACTTTGTTGATTTTAAAATCTAAGCTATATCCTCCACTTTGAGATGATGCAAATTCTCCTTTCCCATAATCGTGGGCAGTAAGTATATTTTCCACTCGGATATATGACGATGATGTCTCTTCTCTTAAAATAACCAGCACACATGTGTTTTAAAATTTTTGAGGTGAACTACGAGTACCCTAATCCCCTATTACATGGAAGGTGGTACGTAGGCACTAAAGGTTCGCAACCGCTGCGGCTGCAAAAATTAAAAAAACACTTCTTTTCCCATCTCCACCATCTATTTTTGTATACGCCTTCTATAACCAAAATATAGTTTTTCAAAGAGGTTCTTACATAGTACCGTAAATTTTTAGGGTGCTAATACCTTCCCTTTGCATAACCAACCCCCGTACCTAGTTTCTATCCCCCTCTTTTTTTGGGTTTATTCGCTCTTTTCCCATTTCCTTTGGAAACAATAAAGTGATGTGACGATTTTTATTTTGATCCGTGCGAGTTAATTCAATCTAATGGCCTAGTCTCATTATTTCTACCGCTATAGTATGGATGACTCGTGATTTTTATTACAATATTGAGGTGTTTTCCACGTTAAACATATCAGTGTTCTTTTTTGCTTTTATTTGTTCGATTTACCGTCTTATATTTAATTTTGAACCTCAAAGTTCCTACAAGTGTGGGAAATTTTATATTCCTTCATATTATTCTATTACTTTTGTCTTAATTTCCCATCGCATGTAATATCTCATAACCTTTTATTTATATATTTTGTATTTTTCATTAAACCAAATTAACTTAATAAGTTCAAAATACTATGATATCTTTTATTTTATTACAAATTAGTAATAATTTCTCGGAGGAGGAGGTAAAGCAAGCGGTTTGATCTTGTGATGGCAATAAAAGTCCCAGACCGGATGGATATTCCCTTGAGTTTTTCCAACAAAATTGGGAGGTTGTGAAGACGGATGTTGTTAGATTTGTGTCGGATTTTCATGATAGAGATAGGCTTACAAAAGCTTGTACTTCATCCTTCATAGCCCTTGTCCCAAAAATTAAAAACCCGCAATCCTTATCCGAATATAGGCCTATATGTCTTGTGGGAAGTTTGTACAAGATCCTTGATAAACTTATGGCGGCTAGGTTGATAAGTGTCACTGGGAAGTTGGTGTCAAATAACCAATCGACTTTTGTTTTAGGTAGAAATATTGCAGATGGAGTCCTAGTGGTTAACGAGGTGTTGGATCTAGCGAGAAGAGAAAAAAGGAGTTATGTTGTTTTGAAAGTTGACTTTGAGAAAGCTTAAAATTGTGTAAGTTGGAGTTTCTTGAGGTATGTCTTAGTTAAAATAGGATTTGGTACTAGGTGGATGAGATGGATGGAAGGGTGTATCTTCACTAATAATATGTTTGTCATAGTTAACGGTAGTACTACTAAGGATTTTAAGGTGGAGAAAGGGCTTTGTCAAGGTGATCCCATTTCCCTTATTTTGTTTGTGTTGGTGACGAAGGTTCTTTCGAGTCTCATGAGGAAGGCCATCGAGATTGATGATTTTAAGGGGTTCAAGATTAACGTAGCCGAGGAAGTGAACATGCTCCAATTCGCGGATGATAATATTATCATGGGGGGGGGGATAAATGGGAATCTTTGGAGTATGAAAGTTATTATTATGGGTTTCGAACTAATGTCGAGTTTGAAGATTAACTTCCATAAAATTAAGCTTTATGGAATTAATGTGGGAGATTGGTTGTTAGAAGCAGCTTATTCTTTTCTTTCTTGCAAAGGTGATAGTCTTCCTTTCAAATTTCTTGGTGTTAAAGTGGGCGATATTCCTAGGAAATTGTCAATGTGGAGGGACTTAATTTCTCTTTTGAAGGGGAGGTTGGCAGTGTGTTGAGGTAAACATCTCAATGTTGCGGGTCGAGTGGTGTTGATTAACCTGGTGCTTAACGCAATTCCTATATACTCTTTGTCATTCTATAAAGCGCCTTCAAAAGTCTTAAATGAGATCCGTAGTACTCAAAGCAACTTTCTTTGGAACGGTTGTGAGCAAAAAATGACGATTTATTAGGTGTGTTGGGATACCATTTGTAAACCTCGTGAGGAAGGCGGTCTCAGAGTAAAAAATGTAGAGATTATGAATGTGGCGTTATTGAACAAATGGAAATGGAGAATCTTGACGGAATGGAAAGTGGTGTGGAGTAGTATTTTAATTTATAGATATGGAAATTTGGATTTAAAAGTCCTAATTGGTGACAAAAGTGTTGTGCATAATAGAGATTCTATTTGGTAGAGGGACCTTTTGTTATCGGATAATTAATTTGTCGGAGAATTGTTTTGTAGGGGCGGTTAAGTGTCGTGTGGGAAATGGTTTGGTTACCACTTTTTGGTACTCTTGTTGGACCGGGAATCAACCTCTGTTGAACGCTTTTCCCGAACTGTTTGTTCATGCTGCAGCCGATACCATTTTTGTTGTTCCGCTGGAGTGAGTGCAGAATCGGGCTGGACTGCTTCGACTGGAACAGAACCACTAAGGGGAGTTTTTCGATTAAATCATGTTATTCGTTGTTCAGAGAAAAACTTTCTGGACCTCCCCTTAATTCGTATGTTGTCAATGCAATTAAGTATCTTTGGAAGGTCAAACTCCCTTCTAAAATACATATATTTGGATGGAGATTAATTCTTGATAGAATTGCGGCTAAAGATTAATTATTCAAGAGAGGTATTTTGGCGGATATAAGTGATTTATTTTGTGTGTTGTGTTTGTCAGAGGAGGAATCTCTACCGCATCTTTCGGGGCTTTGTTCGATTACGGCACCTATTTCGAGGAAAGTTTATGAGTGGATTGGATCTCTCGAAGAGTTATCTTTGGGGGAGTTTGAGGGTTTTTTCACTTATTGCGGTAAAGTGAAGAATTTAGCTAAGCGGTCAATCGTTGGGGGTTATTTGGTTAGCAACGGCTTAAAGTATTTGATTGATGCGTAATGCAATAATTTTCAAAGGGGAGTCGTTTATTTTCGACGATTGTGTTTCAGATATCGTTCTAAACGGTTGGAAGTGGCTAAGCTCCAATTACAAACTGTTAGAAAATTGTAATTTTCATACTTAGAATACCTTACTTCTCATTTGTTTTAAGTTATAAGAGTTTTTTTTTTATTTCGTGATGGAGTATCTTTTATACTTCCTTTAATAGTATCATTACCTATTAAAAAAATTAATTAGTAATAATTTAATAATAGTATTATATTCAAACCTTGTCAAATATTGAATCCTGGATATTCTCCTCCCATCCTAAATAATCTAGTTTGTGTGTATTTCTTCGCACACAAAAAAGTACATACAACCTATAATACAACCTATAACAGAAAAGAAGGACAATTTAATAATATTACTTATTGTTTTATTTTATTTCATTACTATTTTTTTATAATACAAAGTCCTTATGAATAAAATATTTATATATAAAAAATTATAATTAGAAGCCAATTTAACAACCAAATGGCCTCTCATAGAAATTTGTAGGAAGAGCTTATGTGCACATCTTTCAACCACATGCACATTTTCCACTTTCAGAAAAGGGCACAATAAAACACTTCGGATTTAAAGGATATGGGCACATATCATATGGACAATGAAAATCTTGGTTACAGTCAATAAAACCTGTAATGAAAAAATTAATAAAATAGTTTTACAAAAATGAGATAAAAAATATCACATATGTACTAATTAAGAAAATTTGAAAATAAGACAATTTGAAAGTGATTAAAGACTTACTTCCAATGTTCACTGCAACAAGAACTAGAGAAAGAAAGATGATAATAAAATAAATAAATTTGAAAATTGCAACCATTTTTTTCTTCTTTGCATGTAAGAAATATTATATAGTTTGATCACTTTATAATTTATAATGTTCACTATCTTCTACCATATATTAAATAATTTTTATAAGTTATGGAGTTGAAAAATACCTTCCTATAATAAGAAATGTTACTAAATGTCCCTTAAGTACATTGAAGTGTTGTGTTTGATTTTTTTTAACACACTTTGTAGATGGCCACATAATAAACTTAGCAATCATTCTTATTTTATAATTTTTCCATAATTTTATAACATTTTATGCCATAAAAAGGGTCTTTACAGAATAGAAATTAGTTTTTTGATTCATCAATAATTCCACAAAAAAAAAAGCATGAAATGTTGATGGTTCGCAATTATGTGTTTTTAGATTAATGGAAAGGCTTGTAAGAGACTTTCAAAAGCCAATCAATTATAAAAAAAAATGAGAACAAGCGAATCATAATTTGGGGCACAAAAAATGACATGGACAAGGCACGAATGAATTGACCCTAGCAAGAGGTTCACCATCAAAGGAATGAGTCGACAATTATTTATTCAATAATTAATAACATCCATGTAGCCACTAATTATGGTTGATTATAAATATAAAATTGTTAATGTCTGATAAAATTTAAGTTGAGTCTTTTAGGTGAAACTTAGTTATGTTTTTTAGGTGAGTTTTTGGTTGAGTTTCTAAGATGAGAAATAAATTGAATCTTTCATACGAGATTTTAGTTGAGTCATTAAAACGAGACTTAAGTTAAGTCTCTCAGTCTCTTTATGTGAAATTTAAGTTGAGTTTCTGAGGTGAAATTTTAATTGAGAGTCTTAGGTGAGACTTAAGTAGAGTTTCTCAGGCGAAACCTTAGTTGAGAGACACAATCGGAATTTTAATTGAGTCTCTTAGGCGAGACTCAAGATGAGTTCCTCAAGTGAGACTTTAGTTGAGTCCATCAGACGAGATTAAAGTGAGTCCCTGTTGACTCCTAAATTCGACACCTTTGTTTTGATTGATGGCAGCCATTAAAAGCTGAAAGATGTTTTCGACTGGTTAAGCCTGTCGAAGTGCCCGTCGAAAGATGGCAAAATACTTAGAAGATTTCTTCCAAGGAAGAAGGCTGATTGCCTTCGACGTCGAAGGAGTTTTCGTCGAAGATGTCTCTTGATGAAGGTGTTCGATGGTCCAGAGTGGAGCAGTTTGAAATTCAAAGCTTTGGAGGGAAAACGGTTTCCAGCAGTTACTACGTGCAAACGTGCAAGGATCTGGAGCGTCGAGCATGGAGAACGTGTCAAGTGGCTTGATCTCGAAGCAGTGTAACTGCCCGACGGTTACTTGGAATGTTTTTGTATAAATAGGAGTAGACATGTAGTTTCTCGCGTGTGTTCACAAAAAATACATAGTCACTCATTTAGATTCAAGTACCCAGTGTGAGCGAAAGAATTGTTGAGAAATGTATGTGTGAAACACCAATTTAATCAATTCAAGTCATTTACTTTTCCAGTAATTTACTTGCTTTTCTCCTTTAAATTCCTGTCGAACCTTTACTTTAAAGCCTTGTTTATTTTACCAAGCCTTTCCTTTATGCAATTTACTTGAAACATTTTACTTAAAGCCTTATCCACTTTAATTAAACTTCAAAATCAACCTATGTCCATAGGATCAATCTGATCGATCCTGCGAGTAACCAAATAAGTAACCATTTGGAGGATCAGCGGTTGTTTACCAAAACCCAAGGTAAACAAATTGGCACACCTGGTGGGACTGTGTGTTGATTGTTGAAAAATAATCTCATCTTTTCGAGTTGTATGTTATTGAGGAGTGGTAGAATATACACCAACGATAACAATACTGCCAGAAGAAGGGAAGAGATGGCGAATCCGCCAAACAATAACGAAATTCCACCACCAAGTGTGGGAGCAACGGTTAATATGACCGTGAGTGAAGCGACGAATGTTGGTTCGACACCAGCAGTGTCAGTCACAACCACGGGGCCAATAACTTCGTTAACAGGCCCCAGAATGCCTTTGGGAACCCCCCCTCCAAGGGGAAATATTGGCACAAGGCCAGTGGTCCCCCCAGGATTTATTCCATTCTATGGTATGCCAACTTCTGAAGTGGCAAGCCTGACGAATGCTGCGTCCACTTATTCAGACCCTTTCGTGAGTGCCTCTTCGCCACTCCAAGGCTCTGGAGTAGGCATGGCGAATAGAAATAGGACCCAACTCTTAGGAGGAACGTCCCAAGTAGCCCATGGCCTTACAAATGCCTCGACAGCAGTCCTGAGGCAACAGATGGACGAAAGCAACCATGATATGGTGCAAATGTTGGCACAAACTTTGAGTACAGTGCTAAATCCTCTAATACAAAATACTACTCAACCGAATCAGCAAGTTACAGCGCAAATGACGCGTTTGGCTGACTTCTTTGGAGCACCCCCACCTATTCGACAGCCCCAAAGGGCGCAAATAAGAGGAAATCAGGGGATATTTGTGGAGGAAGAAACCACCATTAATCAGGCTCAACAGCCTGTAGAAAAACCTGTCGAAGAACCTAGGGTAATAGCCCCAGAGGTAAGGTTAGTTAACAGAAACCAAAATGCTGACGAAGTGGTTCAGCATGTCCAATACCAAAACATGGGTTTGGAAAACAATCTGGCAACCATGATCGAAAGAATCATGACTCAGAATGGAATGAACATGGGCTTTCGAAGGCCCAACTTTACATCTCCATTGTCAGAATATGTGTTACAAACTGACTTACCTCCTAGAAGCAAAGTCCCCAAATTTACTAAGTTTTCTGGGGACACGACAGAATCTACTGTCGAACACGTGGCGAGGTATTTGATCGAAGCAGGAGACATTTCAAATAATGAAAACCTAAGAATCAAATACTTCCCAAGTTCCTTAACCAAGAACGCTTTTACTTGGTTCACAACTCTACCCCCCAATTCGATCCACCATTGGACCCAGTTGGAAAGATTGTTCCATGAACAATTCTATATGGGGCAAACCAAGATAAGCCTGAAAGAACTGGCGAGTGTGAAGAGACGTTTCACTGAACCTATAGACGAATATCTGAATAGGTTTAGGTTGCTTAAGGCGAGATGTTTTACACAAGTGCCAGAACATGAGCTGGTCGAAATGGCCGCAGGCGGTTTAGATTATTCCATTAGGAAGAAGCTAGATACCCAGTACCTAAGAGACATGGCCCAACTGGCCGATAGAGTCCGACAAGTCGAACGCCTCAAAGCTGAAAAAGCTAAGGCAACAAAAACTCACAAAAGAGAGAGAATAGCGTACGTTGAGATGGATGACGAAGATCTAGAATCCTTCGACGATACTTTAGCTGTCGAAGAAGGAGAAGTCGATTTAGCAGAACTAAAACAAGGGCCTCCATACTCTTGTAAACAGTTAGTCCCCTCAAATGGGAAAAATCCCATTGGTCCAGACAGGACCAACGATAGGTTCCCAAAAAAGACTTATAGTTTTGACATCACAAAATGTGATGAAATATTCGACTTGCTAGTTAAAGATGGCCAAATGATAGTACCCCCTGGGGTAAAAGTGCCTCCTCTTGATCAAAGAAAGAAGAGAGGTTTTTGCAAATATCATAATTTTTTGGGCCATAAAACTTCTCAATGTTTTCTTTTCAGGAATCTTGTGCAAGACGCTATTGAGGAAGGGAGATTAAAGTTTGCTGACAAATCCCCCATGGCTGTCGACTCAAATCCACTGAAGGCTGAAGCCCACTATGCAGAACCCTCTGAGGTGAACATGATGGAGGCAACCAGGATCCAGTCGAAGAAGCCAGGCATTACCATGGTCGAAGTCTCAAAGGACCACATCAACATGCCAATCTTTGGCAGTTTTTCTGGAAATTTATCCAGGAAGACAATTGAGGCTGTCCAGAAAGCGGTCGAAGACCCGAAGTCGAAGACTGCTGAAACACAAAAAACTGGACCAAAGCCCAGTTCCCACTTGGCCACTGTACAAGGCCAGACGGAGAATCTGGAGACACAAATGAAGCAACTGACTCTTGCTAATAAGGATACAATGAATATCAACATGGTTGAACTTTCTGACCCTAAAGCTTCAGAAGAAGCCATAAGGCAAGAGCAGGCAAATAAAACGGCTTTCCCTAGGGAAAACGAAAACTTGGCAGATTTTTTACAAAGATGCCAGAAGAAGAAATCAGAGGTGATGCTATGTCCAAGATGTAGTTCTATCTTTGATAAAAAGGCTGCTGAGCACATACAAGGCGTAAGAGCAGCGAACAAGAGAAGGGAGAATGCTGACCTTCGACATGATCCCAGAAGGGGTTCTAATCAAGACAAGAGGCCTTTGACTTTTAGGCCTCCAACAAATGTACCAGTAGACACTTGGTACAAAACATCTGGCCGGAAAAGGCCAAGTGAAGAGAAATGGCATTCTTTCGATGTGCCAAGAGGTTCCTCTTTAATCCAGAAGAAAGAGCCTCAAGTTGCTGCACCCAAGGTTGCTCAAGTGTCCAGCAACTACAAGGGAAAAAATCCTATGTCTCGATCCCAATGGAGGAGATATCAAAGGAGGCGAAAAGCTGAAAGGGAGGCTGCCAACGAACCTAAGGCAGAAACTAGTTCGAATGTTCCCCAAAGGAAACAAAGGAAGTCTCTTGAGAGAGAACCAGTTACCAACAGGCTAGTTTGGCCTAACCAAAGTGAAGTCGAAGACGAAGATGATGCTGAGTCCGACGATACTCTGGATATAATGGTGAATATTGTTTCAGTACTGCCTAGGGAATTCAATCGACAGGTAGAAGTCGAAGCCAGTGACTGGGAGGTGGAACAAGAAATGGCCAAACATAGGCCAGTGTGCTATTTTGTCATGGACAATGGCACTACAGAGGAACAAAATGGCTTCTTCGAGCCACCTACAGAGGCGATGAAGAATCACCTCAAACCTTTGTTCATAAGGGCCAAGCTCGAAGAGACCACTGTGAACAAAATATTGGTCGACTGTGGGGCCACTATCAATATTATCCCTCATTCTATGCTAAGGAAGATTGGCAAAAGGGATGAAGAAATCAAACCTCACAATATGGTCCTGTCCAACTATGAGGGAGGCATTGGGACCACCATGGGAGTGATCCAGCTAGACATAAAAGTTGGGTCGATCCTTCGACCAACAATGTTCATGGTCATATCGGCCAAACCTAACTACAACCTTTTGTTAGGCCGTGAGTGGATTCATGGTGTAGGTGCTGTACCTTCATCGATGCATCAAAGGCTGCTTCTATGGCGTCCAGATGGGATGGTCGAAAACATAGAGGCAGATCAGAGTTACTACCTTGGCGAAGTGAATCACTTGGGTGTAACAGATTTCGACAAAAACTTGGCTCACATAGGGCCATGTCCAACTCCTGACTTCGACATGGCGCCAGCGCCAAACACCTTTTGTTCCCTATACCTGCATCCTGAGCATGGTTTCCAATGGGACAAAGAAGACTTGTCCCACATAGACTTCAGTGGGCTAACTGATATCCAACCAACTGGTTGGGGAAGTGAATTCAGTGATAATGACTGAGTCACAATCTCTGAAGCGAATTTCGGCTTATGTGGCCGAAACCAAGATGATAACGGCTCTCGAAGCCGAAGTAAAGTACATGGCCACACAGGCCAATGATCAACAATTATCTGCTGTTGGCCCAGGAAAGGATTTTGATCCAAGACCTCCTGATATCATGCCAGATGAAATGCAGGAACAGAGGCTCGACGCCATCTATGACGATGAGCCTTTGGGCTTCGAAAAGGATCCCTTGGCGAACAACATTAAGATGTTAGCACAAGACCCTTTAGAAGAAATCAACTTAGGCGAAGGATCAGAGAATAGGCCAACTTACATCAGCGCCAAAATTGATCCAGAACTTAGGTTGGAAGTAATCCAATTGCTGAAAGAGTTTAAAGACTGTTTTGCATGGGATTATGACGAAATGCCCGGTCTCGACAGAGGATTGGTAGAACTTCAGTTGCCAATCAAACCTGGAAAGAAGCCAATCAAGCAAAATCCAAGACGCTTCGCTCCAGAAATATTGTCGAAGATCAAAACAGAGGTCGAAAGACTTCTGAAATGCAAGTTCATCCGTGTTACAAGGTATGTCGAATGGATTGCAAATATTGTGCCAGTAATTAAGAAAAATGGCACATTAAGGGTGTGCATAGATTTCAGAGATCTGAATGCTGCCACCCCCAAAGATGAATATCCTATGCATGTGGCGGAAATGCTAGTCGATTCTGCCGCTGGCTACGAATACCTGAGTATGCTCGATGGTTATTCAGGATATAATCAAATATTCATTGCTGAAGAGGATGTGTCGAAAACAGCTTTTCGATGCCCTGGGGCCTTAGGCACTTACGAATGGGTAGTGATGCCTTTTGGCCTAAAAAACGCTGGGGCTACGTACCAGCGAGCAATGAATACTATCTTCCATGATTTTATTAACACTTTTATGCAAGTTTATATTGATGATATTGTTATAAAATCTGTTTCCAGGAAGAGTCACATTGACCACCTTCGACAATCATTCGAAAGAATGAGAGAACATGGTCTGAAGATGAATCCTTTGAAGTGTGCGTTCTGTGTGAAAGCTGGAGATTTCTTGGGCTTCGTTGTCCACAAAAAAGGAATCGAAATCAACCAGAACAAGACGAAGGCAATTCTGGAAGCGAAAGCGCCATCGAATAAGAAGGAATTGCAATCTCTCTTGGGCAAGATAAATTTCTTGAGAAGGTTTATATCTAATCTAAGTGGGAAAGCTCAGGCCTTTTCACCCTTACTTCGAATGAATAAAGAGGGGTTCGAATGGGGGCAAGAGCAACAAGAAGCCTTCGACAAAATCAAAGGGTACCTCACTAAGCCACCTGTTTTGGTGCCTCCTTGTAGTAATAGGAGTATGAGATTGTACATAGCTGCATCTGACAAAACTCTGGGAAGTATGTTAGCCCAAGAGTATGAGAATGGAGTCGAAAGACCCATTTATTATCTCAGTCGAGTTTTGAATGATGCAGAAACTAGATATAGCGAAGTTGAAAAATTGTGTCTATGTCTGTATTTCTCTTGTACAAAGCTCAAACAATATATAAAACCAGTTGATGTTTATGTTTCGTCTCATTTTGATGTTTTCAAATATATGTTGTCGAAACCTATCTTGCATAGTCGAATTGGCAAGTGGGCATTAGCATTGACTGAATACTCCTTGACCTTTATGCCTCTTAAGGCAGTAAAAGGACAAGTGGTTGCAGACTTCATAGTCGACCACTCAATTCAAGTCGAGGATATTAATTATGTGGAGATAGAACCTTGGAAATTCTACTTCGATGGTTCCAGCCATAAAAATGGAACAGGAGTAGGAGTCTTGATTATTTCTCCAGATAAAATTCCAACAACATTCAAGTACCAAATAGAAGGTTCTTGTTCGAATAACGAGGCTGAGTATGAAGCTCTAATTACTGGCCTTGAAATATTGTTGGAATTGGGGGAAACTCGAGTCGAAATAATGGGAGACTCAGAGTTAGTCATCAAGCAAGTCACAAAGGAGTATAAATGCATAAGAGAGAATCTCATTATGTACTTTGTGATAGCAAATCGTTTATTGAAACAATTTGAAAGTGTCAATATTCGACACATACCCAGAGTCGAAAATCAAATAGCCAATGACTTGGCACAAATTGCATCAGGGTATAAAATTTCAAAAACGAGATTACAAAGAGCAATCGAAGTTCGAGAGAAGATAAAGGCAACCTGTCTATCACCATCAGACTTGGAATCGACGAGGCTAGGTTATGCTGATCACTCAAACTTCGAGATTTCGTTCATTGATAATTTGTCAGAGCAAGATTGGAGGAAACCCATTGTGGACTATCTTCAAAATCCAGGAGCTCCGACAGAACGAAAAACAAAATACAGGGCGTTGAGTTTTGTACTCATGGGTAATGAGTTATTCAAGAAGACGCCTGAAGGGGTGTTGCTGAAATGTTTAAGTGAAACTGAAGCATACATAGCCCTTTCGACTACGCATGCTGGGGCATGTGGGGCTCACCAAGCAGGCCATAAGATGAAATGGTTGTTGTTTCGACAAGGACTATATTGGCCCACTATGCTGAAAGATTGTGTTGAGTTCGCCAAAGGTTGCCAAGAGTGTCAAGTTCATACAGGCATCCAGCATGTACCAGCAAGCGAACTTCACTCGATAGTGAAGCCTTGGCCCTTTCGAGGATGGGCGTTGGATCTCATTGGAGAGATTCGACCAGCATCATCAAAGAGTCAGAAATACATATTGGTAGGCATTGATTATTTTACTAAGTGGATCGAAGCTGTCCCTTTAGTCAATGTAGACCAAGAAAATGTCATTGAATTCATTCAAAAGAACATTATATTTAGGTATGGAATCCCTGAGACAATAACAACTGATCAAGGTTCAGTTTTCACTGGTCGAAAGATGCAGGAATTTGCTCAGGAAACAGGTTTCAAACTCCTAACATCCACGCCTTACTATGCACAGGCGAACGGTCAAGTCGAAGCAGCTAACAAAGTAGTGATTGGCTTGATAAAGAAACATGTTGGGAAGAAACCAAAGAATTGGCATAAGACGTTAGACCAGATTTTATGGGCTTGTCGAACGTCCCCAAAAGAAGCCACTGGTACAACGCCATATAGGCTAACTTTTGGCCATGATGCAGTGTTGCCAGCAGAAATTTGTCTTCAATCTGCAAGAGTTCAGAGGCATTATGATATTCCTTCTGAGGTTTATTGGAATATGATGTTAGATGAATTGGTGGATTTAGACGAAGAGAGATTACACGCTCTCGATTTACTCAGGCTTCAGAAGAAAAGAGTAGAAGACTCTTATAATAGAAAGGTAAAACCTAAGGTATTTTTGCCTGAAGATTTAGTTTGGAAGGTAATTCTTCCCATGGATCGACGGGATCGAAGCATGGGGAAATGGTCACCCAAATGGGAGGGACCCTTCAGAGTTATCCAAACTTTTTCTGGTGGAGCCTATGAGGTCGAAGAGATAAGTGGTGATAAAAGGCTCTTGAGAGTAAATGGTAAATATTTGAAAAAATATAAGCCTATACTTCAAGAGATAAAAATAAAATAATAATAAAAGAACAAACTAAAATAACCATAAAAATGCCAAAATGGAAATTTTATTAATTTCAGCCAAAATGGCAATTGTTGTCGAAAATGATTACAGAAGATGGTTACAAAAGAGAATCAATCAAAAGGAAAGAGAATTCTTGAGTCGAAGATACTTGGCATACTGCAGCTCCAACCTCTTCTTGCACCAAGAGTTTTCTTGCACCAGTTTGGCAATTTGAGCGTCGAGGCTTTGAGCCCTCTCAGCGAATTCCAGGCCTTGCTTGATCTCAGTCTGGCTCTCAGTGTCTGGGATGGTCGAAAGAATTTCCTCCTGGAGTACAGTGTTGGCGTTTATCTTCGCCTCTATCTCTGCAATTTGTGCTCGGAAGGAGACATTCTCTCGCTCAATAGCATCGACCCTTTCCTGTGCAGACGCTTTCTGTTTCGACAACTCGGCAATTCGAGAAGTCGAATCTGAGACAGCAGTCCACGCAGATGAGCTTTTGCCATGCAGCACTTCGAGTTGAC
Source organism: Vicia faba (assembly GCA_948472305.1). NCBI lineage: Eukaryota > Viridiplantae > Streptophyta > Magnoliopsida > Fabales > Fabaceae > Vicia > Vicia faba. The sequence continues at coordinate 1,434,875,927 of OX451737.1, read as the reverse complement.
TGTTAAAAGCTCGTTGGCGCCTGTAATCCGCTGAGACTTGATCAATCATAGAATGTAATTCCATGATTAAGTCTGAAATTTCTGGGGCTACAGCTTCGAAGTCAACAGCATTCAAAACCTCTTTTAAGCATGATGGAGCAGTGGGGTCCCCCTCTAAAGCCTTCATTAAATCTCTCTTGAAGAACTGGGCCTTAACCTTCGCCAACGCATCATCAAGAGGAGAAGTTTCAGTAGATTTTCCCGACAGGGTAGGAATTTCCTGACTAGTGTCAGAAGAACTCTTACTCTCGATGATTGCATTGAGGTAGCTGACAGGGTCAGTTTGTTTCAAGATTTCCAAGTCCTCTTTTGACCTGTGCTTTGAGGAGGTGACCCTTGCCACAGTATTATCTTGGGCTTGAGGCTCTTGAATGCTGAGTGCCTCGTTTGGTTGCTTTTCGACTTGGACTGAGGCGGTACTAGCGTCGACTTGTGGTTCTTCGTTAACATCACCTTGGGGTCCTTCGCCAGCGTCATTTTGTGGCTCTTCGCTAGCATCACCCTGGTGTTCTTCGCCAGTACCACCTTGGTGCTCTTCGTCAACAGCATCTTGATTCTCTTCGCCATTGCCTTGGTCTCTTCCTTCAGGATTATCTTCTGACGACAAGTCCACCACAGGAACCGTTTCTGGCTGTGTTGCCTCCACCATGGTTTCTTCTGTTGTCTTCTCCACTGTTTCAGCATTGGCCTCATTCTCAGTGTGGGTTTCGTCATTGCCCAAATCTTGCACCTGAGGCCTGCTAAGGTCAGCAGATTCTAGAGTTTCTGAAGTCCTTGGTGGGGAACTTTCAGTAGTGTCCTGAAAAAGAGAAAGAAGACAAATCTTCAGATGTCGAAAGAGACATAATTGAATACTGGTATCTGTGCCTAAGTTATAAGAAGGGTCCAATAGATTACCTGTGGATTGACTTCAGCCCCAGGGCTGGAATTATCACTTTCGACAGGCTTGGTAAGAAGAGCGTTCAGTTCCTCCTCAGTTGGCTCCTCGATGATCACCGCAGGTGGCTTAGGCTTTCTCACAGCGACCTTTATTCTGACGGTTCGACCTTCAGGGGCAGGAGCAGGAACAGAAGCGTCCTTCGTTAACTTTCGCCTCTTTAAGGGAGTAGGAGGGGAATCGCTGTCGTCATCACTCCCCGATTCGACCACCAATGCTGCCCTTTTCTTGGGCGAAGGGGCCTAGAAAACCAATAGGAATTCGATTGAATAACTACGTCGAAAATAAAAAATCGAAAGCCAGAAGGAAAATGAAGAAAATCTGGTTACCGATGCAGGAGGCCTCCTCGAAGAGCCTTCCCCCTGTTGGTTGCCCGTTGTCTTCGCCGGCGCTATAGTCTTCGCCGGCGGTGGAGGTTTTGTCGAAGGGACTCTTCCTTGTGGGCCTTCTGTAGCCTTCTTGACTAGGGGCTTTCGAACAACTGAAAGCGAAAAGGAAAGTTAACAGGCTAACAGTCGAAGAGAAAGATAAAAAGTAATGTGAGAGCATGAACTTACATTTCTTTACTTTGTCCAACACAAGGACAAAAGACTTCTGCAACTCTGCCATGAAGTCCTTCTCGTCGAAGAAGTACTCAGCATAATAGCTTCTCCACCACTCCTCAAAGGATGGTGAGCAAAGGAAGTTAAGCTGGTAGTTAAACAGCGAGAGGATTGTTCGACCAGCATATCTTCCGATATGCTTGGTGGCAGCTTCTTCTGTATAATCGTTGCAGAAGTACAACATTGACTTCTCTCTTTGAAAAATGGGAGAAGGCAGGGTTTGGATGATACCAAACTGGCGAGATACCAGATTTGGTTGATAGGCAAGCAGACTCAAATGAGTCTTAGAACTCTTAAATCGAAGAGGCATGATCCTGGGTGTCAGGAACGCCTCCCAAAGTACAGTGTGCTCATCGACATTGGGACCACTCGACTCCTTTGGATGTGGCCTTGTGAACCATGCTGGCCCCACCTTTCGTTGAGCAAATGGAGCCATAGTTGAAACAAATTCCTTCCTTCGAGCGAACATCAGAACGAAGTTAGTGAAGGTTTGTTGAAACTCCAGCCCATCTTCCACAGGTGTCAGTAGAGCCAGCCTAATTCCTTCGATACGTCTATTAGCTATCGCTGGGGCTTGTTCATTTATCTGATTCTTCTTGGGTAAGAAAGATTCGAAAGTGGCGTTGAGCCACAGTTGAAGTAGCCAGAAAGGCCCAGCGAGTAGCAAACTGCCCCTATCTTCGATATGTTTCAAGAGAGTAACCCCATTGCTGATTGAGTCATAAAGACTGGCCAGAATTAGTTCTGCCAAACAGATGTTTTGGCGGTGATGCAGTTGGGTGGCAAGAGTGACCATCTTTTTGGTCACTTGTAGAGACTTTGAGCAAAACACAAAGCGAGTTAGCCATAAGGCTAGAAACGCTATGTGTTCGACATCCGACATTGTGTCTGTCGACCTGTCGTGATAATGGTTGATAAAGGTGGTGTATGTTGGCTTGGTCTCAGAGAAGCCAATTTGGTCCTCCGACATCTCCTCCGGGTCGAAGTAATCTCCGGTTGGTCGAAGGCCAGTAATGGCCGCTACGTCGAAGAGTGTGGGGGTTAACATCCCACATGGAAGGTGAAAGGTGAAGTGAGAGTAATCCCAAAACAACAGCGAAGCTATAAGCATCTCTGGGGAGTAGTTTAAGCCTGTCTTCGACAGCATTACTAGGTCAAAGATTCCCATTTCCTTCCAGACTGGAGTTTGATGTTTCTCCAACTTTGTTAGCCAAGCAATATAGTCAGAGGTCAGATTAGGGCAAGACCTGAAGACCCTAACACTTCTGTTGAAGAAACGGAGGTCGATTTTCTCGCGTGTAGGGTCTTCGTTGTCTTCTGCGTCCTTCTTAGCGCATGCTACTGGTTTAAGTTTCTCGACGATGGGGAAATAGCTCTTGGTCTTCAGAGCTTCAGAGATGCTTGGGTTCATGGGGCCAGACATTGCGAAGATCTGGTTGGAGTATCCAACCGGGATCATCAAGTGACGCGAGTAAGCATCGCGAACGGAGATGTCAGAAGGTTCAGGAACCCTTCGTTTCCCTGTAGAGTTCACTACCGGAGCAGTAACAAAGACCTTGGGCTTAGCAAGTTGTTCAGTTGGTGCGTTAGTCTTGGGGGCAGTAGAAGCAGAGGCCATTGTTGAAGATGAAGATGGAGTGAAAAAGGAAGAGTTTTTCTGCAAAGAGAGCAAGTTTGTATGAAAGCAAGGGAGTTTGAAGGCTAGTTTGCGTGAAAAGTCCCACAATGGGATATTCACTACTATTTATAGTAGTGGGAGAAATTCCCAATAACGAGGACATTAAATGTCATTTAATGCTGCAGGAATTAGTGGGACGCGTGGCAGCATCCTGTTGTTTTGGCCGTTTCTGCAGAAACAGAGAGACGCAGCGTGCGTCCTCGTTTTTGGGATTTGTCATAATGACAAATTTTGAAGTGATGTTTGGTACTGCACGCCGTACTGACAGTGACGTCCTAGGATCAAATCAATGATGGTTTCTTGGGATTGCCAATAGTTGGTAAAAAGCAACAAAAAGTGCACAAGTTAACTTGTGACTAAGCGTGGAAAAACAGGTGTCGAATGGCGTTTTCAAAGAATGCCTTTTTCTTTCAGAGTCGAAATAAGGCATTCTTGGGGGGCAATTTGTTGGCTCCTAAATTCGACACCTTTGTTTTGATTGATGGCAGCCATTAAAAGCTGAAAGATGTTTTCGACTGGTTAAGCCTGTCGAAGTGCCCGTCGAAAGATGGCAAAATACTTAGAAGATTTCTTCCAAGGAAGAAGGCTGATTGCCTTCGACGTCGAAGGAGTTTTCGTCGAAGATGTCTCTTGATGAAGGTGTTCGATGGTCCAGAGTGGAGCAGTTTGAAATTCAAAGCTTTGGAGGGAAAACGGTTTCCAGCAGTTACTACGTGCAAACGTGCAAGGATCTGGAGCGTCGAGCATGGAGAACGTGCCAAGTGGCTTGATCTCGAAGCAGTGTAACTGCCCGACGGTTACTTGGAATGTTTTTGTATAAATAGGAGTAGACATGTAGTTTCTCGCGTGTGTTCACAAAAAATACATAGTCACTCATTTAGATTCAAGTACCCAGTGTGAGCGAAAGAATTGTTGAGAAATGTATGTGTGAAACACCAATTTAATCAATTCAAGTCATTTACTTTTCCAGTAATTTACTTGCTTTTCTCCTTTAAATTCCTGTCGAACCTTTACTTTAAAGCCTTGTTTATTTTACCAAGCCTTTCCTTTATGCAATTTACTTGAAACATTTTACTTAAAGCCTTATCCACTTTAATTAAACTTCAAAATCAACCTATGTCCATAGGATCAATCTGATCGATCCTGCGAGTAACCAAATAAGTAACCATTTGGAGGATCAGCGGTTGTTTACCAAAACCCAAGGTAAACAGTCCCTCAGTAGAGACTTTAGTTGAGTCCCTTAAGTGAGCCTCAAGATGAGTCCCTTAAGTGAGATTTTTGTTGAGTCGATCAGACAAGACTAAAGATGAGTCTCTCAAGAGAGAATTTAGTTGAGTTCCACTATCGAGACTTGAGTCCCTAAAACGAGATATTTGTTGAGTCCTTTTGGCAAGACTTATGTTGAGTCCCTCAAGTGAGACTTCAACTGAATTCTTCAAGCGAGACCTAAGTTGAATCTCTCATGTGAGAATTTAGTTGTGTTCCTCAAGCGAGACTTTAGTTGTGTCCCTCAAGTGAGATTTTAGTTGAGTCCCTCAGACAAGACTTAAGTTTTGTCCTTGAAGATAGACTCCAGTTGAGTCTCTTAGGCGAGATATAACACCCCGTAAACTCCCAGAGTAAATTAGCATGCATATCAAAAGAGAGTGTCACATGTACTTCAAAAACAACAAGACAAATACATCGGTCATGCTCATAACACACATTTAAAATCATGTTCTATACACTAACACATATGCATCTCGCACTGGATTAATTCTCTTTTCAAAATGGTACCAATAATTGAATTTCATAACTGGAATTAATGTATTAAAATATTAGGCACTAAAGGTCACTCATCACATAATTTCAATACAACATAAAATAAAAGAGAGTATATCAAACATCTCTTAAAACAACAATAGTTCAAATGTTTCCTCATGTTACATGATCAGAGCATGACTCCCTACCTAAAATACGGATAAACAAAGAACTAACTCCTCTGACTAATTTTCCCGAGAAGCACCATTATCTTCGGTACTTAAGTGATGTCGTATAAAACATCATTTCAACAGAAGAGTAAGAATTCACATCATTATAGAAATATATAATAATAAGTAATGCATAACATACATATATTAATTGAACTCGTCACACTTCACATAATCACATATTCAACATATTTCAATCCAATTCACATATTTACTTATACAACATTGTTCAATATTCCACAATTCAAAGATAATCAATCACAATTACCACAAATATAACATTCACATCAATATCACATATTTCACACCAATTCAACATTTCACATCGACACATGTGACTCAAATACGACTCAATGTAATTTGCATGTGGTATCAATTGTTATCCTTAACGGTTTTTACGTTTAAATTATGTCCATCCCTCAGACAGATAACCATCACGAATCCCGTACCCTAAGCTTCAAACCAATCCCCTAGGTTTGGGACAAGTCACTAGCTTTCACGAAACTACTAAATATTGCCTCTTTCCAAGAAATGATGCATGTACAATCTCATCAATCATATTCAATTAAGACTATCACTCAATCTTAATTATACAAGCATACATCACATAACTCATCACATTTGAATTATCATCACCATTGCACAAACATACATATCTCATGTTATCAGTCACATATAATGCATTCTCATAGAATTAATAAATTCAACACACCATAATAACACATAGAAAAAATAATACCAAAACATATTATTCTCATTCATCATCAATTCACAACATACATATACACAATATTGAAGTTTTATGTTTCATAAAAAAGATATAAAAAACCTACACAATATACATCGAATAAATTATTAAAATTCATAGAAATCCCTTGAAAATCATAAGCATAAAAGATTTGCAATCAATTTAACAAAATTATAAAATTCTGCATTGTAGGCCACACTAAGCGTGCTCTTTGGCGCTAAGCGCCCTCAAGTCAATATTTTCCGCGCTAAGCATGAAAATTCGCGCTAAGCGCGCTCTGCGAATTCTGTAAAAGTACCATCACACCAGTCCAAGTTTTTAACTCTAAAAAGCTATTTTTTATCAATTAAACACATTATAACCTATATCTAACATATAGCATCAAATACAAACTTCAAAAAAATGATTCAAACATCAATTTCATGATTTCTCATTCAAACCCTAACATGTCAAAATCTAGAAATTGAAATATAAATCCATAAATCATGCTTACTACCCATTGCATACATCATATACTCTCATAATCAAATGAAAACCCACTCTTACTTTGGATGTATATCCTTTTCTAGGGTTTTATCTTCTTTTTTTATATTTTCTCCCTTTTCTCCTCTTTTCCTCTTTCTTCTCTTCTCTTGTTTTGACAATTTCTCTCTTACTAACTCTAGTTTTTCCTTGTTTTATCAAATCCTATGTTTCACTAATGGGCTTAATGTCTCATTCTCACACTAACCAATCATACCAAGGCCTAATTAATTATTTTGTTATTCTCACATTGAATAACTCAATACACATATAACACATATATTCACAATTTCACACAATTAATTAATTACTACATCATATAATAATTAATAAAATAAAATAACTAATAAATAAAAATATGGGTGTTACAACTCTCCCCTACTTAAAATATTTTCGTCCTCAAAAATTACCTCAAACAAACAACTCAGGATAAGACTCTCTCATATGATTCTTAAGTTCCCAGGTCATGTTTCCACCCGTCGGTCCTCTCCAAGCTACCTTCACCAAGACAATCTCTTCACTACAAAGTTGCTGCAATTCCCGATCCTCTATTTGCATAGGGGATGTCTCCACAGTCAGACTATCTCTTACTTGTACATCATATATTTTGACCACATGAGACAGATCCGCAATGTGTCTCCCTAATTGAGACACATGAAATACATCATGGAGATTAGCAAGAGATGGTGGAAAAGAAATTTGATAAGTCACTTCACCTACCTTCTCTGAAATCAAATAAGGACCAATAAAACGCGACGTTAATTTACGCGACTTCAAAGCTCGACCAACGGCTGTTACCAGAGTAACTCAAAGGAACACATGATCTCCCTTCTCAAACTCAAGCACTTTCCTCCTCTTATCATGATAACTCTTATGGTGAATCTAAGAAGCATTCATCTACTCCTGAATCATCTTAATCTTATCGGTAGTTTACTGGACTATCTCAGGTCCAACCACAACACTCTCTCCTGATTCATACCAACACAAAGGCATCCTACACCTTCTACCATACAAAGTCTTAAATGGTGCCATCCCAATACTCGAATGGAAACCGTTGTTAAAAGTAAACTCAATCAAAGTCAAGTAGTTATCCCAATCACCTCCTTGTTCTAATACACAATCTCTCAACAGATCCTCAAGTGATTGAATAGTCCTCTCAGTCTGACCATCTGTTTATGGATGATAAGCAGAACTCAAACGCAATTTTGTACCGAAAGAATTTTGCAAACCTTCCCAAAATATAAAAGTAAATATCATATCCCTATCCGACACAATGCTAGACGGAATACCATGGAAGTTGACAATCTTCTCAAAGTACAACTTTGTTAGCTTCTCCATTGGATAATACATTCTCATCAGAATAAAGTGAGCAAATTTTGTTAACCTGTCCATAATAACCCAAATAGCCTCAAAATTACTTGGTGTTCTGGCTAAACCATAAACAAAATCCATAGAGATACTATCCCATTTCCATTTAGGAATAGATAACAGTTGCATTAAACTAGACAATTTCTGATGCTCAATCTTCGAGTTCTGACAAATCAAACAAGAATACACAAATTCCTTAATCTCTTTCTTCATACCTGACCACAAAAATAATTTCTTCAAATCTTGATACATCTTAGTAGCTCTAGGATGAATACTCAATCCACTACGATGCCCTTCCTCAAGAATCCTCTTCTTCAAATCATCTATATTCGAAACACAAACTCTATCACGACATCTCATGATACCATTCTCATCAATTCGAAAATCTCTACCTCGTCCTTAATTGATCAACTTCAATCGATCCACCAAACTAAAATCAGAGTTCTGACCTTCTCGAATCTCATCAAGAATGTCACTAGTAAGTTTCAACATACCAAGCTTAACTCCAGAAGAAGTCTCTTCACAAACCAACCTCATATCTTGAAATTTCTCAAGTAATTCCAACTCTCGCACCATCAACATCGACATATGAAAATACTTCCTACTTAGTGCATCAACCACAATAATCGCTTTACTCGGATGGTAATTCAAACCAAAATCATAATCCTTCAAGAATTCCAACCATCTTCTTTGTCTCATATTCAACTCTTTTTAATCAAACAAATATTTGAAACTCTTGTGATCACTAAACATATCAGATCTTGATTCAAATAAATAATGCCTCCAAATTTTCAATACAAACATAAACAACAGCTAACTCTAAATCATGAGTCGGAGGAACTTTAAGTTTCCTTGAAGCATAAGCAACAACTTGTCGATTCTACATCAACACACCTCCTAAACCTATCAATGAAGCATCACAATACACAACAAACGATTATGCTGGATTAGGCAAAATTAAAATAGGAGCGGTTATTAACCTTCTCTTAAGCTCTTGAAAATCAAATTCATATTGTGCATTCCAAATAAAAGATTGACCCTTCCTAGTCAATTTCCCCATTGTCAAGGCTAACTTGGAAAATCCTTCAATAAAATTCCGATAATAACCTGCTAAACTAAGAAAACTTATAATCTTAAAAACATATTTCAGAGCTTCCTATTGAGACACAACCTCAATCTTTGACGGATCAACAACAATACCACCTTTCGATATCACATGCTCAAGGAAACTCACTTTCTTCAACCGAAAACTCACACTTAGAAATCTTAGCACACAACTGCTTCTCTTTCAACACAGATAGCACAATCTTCAAATGTTCAAAATGATCCTCTTCACTCTTTGAATATATCAAAATATCCTCAATGAAAACAACAACAAACTTATCCAAATACTGATGTAAAATCCTGTTCATGTATTCCATAAATACATCAGGTGCATTGGTCACACCGAACGACATCACATAATACTCATAATGACCATACCTTGTTCTAAAATAATTCTTCTGAATATCTTCACCCTTCACACGAATCTCATGATACCCAGACCTTAAATCTATCTTATTGAACACACTTGCACAAACTAACTGATCCATCAAATCATCTATTCTCAGAAGTGGATACTTATTCTTGATATTCACCTTGTTCAATTGTCTATAATCCACACATAACTTCATAGTACCTTCTCTCTTCTTCACCAACAATACTAGTGCACCCCACGGTGACACACTAGGACGAATGAATCTCTTCTCAAGCAAATCCTTAAGTTGACTCTTCAACTCTTTCAATTCAAATGGTGACATCTGATATAGATCCATCAATATTGGACTAGCTCCAGGAACTAAGTCGATCGTAAACTCCACCTCACGCTCTGGCGGTAAATTACTAACATCTTTAGGAAATACCTCAGGAAAGTCACGAACTATTGTTAATTCACCAATCATTCGTTTCCCACCAATATCCAATGTTACTATCAAAGCCAAAAATACAACATCATCATGTATAAACTCATTCACTTTACATACTATCAAGCTAGCAAGATAAGCCTATCCCATCCAATACGATCCCGTCTACTATCAACAAGATATTAAGGGTGATCAGTTCCTCAATTTGTCAATCGGTAGCCGACAACCATGATGGTGGCAAAAACAACGAGATTGTGATATAAGTATTCGTACTGCGTATGCTATGATGTTTGTAAAATGATGTACGAATGCAATGTATGAACGTTTCAGTCATTCTATTACGGTATTGTTTAACTAGGAAAAATAAATCCCTAATTTGTTGGGGAATCCTGAGAAGCCTGGCGACTTTCCTAGGGAATTTTTAGATGTCAGAGCAGTAGTTGGAGATTCTGGCTCTGCGGGGGATATGAGAACACCTGACATTATTAGGCTGCATGATGGGAATATGGTAGTGACCTTGTAGTAGAATGCCCCTGCCTCAGTACCTGTTGGAGAAAATATCTTCCAGGATTTTGTGGATAGTTTGATTGTTGTCCCAACTCTTGGAGTCCTTGGTGAATGCAGATCAGGGTAATAAACCTTCTACTAATAGATAAGTGACGAGATGATGGGATGTAGTCGTACGCTTTAATCCCTAACTTTTGTCTGGACTGTCCTTTCAGATTTTCAGTCCATCGGGATACCCCTTTTTGCCCAAGCCTCCTTTTCAGGTTTTTGACTTGTTGGGTGTACAAATTTTTTTTCATACGTATATCTCTAATTTTGCCCAAACTCCTTTTAGTTCGCCGGGATGCCCTTATTTTTACCTAGGCCAGTCAACCTAGCGGGTCTTTTTTCATGTGTAGTATTTTCCAACTATGTCCACGTTCACCGGGTACGTGGAATTGTCACTGTCCATATTAGTAAGTGTTGCCACAATGCTAGAAGATGTTTGTTTGATCGTACATGATTCGTTGCTGGAATTCATGTCCAACGCCCCAAGTGGTTCATATAGAGATCTGCCCCTGGCTATTTGGAATTTTTGAGAGATTCCTTGAACTTTGACTTGACTGTCCCAGATCAGCTGGACACCATTCTATGCCCCTTGATTATGAACGTCCTATTAATGGAATGTCTTTCCATCTGAGGTGATTCTATCCATTGAGAGGATTTTCGTTCATTGAATATCCGTCGTGCGAACTTCTCTACTGTTTGAACAATTATCCATATGCAAACAACATCATTTAAAGAATGTAAAGCTTATGTCTTTCTTGAAGTTTAAAAATTCATTTTTTTAGTAAAACAAACATATTTTGTAAGAGTGTGATATCAACTCAGGATTTATAGCGAATCCTACAGGAGTCAGGAATCTTTTGTAACAGTATGCTTTCGAACTAACCCATGCTTCAACTAGGACTTTTAAGGGTTGTAGTGTGGCCTGATTCACGGTTTAGGAAACAAAGGATAAAGGCTCGAATTTTATTTGTATCCAACCCGCTCTTCGTGATGTTCTTTAGCCCTATGCCCAGTTAATTATGCGTTTAGATCTCAATTGAGTCTGGAATCTTTTCTCTGATACTTGGTGATGGTTCATAAATTGAATGTTTGTTTGAGAAGACGTTCATTTTTGTAACCTTTTCTTTTTTTGTTGAGGATTTGTAGGACCTCTTTTTTTTGCTATCCCTACTTTTGCCTGAACTATTTTTTACAGTCATCGGGATGCCTCAGTTTTTCTTAAGTCTCCTTCATAGGTTTTTGACTTAACGGGATTTTGTTTTGATAGATAATGACTGTCTGTCTTGATGATTATGCAGAACCATCACCATCTTTTAGAAGGCATCTTCTACACTATTTGTCGTGTACGAAGGATGAGCTTGCGACTGAATGCACCTCTGAATTAACTAAGAAAGCTACCCTTCTTCAGGTTATGATTAAGGGTTTTAATTTGTGTGAAAATAAAAACTCCTACTTCTTAGGCTCAAAGAGTTAACTAGGGATTATCTTCCTTATAACTCCACTATTTAGGATTTGAAAGAATGCTTGTACATCGTCAGCAAGATCTGCTCCAAAGCATACTGTAGAGATTGTGGTATTGTTTTTGTCATCCTCCCTCTAAAGGATTTTGATCGAGAGTTGAATATCATAAAAAGGGAAGAAAAAGCACAGTTTGAATATAATTAATACGAATGAAATAATTCAAGACAAAACATATGCAGCACATTAATATAAATAACCAAAGTTTGACATAAAGATAAATGTTTTTAAGCAACAACGAAATTACAACTGATAATTCAAATGAAATAAACGCTCTCAATTTTAACCATGATTTGGCATTAGAGAAGTGATCACACTGGGGTCTTACGAGAGTAAAATTCGATCTCCTTTATGTTGATCAAATCCTGAATCTTGTTCTTTAAAGTCCAACAGCTGTCAGTTTCGTACCCAGGACTATCAGAATGGTAAGCACATTTTACATTAGGATTGTACTTATGAGAAGAGGTATCAGGTTTTTGAGGCGGATCCTTTAGTGCAATCAGCTCCCCTTTTAGAAATTGTTGTAATGCTTGAGACAAAGGCATATTAATATCAGTGTACTGCCTCTCTTGATACTTTATCCTACGCCTATTGCCCCGTTGATGTTGAACATGTGTAAGATTTAGAAGTTAACACTGCTCCCACGGACTGATGGTGGTTATTTGTATTATGACGCCATTGACCATAAACAACATTAGTTTTCTTTTTACCACCAAATGGCTTCCTCTCAGCATTAGTGGATGCATGCATTGGAATATTCTCACTCTTGATACTGTTTTCGATCCTTTCCCCAGTCAGGACCATCTCTATAAAACCGGATGAAGAACTCCCAATTAGCAGATTAAAGAACGGGCCTGTTAGAGTGCCCATGAACATGTCTACCATTTCCCGATCATTCAGAGGAGGTTATACCCTGCCAGCTAGATCCCTCCATTTTTGCGCATATTCCTTGAACCCTTCTCTTGAGCTCATGGACATATTCTGCAATTACACTCGAGTTGGTGCCAGGTCAGCATTGTATTGGCACTGCTTGTAGAAAGCAGCAACCAAGTCTTCCCAGGTATAGATGTCAATTCCTTCTAGCTGATAGAACCACTCCAGTTGAGTGCCAGCCAAACTTTCTTGGATGAAATGGACCCATAGCTTCCGGTCAGCATTGTGAGGCTGGATCTTTCTGACATATGACCTCAAGTGAAGCTTGGGACAGGAAACACCGTCATATTTTGCAAATATAGGGACCTTGAATTTAGGTGGGATGACCATCCCTGGAACCAACCCTAATTCTTTAAAATCCAGACCGGGTACCCTCTAAATTTCCATTGCATTGAGGTGATCCTCCAATTGCTTGTATTTGTTATCAGCAGGAGGATACTTCTCTTCAGTATAGTCGACTTCATCTTCCCCAGACGCTGGATTGTTGTCTCCTTCCTTGGATTTCTTGTCACCCTCTTCTTGATTATCCCTCTCCTTTGATGGGGTTGTGAAATATAGAGCTCAGTTAATTGGTCTTCTTCTTTCTACACTCAAAACACGAACTCGTTTCTTTGCCTTTTTCTTCCGGTCTTTGAGAATAAGAGCCTTCAGATCTTCTTATCCCTTAGCTAGATTCATGAACATTTCTTGGAATTGAGCATTTTGTGCCTGAAGCTCCTTAACTGTTTGTTCAAGAGCCATTTCTTTTTGCTGAAATAAACAGCGAAAAGATAAGAAACATTTTTTTGATACATGTTTGTGCAATGACATGTATGATATGCGTATGCAATGTTTTAAAGATCTCGCGGGGTAAACAAGAAAATGTCAGAAGTTGAATTTTTCAGCTTTGATTGAAGAACTTCGTATTCTTGAAGGTCCTTCTACAAGAGTCAAGCTCACCATATCGAGTGGTTCATAGCCTCTGACTCAAGTTTTTGTGTTTTGATCTTTTGACGGCATTGGCTAGAGGAAAATAAATTCCCTTGCCCCTTGCTAGATGTTTGGTTCGTCATAACCTGCATCACAGACCCTTGAGATCCTTGGAATGGTTAAGGAAATGTTATGGTATGATGCTATGATGTATATGCTATGCATCAAGAAAAAATGCAGGGTGATAAAGACAAGTATGTCTTGCAAGAAAACCAGTTTATTGGATAATGTATACAAACAAGGTCCTACAAGGAATACAAACAAAAATCCTACAATTAGTTCAAGTTGTTAGGCAATGAAAGAAAACAAGTCACACAAGTAACCTTAGGCTTATTCTTGCATGGATTCCATAGGTAAGTACCTTCTTGAATTTTAGTTGGCTCAACCTGTCCTAGTAATAGTAACTGGATTCTAAGGGATCTCAATATCACTGATTTTTCTCACAAGTTTTGTTCCGATCGACAACTGACTTGCCACCAAACAAAACTCGGGAGTCAAATCTCAATGAGTGTAGTATTGAGTATCAACCGACTTAGGACTATACCAAAGACGGCTATCTTACTACTTCCTAATGGCCAAGTTATTCAATTAAAGGTTCTAAGGTCAGTTGATGCTTCATGGCACTACGCAGCGGCCCTGTATTCTCCTTGACTACTCAAGGGCTACCGATAACAACCAAAGTGTCACATCAATGTAGCTATCGCTTCAACCGTGTCGGTTTACCCTATATAGTTTCCATGATCTATTGTTACTTACCTAAAAGGTTCCCCAGATCCGGGTGTAGGATCTATAGAAACAACTCAAACAAAGCCCTCAAAAATAAAAGCAAACAAAGCATACAAGGTAAAGCAATTTACAATGAACTAGACTCTAAGGTAACCCCACTTTTTTTAATATCCTCAGCAGAGTCGCCAGTTCTGTGATACGTGGCAGAACTGACTGTTAATACTGGTTTTGCATTTTGTATTTGTAAATGTTGCAGTAAGCAAGAGTCGCCACCGACTTTTCTTTTATCCAAATTAAGGAAAGAATAAAAAGAACAGAAAAAGACCTTTTCGAGATTTTTCTGAGTAAGGGGGGTAGATTATGGAAAGGGAAGGTGTTAGCACCCTTTCCATCCATAGTTATCTACGGGCTCTTAGTTGCTTGCTAGTTCACTTGCTTTTGTTTGAAAATGTGCTTGTGGTGTGGGTTCGAAAATATTTTGAAAATGTATTTGTAATGATTCTCGTCTCTATAAGAATGCGTACAAAGTGTTGGTTTTGAAAATAGTTCTGAGAAGTGTTTGTGAAAGTTGTTTTTGAAAGTGATTTTGAAAAGTTCCTTTGTAATGATTCTCGTCTCTATAAGAATGCGTACAAAGGACTTTGACTTTTGAAAATGTTTCAATTGAAAGTGTATGTGTGAAAATGTTTTTTTGTTGTTGTGTGCAAGCAGCAACTATGAGCGTCCTACCTACTCAAAAGGTCTAATATTATTTTCCTCCTCCTTTAGATGTTGCTACCTTACCATTTATTGATAAGAAGCTCCATCGTTGGATTTAAAGGGACATTCGAAGGGACGTTACGGTCACGAAGGCAACTTGACAAAGAATTTTAGTAACTGTCCTAAAGTTCTAAGATTACTTTTAACCGAGACAACATTGAGAGGGTCATCGAGGGACTAGTGATCTTTAAACTGGAGGATAGTCACTAAAACTTCTCACGTTTCGAGAATTGTGACCGTTTTCTGAAGGAAACCATAGTGGGCGTACCTTAGAGGTGCATATGTGTAATCTGTGTTATATTCAGTTATTTTTGTCTTTTGTGTTAGGTTTACTAACGTTTTGTTATTAGTCTTCTCATGCAATCCTAGTTACTAGCAGTTAATATATATACAGGAATTTAAAGTGCAGAAATGTAAAGTGCGGGAATGTAAATCCTACACTATTACATGGCTTTGTGAGAGGTACATTGTAGAAATGCGGAAGGTAAAGTCCTAGTTACTATTACAAACTGGGAAGCAGTAACAATAAGATGAAAAAAATGCGAAAATAAATAAATGCGCAAACAAATTAATATGGACATCTAAATCCTAAGGAAAAGAAATCTTTTTGTTTGTTTTGTTTTATTTTAAGAAAATACAACCTAAGTCTATTTAATTTTAATTTCAAGAAAAGGTTAAAATAATTAATTAATTTGTTTACAAATTAATTTGATTAATAAACACTAATCTAATGTTTTTTTTGTGATTTTTTTTATTTAAAGTTTAAATAAAAAAGAAGTCAATAAAGAAAGTAAAAATACAAACGGGGGGCATCCTTCGATCCAGGGAGAGATGGAGGCTTCGATTCAGAGGAAGAAAGTGGCCTTAGACCCAGAGGAAGGTGGCTTCCGATCCAGAGGAAGAAAGGTAGCCTTCGATCCAATGAAGGATGATTATCTTTCGACCCAGGGGTGGATGCCGCCTTTCGATTTGAATCTGCAAGATAAATATTGTCCAGATAAATATGCAGGACCTGGGTATCGAACCCAGGTCCTTCGATCCTACATGTGTTGGTCTGTTCAAGATGGATCAATGGTGATATATGAATCTGTGGTTTCAGTCGTGGGTACTCTTGTTTAAGGATTGCTTCAATTTGGCACTTCTGGATATGGGGATACTTGCTTAAGGGTTGGGGATGATTGGAAAAGCTTCAAGAAACCTTCAAGAATGTTTTTTTGATTTTGTGTGACTCTCTCTCTGGTTGTGTCCATCCTCCTTGGAGCTTGCTAGTGTGTTCTTTATATAGAGGGGGGTGGAGGGGACAAGAGAACAAAGATTTAAACAGCCATAAACAAGTGTTTTCAAAGATGTGAATGATGTTTTGTAACTTTTCCAAAGTCATGGAAACTTGTCTCTTTTTTGAATTCGAATGAATGTGGACAATTTTGGCTTTCGAATACCTTCAGTCCCTGCCCTTCAATTGGACCTATTGTATAGCCTTCAAATGGGTCTTTTGAATGGACCATTTGTGTACCCTTCGAATGGGCCTTTGGTTGCCTCCTTGGAATGGACTTTTTGAGTGTCTTTCATATGTATGCTTTGTATCCTCTTCGAATGGGGCACCAAGGTGTGTCCTTCGAATGTCTCAAATCTCATCATTGGGGCCTCTTCAATTGAGCCTCAACAAAAAAACTCTTTCCAGGCTAATCAAAGCTTTCTTCATAATGCTTCTGCAGGAAACTTGAGTATGGCAATATGTGGAATTTTGGGCCAACCAGCATCTTTGCATATCTCTCTTTCATTTTGGCTAGCAATATGTGTATCCTTCGTATAAAACATCATTTCAAAAGAAGGGTGAGAATTCACATTACTATAGAAATATATAATAATAAGTAATGCATAATATACATACATCAATTGAATTCATCACACTTCATATAATCACGTATTCAACATATTCCAATCCAATTCATATGTTTACTTATACAATATTGCTCAACATTCCATGATTCATAGATAATCAATCACAATTACCACAAATGTAACATTCACATCAATATCACAATATTTCACACCAATTCAACATTTCACATTGACACGTGTGAATCGAATGCGACTCAATGAAATATACATGTGGTACCAATTGTTATTCTTAACGGTTTTTACGTTTAAACTATGTCCATCCCTAAGACAGATAACCACCAAAAAGCCTGTAACACCCCAATTCTACCCCGGAAAATTATATAAATAAATAAGAGTTATAAAAATCATTCATGCAAACGAATCGAGATGCCACAAATTCTTCTATCAAAATTCATTACATTCATCGTGGATATATAACACCTATAAAACATCGGATGAACCATCATCATAACATATTTGATTAAATAATTCAACATCTACGCACGAAAATTCTTAATAACATCTCTGTCATCATTACAGCAACTTCAAAACAACACAATTTAATAATAATCAACTTAAAGTTCAACAACTGAATAATCAACAATCAAAAGCAACAAGCGTTCATCCCCCCGAGTGTTACATATCAGGACAATGACACCGACTCAAACTATTGAAGGTATACAACCTTCACTCTCGATTACCTGCACGTTACCAACATAAGGGCAACATTCAAACAAAAGGGATGAGATATCTAACAATATAATAAAGCGCATGATAATTAATATATTAAATTAGATCACATAACATCACCACTTCTCATCTCAAAATCAACAATAATAATACATATTCACCACATCAATACACACTTCTTTATGCAGTCATATAATGTGACTCAATACTATGCAAATGCATGTGGTATCATTTGGAGCAGAACTCACATCTCAAAACATTTCCAATTAATAGAGGAATCAACAAGGCATAAGCCTTCATCTCAATATTCGCCAATACAGGCCATCTCAACGAGCATAAGCTCCATCTCAAAATGCAATGTATGCGACACAATCATGAATGTAATGACAACACCACAATTAACAACATCTCAATACAACATCATCATTGGCCAAAGGCCTACATCTCAAAAGCATCTCAACATCTCTTCATCAAACATCTCATATCATTCATAATAATTCATCAAACATCATTTATTCATCATAAATTATCAACACAACATTAGTAATAACATCTCATCAAAAACTCAGATGTACTTTAATACGACAGTAATTCATACTGCTATTTCTGTAATCTTACATCATTACTATCATTACTCCAACTGTTACAAATCAAACAGCAGCCTATAAACATTTCTTCCTCATCATTCTGCATAAAAACCAACATAACGATCAACACGGGAACTAACTCTAAATCCTAAATTGGCTACTAGGATTACACTTTCTATTCTTCATTTTAAGCCTCTAGAATAAAGTTTATCGCGTTATTGATTCAACGCTTCGAACGACATCTCAAACGGCATCCTAAAACTCAAGTTACATCATTTTCTAAATGATTCTGCCAAAAACCAGACAACATGGGTCGACGCATATCTCCTTGGATCGACGCGTACTGCACTAAACTTGCAACATGAGTCGATGCATCCTCTCTCTGATCGACTCATCCTGAGTCTTACACACAGCATGTATCGACACATGCTCATATGGATCGACTCATCCTAAGTATAAAAGCACTTATGCATCCACACAAAACCTCTTCGTGTCGACTCATCCTGAGTCTTAAAACCTTCTTGTATCGAAACATAACATTTGGGATCGACACATCCTGTTACATCCTGCATAAATTCTATGATTTTCTCTGCGTTTTTACTACGGGTTCTATACTTTAAGCCCTAAAAACTTAATCTAATCATAGATAATCATCACTTACAATTATCCTATAATTCTACGTCAATTAAACAACATAGGGACATCATTATTCATCTAAAATTCATCAATTTTTCATCATACAACATCATATACATTCAATTCATGAACAAGACAACAATCACCTCTAACCCCACATACCAATCATCATGAACCCAATTATAGAGTTAGAACCCCACCCTTACCTTAGGTTGAAGGTCGCTCTATAATCTTCCGGTTGAAACCTCGTTCTGCCGCTTTCCTCTTTTTCCAGCAGCTTCACGTTCTTCTTCTCAATCCTTATTCTTCTATTGCTTCTTTATATTCTTTCTAACAATAATAAAATAACATATTATTCTCTTAAATCCTTATTGGGTTTAAACTAATACACCCCCTTATTACTTATATTCCTTTAAAACAAGCCCACATCAATAATATTATACTTCTAATATTATTTCACCACTTAATAAAATAATTAATTCCAACTAATCACAACATAACCTCTCAAATATTCCAAAAATAATTTAATTAAATAGTTAATTAAATTGCGGGCGTTACAAAGCCCATCCCCTTAGCTTCAAACAAATTCCCTAGGTTTGGGACAAGTCACTAGCTTCTACGAAACTAGCAAACATTGCCTCTTGACAAAAATGATGCATGTGAAATCTCAACAATCATATGCAATTAAGACCATCACTCAATCTTAATTATACAAGCATACATCACATAACTCATCACATTTGAATCATCATCACCATTGCACAAACATACATATCTCATGTTATCAATCACATACAGTGTATTCTCATAGAATTAACCAACTCAACATACCACAATAACACATAGCAAACAATTCCAAAACATGTTATGCTCATTCATCATCAATTCACAACATACATATGCACATAATTCAAGTGTTATGTTTCATCAAAAAGTCATCTAAAACCTACCCAATATACGTCGAATAAATTATTAAAATTCATAGAAATCCCTTATAAATAACAAACATACAAGATCTCCAATCAATTTAACAAAATTATACAATTCCGCATTGCAGGACGCGCTAAGTGTGCTTTTTGGCGCTAAGCGCCCTCAAGTCAGTAGCTTTTGCGCTAAGTATGTAAATCCGCACTAAGCGCGCTCTGCGAATTCTACAAAATGAACTATGCAAAAATAGCATCACACCAGTTCGAGTTTTTAACTCTAAAAATCCATTTTTCATCAATTAAACACATTATAACCTATATCTAACATATAATAACAAATACAAACTTTAAAACATGATTCAAACATCAATTTCATGATTTCTCATTCAAACTCTAACATGTCAAAATCTAGAAATTGAAATGTAAATCCCTAAATCATGCTTATTACGCATTACATACATCATATACTCCCATAATCAAATTAAAACCCACCCTTATCTTAGATGTATATCCTTTTCTAGGGTTCTACCTTCTTCTCTTCTCTTCTCTCCCTTTTTTCCTCTTTCTTATCTTCTCTTGTTTTGACAACTTCTCTCTTACTAACTCTAGTTTTTCCATGTTTTATCAAACCCTATGTTTCCCTAATGGGCTTAATGTCCCATTCTCACATTAATCCATCATACCAAGACCCAATTAATTGTTTTTTATTCTCACACCCAATACACATATAACATATATATTCACAAAATCACACAATTACTTAATTACTACGTCATGTAATAATTAATAAAATAAATAATTAATAAAATAACTAATAAATAAAAACTGAAGTGTTACACGAGACATTAGTTAAGTCTCTCAAGCAAGACTTTAGTTGAGTCTCTATCGAGAGATTTTAGTTAACTTCCTTAAAATAAATTTAATTTGAGTCACACATATGAGACTATAGTTGAGTCCCTTGGTCGATAGTTAAGTTGAATTCCTCAAGAGAGACGTTAGTTAAGTCCCTCAGACATGACTCTAGTTGAGTTTAACATGAGAGACTAAAGTTGAGTCTCTCGAGAGAGACTCTAGTTGAATCTCTCATGTAAGACTTAAGTTGAGTCTCTCAAGTTAGACACTTACTATCACTATGGAGAAGTGATTTCACTTCACTTATAGAAGTGTTTTCATCTCAGTTTGTTAGGTAAGGCAAAGAAGCATGTAATGAAAAGTGCGCAACTTTTTCGTCTTCGTTGAACATCTAACAAAGGGTGATTTTTTTACTAGTCATTGGTTGGCCCTCAATAATAAAATTTTCTACTTTCTTGAAAACATACTACTTTTCCTCACGATTATTGATAACATGCAATTTTAATGTTTTAATTGACTCGATTTGTATTTGTTTTGATGTTTTTTAAGTTACCTTGGCTTCGCTAAGTTGGATTTTTAACCTTCATTGCAGGCACATAATGATTTACACCGAATATGGAAAAGACGAAGAGAAATCAAGGAAAATACAAGAAAAGGTGTTGTGACAAGGATCATGACGACTGTCATGCTCCAGGAGGATATAACTGTCATGGCCCTAAAAGGAAAGGAAGGAAAAATCAAGTGAAGTCCATAACGGGAAGACCGTCAGCCACGACGACGCCCATCATTAAACTAGGGTTCAGAGCCCCACCATTAGAACGTCATGACGGGTAGGCCGTCATGCATCACGATGCCCAGACCAGGATTTTTTGTATTTCTGTTATGATTTAGCCTCACTTTCTCCTTGTTCTACCCATGATTTCACACACTTTCCGTTATTTTTAGAGTGCGGATTTTCCTATAAATAGCCTTGTAATAAATTTTAAAACTATTCAAGCTTAGTTACACTAAAATTACTCATTTTAAAATATAAAATTTTTGCATTGAAATTTTATACAAGTTTTATTTTCTGCATTGTTAAGAGTTATTTTACTACTGCTTTTACATTCCACATTGATGTATTCATAACAAAGTCTTCATTCGTAACAATTTATTTATCAATATTGAGTTTTTACTTTGTTCCAAATTTCTTTTCTTTACTATTTTAATTATGAAATCATTATATGCATGGTGTTTGTACTTGTTTACCATGCTTAAGTAGTTTAATTTAGAGTTTGACACATGAAGACCGTTTACCTATAGTATTCATATAAAATATTAAATTAATTAATTATAAAATAAGAATAAAATATTATTTATAATTTTTATTTAAATTGTTAGTCTTACTGTGAAAGTAGAAGTGTAGTGATAGTATTTATGTGTCAAAAGAGTGGAATCGGTCTCCGGCTTAGAAATTCAGACTTTTCATTTTAGATTGTGAAAGAATTTCTAAATTAATCCATAAGTTACTTATAATATTTTTAAACTCAATATTTATACTGTGAAAGTTGGTATTTTGCGGGTTTAAAGTCTGGGAATGTGTCGATGAAAGTATGTGTTGTCACTAGTTAGTATGTTTTTACAAATAACAAAATTCTCGTTATAATTAGATATTGCAATTTATATGAATAAAACTGGTAAATACGAATCTCGTTTCGGTCTCTTATCATTATTATTGAATTAAGTTTCTCATTTCAATTTTCTCACAAAAATCAAGTTTATCGTGTAACCTTATATAAACATAGGACCGATAGATAACATTACTTATCATTTGGTCATTATGGACATGCTGGAGTGGTAAAGCGACAGGCAAAAAGTAAGTTATTACTTTATCGGATGATATATAGATTATAATGGATCGTATCCAGAGATTGGTGTATTGAAATATCGTTCGACAAATATCTCATTAATGAGTTTGGAAATATATGGATTTTGAAAGGAAAGGTATCAACAGAAGAAAAAAATGTATAAAAAGGAAAAAAAAATAACTTATCAAGCATGCATATATACTACTTCTCATAGACTTAAACCTATCGACCTGTTATATTAAACCTACAATATTCATCAATGCTATCACATCTCAAACACAACACCCACTGTATCACCTCAGCAGCGATCTCTCAACCAACCATAACAACACAGAATTCAATCATGCTCACTTGCATCGATGATCTCTCAGAGCGAGACAAACAACACAGAGGCATTAATCACAAACACCCTAAGTGAATAACAATGCTAAATCTATCTCTAGATTTCATACACTATTAGATAATCATCCTAGATAAGAATCCAAAGAGTATATGTCTATAGTAATTCAAATCCCTAGCATAGAGCAAAAATCAAGGATAACAATCAACAAAGATTTGTAAAGCAAGTTTTATATGACACCATGGGCGACAAATATACATGAGTTCAAAGTAAATATACATACAAAACTCAACAAAAAAGAAATACATATAGAGGAGAGGAGATAAAACACAAATCTTCCGATTTGTCAGCACCGTTCGATGAGAAATCAACCTCCAATCATCCATAAACAAAGTCCGAGTGTTGTTTTCTAATCTAATCTATAAAAAAAATAAGATTGATGAAACTTGGAAACAAAAACACCCTAAAAACCATAACAAAAATGAACAGAAAATAAAGCTATAAAACAAATCTCAACAGACTGCGCTTAGTGGGCTCGCCGCGCTAAGTGGGTTGTGCGATATTTACACATTAAACCGACCTAAATCGCGCTAAGCACACTATCTGCACTAAGCGGGCTCTAAAATAATGCTTTTGCCAAAATGTCAAAACACAAGCAGCGCACTACAAAATATACTGAGCGCACTCGCACTTAGAAGTCTCTTGCGCACTAAGTGGGCTCTCTTGGAAAAAACTTTTCAAAACTGGTCTTTTATTTCGAAAACGTGCATCCGGAGCCGTGCCTTCGACACCTTATTTCTAGATGCTCCAAAATGCAACAAATACCTATAAATAAACACAAATTAAATGTATTTACACAAAAGTTGGGTTTATTTAGCCGATATTTATAGCAAAGATTCGATAAGTGCAACAAAAAGTATATACAAAAATAGCTACAATTTGCACTTAGCAAACTCTCCCCAACTTGAACTTGTTTGTCCTCAAACAAGGCCAAACAACTCAAAGAACCAAAAGTAATCAACCAAAGAATCATTAATCAACAAGTTTGAAAACAAAACAAATATATGGTTCAAACAAAAATGCACACATAAGGTAAATACTTACAACAATCCTACAACGACAACATGTAAACCAAACGAATCCTAAGTACAAAAATCATACTAATCATTCTAAAACAAAACAAACTCAATCATGAATCACACCTAGTAAAAATATATCGGTAGATGAAGAACACACAAAGGAGATGGACAAAAAACATGCATCCACAATCTTGCAAACAATAGCCTAAATTATGCATTCATCTAAGAACTCATATTAAAAATACAAAGGCAATAATCACAAGGGATTTTCAAGGTTGTAAGGTGGCTTGGTTAACAAACAAGGGATAAGTCCTAAAGCTAATTGAAACAAAAACTTTCCTTAACCTAAGGGAGTGAGCAACTCACAAAGACTCAAGCAAAATAATTTCAATAAAACTTCTTCTTCATTCCAAATTTCAAACCAACACACATCACTTATTATCATAACATTATTCAATTTTTTTTTTGTTTTTGTCATTCAAAACTTTTCTATTTTTTATTTCTTTTTCTTTTCTTCCTTTTTCACTTTTTTTCTTACTTTTTCACTTTTTTTCTTTCTTTTTCTCTTTATTTCTCAACCTCATAGTAATAAACACAAGCACATAAACATTTCTCTCTCCAACTTAAATTCAACCATATCATAATGTGAATACTCCCTACTTTCTAAGGCAAGGTAAAAATTCAAACCATAAATTATAGTTGAGGGTTCAAGAAAAAAAGAATCAATGTCCATATAAAAAGATGAACCAAACACTCATAGACAAGCATTTAGCAAAAACAACATTGACATCAACAAAAAGGGTCAAAAGGGTTAATAAAGTTCACACACTCATAAGGTGAATTGACTATTTAGCCAAGGTAGTTGTGCTCAAAATCCAACCAAAAATGCATTGATCATGTTCATGCTTTATATAATCAACAAAAGCAAAAGATTAAACATAATAAAATCCAATTAAAACAAGAATTGTGGCTTCCAGCATATATGAACAATAGAAAGCTTTCTCACATTTATGGGTAAAAAGGGAACTAAAGTGATTCAATAAAAAACAAGTAATGGAAAAAGAATGAATGACATGATAATTATACAAATGAAAATTTTCCTAAACATGATATATTATAGAAAGCGATAAGTGAGTACCCGACGTGTACCAACTTCAAAAACTATCATTACCATACATCAGCAAGTTGACACACTAAAAATCAGAAAATCACCAAATGCGACTTCAAGCTACCAGACCAAAATTTGAGTCCAAGCAACAAAAGAAATAATTAAAAATATTACTATTAATTACTATACTATAAAGCCTTGGGTGAAGTGGGAAAAAGGAGAGTCAATCAAAAAATTAAAAAGAATACACTGGCTCTGCACAGCAGGGCACTCTAATCGGCACAGAACACGCTAAATGCTCTACACCAGTTGCAGAAAAATAGGACAACTTGTGCAACTACTATGCAAGCTCCACTTACACCTACACAACCTTAAACATACAATATTTACAACATACAAACTTCCTCAAGCTAAACACAACAAGCTTGCGGAAAAACACAAATTGACATAACAAAACAAACAGGTGAAAGTGAATTAAACAAGTTAAAAAGTGAAAATTTGAGAATTTAAAACAGGTCCAATTTCAACTTGTTTAAACAAAATTCACCACACAACATAAAAGAACATACACATACTTGTTTTACGTCGTAATCTCGATGTCTTTATTGTGCGAGCTTGTAACTTCCTCTCGTCATGCCATGGTATTGTCACACCGCACAAACCTAAA
The DNA here is from genome assembly GCA_948472305.1 of Vicia faba. Lineage (NCBI taxonomy): Eukaryota > Viridiplantae > Streptophyta > Magnoliopsida > Fabales > Fabaceae > Vicia > Vicia faba. Next base: position 1,434,850,089 of record OX451737.1, on the reverse strand, counting down.
AAAAATGTCTTAACAAGCACACAACAAACGTTACGAAAATGAGACAATTCGCAACAACACGTGAAAATAAAGAAAAACACATATATGCACAAGCATGGAAAGTAAACACAAAACATGTACAAGTAAAAATAGACAAGTTTATGTACACATTCTATACAACATATACATCAATTACAAAACTCAAAAACAAAGAAACTATCGCAATGCGAAACAATAAACACCAATCCCCGACAACGGCGCCATTTTGTTGTAGCAGTGAAGCAGAAAGAAAAAAGTAAGTTATTAATTTACCAGGTGATATTTAGGTTATATCGTATTGTGTCCACAGAGATTGGTGTATAAAAATGACGTTCGAAAAATCTCTCATTAATGAGTTTGGGGATAAATGGGTTGAAAGGTAAGGTATCAACAGAAAATAAATGTATAAAAAGGAAAAACGAATAACTTATCAAGCATGCATATATACTACTTCTCACAGACTTAAACATATCTACCTGTTATACTAAACCTAAAATATTAATCAATGTCATCACATGTCAAATACAACACCGCTGTATCACCTCGGCGGCAAACTCTCAACCAACCTTAACAACACATAAATCAATTGTGTTCGCTTGCATCGACGATCTCTCAGAGTGACACAAACAACACAGAGAGATTAATCACAGATACCCTAAGTGAATAACAATGCTAAATCTATCTCTAAAATTCAGACACTATTAGATAATCATCCTAGATAAGAATCCAAGCAGCATATGTCTATAACAACTCAAATCCCTAGCACATATAAAAAATCAAAGGACAACAATCAACAAAGATTTGTAAAGGAAAGTTTATATAGTGCCATGTGCGACAAATATACATGAGTTCAAAGTAAATTTACATACAAAACCCAACAAAAGAGAAATACATAGAGAGGAGAAGAGATAAACCACAAATCTTGCGGTTTGTCAGTGTTGGTCGATGAGAAATCAACCTCCAATCATCCATAAACAAAGCTCTATTGTTATTTTCTAAGATACTCTATCAAAAATAAGGTTGATGGAATTTGGGACCAAAAACACCCCAAAAACCATAACAAAAAATGAACTGAAAATGAAGTTATAAAACAAATCCCAGCAAACCGTGCTTAGAGGGCTCACCGTGTTAAGTGGGCTGCGCGATATTTACGCATTAAATCGAGCTAAATCGCGCTAAGCATGCTATCCGCGCTCCAAATCAATGCTTCTGCAAAAATGTTAAAACGCAAGCAGCACGATACAAAATGCACTAAGCGCACTCACGCTTAGCGGCCTCTTGCACGCTAAGCATGCTCTCCGATGCTCCAAAATGCAACAAATACTTACAAAATGAATGGAAAAACATCAAACGATACACTATGTACACAAAAACACAAATAAACACAAACTAAATGTATTTACACAAAAGTCGGGTTTATTCACCCGATATTTAAAACAAAGAATCGATAAGTACAACAAAAAGTATATACAAAAATAGTTATAATTTGCACTTATCAGGACATGATATCTTTTATACTACATTAATATAACCATATACTTGCAGCTTATAAAGTTGAAGAGAGTGATGACTATGAGGGTAGTGGAAGTATGTAGTGAATCCATTTTTTTATTTGTAGTGAATGGGAAGAGGCTCAAATACTGCATTACCAGAGAAGACATTGAAAGAGGCTTTTGTTTTACCTTGAAGGTATTCCTTGAAAGTTAAGAATTGAAGAGTCGATCTACTGAAGTTAAATGAAGTGGTGTGTGGAAGGAAACCCATGGTTTTTAATATAGTTTTTTGTATTTTGTTACACAGGACAATAAAGAGTTCGACCATAGTGAAGAGAATAAAAAAGTAAGCATCTAATGATCCCAAAGGAGTTAAAAACGAGCTCATGAGGGATAAAGACCTTGACTAAAGTTTGACGATCATCAAATCTTTAAAGCGTGTGCAGACAGTCATCTTGAACCATAAAAGAGAAACATGACCCCTTAGTGGCTGACGGTCGTCATGACTTTGAATCCAATATCTTTAGTCGTTCCTACCACTTGAGTTGGTGACAGTCTAGTTATTAGCACAACTGACGCCCGTCGGCACTTTTGGGCATGAAACCCTAGGTTTTGGGAACATAAAAAGCTGAGCCATTTTTATTTTCCATCAATCACTATCACTCATTTTTTTACAAACCCAAAAATATCTCTCTCTCCCCACTCTAAAATTTAAAATCGTAAAAAGCAACTCATCTTCTCTACTCATTCAACTCAAACTTCTTCTTCTTCATAAAAAAACTTCAATTACTACAAAAACCCAACCTTTCATTTCTCCACCAAAATCAAAAAAGAAAACCACTCCATTCACCAATAACCTTCCATGGAAATACTCCAACACTCAAAACCGAAACTTTCACCCTTTATCATAATTGCCAAAAATTCAAAAATCACACATTCACTATACATTCAACCATAAGTTTAATAATTCCATAGAGAGTAGAAGCTTTTGATTACACTGGGACTGAATTCAGGGATGAGGCACAAAAGAAGCAATTTGAAGCACTTTCTCAATGGAACATGACACCTACCAAGTATGACAATGATTCTTGTCTCAGGGCTTTAGGTTTATATGATAGTGTACACTAGATATTTGATAGAATAGCATGGAGTCGTTTCCTGACTCTACAACACCCAACTTACAAAAGACTCATGATTGAGTTTCTCAACTCCTTTAACTACAAGTTTTCTTCCAAATATAACCAAGGTTTCTGTAAGACTGTTTTTAGGGTAGTTAATAGAGAATATGTGTTGTTTAACCAAAATGAAATTGGTATCTTGATTCAATTCCATTTATACTTTGGCTTTTACAATGTGGTTCCAATGGAGGGACCTTGTATACTTGAGTTCGATACTTTATGGTAGCGGTTGATCGAGGAAATTGCGTATAACATGGAAGAGAAGAAATCTTTTGGTATTCATATAACGACGTTCATGCTCACCCACATGTAAAAGGTGGCGTGCATAATGAAATGGGATATTGTCATTGGAGGTTTGATTATCTCCATAGCCATAGCATTATGCCTCGTTGTTGAGATTGCCTAGTTGCATCTTCTTGAATGTAACACATCTCTAGATTTAAATTCTTATTTAGTGTAGAAATCGATCATATTGAAATTCCTGAACTAGTATTTCTTAATGATTAGAAGTAGAGTAGTGAAAAATGTGGTGTTGCTGAACCCGAAAGTCACCAACATAGAAAGAGAGCAAAAGTGATTATATCACGTGGATATGATGTCCACATCGATGCTAACAAGGATGTTGGGGACAATGATGTGTAGATGGTCAAGAAAGAGTGACCTCTCCACCCTATCTATCATCTTCCCCTTCGTACCCACATTTATGCCCTTCCCATCAGCTCCACCAATCCCCTCCTCCATAATAATACTACACCCAACCCCTCCCCATATGCATCATTCTTTTTCCTGCAGGTACCTCATATGATTATTAGAGCAGTGTCGAGTACTGTAACGTCCCGATATTTAATTATTTATTTAATTAAATATTTTTGAATAATTTATATTAATTCGAATTTTTATCGTCGAAGTCAGAAATATTTTATTTAGTGGAATGATAAATGATCGGATTTAATTTGGTGGAATTAAATTGAGGTATTATTTTTATTATTAAGCTTAAATATGATATTGGGCTTAGTTTGTGGTGTTGTGAAGTATTAAGGGGGTATATCACTTAGGCCCATTTATATTTGTTAAGTAATATAATATTATTGTATTAAGAATAAAAATAGAGGAGAAAGAGAGGATAATGTATCAGGAAAAGAAGAAAGAAAGAGAAGAGAAAGAGGAATAGGATTTTGAGAGGAGAAGAAGAACAATATGGAAGTTGCTACTAGTGCCAAATCCCCAGAAATTCCATTGAAATTTCTTAGAGCTGCACTCAATCCAAGGTAAGGGTGGGGTTCTTGCTAAATAAATGGGAGTGTGATGAATTTTAATTTGGGATTTAGGGTATTAGTTTCTCTACTATGTTGTGCAAAAAGATTGTTTGTGTTGCTATTAAAATTGACAATTGATTTGAGTTATGTTGTTGTTTGTTGTATTTGAACTGTGTTGGGTTAATGCTAAACTATGATAAATTGGTGAATTGGAACAAGAATGAACAAGAACTAGGCATATGTGAAAAAGGAGGCAAAAATGGTGTTTAGCTTCAGGCCTTCTGAAACGGCCGTGTTAGCTGACACTGCCACCCGTGTCAGCCTCTGTGCTTCACGCTTTTCCCCTTTCTTCTCCTGACACGGCTGTGTCAGCTGACGCTGCCACCAGTGTCAGCTGTTGTAGAAAATTTTTCTGAACTTAGAATTATGTAGTTTTTCTGACTCGATTCGTCCTGTTTAATTCTTATGCAAACCAAAACATAGAATATGGTGATAGGGAATAAAAAATTAATTAGTTGAAGGAAGAAATGATTAAGTAACTACGGAATTCCTCTGTAGAACCATTGATCGTTAGTCGAATTAGGCGGTATAATTAGTTGTCCAGAATTTAACAAAATTTGACCTACTAACTAAGTTTAATTAGTAGGTAATTGTGAATATGTCTTTTGTTGAAATTATGTCGATTACACCGAATTGCCGGTACAGTTGGTTAAGTCATTCTGTATGGTTTATGAACATGGTTGATTATAGGTCTTATAAACAATGTTTTATTATTTTGTGTTGATTGATGAACGTGTTGGTATTGCGAGATATCATTGAATAGATGTGGAATTCGATATTGATAATGTGATTATGAATTATTTCTGTGGGTAGCCTTATGGTGTGAATCCTAGTGAATATATGAAGAATATGTTGTTTCCATGAAAAGTTGTTGATATCATGGACACATTGTGTTGTAGGCCTTGGGCCAATGTTGAACGGTGTGATTTGTTGTTATGTCAATCGTTGTTATGTTGTTGTTGATGTTGCTTTGTCAAGTTGTGGTTATTTATATCGTCGCATAACATATCATAGCATAGCATTAAAGTTGGCCTCGATTGGCATGTTTTAAGTTGGAGTGAATGCTCACCCATGTTGGCCTGGATTGGCACTTTTATGTTGGAGCTAAATGCTCACCATGTTGGCCTTTATTGGCAATATTTTATGTTGAAGGCTTATGCCTTATGCCTCGGAATTACTGGAAATTTCTAAGTTGGGAGTTCTGCTCCAATGACATCAAAGAGTGTTATGTTGGGGATGTTGAAGATTAACAATGATTTTCTGGACAGTATCAAAGAAGCTCAGAAGCTAGATGTGAAATTGGTAGATTCGATGGTTGGACTCGATCAGTCTGAGAATGATGATTTTGAGTTAGATGTGCAGGGTGTGTTGAGATTCTGTAATCGAATTTATATTCCTGATGATGCAGAGATGAAGAAAGTAATTCTTGAGTTGGAGGATACTTAACCTTCGTATGAGGCTAAATGAGTATAATGTGGACCGTGTAATATGTTAAGCGTTGGTGTCTCATCGATAAAATCGAATGAGAGGGAAATTATGGGAGTATTTGTAAACCTCATTGGAAATTATTGGATTATGGTGCGTTAGGTGACTTGAGTACAAGTTCTAAAAGAAACCTATTATAGTTTAGTTATGATGGTTTAAACTCCATTATGATTTCCAGATATCTATTGACAAATTGAGGAACCGATCACCCTTAATCTCTTGTTGATAGTAGACGAGATCGTGTTGGATGGTATATACTTGTCTTGCTATCTTAATGGTGAGTGAAGTGGTTAATGTGATATCATGAGGTAGTAGTTCACCAGTTTGTGTGAATTAATAGAGGAATTGCTAGGAAAGAGTTGTGACATATTAAACAATTTAGAGTAGCGGGTTTATATGCGAGCTAACGTTGCAAAGTGAAAGATTGAGAATATCAAGTGAATAATGTTTTTATGGTGGATGTTGAGGAATGTATGAAACTGGAATGAGAATTGTAAACTGTATAGTTGGCAAAAACTTTAATGAGGACGGTGACTTAAGATGGATTATCAGAGTTGCGCAGCTGAAGCGTATATGGCGCAGTTGCTATGAGTATACGAATCTACATGCTTGATTTGGTAGATTGTTAATGTAGGGATGATGTTCCAAGGTGTTGTGATATCTCAGAGATATTTGTTGATCCTATAAGGAATTTATTATGGTTGTTATTTGATGGTGAGTTATGTGTATACTTGTTGAGTTATATTGTTAAGTTGATGTTATAATAATTTTGTCCCCGTTGTTGTGATGTTGTTGTTAGTTATCGTAAATAATGGATAGTACTCCATAATATGACAAAGTTGACTATGTTGGATATGTTGATGTCACTATAAGGGTGATACGACGATATGAATGGAATTGTTGATATTGTGTTGATAATTGACATACAAATGTATATATGGGAATGAAATTGTGTATGTGTTTTTGGTGTTGAAAACGTTGTTAAGATGATAATGTGATGTTGTATATCCAAGTATAAGTGTGTTACCAATTTAAATGTTGATGTGTCAAAATATTGTTGAAATGGTTGATAGGTTATTAACGATTTTGTCACGAAGATGTTGAATGATTAGCATGTGTGGATTTGAATTATATCATGTTGAGCATTGTTATGTCGAGAAAGTAGTGGTCGACGTGTTATCAAACGCGAATTGTAGACCAGAGAGTTGGATGTGAAATTCGCATTAAGAGTGACTGTATCAAGTAGATTTTAGAGGACGAAAATATTCTAAGTGAGGGAGAGTTGTAACGCCCCGATATTTAATTATTTATTTAATTAAATATTTTTGAATATTTTATATTAATTCAAATTTTTATCGTCGAAGTCGGAATTATTTTATTTAGTGGCATGATAAATAATCGGATTTAATTTGGTGGAATTAAGTTGAGGTATTATTTTTATTATTAAGCTTAAATATGATATTGGGCTTAGCTTGTGGTGTTGTGAAGTAATAAGGGGGTATGTCACTTAGGCCCATTTATATTTATTAAGTAATATAATATTATTATATTAAGAATAGAAATAGAGGAGAAAGAGAGGATAATGTATCAGGAAAAGAAGAAAGAAAGAGAAGAGAAAGAGGAATATGATTTTGAGAGGAGAAGAAGAACAAGATGGAAGTTGCTACTAGTGCCAAATCCCCAGAAATTCCATTGAAATTTCTTAGAGCTGCACTCAATCCAAGGTAAGGGTGGGGTTCTTGCTAAATAAATTGGAGTATGATGAATTTTAATTTGGGATTTAGGGTATTAGTTTCTCTACTATGTTGTGCAAAAAGATTGTTTATGTTACTATTAAAATTGACAATTGATTTGATTTATGTTGTTGTTTGTTGTATTTTAACTGTGTTGGGTTAATGCTAAACTAGGATAAATGGGTGAATTGAAACAAGAATGAACAATAACTAGGCATATGTGAAAAAGGAGGAAAAACTGGTTTTTAGCTCCAGGCCTTCTGACACGGCCGTATCAGCTGACGCTGCCACCCGTGTCAGCCCCTGTGCTTCATGCTTTTCCCCTTTCTTCTCCTGACACGATTTTGTCAACTGACGCTGCCACCCGTGTCAGCTGTTGTAGCAAATTTTTCTGAACTTAGAATTATGCAGTTTTTCTGACTCGATTCGTCATGTTTGATTCTTATGCAAACCAAAACATAGAATATGGTGATAGGGAATAAAACATCAATTAGTTGAAGGAAGAAATGATTAAGTAACAACTGAATTCCTGTGTAGAACCATTGATCGGTAGTCAAATTAGGCGGTATAATTAGTTGTCTGGAATTTAACAAAATTTAACCTGGTAACTAAGTTTAATTAGTAGGTAATTGTGAATATGTCTTTTGTTGAAATTATGTCGATTACGCTGAATTGCCGGTACAGTTGGTTAAGTCATTCCGTCTGGTTTATGAACATGGTTGATTATAGGTCTTATGACCAATGTTGTGTTATTTTGTGTTGATTGATGAATGTGTTGGTGTTGCGAGATATCATTGAATAGATGTGGAATTCGATATTGATAATGTGAATATGAATTATTTCTGTGGGTAGCCTTATGGTGTGAATCCTAGTGAATATATGAAGAATATGTTGTTTCCATGAAAAGTTGTTGATATTATGGACACGTTGTGTTGTAGGCCTTGGGCCAATGTTGAACGGTGTAATTTGTTGTTATGTCAATCGTTGTTATGTTGTTGTTGATGTTGTGTTGTCAAGTTGTGGTTGTTTATATCGTCACATAACATATCATAGCATAACATTAAAGTTGGTCTGGATTAGCATGTTTTAAGTTGGAGCGAATGCTCACCCATGTTGGCCTGGATTGGCACTTTTTATGTTGGAGATAAATGCTCACCACATTGGCCTTTATTGGCAAGATTTTATATGGAAGGCTTATGCCTTATGCCTCGGAATTACTGGTTGGGAGTTCTGCTCCAATGGTACCACATGCATTTGCACAGTTGAGTCTCATTTTGGAGTCGTTGATTTGTTGCTTGTTTAAAGTGTTGTTTATGCCTGGTGATGTTATAATTTGAATTGATGTGTAGGTAAATTGCGTTGCTTTACGTTGTTTTTGTATGAAGTGGTGATTCTTCTTATTATTTACCTAATATATTGTTTATCATAACCCTATTATGTAGTTTGATATCTCACCCCTTCTGTTTGAATGTTTCCCTTTGTTGGTAACGTGCAGGTAACCAAGATGAGTAGCTGATAGCATTGTTAGTTTGAGTTTGGTGTCATTTGCTCTGATATGTAGCACTCGGGGGGAAATGAACGCTTGTCTGTTTTGTTGTTTAATTATTGAACCTTATGTTGTTATTTGAGGAGTTTATCGTATTGATGTTGTTTCATGATTCAAAATATGCTCTATCTTATTTAGAGAATTATTATGAATCCGCTGCATCATTAATCAAAGTTTGGTTTATGTTATGAAGACTTTATTCATGAGTTGTATTCATTCCTCTTCTTTAAGTGTTATGTATCTATTTTAAGAGCATGACAGTTATATGTGTTTTTGTTGAATATGTGACATCTTGATTATGTTGGAAATTTTTATACTCTGATTTTCCGATTAATTACTTGGGGTAGAATTGGGGTGTTACAAGTACAACCAAAATGCTCTCTAACACGAAGTAGAGGAACTGTGGGTTGAGCAATAAGCCTACAATGACAAGGAGGCAGAAAGGGATCAACAGACACGCCTCAATCGTATCACTATCAGGAGTATGCATTCTTGGATGGTTAGACACCTGGGAATGCCTCCTAGTTAGCTTCGATAGTGATTGATATCACTCGAGGTTCTTTTTTCACTTTCTCTTATTTTTATCCTTTAACATTAATGTGAGAGGAATTTCCCGCTTTCGAGTTAGATTTTATGTTTTCTAGTTTGAATTTCCCTTCATTCTAGTTTAGGATGTTATGATATTTATGTAGTTTTGTTGTTATTGAGTCATTGCATGTGTTGTCGAGTCATTTATGTGTGTAATTCTACTTGTGTTGTCTGCTTCCACCATTTTTTGAAACAAATTATTATTATTTAAAAAAAAGATTAATAGTTCACTACGGAAGTAAATCGATTCTAAAGGAGGAAATGCTAAGGTTAAGGACACTTGGGAAATTTTTAACAAAATCAGTATTGTCCTAACATCTAAAGCTTCCCAAATAACATATTGATTTAGATCCGCCTTGTATCAAATTCTTTGAATCCTTTTTGAAGTAGTCTCCATGTATTTTATTTATATAGTTGGGAATAAGTTAGATTAGCACACTAAAGTTGAGTTAGCCAAGAAAAATATGCAAAAAATAAAATGAGAGGTAAAAGGCAATTGCTCCTACTAAATCTGGTAATCCTTACCCAATTATTTAACTCAACGGTGGTTGAACCCTAACACCTACAAAAGTTTTTAAATAAATTGTGCTTTTTGTATGCTTATGATCAAAATCATTATACAAGCATCAATAAACAAATATGAATTCTTAGGTTACCCTTATATTAAAATGCCTTAATGTGATTGTCCCAAATGAAAGGAGATAAAAAGAACATCATAAAGAGACTCAGGTAAAGTGAAATGGTTTGAATTGGTATGTCAGGCAGAAGACTTTAGTCCATAAATTGCGGTTTGTTTTGTGTTGTACCCCAAAATTTTCCCTCCCATATTCCTCAAGACATGGCAAGAATAATCTTCAAGTTGCTCAAGTTGGCTCAAGGGTTGGACAGTCAAATCACCTCCTAAGGCAGTCAAGTCAAAATTAGGGTTTTGTGTTGCATTAAGGTCCTCATATCCAAATGACCTCAAGTGCTTCCCAATATCTTAGTATGTTCTTAAGTTCATCCATGTCAAATTTCAAGCCTTGCAGAGGAAGTTTGGTTAGTCAATTGCTCAAGAGACCCAAAAATCGACTGTGCTAGGGCAAAAGTCAACTGTGTCCCAAATACAGTCAAACTTCAAGATTTTTTTGTCAACATTCTCATTTTGAAGGATAATTCATCATTTGATCAAAGGTTGATTATGATTCATCAAGGATTGCTCAAGATTCATCAAGACTCAAAAATTGCTGATTCACACCCAAATTAAGCCCAGCACCCCCCTGGGTTATTTCTTTTTCCTTCATATTTTCATTTTTGTTTTAATTATTTATTTTGTTATTAATTAATTAACCAATTAACATTTTTTATAAAAAAATCAGAAAACCCAAAATAAAAATAATATTTTTATTAATTTCACTATTTCATTATTTTTGAAAATAAATTTTAACCAATTAATTTAATTTTTAATTAGGTATAATTTTGATATCTTTTGCATTAAATTAAAATTAATATAGAATTAGGATTTTTAATAACTTTCAATCAATTATTTTATTTCCTTAATTAAAATAAAACCCAAAAATATTTTCATTTAATTAATTAATTCAATTATTAATTTAGACTAATTTTTAATTCAAAAATAACAAAAAATGCTTTATTTAATAAAAGGGCTCAAAACCCTAAGACACTCCGATTTAATTTTCTCGCGCGCGAATTATTTTTGATCCATATTTCAATATTTTAACTGCTTCGAGAATGTAATAGTTTTGAACTTAGGACTTTATTTATTTATTTATCGCTTTTATTTATTCTTCGCAATTTAATTTTAAAAGGGTTTGTCTTTGGCGATGTAAATACCCGACGCCTTGTAATAGCTTAGATTTATTTTTTCCGCAATTTAATTTCCGCAACCATTAACTGCTAGATGTTTGATAATAGGGAATGCATGACAAGATCAAATCTTTAACCTAAAATCAACAGTAGCTCACCCATAACATGTACAAAGATAATATAACCGAAATAACACAGTCGCACATGCGCACTCTTAGGGTACACCTCACTTGGTTGCCTTCGAACGTGGTCATTGAGTATAGGAAGTTTTAGAGGTCGCCCTCTTGTCTAAAGATCATAGTTGCCTCGAAACGGTTGCCTCAAAAAAATGATCTAAGATATTAGGGTTACCGCTAAGGCGTCCTAACATTGCTTTAGTGACCACACATCCCTTAATCGAATTGACCTGAAATATCCAACGATGATGCTACCTACTCCTCAATAGTGGGATAGAATTGTCTAAAGGACACTTGTACAGATTAATTCCTTTTTGAGTAGGTAGATGGTTCTTAAGTACTTGCTCCTTTTAAAACAAAACAAATTTTTTTGCACTTACACCCCTTTCAAACAAAAAACTCTTTTCAAACCCACAAACACAAAGAAAAGCAAACTTTTGAAAACACAATGAGCAAGTACCTAAGAGCCCGTGGATAACCACGGATAGAAAGGGTGCTAACATTTTCCCTTACTATAATCTACCTCCCGAACCCGAGAAATATCTCAAAAAGGAATTTTTCTGTGCTTTTGTCCTTTCCTTTTTGGATAAAATAAAAGACGGTGGCGACTCTTGCTTATCGCGACATTTTGCAAAAACAAACGCGAACGCAAACCAGCATTCCAAAACAGTGAGTTCTCTTTCCCACCGATCACAGAACTGGCGACTTTGTTGGGGATATCTATTAATAAGTGAGGTGTACCTTAGGATTAGATCACTATGTTTTCAATTGTATGCTTTGTATGCTTTAATTTTGTGGGCTTGTATCGGAATTCTATAGACCCTAACCCGGATCTGGGGGTACCCTTTAGGTAAGTAGCAATAAACTGTGAGGGATCTGTACGGCGTAGACCGATACAGATGAAGCAGTAGCTACATTGGTGTGGCACCTTGTTCTGTACCGATATCCCTTGTGTTGAAACGAGGAGAATATGGGTCTTCTAAGGAGTCATTAAGCACCAACTGACCTTAGAACCTTTAAATTGACCAACTTGGCCATAGAACAATAGCAGTATACTACACTCATTGAGACTAAACTCTCATGATGATTCCGGCCGCAAGAAAAGGTTGCTAAACTGGAATTATGACCGATTGAGGGTAGTCAGTGATATTGAGATCCTCTAGAACCCGGTTACTATTTTTAGGACAGGTTTAAACTAACTGAACTGAAAGAGGTTAGTACCTAAGCTCTGTGCCAGCCTGAAATCTAAGGGCTCTTTTATGTGACTTGTGTGCCTTTACCATGTTTGCCTTTTGTGGATTCTTGTGGTGTGCCTTTACCATGTCATCATGACATCATAATATTGCATACATTTTGCATAAGGACTAACCTATTTCAAAGACAAGAGGGTTTCATCTTTGCTCTGTTTTGTAGGTCATCATGATGCCCATGCGTAGGAATACTATACGGATCAACTTTGTCCAAGTACCTACCCTGCTTAAAGAGTTGGTTGTCAGGATACCAGACACTACTTCCTTCATCAGGAGGCATGGTTCTCTTCTCAGTTTGGTCACCTCAAAATTGGACGAACAAATGATGAGTGTCCTGGTCCAATTCTATGATCCGTTGTACCATTGTTTTACTTTTCAAGACTTCCAGCTGGTTCCTACCCTAGAAGAGTTTTTTGAGCTGCTCGGTATCTCTGTTTTGGAGCAGACTCCGTTTACTGGTTGGGAAAAGACTCTCAGGACTGAAGAGATTGCTGCAGCCCTTCACTTGACCAAAGAGGAGGTAATGGCTAACTGGGAAACTAGAAGTGGAGCTAAGGGTTTTCTGACTAAGTTCTTGGTTGACAAGGCCAATTACTTCTGGGACAACTTAGACTTCAAGGCGTTCGAGGATATTCTGGCTCTCTTGATTTATGGTTTGGTATTGTTTCCTAATCCTGATACTTTTGTTGATATTAATGCCATAAAGATCTTCATCTCTCAGAACCCTGTACCCACTCTCTTGGGTGACATCCTTCATCAGCTCTATGCTCGTACTGCCCGAAAGCGGGGAACTTTGATGTGTTGTGCTCCTTTATTATCGAGGTGGTTTATTTCGCACCTCCCTAAGTCAGTTCTGAAGAACAAAGAAGGAATGGGCTGGGCTTATAGGGTGATGTCTCTTTCTAATGATGACATTATCTGGACTCTCAAAGGTATGGATGAGGTGATTGTCATTGATCGCTGTGGAGAGTATCCTAATGTTCCATTGATCGGAATCCATGGAGGGATTTCTTACAATCCGTGCTTAGCTCTCCGTCAGTTTGGAAGAACCAGAAGAGAAGGACCTCATGAGATGTTGATGCCTCATATCATCTTTGACTTTCAGGGAGATAGCGACGAGCTGCATCGTAGATTCATAAGGGCTTGGGACAGGGTTCACCAATCTGACCCACATGAGTTGGGACCAAAGACTTCTCTGCCAATGGAGCCATATCTCAGATGGGTCTGCATCCGTGCCCAGAAGCTAGGTATGCCATATGAAGCTGTCAGGCCTGTTACTCTTGAAGTTGCTAATGAAGACGGGGTTCTTCCAACCATTCTCCACCCTTATATGCCCACTGATATTGGGGCACTGAAGAGGTCTTGGATGCAATTGAGGGATGAGCAGGATTCCTACCGAGAGAAGTTCAATGAACAAGAGCAGAAGATCCAGAAGCTGACCAGGAAACTGGAGAACGAGCGGATCCTGAATGATTATGTCCGCACTGAGAAGAAGAGACCATGGGAGCATTGATGGACCTTTGATGATTTCTTTACAGTTTTTATTTACTTTTCAGTATTTCCATTCTTGTAACGCCTAAGGGCAGTTTGTTGAACAATTTAAATTTTGATGTTTAAATCTAATAAAGTGTGTTTCCTTTCTTGTTTACAAATTTGAATCCCAATTGTCTTTGAAATCATAAATCATACGCATTTCATCCCATGCACTTCATAAACAGGTACCCATTTTACAGGTCTCTTATCTTCTTCGCTGTTTATTTCAGCAATCATCATGTCTACTGAACCTTCAACTGAGCAAGCTATCAAGGCCCTCCAGGCCCAGAATGCCCAATTTCAAGAGCCGTTCATGAATCTAGCTAAGGGTCAGCAGGACCTGAAGACCTTGATTCTGAAGGAGAAAAAGAAGAAGAAGAAGAAGAGGACCATCCTGTTCAATACTGGACGCAGGTTTGGGAACGGGTTACAGAATGAAGTTGATCTAACCACCTCGTCTGGAGGGAAGGATAGTTCATAAGAAAGGAGGGCTCCTAGCCATGTGGTCTCCGATAACGAGACAGACTACGATGAAGAACAGTATCCTCCCGCTGAGGATAAGTACAAACAACTGGAAGACCATCTGAACGCTATGGAAATTCAGAAAGTGCTTGGTCTGGACTTCGGAGATCTAGGTCTATCATTTGGGGTGGTGATTCCCCATAAATTCAAGGCACCAGCCTTTGCCAAGTATGACGGAGTTTCCAGTCCAAAGCTGCACCTCTGGTCATATGTGAGGAAGATCCAGCCTTACACTGCTGATAAGAACTTATGGATCCATTTCTTTCAAGACAGTCTCTCAGGGACTCAGCTTGAGTGGTTCTATCAGTTGGACGAAGCCAGTATCCGTAGCTGGGAAGATTTGGCTACTGCATTCTATAGGCAGTATCAGTACAACTCCGAACTCGCTCCTACGCGTACCCAACTCCAGGGTATGTCAATAGGAACAGGTGAAGGATTCAAAGAGTATGCTCAAAAGTGGAGAGACATTGCTGAAAGGGTGCAACCACCTTTAGTTGATCGTGAGCTTGTGGACATGTTTCTGGGGACCCTGTCTGGTCCGTTCTTTAATCATCTGATTGGAAGCTCTTCAGCTGGGTCTACAGATCTTATTTTGACTGGTGAGAGGATTGAAGCTGGTATTAAGGTTGGGAAGATATAGAAGGGTGCCTCATCGAGCACCAAGAAGAAGCCGTTCAAGAAAGAGTCCAGTGCTGTCTACAGTGCAAGAAGACAGAGTAGACCTGAACACCGCCAAGCTGTCAATGTGGTTGTTATTTCAAAACCTGTTGGTGCTCCCTAGTACAACAATCAACAAAAGGACGAGAGACCTAAGAGGCAATTCACTCGTCTCAGCATGACCTTGTCTCAGATTCTGCCACAGTTGCTGAAGACTAATCTGGTGACTCTAAAGGAACCCCCAAAGAATTCAAATACAATGTCACCAAGGTATAACCCTAACGCCCACTGCGCTTTTCACTCTGATAGCCCGGGGCATAATACGGATGATTGTTGGGCTTTGAAGAACAAGGTCTAAGACTTGATTGATGCGAAAGAGATCGAATTCGGAGCACCGAAGAAGCCTAAACAAGAGGCCGGGGTAAATGCTATCAGGGATGATGATGATGAAGAGTTTGATATCGACAGTTGGATCTACCCTACGACCAACGGTGGATTAAGCAACTGGACAACGAAGGATTCTATGCATGTTTCCGTTATCACCCAGTAATGAAAGTTTTTGTTTTGAATTTGTAATAAACAGTGTTTCAAACTTTATGGCCTGGTGTCTTACCCGGGGCATCGCGGCTTCATTTGTGAGGACTTTTGTGTGTCATTTTCATATATCATCAATAAAAACATTGGACGTTCTTACATTTCAAATTTTGCGCTCTTTGTTTTTCTTTATTATATATTGCAAAACAGCTATTTACACACACTCACATATACAGGTCCACATCCACTCTGGATCTCGCTGGTAATGACTCTGCTACTGCCAGTTATGACTTCGAAAATCCGATCAACTTAGCCGAAGACGAAGGTGAAGATGATTGTGAAGTGCCTGGTGAACTTGCAAGACTGTTACTCCAGGAAGAAAGGGCCATTCAGCCACATGAAGAGCCAGTGCAAACAGTGAATCTGGGTACTGAGACAGACAAGAAGGAAGTCAAGATTGGGGCCAACCTGGAGCTTAGTCTGAAACAACGGTTAATTCAAATGTTGCGTGACTATGTTGAGATATTTTCCTGGTCTTACAAAGATATGCCTGGTTTGGATACTGACATTGTGGTTCATCGCCTGCCTACCAAGGAAGACTATCCTCCGGTGAAGCAGAAGGTTTGCCGTATGTGCCCAGAGATGTCTGAGAAAATCAAGGCTGAGGTTATGAAACAATTTGATGCCGGTTTTCTAGCAGTGACTTCTTATCCTCAGTGGATTGCCAATGTGGTTCCAGTGTCGAAGAAAGATGGTAAGGTCAGAATGTGTGTTGATTACAGTGATTTGAACAGGGCGAGCCCTAAGGATGACTTCCCTCTGCCTCATATTGACATTCTGGTTGACAACACCGCTCAACACAAGGTATTCTCCTTTATAGATGGTTTCTCCGGATATAATCAAATTAAGATGGCTCCCGAGGATATGGAGAAGACCTCTTTTGTCACTCAGTGGGGTACCTTTTATTACAAGGTCATGCCTTTTGGGTTGAAAAATGTTGGGGCAGCATATCAGCGTGCCATGGTTGCTTTGTTTCATGACATGATCCATCATGAAATCGAAGTATACGTCGACGATATGATTGCGAGGTCCCAGACTGAGGAAGAACACCTTGACCATCTACCAAAGCTATTTGACAGGTTGAAGTTGTACAAGTTGAGGTTGAACCCGAACAAGTGCACCTTCGGGGTGAGATCTGGCAAACTACTAGGATTCGTTGTAAGCGACAAAGGTATTCAAGTGGACCCTGCCAAAGTGAAAGCTATATAAGAGATGCCAGCTCCCAGAACAGAGAAAGAAGTAAGAGGCTTTCTGGGACGACTGAACTACATTGCCCGATTTATCTCGCACCTAACTACTACCTGTGAGCCAATCTTCAAGCTGTTGAAGAAAGATCAAGTGGTACGTCGGAACGATGAATGCCAAGCCGCTTTCGAAAGAATCAAAGAGTATCTCTAGGATCCACCCATCCTGATGCCACCAGCTGAAGGGAGACCTCTGATCTTATACTTGACAGTACTTGACAACTCAATGGGGTGTGTGCTGGGGAAGCACGACGAGTCTGGCCGAAAAGAGCATGCTATTTATTACCTTAGCAAAAAGTTTACCGACTGTGAGACCCGATACTCACTGCTTGAGAAAACTTGCTGCGCTTTGGCATGGGCTGCTTGCCGGCTGAGACAGTATATGCTGACTCACACTACTCTGTTGATTTCAAAGATGGATCCAATCAAGTATATCTTCGAAAAGTCTGCTTTGTCCGGAAGAATAGCAAGATGGCAGATGATCTTGACTGAGTATGACATCCAGTACACAACTCAAAAAGTAATCAAGGGAAGTGTATTGGCAGACCATTTGGCACATCAGGCAGTGGATGATTACCAGTCTATGAACTTTGAATTCCCGGACGATAATATCATGTTGATAACTGATTGTGAGACACCTGGAAAGGATGAAAGACCTGAGGAAGGATCCCGATGGTCTATGTAATTTGATGGAGCTTCGAATGCTTTGGGTAATGGTATTGGCGCCGTGATCATATCTCCTAAAGGCTCTCATACTCCGTTCACCGCCCGACTATGTTTCAACAGCACCAATAACATGGCGGAGTATGAAGCGTGCATCATGGGTCTTCGAGCTGCAATTGACCTAAGGATTAAGTTTCTAAGTGTCTTCGGAGATTCCGCTCTCGTGATCAGTCAGATCAAAGGCGAGTGGGATACGAAACACCCAAATCTTATTCCTTATAAGGAGTATGTATTGACATTGCTTCCCCATTTTGAGGAGATAACCTTTGAACACTTCCCTAGAGAGGAGAATCAATTGGCGGACGCGCTAGCTACGATGTCTTCTATGTTCAAGGTCAATTAGGACAACGAGGCTCCTCGGATCATTATTGAAAGATTGGACGAACCTACGCATTGCTGTGATCTTGAGACTGAAGAGGTAACAGAAAAGCCCTGGTATCATGAAGTGAAGAGGTACCTTGAAGCTCAGGAATACCCCGAGGGTGCATCTGTTAATGATAAGAAGTTTCTGAGGAGATTCGCGATGAAGTTCTTCATCAGCAATGACATTCTTTACAAGCGTAACCATGATTCGACCTTATTGCGTTGTGTGGATAAGATTGAAGCAGAAAGGATCATGGCAGGGCTGCATGAAGGTACTTTCGGAACTCATTCTAGTGGACATACCATGGCAAAGAAAATCCTCCGGGCAGGATATTACTGGTCCACAATGGAAGCCGACTATTATCAGCATTCTCGGACATGTCAAAAGTGCCAAGTTTATGCTGATAAGGTGCACATACCTCCAGTTCCTCTGAACGTCTTGACGGCACCTTGGCCTTTTGCAATGTGGGGCATTGATATGATCGGCGAGATCAGACCTACGGCATCCAATGGGCATCGTTTCATCCTGGTAGTAATTGATTACTTTACAAAGTGGGTTGAAGCAGCTTCCTTTGCTACCGTAACCAAGAACGTCGTGGCACGGTTCATTCACACAATCTGATATGTGGATATGGTGTACCAGAGAGGATCATTACGGACAATGGTACCAATCTCAACAACAAGATGATCACTGAGCTCTGCGAGCAATTCAAAATACAGCATCATAACTCTTCTCCCTACCGGCCGAAGATGAATGGGGTTGTCGAAGCGGCAAATAAGAACATTAAGAAGATTGTGCAGAATATGACAGTGACATACAAGGACTGGCACGAGATGTTACCATTTGCTCTTCACGGGTACCGTACCTCAGCACGGACGTCAACAGGGGTAACACCCTATTCTTTGGTATACGGCATGGAGGCAGTCTTGCCTATTGAAGTTCAGATACCCTCTCTTCGGATCATGAAGGATGCAGGTTTGAGTGAAGATGACTGGATCCAGACCCGACTTGATCAACTGAACCTAATCGACAAAAAGAGACTTACTGCTATTTTTCATGGTCAGACGTACCAAAAACGGATGATCAAGGCATTTAACAAGAAAGTTAGACGACAAGAGTATCAAGTTGGGGACCTGGTAATCAAGCGCATTATCTTACCTCAAGGTGATCCCATGGGAAAATGGACCCCTACTTACGAAGGGCCATTTGTGGTTAAGAACATCTTCTCAGGAGGAGCTATGATTCTAACCACCATGGATGGTGACGACCTTCCTCACCCCGTCAATGCAGAAATAGTAAAAAAATACTACGCATAATCAAAGACCCGCTAGCTTGACTGGCCTAGGCAAAAATAAAGGCTTCCCGACGAACCAAAAAGGTTCGGGCAAAAATAAGGGATGAAAATAAAAAAAAATTTGTACACCCGATAAGTCGAAAACCTGAAAAGGCGGCTTGGGCAAAAATGGGTATCCCGGTGGACTGAAAACCCGAAAGGGCGGTCCAGGAAAAAGTTAAGGATAAGCGTAACACTATGTCTCATTGGATCACCCTGCATCCAGACTTCGGTATCGACTATCAAGCTCAGACAACACTAATCAATCTGATTCATCTTCAACCAGTAGCAAAGTGATGAGATGCTCGAGGATATAAAGGAAATAGCAGAGTTGGAACCCAGTGGGATTATTCACATAGCTGTTTTGTTTTTCTTTTCACAAACTGTATAAATTCTATTTGTTCGGCGGTGTTCTCTTACTAGGACGTCAGCCTCTTGTACAAAAGCGCCTATTTACAGGCAAACTTCAAAATCAATACAAATTCATTTTCAGACAAATTTCAATTTGTTTTTCCTTTATCTGTTTTGTTTTACAAAGAACGTCCAAAGTTCATTTTTGATATATGCATTTGACATTAACTGCTGATCATAAATAGTTATATGCGAAACGAAAGATGAATTACTGGTAATATCAGAAACAGGGGCAATAAGAATTGTCTGAGCTGTCTAGTTGCTCTGTCCACCAAGGTACCAAGGTAAGTTCAGCTAAAGAATATGACCAAGATAATGTCACTCCCCGCAGAGTAAAACAGTAATGGTAGATCTCCTCAACTGAGACCTGCAACTATGAACGAATCAGCAATACTCTCCCCCAAGCGGAGATAGTCTACCATCAGCCCTAAAAAGGCTTGGTATCCCCAGAAGGTCTTAATATTCCCCAGCGGAGTATAAAGATATCCTCCACCAAGCATAAGAGCATCCCTGACAGTCTTAATATTCCTCAACAGAATATAAGAATGTTCCCCGGCGGAATACAAGATACCACAGTGGAGTCATTTCCCCAGTGCAGTCTAAAAAAGCTTTCCCAACAGAGTTTAATCATCATCCCCAATAGACTCTGGAAGCTTATCCCCTGCGGAGCACAAATAAGTCTCCTCAGCCAAATTCAGAGGTTATCCCCATAAAAGTCTAACTGGGTTATCCTCGGCAAGTTGCAACTGAAAGATCATCCTCAGCAAAGTTCTTCCTTTCACATATAGGACTTCAACCCTCAACAGATTCAATATCACCAGCAACGGTAATCCATCCACAACGGAGTTCATCATTGAATTCCCCAACAGAGCTTATCGACGGAATCCCCAGCGGAGTTTATCGTTAAAATCTTCAGCAGAATATCTCTCCCCACAGAGTAATTCCCCACAGAGTAATCCCTTCATCAGCTTATTCCCAACGGAGTTCATTTCTCCTGCAGGCTTATTCTCACAATCATCTTCGTTCATCATCCCCAGCGGAAACAAAGAACTCTACTCTATTCTCCAGCAGCTCCGGGATTTATTTTCCCCAGCTAAAGCAGCACATTTCCATACATCATGATACATGCATATACGCATCATACGAATACAATCTCATTTATTTCGAGAACATCATTGCCTGATCCATATCATGCATTGCATATGACTGACTTTACCTTTCAGGAAATATACAGATAAAGTTATCAGTTACGTCGAAGACCTGACCGGTTCTTAAATCTCAATTGAATTATCCTCGGTTGAATTTCAGATAAGGTTCTCAATCTCGACAATTTTCCTCTGTCATAGTGTGGACAAGTTCTATAACCTCAACGGTATACTCCGTGGAGCACGAGACAGTTCATAGATCTTGATGAAGATGTTTCCCTATGTTATAGTGTGGACGAGTACTATAACCTCAACGGTATACTCCGTGGAGCACGAGTCAGTTCCTAGATCGTGATGTTTTCCTCCGTCATAGTGTGGACAAATTCTATAACCTCAACGGTATACTCCGTGGAGCACGAGACAGTTCCTAGATCTTGATGAAGATGTCTCCCTACGTCATAGTGTGGACGAGTACTATAACCTCAACGGTATACTCCGTGGAGCACGAGTCAGTTCCTAGATCGTGATGTTTTCCTCCGTCATAGTATGGACAAGTTCTATAACCTCAACGGTATACTCCGTGGAGCACGAGACAGTTCCTAGATCTTGATGAAGATGTCTCCCTACGTCATAGTGTGGACGAGTACTATAACCTCAACGGTATACTCCGTGGAGCACGAGTCAGTTCCTAGATCTTGATGTTTTCCTCCGTCATAGTATGGACAAGTTCTATAACCTCAACGGTATACTCCGTGGAGCAAGAGACAGTTCCTAGATCTTGATGAAGATGTTTCCCTACGTCATAGTGTGGAAGAGCACTATAACCTCAACGGTATACTCCGTGGAGCACGAGTCAGTTCCTAGATCTTGATGTTTTCCTCCATCATAGTGTGGGCAAGTTCTATAACCTCAATGGTATACTCCGTGGAGCACGAGACAGTTCCTAGATCTTGATGAAGATGTTTCCCTACGTCATAGTGTGGACGAGCACTATAACCACAACGGTATACTCCGTGGAGCACGAGTCAGTTACTAGATCTTGATGTTTTCCTCCGTCATAGTGTGGACAAGTTCTATAACCTCAACGGTATACTCCATGGAGCACGAGACAGTTCCTAGATCTTGATGAAGATGTTTCCCTACGTCATAGTGTGGACGAGTACTATAACCTCAACGGTATACTCCGGTGAGCACGAGTCAGTTCCTAGATCTTGATGTTTTCCTCCGTCATAGTGTGGACAAGTTCTATAACCTCAACGGTATACTCGGTGGAGTACGAGACAGTTCCTAGATCTTGATGAAGATTACCCCTCAGTTGAAATACAGGCAAGATTCCTAAATCTCAACAAAGGTTAGACTTCCCCAGCGGAATCTTTCATAACAACAGGTATGCAAGTTCTCGCTAAAGAATCTCTTATGCGATCGAAATTCCTGCAGATGGAATCTATAAGCCCATCCTCCTACCAACAATCTCCAAATGGCATCTGTAAGCCCATTCCCGACATCACAATGCTGATACTACACCATGCGAGTGCAAATTTCTGGGCACTCTAGTGTTCAATTATCTTCCACCTTCGGATCACGAAAGGCTCGAAAGCCAATCTATATCCTCAGGTTTAATAAAATTGAACAGGGGCAACTGTTGTATCCCAAAATTTGCCCTCCCATATTCCTCAAGACATGGCAAGAATAATCTTCAAGTTGCTCAAGTTGGCTCAAGGGTTGGACAGTCAAATCACCTCCTAAGGCAGTCAAGTCAAAATTAGGGTTTTGTGTTGCATTAAGGTCCTCATATCCAAATGGCCTCAAGTGCTTCCCAATGTCTTAGTATGTTCTTAAGTTCATCCATGTCAAATTTCAAGCCTTGCAGAGGAAGTTTGGTCAGTCAATTGCTCAAGAGACCCAAAAATCGACTATGCTAGGGCAAAAGTCAACTGTGTCCCAAATACAGTCAAACTTCAAGATTTTTTGTCAACATTCTCATTTTGAAGGATAATTCATCATTTGATCAAGGGTTGATTATGATTCATCAAGGATTGCCCAAGATTCATCAAGACTCAAAAATTGCTGATTCACACCCAAATTAAGCCCGGCACCCCCCTGGGTTATTTCTTTTTCCTTCATATTTTCATTTTTGTTTTAATTATTTATTTTGTTATTAATTAATTAACCAATTAACATTTTTTATAAAAAAATCAGAAAACCCAAAATAAAAATAATATTTTTATTAATTTCACTATTTCATTATTTTTGAAAATAAATTTTAACCAATTAATTTAATTTTTAATTAGGTATAATTTTGATATCTTTTGCATTAAATTAAAATTAATATAGAATTAGGATTTTTAATAACTTTCAATCAATTATTTTATTTCCTTAATTAAAATAAAACCCAAAAATATTTTCATTTAATTAATTAATTCAATTATTAATTTAGACTAATTTTTAATTCAAAAATAACAAAAAATGCTTTATTTAATAAAAGGGGTCAAAACCCTAAGACACTCCGATTTAATTTTTTCGCGCGCGAATTATTTTTGATCCATATTTTAATATTGTAACTGCTTCGAGAATGTAGTAGTTTTGAACTTAGGACTTTATTTATTTATTTATCGCTTTTATTTATTCTTTGCAATTTAATTTTAAGAGGGTTTGTCTTTGGCGATGTAAATACCCGACGCCTTGTAATAGCTTAGATTTATTTTTTCCGCAATTTAATTTCCGCAACCATTAACTGCTAGATGTTTGATAATAGGGAATGCATGACAAGATCAAATCTTTAACCTAAAATCAACAGTAGCTCACCCATAACATGTACAAAGATAATATAACCGAAATAACACAGTCGCACATGCGCACTCTTAGGGTACACCTCACTTGGTTGCCTTCGAACGTGGTCATTGAGTATATGAAGTTTTAAAGGTCGCCCTCTTGTCTAAAGATCATAGTTGCCTCGAAACGGTTGCCTCAAAAAAATGATCTAAGATATTAGGGTTACCGCTAAGGCGTCCTAACATTGCTTTAGTGACCACACGTCCCTTAATTGAATTGACCCGAAAACTCCAACGACGATGCTACCTACTCCTCAATAGTGGGATAGCATTGTCTAAAGGACACTTGTACAGATTAATTCCTTTTTGAGTAGGTAGATGGTTCTTAAGTACTTGCTCCTTTTAAAACAAAACAAAACTTTTCGAACTTATTACACCCCTTTCAAACAAAAAACTCTTTTCAAACCCACAAATACAAAGAAAAGAAAACTTTTGAAAACACAATACGCAAGTACCTAAGAGCCCGCTGATAACCACGGATAGAAAGGGTGCTAACACCTTCCCTTTCTATAATCTACCTCCCGAACCCGAGAAATATCTCAAAAAGGAATTTTTCTGTGCTTTTGTCCTTTCCTTGTTGGATAAAATAAAAGACAGTGGCGACACTTGCTTACCGCAACATTTTGCGAAAACAAACGCAAACGCGAACCAGCATTCCAAAACAGTCAGTTCTCTTTCCCACCGATCACATTTTGCAACATAAATAACCTATAGAATTAACCTCTAGCCGATCCGAATTTGGGATCACGTATGAGTATTAGTATTATTATTTTTAATGAGCTCTTTTTAAATGTATGTTGGTGCATTTACTTTATCTTTATGAAATATAATTTTCTTAAGGAAACATAACAGATCAAGTGCGAGGGAGTTTGATAACATACAATTTTACCGTTTTAATTGACTCGATTTGTATTTTTTGAGGTTTTTTTAGTAACCTTTGCTTCAGTAAGTTGGCGTTCTACTCCATGTTGCAGATACAAAATGTTCGGCACCAAATACTGAATAAAACAGAGAAAAATCAAGGAAAATACAAAGTTTTTTCTTGAGGTGAAGCTGATTGTTAAGGCCCTTAAGGGAAAGGAAGGAAAAAACAAGTGAAACCTAAGACGGGAAGGCCTTCAGCCATGCTGACGCCCACCATGGAACTAGGACTCAGAGCCCCACCTTCATAACATCTTGACGGGAAGGCAGTCCTGCACCGTGACGCCCGTAATGATGTCCAGACTAGGATTTTTTGCGTTAATGTTACGATTCAGCCCCACTTTTTGCATGTTGTACCAATAATTTATCATATTTTCTACCACTTTCTGAGTACGGATTTTCCTACAAATAGCATTCTAATGAATTGTAAAACTATTCAAGCTTACTAGCACTATAATTACTCACTTTAAAGCGTAAAATTCCCTGCATTGGAATTTTAGGCAAGTTTTATTTTTTGCATTCTTAGAATCATTTTTTTCACCATTAGAGTTATTTTGGTACTGCTTTTATATTCCACAATATTGTTGAAATTCTGGTATGACATAACTCAGATGTCCTACAACATGTTAAGACATCTGATTCGACATAATCAAATAGGAAAGGTATTAAAACAGAACTGAAAAGCAATAACAACACACCAGAATTATTAACCCAATTCGGAGCAACTCTCCTACTCTGGGGGGATACCAAGTCAGGGACAAATCCACTATGATAGTATCAATTCAAAGCTAAACTCTCCTGTTTACAACTTTTTACTTAATTAATATCCTTCCTAGATTTCTATCCGATACTCACCTAGATATGAGGACCTCTTAAATCACAGATAACGATTGGATCAACACAATTCTGAACAAACAGGAAGATACACTTCCATGACAATCTCTAGCAAAGGCTCTTGACTAAGACCACAACTTGGAGTTGCTTCAAAGCTTCCTCTAAGAATAATACTCAACTCATTACTTCACAGCTTCTGAGTGAGAACAACAGTGACCATCTCATAACCCGAGTGGTTCACTTACACCAACTCTCCTAGAGAGCGCCAAAAAGACAAATCCCTAGACTTCTACATCTTGAACTCGTGTCTTTCCTAGGTTACAAACACTTCTATTTATAACCTATACCCAACTGGATTTGAACCTTTAAAGTACATCATGTCTAGGTCTTCAATCAAATCTTCCTAAGTTACTCCAAATTTAGAAACTATATATTCTTCAATATTCTGATTAGATTCTTCTTGACCTTTAAATCAACGCCATATAGGTTTGCATAATATTTCCCAAAATATTTTACATCAGCTAAATCATAACAGAATCTAACTATCCTCTTCAGCTCAAGCGTGATGTTGTATGCTCCTTAATAGGACATCTTATTCGATATGTTATTACAAATATTGAAACTCTTTAACTCAACATGTCCTAACATAAGATAAGATTTATTTCTCAACTTGTTCCTGTTAGAAAATTAATACATCTTATCTAACATATTGTTGTTACATTTATTTTACAAAAATTAATGTCAATCCTTAAAACTAAAGAACTTACATTTAAAATAAAGTTTTCCTTCATAAGAATGATTTTATAATGATTCAATTTTTACTTTATTCCGGATATCTCTTTTTTACCATGTTAATTATGAAATCATTATATACATGATGTCTGTATCTATTTATCATGCTTGAGTAGTTTAATTTAGGGTCTGAAACGTGAGAACTGTTTACCCATAATACTCATATAAAATGTTAAATAAAGTCAATGTAATGAGAATACAATATTATTTTGTGAATTTCTGTTTAAACTGTTTATCTAGAAGCGTAGAGATATCAGTTATGTATCAAAAGAGCGGAACTGATATCCGATACTACTATTCAAACCTTTAGTTATAAGGTAGTGAAAACATCTTGAAATCAATTAAGGATTTATTTTTAGCTTTTAAAAGAAATAAAAGTTCCACTTACAATTTAATTTTAATAAAAATTTCATTTTTCTCTCTACTCTAAAATATCTCTAATTTTTTTAATATTAATTAAATTAAATAATTAACAATAATTATAATAAAATCTCCACTCTCTCCAAATAATCTAATATATCAGATATATCATTCAAATAAATAAAATAAAATAATATAAATTCAATTAAAAATAAATAATTAAAATTGACGTGTTACACAATAGAGTGAAATATTTTCAATCAGTATATTTGTGTTCTTTATTTTTTATAATTATCGTTTAATTCTCTTTAGTCTCCTCATTATCACTTATCATACCATGTAAACAAACTAAAACAACAAACATATTACGATAAATAAAACCATATCAATTATGACACATGCTTTTCACATCAGATTCGTATTTGTTTTATAGTCAGATATTAGATATATATTGTACAGTTATAAACTTTATGTATCAGTCTAGAAAGAGTATGTGATGTATGTATGATTCTGAAAAGAGTATTAACATTAAGAAAACACTATAAATAAACATACGAATCAAAAGATCATTGCATATAATATTAAGCCGTATAAAAAATAATCATCAAATATCTACGTATATCTACTTAATCTAAATCTAAGATTATTATGATAACAATCTTAGATAAAATCTTAGTCTTTTGATGATATGGCAATCTCACAAATCTTCTCAATCTAATATGATCATGTGTCATGTTAAATTGTAATTCATATGTGTCAAAATTAGATTTGATTTTGTTTGAAATTTAAATAGATTTGAATTTAAGTCTAGAATAGATTTGATTTGATTTGATTTAGTAAAAAGATATTTTGGGCTTGAGTTTTAGCTTAGGGAGCAAACTAACCTAAATCTATAAATAGATGGAGTAACCCCTATTTTGTAATTAAGTCATTTACAGTATTTTGCAGTTGCAAAGTGAATAATAAAAGTTTCCACAGTTTGTGGGCAGAGAGAAACTCTGCAGAA
Source organism: Vicia faba (assembly GCA_948472305.1). Lineage (NCBI taxonomy): Eukaryota > Viridiplantae > Streptophyta > Magnoliopsida > Fabales > Fabaceae > Vicia > Vicia faba. Next base: position 1,434,822,230 of record OX451737.1, on the reverse strand, counting down.
ATAATTCTATTATCTTTTCTTAGTTTGTTTCATAACTAATCATCAGTGGTGGTCGAAATTCATCATAGAGTATTGGTGGATTTCCAATATCTGGTATCAAGAGCTTGTGTTTCGATTCAAGGGAAGTATCAATCAAGAACGATTGAAGAATTCACGATGACAAGTTATAGGAATGCAAACTATCCAGCAACGCTGCCAATTCTGAAAGTTGACAACTATGAGAATTGATGCAAGCAGATGAAAGTCCTATTAAGGTGTCAAGGCCTTTGGGACCTTGTAAAAGATGGAGTCGGAGCGCTTGGCGAAAACGCTTCAGAAGAAGAAAAGAAGAAATATACTGAATCTGAGAAACAATTATAAAGTATTGTTTATAATTCGTCAATGTGTCAGCCCAGACAATTTCGAGAAGATTAGTGATTCAGAATCTGCAAAAGAAGCTTGGGAGATCCTTGAGAAGTCTTTTGGAGGCGCTGAGAAGGTGAAAGAAGTGAGGTTACAAACTCACAAAAGGACCTATGAACTGCTTCAGATGGAAGACAGTGAAAACATATCTGATTTCTTCACTAGAGTGACAAAGCTAGTAAATCAAATCAAGATATGTGGAGAAGCGTTAACAACAAGAGCTGTTATTTCGAAAATCTTGAGATCGTTAGCTCCTAAGTTCGACCACATACTGGTGGCGATCGAAGAGGGGAAAGACTTGTCGAAATTGACAAAGGAAGAGCTTCAAGGGACGCTCGAATGTCATGAACAAAGAATGAACGAAAGAGCTGCAGGAAAATCGAAGAGTGATGTAGCCTTGCAGGCACATTCAGCAAAAGAAACCAAAGGCAAAGGAAAGTATTTCGACAAAAGTAGAGGTGGCTACAAATCGAATGGTAGAGGAAACCAAATCGAAGGAGACGTGTCGAATCAAAGAAGACCACACCAAGGCAACCAAAGAGGTGGTGCTGCAAATAGAGGAAGATGTGGTGGTCGAAAACCTGATAAGAGTCACATTCAATGTTACAATTGTCAGAAGTATGGTCACTATTCAAGTGATTGTCCAGAAAAATGAAAAAATCAAGAAAGTGATGCAAAGCTGGCAAAACATGAAGAAGAAGAAGAGATGATGCTGATGGTCACAACAAGAGATGAAGATAGATTCAAGGGCCAATGGTACTTGGATTCAGGATGTTCATCACATATGTTTGGAAGGAAAGACTGGTTCGTCAATATAAAACCCTCAATGAAAAATATGGTAAAATTTGCAAATGACAACACCCTAGCAGCTGAAGGTATTGGTGATGTTATGATCATGAGGAAAGATGGAAAGAAGTTAGTAATTTCGAATGTATTGTACATACCAGGCATGAAGAGTAATTTGCTCAGTATAGGGCAGTTGGTCGAAAAGAATTCTAAAGTGTCAATCGAAGATAAGTTGATGAGAGTTGTTGATGCAAATGGGAGAGTAATCTTGAAGGCTCCCATGTCTCAGAATCTAACCTTCAAGATTGAACTAAATGTGATGGAGCACAAGTGCCTTTCGACTGCAGCTAGCAGAGATGAATGGATATGGCATTATAGACTAGGTCATCTTAACTTCAGAGACATCAGAGATTTGAAGAGAAAAAATATGGTTTCAGGATTGCCTGAAATTGACATTCCAAACGAAGTATGTGAAGAATGTGTGCAGGCAAAGCAACACAAGAACAACTTCAGCAAGGATGCAGAAAGCAGATCGAAGGCTAATCTCGAAGTCATATACTCTGATGTATGTGGACCAATCCAGGTGGATTCGATGGGAGGTAACAAATACTTTGTTACATTCATAGATGATTTCAGTCGAAAGCTATGGACTTACCTGATCAAGAAGAAAAGTGAAGTGATCGAAGTATTTACCAAGTTTAAGTCCATGGTCGAAAGACAAAGTGGTCGAAAGCTCAAAGTTTTGAGAACTGATGGTGGTGGAGAATATGTGTCGAAAGACTTCGACAGACTATGTGAAAAGGAAGGGATTGTGCATGAGGTGGTGCCACCCTATACTCCACAGCAAAATGGAATTGCAGACAGGAAAAATTGAACCATCATGAATATGGTGAGAAGTATGTTGAAAGGCAAGAATTTACCCAAAAAGTTCTGGGGTGAAGCTGTTTCGACTGCAACATACATTTTGAACATAAGTCCTACAAAGAAGCTAGAAGGAATTACTCCAGAAGAATGTTGGTCTGGTGTGAAGCCTAGCTTAAGTCATCTGAAAGTATTTGGATCTATTGCATATAGACATGTACCAGATCAGTTGAGAAAGAAACTTGATGACAAGTCAAGTCAAATGATCCTAGTTAGATATCATTCGACAGGAGGCTACAAGTTGTTTGATCCAGAGAACAAGAAGATTGTGATCAGCAGGGACGTGATCATAGATGAGTTCAAAGAATGGGATTGGACTGCAAATGTCAAGAAAGATTCAGTGGGAATCTTATTCGAAGAGCCAGAAACTCAAGTCGAAAGAGAAGTTCGACAAGAGGAGCCAACAGATATACCCAGTACAAGCAGACCTCAAAGAACAAGACACATGCCTGCAAGATTGCAAGATTGTGTGATTACATCAGATGATGTGATATATGATGAAGGTGAGCTGGTACATTATGCTTTCTATGCAGATGTCGAACCTGTTAATGCAGCTGAAGCATTAAAAGATTCGAAGTGGGTGAAAGCAATGAACGAAGAAGTAAAGTCTATCGAAGACAACAACACTTGGTCACTTGTCGAAGTGCCTCAAGGCAAGAAGGCAATTGATGTCAAGTGGGTATACAAAGTGAAGACGAATTCGAAAGGTGAAGTAACTCGACACAAAGCAAGACTTATGGCGAAAGGATTTCTACAGAAAGAAGGAATAGATTTCAACAAAGTTTTTGCACCTGTTGCTAGGATCAAAACAATCAGGCTGGTTGTTGGTCTAGCAGAAACTAACAGTTGGCACATATGTCAGATGGACGTGAAGTGTGAATTCCTAAATGGACCCTTAGATGAAGAAGTCTATGTTAAACAACCAGTTGGGTTTGTGAAACATGACGAAGAAAGAAAGGTGTACAGGCTACATAAAGCCCTGTATGGTTTGAAACAAGCTCCAAGGGCTTGGAATAAGAAAATTGATAGTTTTCTAAGGGAGAAGGAATTTGTGAAGTGCATAACTGAACATGAAGTATATGTAAGAAGAAGCAAGAGTAAATTGCTTATACTATGTCTCTATGTAGATGATTTGTTGATAACAGGTAGCTGCAAGAGTGAGATCGAAGACTTCAAAGGTGATCTCAGCAAGGAATTCGAAATGTCTGATTTGGGTGAGATTTCATATTTCCTTGGTATCGAATTCTACAAGAGCAGTAGAGGTTTGATGATGCATCAAAGAAGATATGCATGAGAAATTCTCAAGAGGTTTGAGATGGAAGAATGCAACTCAACTTCGACACCTGCAGAACCAAGACTGCAACTGTCGAAAGATGCAGATGAAGATGATGTTGATCCAACCCAATACAGAAGACTTATTGGATCATTGAGATATCTTTGTCATACAAGGCCTGACTTAGCATACAGTGTAGGTATGGTAAGTAGATTCATGCAGAAGCCAAAGGTATCACATCTAGCAGCTGTGAAGAGGATACTAAGGTATCTCAAAGGAACTTTCGATTATGGCATTCTGTTTCCTGCAGTTGATAAAGGAAAAGAATGCAAGTTAGTGGGATACACTGATTCGAGTTGGTGTAGTGATGCTGAAGATCGAAAGTCAACAGCAGGATATGTGTTTATGCTAGGTGGTGCAACAATTGCTTGGAGTTCGAGAAAAGAACCAGTAGTGGCATTATCATCATGCGAAGCAGTATACATAGTTGCTTCTCTTTGTGCATGTCAAGCAACCTGGATGGTGAACTTGGTCGAAGAGATAACAGGGAAAAATCATGGAGCAATTACCATGAAGATAGACAACATGTCAGCTATAAATCTGGCGAAGAATCCAATAACACATGGTCGAAGTAAGCACATCGAAATTAGGTTCCATTATCTTCGAGAGCAGGTAGCAGATGGGAAGATGAATTTGGAACACTGCAGAACTGAGAATCAGATTGCAGACATCATGACGAAGGGAGTGCAAGTCGAAGTATTCAGAAAGCTAAGGGCCATGATGAACATAGACAGTTTAGACACAATGAATTAGGTGGTGTGTTAAATTGTAATTCATATGTGTCAAAATTAGATTTGATTTTGTTTTAGATTTAAATAGATTTGAATTTAAGTCTAGAATAGATTTGATTAGATTTGATTTAGTAAAAAGATATTTTGGGCTTGGGTTTTAGCTTAGGGAGCAAGCTAACTTAAATCTATAAATAGAGGGAGTAACCTCTATTTTGTAATTAAGTCATTCACAGTATTTTACAGTTGCAAAGTGAATAATAAAAGTTTCCACAGTTTGTGGGCAGAGAGAAACTCTGCAGAAATAATTCTATTATCTTTTCTTAGTTTGTTTCATAACTAATCATCATTGGTGGTCGAAATTCATCATAGAGTATTGGTGGATTTCCAACATGTCATTCTAACAAAATTCATAATATTTTACTTTATTTTTTAAATGCAATTTATCACTTTAATTCTCACCATTTTAATTCTATTTCTTTTACATTATATCTTATATTTTTTAAGAGAAAATATTTAATCACATAAATACAACATAATGTATTTTAAATAATATATTTTAAAACAATAATTTATCATTAAAAAGAATTAAAAAAAAGAATCTACAAAAAAAATCCCTCTACAATATTAAAGAATTATTCTTTTTTAATTATTTTTGTAACTTTTAAAAATTCACAATTTTTATTTATTTTACTATTATAAATACTACATAAACTATTTAAATAATATTTCTATAAAAAATTATACGATATTAAAATAATAAAAAATATAAAAAATAACACATAAATCTAAAATATAAAGATTTAATTTAATTGCATTGAAACAAAGAATTAATTTAAATTAAATATGTTTTAACAACTCATTTATTTACATTCAATTAATTAAAATTGAATAATCTCCACACAAAGAGAGTAATTATCGAATCGTTTAGTTTCTTTTACCTTATGACTTGAAATTATTTTTGTAACTTTTAAAAATACATAATTTTTACTTATTTTACTGTTACAAATACTACATAAATTATTTAAAAAATATTTCTATATAAAATTATACGATATCAAAATAATATAAAATATAAAATATAACAAAAAAAATTAAAAATATAAAGATTTATATTTGACTGCATTGAAACAAGAATTAATTTAAATTGGAAAAATATTCATTTTGATCTCTTAACTATATTTTTGAGTTCAGATTAATTCCTTAATTTTTTTCGTTTTACATTAATCTCAACTTTTAAAATTTTTCATTTTAGTTTTTTTTGTCTAATTAGTGACAAATTTAGCGATAAATTTCAACATTTTTCTGTCGCTAATTAGACAAAAAGGATTAAAATAAAACTTTTTAACATTTAAAGGACCAAGGTAACACGAAAAAAAATTAAGAGACCAATTTAAACTCAAATGTATAATTAAGGGACCAAAATAGATATTTTTCCATTTAAATAAAATATGTTTTAACCACTCATTTATTTACATTCAATTGGTTAAAATTGAATAATCTTCGCACAAAGAAAGTAATTATCAAACCATTTAGTTTTTTTTCCGTTATAATTTAGATTAAGAAATAGAAAATAAATTTTTTTAGAATTTTAATCAATAATCAATATTCTCCACCATAATCAACATTAATCACAAAAATATATTATTTTCTCACCACTTTTAATATATATATATATATATATATATATATATATATATATATATATATATATATATATATATATATATATATATATATATATATATATATATATATATATATATATATATATATATATATATATATATATATATATATATATATATATATATATATATATATATATATATATATATATATATATTTAAATAAGTTTTTGATCCCTCTAAATATCTTATATTTCGTTTTTAATCCATCTAAAAATTTTCTTCATAATTTGGTCCTCCTAATAAATTAAATTTTAATTTTTGGTCCCTCCAGCAATTTAGCGACGGTTTTTACAACTTAACGACGATTTTAGTGATAGTTTTAGCGATGGTTTTTATTTAACAAGAAAACTAGAGACCATTTTAGCTACGATTTTGTCATGAGGAACCAAAAGTTAAAATTTAATTTTTTAGAAAGACCTTTGAAGAAAAAATTTAGAAAAAATTTGAGATATTTAGAGGGACCAAAACTTACTTAACCTATATATATATATATATATATATATATATATATATATATATATATATATATATATATATATATATATATATATATATATATATATATATATATATATATATATATATATATATATATATATATATATATATATATATATATATATATATATATATATATATATATATATAAAAGTTCACATTTCTCTACAGATTTGCACAAATTCATACGTCTTTACAAATTTGCACAATATTGTCCAAGTAAAAATTGTTATGCACTTTTTTATATCTTCTTATTCAGATGATATATATTTTTCTTATATAGTTTTATTCATGAAATATTAAACTTTTTTTTTATTGTTTTTTTTTATATATATTCTAATTCAAGTTTTATTCCACTTTATATTTTCTTATTCATGGAAGTTAATTTATATTCTTTTTTTTTTCTAGACTAGCAGAAATCTCAACGAATTCAAATCATATATTTTTCAATGATCTCACCAATAATACGTAAAACACCACAGTTAGATCATATCTTTTCAATTATAAAATAAAAATTTTATAATTCAAAAGAATTAAAAAAAACTCTTAAAAAATCCCTTTGCAACAACAACAACAACTATATCGTATCTCACTAGGTGGAGTCAGCTACATGGATCAACTTTTGTTATAATACTCTATCAAAGACCATGCTTCTATCCAAATCCATCTACAATGTTAAAAAATTATTCTCTTTTAATTATTTTTCTAACTTTTAAAAATACATAATTTTTACTTATTTTACTGTTAAAAATACTACATAAACTATTTAAATAATATTTTTATATAAAATTATTCGATATTAAAGTAAATAAAAATTTATGAACATATTTTCCTTAATTGTAAAGTGTTACAAATTTTGTCGCAAAGTAATAATAATAATAATGAATAAAAAATTGTTGCTGATTAAGTTTATTGTAACATTCCATATTTCCTAAATATGAGAAATGATTGGATTATGTAGAGATCCTAAATAGATGGTTAGAATGGAACTAAGTGAAAATTTAATAAATACCATTTAGTTGAAGGGCAAGTTGGTCAAAATTCCAAATAAAATATCAAGGTTTTGTTTGAATGCAACCTCAATCTTTTTTTTATGCCAAAAATAAACTCTTGAGAAAGGAAGAAGAGTAACACGTGAAATCAAGAGGAGAAAGAGGAAGACCAAACAACAACTTCAACTTCTTTATCTTGTGTGCTCTAGAAAGTCAACCCTAAGTTCATTCCTCTCATAATCATCCTTCTGTGGAAACAATTTCATCATCTACAAGGTGAGTTCCATTAGATAAGAACATGGGGGTAGGTTTTGGGGAAGTTGTATGATCATGGGTTAGAATGAGATACACTTGATGCATGTGTGATAATTTGATGAAAAATGTGTTCCTTTACTGTCCTTATATGCCTTGGATCGTTAATGCATGTTGGGGTTTTGAATTGGGATGGAAAAATAAGTGATAGAATCTTAAAATGTGTGTTCTGTTCTGTCAAGATCGTGGTTCTTTTGGAAGTTATATGGTGAAAAATACAAAGAAAAGGTGTTGAAAGTGAAGTTTTGGCGCACTAAAAAATTCACAACTCGAAGCCCATGACTCGGTTTGAGCCCGTTCCGGTGACAGAAATTCCATCTTGATATCATCTCATTTCATATCTCATGGATGAAAGCCAGTTCTACTCATAGAGTCTTCGAGTATATGAATTTATCAAATATGTTCGCACAAGAAAATTGTGACAAATGTTCACCTGCTTCATCTTCGGAAAATCATAACTCGATTGATTCTTATCGTATCAAGCTGGTTCTGATGACATTGGTTCATAAATTTAGTTGACTAAATATTTCTTTCATATTTCTAATTCGAATGGTATCCCGAAGACCTTCGTTATTGGTCTAAAACACGCGCAACACATTTGAAAATCCTGAACCGAGAAATATTTTCATCTGAGATGAAACTTCAAAAAATCATAACTAAATCACCATTTATCCAATTGAGCCCATCTTCGGACACAATATTTTCCTCGATGTTGGATACATTTTAATTTCACATTTCAACTTCGAAAGACGCATCGAGAGACCTTTGAATTTGACCTTAAGGTGTCAGACTCTTATGAACTGAAAATTTGTACATTTGCTTGTGTTTATTAGAGGCTCATTCATTCAAAAAAGGGGTACACTATATATTCTTATTCACTCCAATTTTAAAAGAAACTTTCATAATTGACCAATTCTCAAAAACTTTCTATTATCTTGCTCAAGGATCAAAAATCAACTTTCTCTCATTTTCATCAAGAACACCAACAACTTTTCCAACAATTTTTTCAAGATCCAAAAGTCAAAGAAGCTCAATTCTTCTCCGATCTCGAATCTGATTGTTACGATCTCTATACCTAAGCTTCCTCTTTAATTCTACGGTAAGCTTTTTTTGATTTAAGCACTTTTCAAATAAGTGATTCTTAAATAAGCACTTTTGTGGATTAATAAATTGAACTTTGATCTAATTTGAATTGTGGAAGTGATTTCGATTATGAAAATGTGAATTGATCTTAAATCATGATGTGAAAATCTGAAATTGGATGATTAAATAAGTGCTTATTCAATTAATTGATCTTCATGAAAGTGCTTATTTGAGAAAACAAAATGTTGAAGTTGTTTCAAGCTTAATTGATGATTCTTGATTGATTATGTGTGGTATAATTTGAATCTCTAATTATGGAAAAATCATGAGTTGAATTTCAGAGATTATGTGTTTGACAAAATGCTTGAGCCATTGTGCCTTGATCTTATCGCATGATTCAATTGATTTTTGGTTGATATAAATTTCCTTGTGCTATTGTCATAGTATAATTGATGTGAATTTGGTTTTTGATCTGATAAAAATACGTCGAAACTCATGAAATTGGATCATGAATTCACATGTCGGTCGTACTAATATCGGGGAATTTTTCTCATAATTTTTGTTGTTTTGGTTTCCATTTCATGCCGTGGATATTCTATAATTTTCAAGCTTTCCAACAATTTGAACCATGCGCGAAACGAACACTCGATGCAAAAGTTATGTTGCTTCAAAGTTTCAATTGAACAAGATTGAAATTGAGTCGACGCATATCCTTTTTGAGTCGACGCAAACAGTTTGGACCACACACGGGAAGTGTTGCGTCGATCCTCTGGTCGATGCAAACTGAGAAAAATCTTGGGCATGAGTCGATTCTTAGCCTATTGCAGTCGACACAAACATTTTGGTCACCAGCGGGAAGTGTTGTGTCGACCCTCCGGTCGATGAAAACTGAGAAAATTTCAGGCATGAGTCGACTCATGCCCTGTTGCGGTCGACGCATCTTTTCCAAAAATTTTATTTTTTTCTTTGGCTTTGCTTTGGCTATTGTTTGCTCCAAATTTATTTCTACTCTTTTATACTTTAATTTTCCTTGTTTTTTTAACATGTGTGTTGATTGTGCAAGGTACATCTGGATGGTTTCCGATCATATAATTATTACTCGATTATTTGATCAGAAAACTTGTTTGGACTTTTGATTTGGGGTCCGATTTTTGCGTTTGACACACATGCCTTTGTTTTGTGCCCCATTTCTTGTATAATTGTATTTTGTGTAGGTGGTCGGGAATACAGATGTGTCGATACACATTCCGTTCTTGGTTTGCCTAATTGCATTTTGTGCAGGCACTTTGTGATACGGATGTTTCCGCTACACATTCTAATCTTATTGATGCTTCGACGCATATTCTCACTGAATTTCTTTGTTGATGCTATCTTGCTCGAAGTTTTCCGGGTTTCTTATTTTTCTTTCTTGGTACGGATTGTTATCCGTTTGGTATTTCTCTCATACCTTTTTACCGCATCCGTTATCGAATTCTTTATTGCTTTCTAGAGATCATGAGAAGTAGGAAGCAGAAAATAAAGATCGTGCGCTCGAAGTATCTGTTTAAAGACCTGTAGCAGGTACTGCTTTATGTATGCTTATTGTGATTGTTTAAAATCCTACCTTTGAATTAGTTATTCCGCACGTGTGTTTACATTTGTGCCCGCATTATATTAAAAATAATAAGTCCTCAAAAGTAGGCAAGTGGGGAGAGTCCGTAATCGACCCCTGCACGTTCTAGTCCGTGTCATCCTTAGCTCACATTGTACGTTGATGCTTCGGAGTTGTGCAGATCATGGTTATCGAGTCATCAAGTGGAAAAGGGATCTGTAATCGATTCCCCACATTTTTTCTTGAGCTCGTGTTGGTCGACGTTGATGCTCTGTGTTATTTTCTTTTATCCTCTCCCCGCTTGTTTGGCTCGGTTGATATCACCCCTTGGGTAAAGCATCCCTACTTGATTTTATACCTACCTTGATCGTCTATATCATGGTTAGGCATTTGACTTGAGTTAGCATGTGCTGCTCATGACATATTATTTGTACTCTCTTAAGCTTGTTGGCTTGCTTGCTTGATTTCGTCTTTGTGCGTATGTTTTGAGATGATATACCCTCGACATGTTCCCTTAGGAGCTCTCGTTTCAACTATAGATGATGATTCGAGATAAACATAGTTTAGGTGATAGACCCTTGCTATGCTCCTTTAGGACTTCTTGATTCATCTATAGATGATGATTTAAGATAGACATTAGGATTATTATCCATGCATGTCAACATAGGTTAGAGTTTCCCCTTCAAAACTCAACTTTAGGGTCAATCATTTGTGTGATAACATTAGAGATAGATTTAGGTTAGTCTCCGTTAGATGTTTTCTTTTCTTTTGCATCCTTTGCATAATAAAAGAAAAACATTTCTTTTCTTTTTCTTTGTAAATCATAAAACACTTAAAGCTTCAAATCCTTTCTTAAGGTAAAAAAGATAAACCAACACCTTTCTTTTTGCCAATCGGAAAATCTTTTCTAATAACATGTTAGTTCCCTTCCGGTATAGGTTGTAAGTCTCCAAAGGTCGAGCCGCAGTGGATTTATTCGAACATAACATTATTCAATTAAAAAACACAAAACAAATCCAAACATGTGAGCCGAAATACAGCTGCTCTGATTCCTTAAAAGGGATACATAGGCATTGGGGTAGGGACTGATCGAGCATAACTTTTATTTTCCCTACATTATTTTCTCTTTTCTTTTGCATACATTCTCTTTTTAGCTTTAAGCCTAGATATAGATCCTAACACACCCATAATATAGACAACAAGAGTGGATACCGTAGAGTACCACGAGTGTGTGAGGTGATAATACCTTCCCCTCGTGTAACAGACTCTCTTACTCGATCTCTCGGTTGCAAGATTGTGATTTCACCCCTTCAGGTTTTATCGATGTCTACCTTTCCCTTCCTATTGGGATAAAAGATATTCGATGGCGACTTCATTGATATTTTACCAAATGATTGTTCAGCCGGTTTTTTTAGTTGGCGACTTCACCGAGGACAAATTAACCTATTGCTGGTCCATCCCGGAGTCGATCCTAGATCTTGTTATCTTTTCCTTGGGTGTTTATTTTTATGCTTTATAGCTTGTTAATTTTGTACATGTTTATTTGAGCATATATTTGCATTGCATTTTATTGCTTTCCATATATTGGTGATACTACTGTGATGGATCTGCTTTCATGATTGGGTGGGTGTTACAAGAGATAAAAGGCCCAATACCCAGGCAAAGTGACAACCATAGGGACCCTAGGAATAGAGTGGAACTTGGACGGCTAGTTGAATTAGGTTTCACTATTGTCGCCATGTTGTCCATGCTCAGATGAGGTACAAATGAGGGGCTATCATTTTCACGTAGGTGATATGGCGATAGTTTTTTCAGGAGTACCCTCGATTCTGGGTTACCCGATCTTACCTTGACCTAGTTTTCACCCTTGAGATAGGAGGGACTTGATTATCATAAGTACAATTGATGACTATGTTTAGATGGTGACTATGTTCTGATGGTGACCTTATTGTTCTGTTGGTGACCGAGTTCTTTGGTTATACTCCGGACCTTTGATCCTAGTATATTCAATTTGGCCATAGATTATACAACGGTTGTTCATGGTACTTGGTTCTGTTGTGTTCTGAAATTGGTGTCGAACCTTTGATCATGTGATATCCAGATTATTCAGCAGATTTATACAGCAGTTACACGGAGGATTGTACAGTTGCTATGCTGAACTTTTGAACCTATGGTTTTGCACTTGCATCATAGCATATTTACCTTTTACAAAATAAATATGTAAAAAAATGTATGCATGAAAAGAGTTAGCATACATGTCCTTTCCATTTCCAAGGAATCGTGCTTGTGAACAATATGTTGTGTTTGTCCATCTTTTATGGATCAAAATCGAAATTAAAAGCATGTAGGTTCCTTGAAAATGATTGAACATGGCATTGCATCCACTGATTCACCTCATGCATCTTCATGCATTCAAAACAGGTACTCAGGATGGGGAATTCTTATTCAGGCCCAATATTTTCTCTTCAGAATTGTGAACTTCGACTTCTCACCGCTCTGTTATCTGAAAAATCCGTGGAAGGACTTCGCGGGGAATTAGATGAGATGATGAGATGAGAAAAATCAGATGGGGTTATTTATCATGGACATGTAGATCTTCTCCCATGGACAGAAATCCTTAAAGGGGAAATATAACCAGTTAGAGACTCACTTGAGTCAGATATGGAAGCTCCGAAGACAGTGTTAGCTGAGGAAAGTGGTCTTGGATATGTTGTTGCAACAAAAGCTGTCATTCATCCCTAGTCTATGGGATATTTTTCAAATCAAGAGATACTTTGTGGGTCTCATCCAGAACTTCATGTTCCCGGATTTTCTCGTCAGCAACTAGTTTCTGGTCTCCAAGTGATCCCATGGGGAAAAGCTTATCAGCAAAGACAGAGAAAAGCTTGAGAAGCATGTTGACACAATCTCAACGCCTTGCATCTAGTTACTTCCTCGTGTGTTGGAAGCTCAGTTGATTAAGCTTCGTGCTTTGGGTCATCCTCCCACGAATTTCTCCCCTAATTTCGATGCAAATTCTATATGTGTCTCCCATTCTGGGGCACCTGGTTATGAATTTGAAGACTGCAAGGAATTGAAGTATGAAGTCTGGTATTATTGGGCTTCTTTTCCAAGGTTCATTCCATGTTTGGAAAACCATTTTAGGCTCCTTATTCTTAGTTGAATGCTTATTATGTGTAAGTTGAAGAAGGGGTGATGCTTCTGTGATGAAGAAGTATAAGGTATTGAGTTCTTGGACATGTGCTATTGTGTAGAAGGAAAATACCTTAAAGGTCGAATTCTACATTCAAAGTTTAGCTTCTTCTGTGTAGTAGAAGATTCTTTATTACAGTTTCTGAATTTTGCTTCTGTGTAGTAGAAGACGGAGACTCTTTTGTGAAGTAGGAGATTCTCCGTAATTCGGTTGCTAAAACTTCTCTTGGGAAGTAGGAGATGAAGTTTGATTTCTTCTGTGTAGTAGAAGATCCTTTGGTATGGTTGCTGGATTTTGCTTCGGTGTAGTAGAAGACGATGCTTCTTTTGTGTAGTAGGAGATGCTCTGAAATTCAGCAGCTGGATTTCTCTTCTGTGTAGTAGAAGATGGTTGGCATTTCTTCTTCGTGGTAAAAGATACTTTGTGATACAGTTTATGCAAGTTCGCTTGATAAAGCATTCATCACATATGGTGAAGGAAATCGATGTGATTACCATACTAGGGCACTTGGTCATTCAACTGAAGGTTGTAAACCATTCGAGGATAAGGTGCCAGACCTACTTGACACAAAGGCTATCAATTTCGGGCCAGCCAGTTAGATTTAAAGTCTCCTTTGACTCAGTGAATGTCAAGACTTCCAGAGCATCGTCTGAAGCAACAAATCCATACGAACATTAGTCTCCTCCGCATGGTAATTTCGAATCACATTTGCATTCTCATTTGTAATACTTCTTGTTTTGATTCAATACTTTCTTATATGCACAACTTTCTTATTCTTGAATATTAATAATAATGCATTGAATATGTTTGTCTTGAATTAATCCATTCGTATTCGCTCTTAAATTTTTTATTATGCTTTTTGATACCTAACTCTTGTCACAATAAAATCAAAATACCTTTGGAAGGAGGATGATGAGTAATATACCAAAAATTCCAAATGGTGTGCTTTTAAATAAAATCATGCTGACGATGTACAAACCTTGTTTTAATTCCTAAACACCAGAGATATAAGGGAGATAGACCCTTGTGAACCCCTTTGAGCCTTGAAGTAGGAGTTTCTTTTCTATTCTGAAAAAACCCTCATTTTTTAACCCGGAGTAGGGTAGATTTCAGTTAATCTGATTGAGCATTCAAGACTCATCAAGAGTGCGCATCAAAGGATACAACAACGGTTATCCTTCAGAAGGTTGAGGAAGAATAAAACCACAATGGCTAACCCTTATATTAGCAGTCTGCATGAAAGATAGCTATGTCCTGATGGGTATCTCTCGCACGATAGGAGGACGAAAGGTGATGGTACCACAATGGTTATCCCTCATCAAATAAGCGTTAAGGCAGTCACTAAACTTCCAACAAGCCGAAAGTCTCAGGATCACACGATTTGTTCAAAATGATCGAAAATAAAAAAGAAAGAGACAAAAAGCCCCGCTAAGACGAATCTTGAGAAAACAAGTCGCTTAGGCAAAAGTCAGGGCACCCCACTGGACTTCAGAATCAAAATTCAAAAGGAATTTGTCAAGGAAAAATTTAGGGAATGCGAAAAAGCGTGAAAAGGGGATTAACAAATAAAAATCCTCAGCAAAGAACAAAGTCGTGTGATCAGACATAAAGAATGAAGGAGGTGAGTGGCTGTCATGTCCAAAAACCTCGTTTGACTCCTCAATCATTCCAAAACTCCTCTTGAGAGATGAATGTATGTGTCAAGTTAACTGAATTTGGGACTGGAGAATATCATGGAGAATGGGTGGGCACCAAATAATTTTGAGCCTTAAATCCTTTTTTCTAAAACCGTGAACCAAGCCACATTACAACCCTGAAAATTCCTAACTAAAGCATGGGTTAATTCGAAAGTGCACCGTAATGAGAATACGGTAATCTGACTCCTAGGAGACTTGCTAAAACTTTTGAGTTGGTATCACATCATCTTTTTTAATTTCTTTCGTACAAAAATTTAGATGTTTCAACATCTTTTCAATACAAGTTTTTAAACTTCAAGACAAACATAAGATTTGCATTAGAATTATCATTCTTAGAATAAACATTCTTTGCATATGAACAAGTACTTAAACATAAAGTAAGTTTGAATAATAAGCATAAGATGAATGTTTGATTAGCTCAAGGGACAAATTGCTTCAAGATACCGTTGAAAGGTAAATCATTTGTGAGACTGATCTTAATCTGGGGAAGACCTTCTACTGACTCCATTGAGTAAAAGAATACCAGCTTGAGAAATATTCTGAAACAGATTGCAAAAGTTGATTGCCCAGAGTCTCTGTCGGGCAGTGGTGCATTATTTTCAGTTAGTATCAAGGGATATATTGCTTCAAGTATTTGCTCGAGAACGAAGCAGTTCAAGTCGAGAAGTATGGTTGTGAAGTAGCCTACTTTCAAGACATAAGCCAGCCACCCTAAGGTGGTGTTGTCTTCGAAAATCCTCAAGTTTCTCATCCCTCCTTGAGCATGAGGTAAAGGAAATGATTTGTCGAGACTCTATTGAGCAGGGGCCAGCATGTTGAATACTCTGTTGAGTAAGGGTTTATCCAATCTAGGGCATTCAGGTTAGAATTTGATATCTCAAAGTATAGTCAAACTGGGGCAATTATGTTGATATTTGAAAAATCTCTCTAAGAATGCGTTTATTAGAGGAGAATCTCTTTAGAATTTGAAAATGCAGGGTGTAATCCGGTGGGAGAACTGACTGTTATACTGGTTTTATGTTTTTATTCGCAAATGTTGCAGTAAGCAAGAGTCGCCACCGACTTTTCTTTTATCCAACAAAGGAAAGGGTGAAAAGAACATAAAAAGGCCTTTCGGGATTATTTCTGAGTAAGGGGGGTAGATTTTGGAAAGGGGAGGTGTTAGCACCCTTTACATCCGTAGTTATCTACGGGCTCTTAGATGCTAGTTCATTTGAAAATACCTTATGTTTTTTACGTTTGAAAAAATATTTTGAAAAGACGCCTTAGTGCGACGAACTTTGTAATGTTTCTCGTATTGTTGAGAACGTATACAAAGTGTTTTGAAAATGTTTTTGGGAAGAGTTTTGTGTATGTGAAATTTTTTTTTTGAGAAAGCATCTAAGAACTATCTACTTTACTCGAAAGGGTTTTTTCTTTTCCTTTTTTCCTTTAGACAATGCTATCTTACTATTAGTGAATAAGTAGCCTTATCATTGGATACATGAGGGACAATCAAAGGGTCATCGTTACAGTCACAAAGGCAACTGGGAAAGATACTTTAGTAACCACCCTAGGGTTTTAAGATCATACCGAGGCAACATCGAGAGGGTCATTTTTTTATATCTTTAAACTGGAGGATATCCACTAAAATCTCTCACATTTCAAGAGTTGTGATTGTTTTAATCCGAAGGCAACTGAGGTGGGAGTACCTTAGAGGTGCGCATGTGCAAGTACATTGTGTTTAACTTATTTATCTTGGTGTTAGGTTTGCTAATATTTTGTTTTTAATCTCTTGCCATGCAATCCTATTACCATACATCTAAACAGTTCAAATATTAGTGCAAGAATTTAAAATGCGGAAATTTAACCTAGCTATTACATGGCTTCAGGGAGGGGGAATTTACAAGTCCAAAAACAGGGAAATAAAAAGCAGTAAATAAAGTCCTAGTCATTCTATTACAACCCGTAAGTAGATACACTAATAATAAAATAAAAGTAATAATGCTAAAATAATAAACACGCGTGAATTGGAAAGAATGTCTAAAACCCTAAAAAATTCCTAAGTAAAAGAAAATCTTTTTGTTGTTTTTTTTATTTGGGAAAATATTTAATTAAATTAAATCTAACCTCAATTAATTAAAAAAAATTATTAATTAAAATTAATTCTAAAACAAATCTAATATTTTTGACATTTTTTTGTTTAGGAAATATTGAAAATTTAACCCAATTCTAATTGGTTTTAATTAACGAAGTAAAGTCAAAAATAATTAACTAAATTAATTTATAAAAATTAAATTAAATAAATAAATAAAACTAAATCTAAGTTTTTATGTTTTTTTCTGATTTTTTTTATTAAATAAAAATGGTTTTGAAAATTAGTAAATATAAAACAAATAAATAATAAACTTTAAAAAGATTAAAAATTAGAAAAAAAAGAGATGGGTCTGGTGTTCAAAGTGAAATGGAGGTGCAATCTAGAAAAAATGTGAGGCCCATGATTTGAGAGAGCCCAAAGCTCCGCCTGATTCAATATTGTTGGCCCTTTGAGGGTCTAACATGGATGCTCCACTCTGAGGCGCTAGATCTGCTGCTTGACGGATCCAAAGATGACGAAGTGATAGCCCATGGTGTACTCCTTTAGCCTTAGCGTACTAGATCTGCAAATGAAATTTTGAAAAAATTAATTTGGCAAAAGGCAGGGATCGAACCCCTGCCCTTGCACACATACAACGCCTTACCACATACACACCCAACCGATGGGACATCTTTACATCCGCTAGTACATACCAATCAATAATAATATAATGGAAACAAGTTAAAATGCTAAGTTGTCACACGCGCAGGCTGTAATGGGGTCCAAGTATTTTAAATGAACCAATCAAGTCGTGGCTCGAGGCCACGTGTACCCTTGCCCGAGTCAACAGAGTTAGAGACGCTGGAGTCAAACTCTGGTCGTCTTCTCCGATCCACCAAAATCTGAAAATTGCGAAATCGTTAGATTAAAGAAAAACTAAAAACTATATCCCATGTAAAACCGTCCCCTGATCTCAAATCTGGACTTATTTTGACTTGAATCGGTATGAATCATGCTTTTCAAAAGCAAACTCAGATCATGCCCTAACAATGGAACGATCTCATCACTATGCCAGAAATAACCTACGAAAGCGCTTTTTTTGGGCTTTAAAAGCGCTTAAAAGTGCTCTCGTAGGTGGTGCTGCTAAAGGTTTTAGCAGCGCTTTTTGTTCAGAAAAAAGCGCTCTCGTAGGCCTACCTATGAAAGCGCTTTTTTCTTAAAAGCGCTTTCATAGGTAGGCCTACGAGAGCGCTTTTTTCTGAAAAAGCGCTTTCATAGGTGTATTCAGAATGCGTATAAAGTAGGCCTATGAGAGCGCTTTTTGTTCAGAAAAAAGCGCTCTCGTAGGCCTACCTATGAAAGCGCTTTTAAGAAAAAAGCGCTTTCATAGGTAGGCCTACGAGAGCGCTTTTTTCTTAAAAGCGCTTTCATAGATTTTCTACTGAAAAATCTAAAATTTAAAAAATTTCTAAACCTGCATTTTTTTGCAGCAAACCTGTAATTCTTAAACCGGTATTTTACAATCTAATCTAGAAATACCAATATATTAATTTTAATCCAAATACCAAATGTAATTCAAATACCAAATATTATATATATATACAAATACCATTATAATCAATTCATATCCAAAATATATATACACCATGGTAATTCAATATTAACATGTTTTTAAACGTAACAAAATACACCCTAAGAAATCAGCTATATAACACTAAGTAAATCAATCCTAATCTACATATATATCCAAGGTCCTGATCCTGCAATATGAACATAATAACACGGTCATTGTTGTATACACAAAACAATATATTCATAATTAACCAATTTTCACACAACAATGTATTCGTACCTTATTATAAGATTCTTAGCTCAATAAAATATTGGCACAACTCCTCTTTGAGTTCTTCCAATTGACGTGGCGAGTAATATGGACAATTGTATTGATCAAAATACTACATTACAAAACAAAATATATGCGTGATTTAGTTTAATGTAATAAATTATATGCAAAATCCGATAAGTAATAAAACAAAGTATAAATCCATACCGTGATTGGAATCTCGATTTCATTCATTTGAATGATTTCTTTGATAAACATCAAAACGAAGTATCCGCAATCTATGCCGTTTTGTTGTTGAGGGCACTACATAGAAAAACAAATAAGATTATACACATCTATTGATTTATCAAGTAGCATAAATATTATAAGCAAAATTGTTGAAATTTATATACCTGTACTTTGATCCAATTAATGTTGTTTGATCTAGACCGTGGTACTCGTGCTCCCCTTTGACATCGGAATACTTGTATTGAACTGATGACAAAATTAAAATATTTATTTAGAACAATGACATTGAAATAATTAAATATATAAACACAAACGAATATTTAGAATAATGTCATTTACGTATCAATCACTAGCTTCATTTCCGGATAATTTGTCCAATCACCGTCAACCGAATTCAGGTAATAGACCACTTCTTTTATGGGATTGATTGCAAGCAACAACCAGTGACATCTATAAATTAAAGCAACAATTTAGAAGCGAATTTTAATGTAAAAAATACAAATATTAAAAGGAGCTTAGAATGAAAATCTAACCCTGTATTATAAGGCAAAAGATACAAGCTCTCTGTACTGGCAGTTGTCTTGAATCTTTCGACCAAGTGTTCTCTTACTGAATCAGGTTCCCTAGAAATTGTTGCTCCGCTAACACGGGAGGAAGACACGAAACGGAATCTATTTGACAATTGATTCCCGCGCATCAATTTGTCAAATCACATCCTTAAATAAAAACATAATTAATATTAGACTATTTCAATTAAATGTTTAAAAAAAATGTTCAACCAATTAAATAATATATTGATTGGGTTACCGGATGTACGAGTGCATCACACTGATGCCTAACTCTCGATGATGAAATATTTGTTCCATGTCCTCAAATCCAATTGTTTCGGTACATGGAAAACCAAAGACAATTTCATCCACATCGATTTGACGAATTCCATCATTCATCAAATCTGATGTGCCAACTAGTGTCTCCAGACACTGTCGATATCTAGGCACAAATTTACGGACAGGAACCTTCTTCTTAGGTGGAACCCTACTACCTTTCTGGCTCACCTGCTGTGACTGATCTTGAGAAGGTACCTTAAAACTCATATAGAATTATGTAAGATACAAAGTTATGCAGTTTTTTATTCCGATCATAAATGAAACACTATAAAAGTACCTGTCTTTGCGATGCAATAGACTCGCCGCGCTGCAAAATCCCTTTATCCTTAGATGCGGGTTTTGCAGGAGTCTAAAATTACCATGTATAAAATTCAGGTCAGAACTGTCAGTTGAATACTTAAAGATTCATAATGGTTTTCAACATACCTGATCATCTATGCAGATGAGGTCTGATGGCCATGCCACAAAAGATCCTACTGCATCTCACAGCAATGTGGTCTCCGCAACAATGTCAGGTACCGGTAGCAATGCATTCATATCTAAAACAACATCAACCGATACCTTCATGTGGCCATCCGGGAGCGGTCTATGGTGAATTAAATCTCCCTAGGTGTTGTGCACTTTTCCCTTGCTAACTACCCGATAAGTCGGAGAAGCTAGATACAGCTGACAACATGAAATACCCTAAACCAATAATAACCGTTAGACTTCCTTTAATGTTGACAATAATAACCGTTATAATTATACTTTCTCTAAATATAATGGATTATCATCTTAATTACCTCGGGAAAATTTTGTTGACGGTTGATACTAGCCTTGTCACTAGTTTCTTTCAACTGTGAACTGCTCCTTTCGGCCATATACCTCTCTTTGTCCCTCTGCAGTTCACGGACTTGTGCTTGTAAATCCTGCAATGTTTGCATCACTTCCGCATTGCTAGGATTTCTTTTTCTTGGATTGTTATAAAGAGAGGTAGGAGTCACACCATGGCC
The DNA here is from genome assembly GCA_948472305.1 of Vicia faba. Lineage (NCBI taxonomy): Eukaryota > Viridiplantae > Streptophyta > Magnoliopsida > Fabales > Fabaceae > Vicia > Vicia faba. The sequence continues at coordinate 1,434,800,997 of OX451737.1, read as the reverse complement.
TTTACCCCTCACTCGTCCCGGATACTCAGCAACACATAGTGCTCGACTGAGTACGCTCCTGATATTCGAGTCATCACCCGAGGATACCGATTGCGATATAGTCTCCTGTAATTCATTTAAATATCGATAATTAAAGACACAACGTTAATTATATATTAATTAAAGACATAATTGTATACTTACACACTCATCATAAATATGTTGCAGATCGGGGTTAACAACTTTATCTCTGCCAACACGAGCTTCCTTCCACAGCACATGTGCAGGTAGTGATGTTTCGTCACTCTGCGTCTCCTCCAACTACGCATTGTTACAAATAATAAAATCATCAATACACATTGTTACAAATTAATAATACACATTGAGATAATTAATAAGATCGTAGAATTGAGATTTACTTACAATTTTTTCCTTTAAGCGTGCATATCCCAAACGGCCTTTTTTATATGGATATGCGGGTTTTGACGCTCTATCCCGATTTACAGCACTCACTTTCTTGAAATTATCGTCTTTTCTTTGGCCCACAAAAGCAACCCATTCTTCGGGTGTAATGAAGCTCTCATATTTTTTTGGTCGTTCAGGTTCCTCTTCAACAAAATTTCCTTCATCGTCTTTAAGAAACTTATTTGTCAAAAAATTTCTCCACCCTCTATGTCTTTTTCCGGCCAAGCCCATTATATACTTTTTGCGGGCATCTTCAATGTTAAAAGACCTCTACAAAAAAATATACGCATAGAGGGTGTTAGTATATGTAATTTAAAAACAATAATTTCGTCAAAATAAAGCAAATAACAACATCCATATATGATACCTTTATCTCGGTCCAAATTCTTTCTTTAGCATCCAACTCTCCTTTTTTCCAGCTAGTAGTGGTGATCGGAATGTGCATACGAACAAGCGTACCGATGTAGCTTGTCAGCTTTGCAGAATTAGGCCCAATTAGTTGGTCATCATTATTCCAATCTACATTATACGTAATACCTCTATCTCTATCACGGATGATTCCCCGCATGATAGTTATGCCTCGTGTGATGTCCTTATCTGAAGTGTCTTGTGGAACACTATCTTGTGGAACATCTCCTTGAGGAACATTTTCTGAATTATCTTGTGGAACACCACATTGTGGAACATCGTGATACATTTTCTGTCAAAACGCAAAGTATACACGGAATGAATTAAATAGAATGTTATTCAATATTTCGGACAATGGATTAAATAGAATGAAAAGATGGATACTATTAAATTTATGATTAAATAGTTTCGAACTGATAAAGAATGAAAAATAAATATACCTACATCAAAACATAAATAAAACAATCCTAAATATTTCAAAAAACTAAGATGTCAGATAACAAATTTTCAGTCAAAACGCAAAGTATACACGGAATGAATCCGTATCAAGAAAATGCAACATACGAAAGACAATTTAAGACAAATTCATCAGAATATATACCAGTAATTTGAGGAAGAAAGTTACCTCTCAGTTGTTTCGAACTCTAAGAAACGCGGAGAATGAGCGTCGTACGTCGAACTAGGCCGGGAAACGCTGCAAATTCATAGAATATTATTCAATATTTCGGACAATGGATTAAATAGAATGAAAAGATGGATACTATTAAATTTATGATTAAATAGTTACGAACTGATAAAGAATGAAAAAGAAATATACCAGTAATTTGAGGAAGAAAGTTACCTCTCAGATGTTTCGAACTCTAAGAAACGCGGAGAATGAGCGTTGTACGTCGAAACATAAATAAAATTCCATAAAGCAAAGATGTCAGATAACAAATATTTCATAAAATTCTATAAAGCAATAAAAATGAAATGACGTATATTTAAATTTTACTGGATGATATAGGCTATATATATTATACTATAATGAAAAAAATGAAATGATATAGGCAATATATATTATACTATAATGAAAAAATGAAATGATATAGGCTATATATATTATACTATAATGAAAAAAATGAAATGATATAGGCTATATATATTATACTATAATGAAAAAAATGAAATGGCATATATATACATTTTATTGAATGACATTGTCTATAATTATATATACTATTACCTTTTTCACTAACATCTCTTTCTTTTCTTGGTAGGAATATGTTCTACTCGTCTCGTAACAACGCGAACGGTTGGATTGATCCAAATACCCTCATTATGATCATTTCTAACGCATGATTCATTATCATTTTGATCATTTCTGGTAAAAGATTCAATGTCAACACCAATATTGCCTTGGTCTCCAATCTTTTCATCAATTACTTTGTTAGAGAAAAGCACTATAGACCATTTCGTACTTGTCGGATTAGTGACATAGAACACTTGTTTAGCTTGAGAGGCTAGAATGAAAGGCTCATCTTTGTACCCCGCCCTGTTAAGATCAACTTACAAAAATCCTGACTTATCCATCCGTATACCATTATTATTTTCAACCCACTTGCAACCGAATATAGGAATCTGAAATTTCTCGTAATCAAAGACCCAAATGCGCTCGATAACCCCAAAATACGACAGATTTGCAAATTTCGGGTTTAAGTCCTTCACACTAGATATGTGCATTGCTTCAGCTACCAAGGTGACACCACTATTTTGCACAATACTTTTATCATCTTGTTCTTTGGTATAAAATGTGTATCCATTAATTGCGTATGCGCTATAAGAAAACGCAACCAAACTTGGACCATATGCTAAACATCTCAACCTTTCTGTCACTGAGGCGGGATCTGAACGATACTTTGAATAAATATGTTCCTTAAACCATGGTATGAAACTTCGATTGTGCTCTCGTACAATCCAATTCTCATTTCTATTCGAATTTAAACCTCGAAGAACACCCTTGTGTATATCGACATACGGCTCAACCTCAATCTCATTGTGCAAAACATACAAATGCACTTGATCCCGTTCGACCCTTGATACTGTCACAACTTTATTTCCAATTAGCTTCTTACCTTCTTTTTTTTTCAACAACATGAGATTTGGGGAGTCCAATTGACTGAACATTTGACAGATATTCAGTACAAAACTCAACCGCTTCTTCAACAATGTATCTTTCGGCAATACAACCCTCTGGTCGACTCCGATTTTTCACATACCCTTTTAATATTTTCATATAACGTTCAGTAGGGTACATCCATCTCATATAAGCTGGTCCGCACAATTGTGTCTCTTTCACAAGATGAACGACAAGATGAACCATTATGTCAAAAAACGAGGGAGGAAAATACATTTCAAGCTCACACAAAGTAACAACTATTTCTTTTTGCAATGTTGGCAAGATCTCAGGATCGATCACCTTACTGCAAATTGACTTGAAGAAAAAACACAATTTAGTTATTGCGCTTCTTACCTTTTCTGGCAGAATAGAACGTATACCTATCGGTAGAAAATGTTCCATTATAACATGGCAATCATGCGTCTTTAAACTCTTTAACTTGAGGTCTTTCATAGACACAAGTCTTCTAATATCTGATGAGTAGCCTTCTGGAACTTTAACTTCACTCAGAAACTTACACAATATTTTTTTCTCCTTTCTAGATAGAGTGTAAACAGCAGGTGGTAGGTATGTCCATCTTCCTTTCTTCACGGGTCCCGGTTCAGTTCTTATTCCCATGTCTACCAAGTCCTCCCTTGATTTAAGGCCATCCTTAGACTTCCCTTTTATATTGAGTAACGTACCAATAACACCGTCAAATACATTTTTTTCAATATGCATCACATCAAGAAAATGTCTTACGTACAAAGATTTCCAATATGGCAATTCAAAAAAAATCGACCTCTTCTTCCACCCACCTGTGACAACTTTATATGCAAAAGGCTTGCCAAACTGAATATTCACATCTTTCACCTTTTCAAAAATTTGTTCACCTGTCAAACCAGGAGGAGCTCTACGTTGTTAGGTATCTTCGTTGAACGCTTTTCTCCATCCACGATACTGATGTTTAGAAGTTAAGAATCTACGATGACCGAGAAATACATTCTTCTGACAAAGTTTCAATCGCATGGTATCGGTTCCGTATTCGCAAACAGGACACGCTTTTTCACCTTTAATGCTATACCCGGATAGATTGCCGTATGCTGGAAAATCGTTAATTGTTCCAAACAACATCGCCCTCAAGTTGAAACTTTCTTTCCTATAACCATCATAAACCTCCACACCGTTCTCCCACAAAATCTTCAAATCTTCGATTAATGGTTCCAAGTATACGTCTATGTCATTTCCTGGTTGTTTAGGCCCAGAAATTAACATAGACAGCATCATGTACTTACGCTTCATACATAGCCATGGAGGTAGGTTATAAATCATAAGAATCACAGGCCATGTGCTATGCGAGATACTTTGAATACCGTGTGGGTTCATTCCATCAGTAGACAATGCCAAGCGAAGGTTTCTTGCTTCTTTTCCAAATTCAGGATAATCATTATCAATTTTCATCCACTGTGGAGAATCTGCCGGATGTCGAAATTTTCCATCAATAATTCTTTCATCTGAATGCCAAGTCAATTGTCTTGAATCGGTTTCACTACGATACATCCGTCTAAATCTCGGGATTATAGGAAAATACCATAAGACTTTTGCCGGAGACAACTTTTTCTTATATCGAGGGGCACCGCATTTAGGACACTCATTTAATGATGCATACTCGTTTCGAAACAAAACGCAATCTTTTGGACACGCATGTATCTTATCATAGCTCATGCCAATGGAGTACAACATCTTTTTGGCCTCATACGTTCGATTGGGAAGAACATTATCCTCTGGTAGCATATCTTTCATAAGGGCTAATAACTCTGTGAAACTTTTATCCGACCATCCATTGCCGGCTTTTAAGTTGTACAACTTTAACACCGCAGACAATCTTGTGAATTTTGTACAACCATTATACAACGGTTTCTCTGCATCGCTTACCAACCTCTCGAACATTTTGGGACAATCGTTAAGATCTTCTTCAAGTGCTTCTGCAATTTCTTCGACTCTATCATAATCGTATGTATCTGTGCAATCATCATTTGAAACATAGGTCCTTGCATACCTCGATTCAACATTCCCGTTACTTTTCTCACCATGCATATTCCAACATGTATAACTCCTATCAATTCCATACCGAATTAAATGCGATGCCAACTGAACTGCGTCAACCCGGTTCCCATAACAGCAATACAAACAGGGACATGTCATACGACTGGGGTCTTTGGCGTGCGCAACAGCAAACTTAACAAACTCGGAAACACCATTCTCGTAGTCTTTCGATAATCGATTGGAATACATCCATGTCTTATCCATATCAACTAATTAGTGCACAAAAAAGTAGTATACTGCGTTTCTGTCAAAACGCAAAGTATACACGGAATGAATCCGTATCAAGAAAATGCAACATACGAAAGACAATTTAAGACAAATTCATCACAATATATACCAGTAATTTGAGGAAGAAAGTTACCTCTCAGATGTTTCGAACTCTAAGAAACGCGGAGAATGAGCGTCGTACGTCGAACTAGGCCGGGAAACGCTGCAATTTCATAGAATGTTATTCAATATTTCGGATCGATTGTCGAAAGATATATACTATTTTAACATAAAGGTTCACAATAAATGTCACATATATATTTTCAATGTTTGGGAAAGCTATGACAATAATACAACACAAATATTAGAAATAGTGAATTCACAAAGTCAACATGAGGTTGATGCGATGAACTGATACTATTAAATAAATGCTTCACACGATTCACCATATTTTTAGTAACAAGTTCATATATCACATTGCATATGGAAATTGGATGAAATGGTTTAAGATACTCAGACTAGAAATGGGGCAGCATTGTTATCATAACACAAGTTAATCGGAAGTTGCTAACGGAAACAAGAAAATTAAGCATTAACATTCACGAAAGATTCAATTAAATGCGGATAAATGTCAAATGGAAAATTAAGGCGAAATATGTACATGGAACCAAGTCCGGACAACATATTTTATTCACAAAAACGCACATAAAATTAGTTCTGAAATCAATTGAAATGGTACTGGTGTTTGACAATTACCAAAACAAACTATTCTAAACGATTAGAAATAATTAATTGAATAATTTTCATGGTCTTCTAATACCGGACAACTTTATACCTCAATAAAGAGTGGCTTGAAAAACCTCAACAAAAACGGTGTAACTCAATCACATTAATCCACAAACGTAACAAAATGCAAGAATAGGCATCAAACAATTTTAAAGTTCAATTGACAAGGTATTCAAGAGTTCCGGTATAATTCGACATCCAAAAGTTATCAACAAAATTTATCCGGATTCAACATTAAATTCACCAATTCACCATGATTTGATACCAACAACCATGAACTAACATGAATCTAACAAAGATATTCATCAATCAACCTATTCCTCTTTTCATCCTTTTTACACTGTTCAAGAAATCAAGACTTATGCATATTCAATAATTCAAATATATCATGAATTTTCAAGAACAAAGTTCAACACAATTCAAGAATCATATAATTGTTTAACAAGTCAACTTCAAGAATCACACCCCAATATTCAATTCAATGTCAAATTTACTCATGAAATTAAAACTTTGTTCAATTCAACAATCCAAAGTTTAACCTAACTCATGAACATCCAACATAATTTCATTCCTAATTATCATCATCACCTTATAAACAAATGTTTTCCAAATATGTCCTTGTTCCACTCCTTAATAAAAATAATCATACCATCTAACAATGAGACTAACTATCCCCAATAAACCCCATTTTCATGCAGCCAATACCCAAAGTTATCATGCATAAGCCAATCTGAGTTATCATGCATAAGCCAATCTGAACCGTCCAAATCTAATAATTAATTCTATGGTTAACTGGAAGAAAAGCTAGCCCAAAACTCATAAGAACACAACAATGAATTTCATTGAACCAATTTAAGGCGAAACAGAAATGTAGGTTAAGCTTGTTCAAGATGTAGGTTTTTGTTTAACATAAGATGAACAGATAATGGAAGAAGATAATGGAAGAAGAAGAATCTTACCAAGATGGAGAAGACGGAATGAACGGCGGCGACGACTGAAGAAGACGGAACGAATGGCGGCGACGATAGAAATGAGGAAGACGAACGAAGAAATGAAGAAGACTGAACGAAAGAAATGAAGAAGACTGAAGAACAGATTTAGGGATTTTTAATTTAATTATAAAAACAACCTACGAAAGCGCTTTCGTATGCCCCCCATATGAGAGCGCTTCTGAGGTAAAAAGCGCTTTCGTATGCCCCCCATATAAGAGCGCTTTAGAAAGCGCTTTCGTAGGTCCCCCTTTCAGAGCGCTTTTCAAAAGCGCTTTTATAGGGCCACCTATAAGAGCGATTTTCAAATGCGCTTTCGTAGGTTAGATATTTCAAATACCTATGAAAGCGCTTTCTGAAAAGCGCTTTCGTAGGAAACCCTATAAAAGCGCTTTTTTAAGCGAATTTTTTTAAAGGCTACGAAAGCGCTTTCTCTTAAAAGCGCTTTCGTAGATGCGCTGCCAAAAATTGTTTTTTTTGTAGTGCATCCATGCATTTAAACTTGCATGTAACACGTTAGTTCGAATGCAGACATCATAAATAATATGAATATATACATAGTATGGATTTAAATTGCATGATTAAAGAGTTTTAAATCAGATAAACTTACCAACCGAAGGGATGGCGCGAGGGAGTTATGGAGTGCATTGGGCTTGGTACTGGACCCTGTAGGGTTCAAGGGAATCTCAGGATGATGATGGAGTGCATGTGACAGCTCGAGGGAGACTGTATTGTGTAATATAATTTTCAACTTTTCTTTGAACTTTTGAAAATTTTCTAGGACTTCTTGGAGGCAGCTTCGTCTGTCCTTGATGAATGGATGTGCTGTGTATATATGAGAGTGAGATTAGGTCAACAAATATGGCCAAAAATCTTGTGCAATCATGGTTTGATTTTGATCCAAAAATAATTGAAAATCTTTCATTATTTGAAGATTTGTTTCCATGTATGCATCCCACGCAATTTTCTAGCTGGCCATGAGCTTCATGGGCCTCAAATCTAATTAAAACAAAAGTCCATAGGCCTTGGTCCATTATATTTTACTATATTTTGATTTAATTCATATTTAAATGAAATAAAAATCCAAATAAATAAAAATAAAAATCCTCATATTGCATGGATAGGTTTAGAGGTCCTTATGTATGTCTTGAACTTGTTTGGGCTCTGAAAATTAGGTCCACTAGCTTGAAAAAATGATTTTACCCACAGTTGACTTCATGCATTTCTTGAAAACTACCCAACTTGTGCAAGCCATAACTTGCTCAATTTTTATCCATTGAAGATGATCTTGGACTTTTTGGAAAGACCAAGATGTCCTCTTCTATCTCTCTTTATATCAATTTTTATTTGGAGACTTTATCTTGATGTGAATGGTCTTGGAAAAAAGTGTCTTTTGATGACTTTCTGAAAGTGACCTGTAACGTTTGAGCTTATATCTTCAAAATCATGCATTTCTTAATCTTGAGGGAAAAATAAAAGTTGTATGGAATTAAATTCTCTTCAAAATGAGCTTTGGTTGGGGAAAAATGGATGAAGCATGTGAAAGTTATGCCTGGTCAAAATTCAGATGACTTTTCTTATAGAAACCCTAATTTAGCAACTTTTGATTCTTGATAAATTAAGAGCATCCCTTGAGGAATCATGATCAAACCTTGATAAAATGATGAATATCACTCCAAAATGTTGATGTTGACCAAAAATCATGAAGTTTGACTGTATATTGGTCATAGTTGACTTTTGACCTAATATAGTTAATTTTCATACACTTGAACAATTGACTGAGCAAACTTATGATGCAAGGCATGAAACTTGGCATGGACATTCTTGAGGACATATTAGGGACCATGGTAATCAGTTGAAGCCTTTGCAACCAAAAATTCATTTTGATAAGTGAAACCCTAGTTGGAAGTCCATTGCTTATGAGGAGAATTTTTCTGGCCAATTCTTGATCAACCTTGAGCAATTGAGGACCTCAATGAGCATGTCTTGAGTAAAATGGGAGGGAAAATTTTTGGGTACTACATAGGGGCATTCACTTAAGCATGGTTAAAACCATCTCCAACTTTGGTTAGACAGGAGGCGTGTTCCAAAGTTTATAACATCGGGTTATTTATCTTAATGGTATAGATCTCAGAAAGTCTTCTCGAGGCAATTTTCTTCAAAAGCATTACAAACTGGGGCAAGAAATTATGCAGGGGAATTTTCTTCTCTTCAAGGGTTGATCATATTAAGTCTAGCGCGGGCTAAACAATTTATGGATTTGAAGAGCATGTCGAAAGTCAGGATTGTTATCCTCGACTCATTAAAGATTTAGGATACGAGCAGGAATGCAAATAGCATGTGAAGATGTTACCCATACAAAGTTAGTGGTGGAAATGTTGTTTTGAGAAGGACTATTTTCCCAAATAAAATAATATGTTGCTACATGAAAAAGGTCTGTCTGCCAAGGGGTTTCTCTTCAGAGGTCTTTATTTCCCAATAAAGCATCCTCATTTCTCTACAGGAGGAGAATGATTCTTCTCCCCAGAAATTTAGAAGCTATTTGAAGTCTAGATGATTTCTTTTCACTGGACTGCAATTTATTTTTACAGCGTCTTCTCCAAAGTCCACTCTTTAGTGGAATTCCTCCTCGGAGTTGACATGGTGAAATAGTAATATTGCATCGCGGTTCTTACCTAGTGGTTGGAAGTTTAAATTTTTTATTCTTCAGTGAAGGTTGCCATTCCATACATGGGGCATATTGCCACAATTTCTCTTTTTGCGAGTACTGTTAGTCTTTTATGACAAGAAGCATACCAACAAATGAATCAAGAAGGGTTTGTAGGCGACAAACATGAGGATTTTTGTAGAATGGGATCCAATTTCCCTAGTGAATGCTCACCTCTGCTCAAAACAGAATCACTCATCCCTATTAAAGGCATACTTTCGCCTAGACAAAATTCCTTATCCCCAGTGAAAGCATACCCATGCGTAATCCCCACTGAAGTCAGCACTTTTGATGACAGTTTGTTTAAGAGTTTGCCCCTTCTAGAGGGCTTATCTCCAAAGAAGTGCATTTCAACATGATTCTGTACAATCTTCTTCTTCAGCGTAGTCTACTTTGCTTTGAAAAATATGGGAAAGATTATTTCATTGGATTGTATACCTTTGTTATATGCCCTTGAAGTTGATACTCTGCGACTCTGTGGTTGGTATTTATCCCCTCGTGAGGTTGTCGTTCATCGTCTCTATGAAGTTCGTATCTTTTCTCCCTAGGGAAGTTTGCCCAAGTCATATTTTCTTGAAGAGATGTTTGATTAACATGTTTGTTATGCCCAGTGGAGCAGGTCTCCTATTTTTTCGGGGCTGTGTGCATGGACAAATGCTGTTTAGAATTATTTTATCCCCAATGATGGAGTTTTTCTGAAATATTTCCTAGGTGGAGTTCTTAATCAGAAGCTTACGGTACAAAGATGCTTTCCTCTTCTCAAGAGAAGATTGCTACCCTCGACAATGGTATTCCACGTGTGGCTTGGGTATAATTCTTTTGTTCAAGAATTTCTGTGATCCCCAGTTGAAGTCACTTTTATTGAGGATTTACATCAGAAGATCCCAGTTCCTAGCAAGATTCTCTTTATCATTGGAAATAAATGTTGGATCTTTTCCCCATGAGGTTGGGAGTTGGATCGGAGTTCAAAACATCCTCTGAACTGTAATTTATTTTTGCAGTATTCTCCCCGGTAAAGGTGTACTTTCGCCTGAGTTTCAATCTTTCATAGTGCAGCCTGTTTCTTTCCAGGTTTTCTCAGAAGAAATGTTTAATTCACCAACTGGAGATTCTTGGTATACTTCCCTTGAAGTCGACATTCTACAACTTCCCTAATGAGGTTTGCACTCATCCTCCCCATGAAGTATGTATTCTCCTACTCATTGAGGGATGCACTCCCTCTCTCTTCAATGCGGCCTGCTATATCAGAGTTCTTAAAGAGACTCATGTTTACCTACGGGAGATTCTAGTTTATTATCCTCATGAGAACAACCATCATCCGTAATGAAATGATTTCTACTCCCCAGTAGAAAATTCCTTGTCTGCTTAAATCTTGTAGAGAGGGATACACCCAGTGCAATGGGTATTGTTGATGTTACTATCCAAAATTTTCGGCTCCCTGGCGTAAAAGGCGGTCTTTATCCCCAGTCGAAGTCGAATTTCGAGGACCTTCCAGAACATGCTGGAGTAACTGACCAGTTATTCCCCAATGGAGCAACTTTTCTCGCATTGATGGGGCGAGTGTCCTGTCTTCCCAGTGTGGTGTATATGGGAATGCCAGTCATAAATTTTTCATCATCAGTGATAGAAAATTCTATTGATATATCCCAGTGGAGTTTCTATCCCTAGATGTTTGTTTCTTCCCCAAGTGAAGGCTTTCTCCCCCCGATGGTGTTATCCCTAGTGTGGTCTGAGTATAATTACTTTTATTTAAGAATTTCCATACTCCCCAGTAGAAGCTATCTTCGTCAAGAAAATCTATGTGAGAAAGTTTCCATCTCCAACGAAGCTCTCCTCTTTCTAACAAGAAGATAAAGAATTTTCTCCCCAAGAAGTTGATGGTTTGATCAGAATTCAATATTTTCACTGAACTACAATTTATTTTTGTAGTATTCTCCCTAGGAAGTTACTTCCCCAGTGATATCGATCTTTATAGGTTGATGGTTCTGAATCTTGGTTCCTCATTGAGGTTCAGATTTCCTCTTCTCTACAGAAGATCAGATGTGCAAGAATAATCATTCAGAAGTTCATTGTTTTCTCACAGCCGATTATTGATGTGATTTCCCCAGCACATTGCTAAAAATGCATCCTTACATTACATCTACCAAAACGTGTAGCATTTCCATTGTATGGGGCATTACGCTATAATTTTTTTTCAAACATGTATAAGTATAAGCCAATTATGTTCACCTGAGGTAACCAAATTGTTATACGCTCAGATTTAAATTATCTCCACAACAAGCCTAGGGTGATACTGTTATGTTTCCCCAACGAAGTCTGTTTAATTTACCACCAGTCGTGTCTTTGGTATCTTTCATTTCCCCAGTAAGTTGTGGGTCTCTTTTCCCTTGTAATCCTTTGGTTATTTTACATGTGTTTACCTTTACCATCAGAGTGTGAGTGAGAGTCGGTGTATATCCTTTCTTGCTTCTCAAGTGTTTAAGTATCCATACTTGCTGTGTGGTGATTTAGATAATTGCCACTCTTGAAGAATTACACCCCGCCTTTGGCCTTAGGGATTTTGTAGTTCTTGCGTATTCACAACTCTTAAAGCCCAACATGTGTTGGTAATCCTTGTTTAGAGTCCCTACAATTGGTATCTTTATTCTAATCATGAATTCACCTTCACCCGATGTCCCTTATTGTTAATTAAGGTTCGTCTTTGCCCGACATTCTATTTTCTTCGGTAAGTTCACCTTCTCCCGGTAGCTTTCTATTCTAGGTCTACCTTCACCCGATGTCCCTTCTTGTTGGTTAAGGTTCGTCTTCACCCGATGTTCTCTTTTCTTCAGTAAGTTCACCTTCGCCCGATGGCTTTCCATTCTAGGTCCACCTTCACCAGGTGTCCCTTCTTGTTGTTTAAGGTTCATCTTTTCCCGATGTTCTCTTTTCTTCGGTAAGTTCACCTTCACCCGATGTCTTTCCATTTTAGATCCACCTTCACCCAGTGTCCCTTCTTGTTGGTTAAGGTTCATCTTCGCTCGACATTCTATTTTCTTCGGTAAGTTCACCTTTGCCCGATGTCTTTCCAGTTTAGGCCCACCTTTACCCTGTGTCCCTTCTTGTTGGTTAAGGTTCGTCTTCGTCCGACGTTCTCTTTTCTTTAGTAAGTTCACCTTCGCCCGGTAGCTTTATATTCTAGGTCTACCTTCACCCGATGTCCTTTCTTGTTGGTTAAGGTTCATCTTCGTACAAAGTTCTCTTTTCTTCGGTAAGTTCACCTTCGCCTGGTGTCTTTCCAGTTTAGGTCCACCTTCACTTGGGGTCCCTTCTTGTTGGTCAAGGTTTGTCTTTTCCCGACGTTCTATTTTCTTCGGTAAGTTCACCTTCGTCCGGTGTCTTTCCATTTTAACTCTACCTTCACCCGGTGTCCCTTCTTGTTGGTTAAGGTTCTTCTTCTCTCGACGTTCTCTTTTCTTCTGTAAGATCACCTTCGCCCGATATCTTTCCATTTTAGGTCCACCTTCACTCGGTGTCCCTTCTTGTTGGTTAAGGTTCGTCTTTTCTCGATGTTCTCTTTTCTTCGGTAAGTTCACCTTCGCCCAGTGTCTTTCCAATTTAGGTTCACCCTCACCCGGTGTCCCTTCTAGTTGGTTAAGGTTCGTCTTCTCCCGACGTTCTCTTTTCTTCGGTAAGTTCACCTTCGCCCGATGTCTTTCTATTTTAGTTCCACCTTCACCCGGTGTCCCTTCTTGTTGGTTAAGGTTCGTCTTCGCCCGATGTTCTCTTTTCTTTGGTAAGTTCACCTTCGCCCAGTTACTTTCCAGTTTAGGTCCACCTTCACCCGGTGTCCTTTCTTGTCGGTTAAGGTTCATCTTCGCCCGATGTTATCTTTTCTATGGTAATTTCACCTTTTCCTGGTGCCTTTCCATTCTAGGTCCACCTTCGCCCGGTGTCTTTTCTTGTTGGCTAAGGTTCTTCTTTTCCCGACGTTCTCTCTTATCCATAATTCACCTTCACTCGGTGTCTTTTCGTCTTAGGTTTACCTTCACCCGATATCCTTTTTTGTTGGTAAAGTCCGCCTTCGATTGGTGTTCTATTCAGAGTCAATGATATTTGTATCCCTAGTAAGTTCGCCTTCGACTGATGTCCCTTCATTAGAGCCTTCTTCGGTCTGTCTTTATCTTGTGTATGTCTAACCTTGACCCGACATCCAAGAGATTTACTCAGATAACTAATGCAATAAAAAAAGCAAGCAAAATAGAAGATACAGAAAACCAAAATATATAATAATACCTGACTAGGCTTCGTAGCGCAAATTTTTGGGTTCTTTTAAGTATTTAATCTTCTTCCACCTTGAATTTCAAAAGGTTGGCGCCAATCTCCCTTTCAGATTGAAGGCGATTAAATAGGGGCAGTTGTTTCACCCCACAATTTGCCCTCTTTGCTTTATCTTTGATTGGCTTATACTCTGTTTTCATATACACATGCATGTATATCATTGGTTCCATGTTCACGGGGTCAAGGTATTTGATCAAAACGACAAATCTCTCATAATTTTTCAATGCATGTTTGAGTTGTGGAAGATTTGGGTGTTTTCCGTGAATTTAAAACAGTGCAAATTGGAAACAGTGTTTTGACTTATATGAGTTTCAAAATTCGCATCTCCAGCTTGGAATGGTGTTTTTGGTTGATTCTTGAGGTTTTGAAATTGTTCTGATGTTCTCTTCAATTTTCCTGTTCGTACAAAAAGCTAATTTTCAAAGGAAAGTCTCAGAGTACACAGTTCTTTTGGAAGTTATATGGTGAAAAATACAAAGAAAAGGTGTTGAAAGTGCAATTTTGGCGCATTAAAAAATTCATAACTCGAAGACCGTGAGTCGTTTTGAGCCTGTTCTGGTGGCCGAAATTCCATCTTGGTGTCATCTACATTTCGTATCTCACGGATGGAATCCAGTTCTACTCAGAGAGTCTTCGAATATATGAATTTATCAAATATGTTCGCACAAGAAAATTTACAAATGTTCACCTGCTTCATCTTCGGAAAATCATAACTCAATCGATTCTTATTGTATTTAGATGGTTCTAGTGGCATTGGTTTAAAAATTGAGTTGTCTAAATATTTCTTTCAGCTTTCAAATTTGAATGGTATCCCGAAGGCCTTCGTTTTTGGTCCAAAACGCATGCAACGCAATTGAAAATCCTGAACTGAGAAATATTTTAATTTGAGGCGAAACTTCAAAAAATCATAACTAAATCACCGTTTATCCAATTAAGCCCATCTTCGGACATGATGTTTTCCTTGACGTTAAATACATTTTAGTTTCACATTTCAACTTCAAAAGTCACGCCGAGAGACCTGTGAATTTGACCTTAAGGTGTTGGACTCTGATGAACTGAAAATTTACATATTTGCTTGTGTTTATTGGAGGCTCATTCATTCAAAAAAAGGATACACTATACATTCATATTCACTCCAATTTTCAAGGAGACTCTCATAATTGATCAA
Source organism: Vicia faba (assembly GCA_948472305.1). Taxonomy (NCBI): domain Eukaryota; kingdom Viridiplantae; phylum Streptophyta; class Magnoliopsida; order Fabales; family Fabaceae; genus Vicia; species Vicia faba. The sequence continues at coordinate 1,434,785,725 of OX451737.1, read as the reverse complement.
TTCTAAAAAACACTTAAAAACTTTCTCTCATCTTGCTCAAGGATCAAAGAGCATCTTTCTCTCATTTTCATCACAAACACCAACAACTTTTCCAACAACTTTTTCAAGATCCAAAAGTCAAAGAAGCTCAATTCTTCTCCGATCTCGAATCTGATTGTTTCGATCTCTATACCTAAGCTTTCTCTTCAATTCTTCGGCAAGCTTTTCTTGATTTAATCACTTTTGTGGACCAATAAATTTAACTTTGATCTAATTTGAATTGTGGAAGTGATTTCGATTATGAAAATATGAATTGATCTTGAATCATTATGTGCTAATCCAGAATTGGATGATTAAATAAGTTCTTATTCAATTAATTGATCTTCCTGAAAGTGCTTATTTGAGAAAAAAAATGTTGAAGTTATTTCAAGCTTAATTGATGATTCTTGATTGATTATGTGTGGTATAATTCGAATCTCTAATTGGGAAAAAGTCATGAGTTAAATTTAGAAGATTATGTGTTTGACAAAATGCTTGAGCCATTGTGCCTTGATCTTACTGCGTGATTCAATTGATTTTTGGTTGCGTATAAATTTCCTTGTGCTATGGTCATAGCATAATTGATGTGAATTTGGTTTTTGATCCGATAAAAATATGTCAAAACTCATGAAATCGGATCATGAATTCACATGTCGATCGTGCTAAGATCGTGGAATTTGTTGCATAATTTTTGTTGTTTTGTTTTCCATTTTGTGTCGTGGATATTCTATGATTTTCAAGCTTTCTAACGATTTTAACCATGCGTGAAATGGACACTCGATGCAAAAGTTATGTTGCTTCAAGTTTTCAATTTAACAAGATTGCAGTTTAGTCGATGCATAGCCTTTTTGAGTCGACACAAACAGTTTGGACCACACACAAGAAGTGTTGCGCCAACCCTCTGATCGATGCAAATTGAGAAAAATCCTAGGCATGAGTCGATGCATAGCCTGTTGCGGTCGACGCGAACATTTTGGTCACCCACGGGTAGTGCTGTGCCAACCCTCCGGTCGATGCAAACTGAGAAAATTTCAGGCATAAGGCGACTCATGCCCTATTGCGGTCGATGCATCTTTTCCAAATTTTTTATTTTTGCTTCTTTATCTTTGCTTTGGCTATTGTTTCCTCCAAATTTCTTCCTACACTTTTATAGTTTAATTTTTATTATTGTTTTTAACATGTGTGTTGATTGTGCAAGGTACATTTGGATGGTTTCCGAACATGTAATTATTACTCAATTATTTGATCAGAAAACTTGTTTGGACTTTCGATTTGGGGTCCAATTTTTGCGTTCGACACACATGCCTTTGTTTTTTGCCCTGTATCTTGTATAGTTGTATTTTGTGCAAGTGTTCGGGGATACGGATGTGTCGATACACATTCCGTTCTTGGTTTGCCTAATTGCATTTTGTGCAGGAACTTTGTGATACGGATGTGTTCGCTACACATTTTGATCTTGCTTATTGATGCTTCAACGCATATTCTCACTGAATTTCTTTGTTGATGCTAGCTTGCTTGATGTTTTCCGGGTTTCTTATTTTTGCTTGCTTGATACAAATTGTTATCCGTTTGGTATTTATCTCATACCTTTTTATGGAATTCGTTATTGAATTCTTTATTGCTTTCTTGAGATCATGAGATGTAGGAAGCAGGACATAAAGAGCCTGCGCTCGAAGTATCTGTTTAAAGACCTGTAGCATGCACCACTTTTTGTATGCTAATTGTGATTGTTTAACATACTACCTTTGAAGTAGGTATTCTTCACGTGTGTTTACATTTGCACCCGCATTATATTACAAATAATAAGTCCTCAGAAGTAGGCAAGAGGGGAGGGTCCGCAATTGACCCCCACAGATTCTAGTACGTGTCATCCTTAGCTCACATTGTATGTCGATGCTTCAGAGTTGTGCAAATCATGGTTATCGAGTCTCCAAGTGGAAAAGGGATCTGTAATTGATTCCCCACATTTTGTCTTGATCTAGTGTTAGTCGATGTTGATGCTCTGTGTTATTGTCTTCTATCATATCCCCGCTTGTTTGCCTCGGTTGATATGACCCCTTGGCTAAAGCATCCCTACTCTATTTTATACCTACCTTGATCGTCTATATCATGGTTAGGAATTTGACTTGAGTTAACATGTGCTTCTCATGACATATTGTTTGTACTCTCTTGAGCTTTTTGGCTTGCTTGCTTTATTTCTTCTTTGTGTGCATGTTTTGAGATGATATACCCTCGACATGTTCCCTTAAGAGCTCTCATTTCAACTATAGATGATGATTCGAGATAGACATAATTTAGGTGATAGACCTTTGATAAGCTCCTTTAGGACTTCTTGATTCATCTATAGATAATGATTTGAGATAGACATTAGGATTGTTATCCATGCATGTCAACATAGGTTAGAATTTCCCCTTCAAAACTCAACTTTAGGGTCAATCATTTGTGTGATAATATTAGGGATAGATTTAGGTTAGTCTCCCTTAGATGTTTTCTTTTCTTTTGCATCCTTTGCATAATAAAACAAAAATATTTCTTTTCTTTTTCTTTGCAAATCATAAAACACTTAAAGCTTTCAAATCCTTTCTCAAGGTAAAAAAGAGAAACCAACACCTTTCTTTTTGCCAATCGGCATTTCTTTTCTAATAACATGTTAGTTCCCTTCCGCTACAGGTTGTAAGTCTCCAAAGGTAGAGCCGTGATGTATTAATTAGAACCTAACATTATTCCATTAAAAAACACAAAATAAACCGAAACATGTTACCCGAACTACGGCTGCTATGATTCCTTTGCGTAGGCATTGGAATAGGGCCCGAACGAGCACAACTTTTATTTTCCCTACATATTTTTCTCTCTTCTTTTGCATACATTCCTTTTTCAGCTTTAATCTTAAAAAATAGATCCTAACACACCCATAAGATAAACAACAAGAGTGGATACCGTAGAGTACTACGGGCGTGTGGGATGCTAATACATTCCTCTCGCTGTGATACAGTGGCAGAACCGGCTATTATATACTAGTTTTGCGTTTTGTATTCGCAAATGTTACGGTAAGTAAGAGTCGCCACCGACTTTTCTTTTATCCAAATTAAGGAAAGGGTGAAAAGAACAGAAAAATACATTTTCGAGATTTTCTGAGTAAGGGGGTAGATTATGGAAAGGGAAGGTGTTAGCACCCTTTCCATCTGTAGTTATCTATGGGCTCTTAGAGGTTTGCTCATTTTGAAATACCTTTGTACTTTGTGTGTTTGAAAATGTTTGGAAAATTCCTTAGTGCGGTGATTTACTTTGTGTTTAACTCTTGCATTAGTCCTCAAGAGTGTTAACAAAGCAAATGCTTTGAAAATTGCTTTTGAAAAAAAAGTAGTATTTGTGTAAGTGCAAAATGTTTTTTGAGAAAACTTCTAACAACTATGTACTTTTATACTCGAAAAGAGTCATTCTTTTCCTCCTATCCTTTAGACAGCGCTATCCTACTATTAATGAGTAGGTAGCCCTATCGTTGGATGTATAAGGGACATTGGAAGGGACGTTTACAGTCACGAAGGAAACTTATGGAGACGCTTTAGCAATTTTGTTTAGGGACTAGACCATTTATCAAAAAAGAAACTGTAGGGTCATCGAGGAACTATGATCTTTTGATTTATGGGTCTTTGCTAAAGTGTTCCTGCCTCATGACTGTTTTTATTTCTGAAGGAAACCAAAGTAGGGTACCCTAGAGGTGTATATGTGCAATTTATTCAATTAAGTTATTTTTGTCTTTTTGTTAAGTTTGCTAGCATTTGATTATTAGTCTTATCATACACGCCTAATTACTAGTTGTTAATATATATTGCAGAATATTAAAATGCAAGAATTTAAATCTATGCTATTACAATGCTTTGGGGAGGGGATTTACACTGTACAAGAATGAGGGAGATAAAACAGTAAATGTCCTAGTTTTAATCTATTACATCCAGTGAGCAGGTACATTAATATGGAAAAATATGAAAATAAATAAATGCGCGCGAAGTAGAAAAGATGTCTGAAAAATCCTTAGGTGAAAAGTCTTTTTGTTTTGTGTTTATTTTAACATGATATAACCCAAGTCTATTTAATTTTAATTTAATGAAAAAGGTTAGAATAATTAATTAATTTATTTACAAAGTTAATTTAATTAGAAAAGACACTAGCCTAATGTTTTTTTGTGATTTTGATTTAAAGTTAATTTAAATAAAAGAGGGTCAATAAAGAAATGAAAACAAAAAAAATAGAATAAGAAGCATCATTCGATTGCAGGGAGATGGTGTCTTTCGATTCTATGAAGGGAAATCTGTCTTTCGATTGCCCCTTTGATCCAGTGACAGGATGTGGCTTTCGATCCAGAGGGCGCTGCTAGAATTTCCTGATGGATCACTTTTGAGGGCACTACACATGCAAACATGTTGGCAAAACGAAAAGCATGACCTAGGTGCCCAACCTAGGTCTTTCAATTCTGCACGCGTTGGATCTATTCAGGCTACATTTGCAGCAAGTGTTAGCAGCAAAACAAAGGCAGGCCTAGGGTCAAATCCAAATCTTTATTCTTGAACAATAAATCGAATGAAACTACAAATGTTGATGTGTCATACAAATGTAGAGATTGATAATTTTACCAATTCTTGCCAATGGTTTATGGATGAATATTTGATGATTGGTGTGGGTAGCCTTGTTTGATGATTGCTTCGATTTGGATTCTGGACGTGGGTACCTTTGTTTAAAGGTTGCTTTGATTTGGATCACTTATGATATTTTTGATAACTTTGGTGGGTTTATGGGAAGCGTATCTCCAATATATGTGTCACCCCCCCATAATTTGGCTTGCAAGCACTCTACTTATATAGAGTAGAAGGGAGGAGATAAGAAGACAATAATTTAAACTTCCATGAACAAACATTTTCAAGGCCATGAATGAAGTTTTGTAACGTTGGCCAAAAATATGGGATCTTGTCCTTTTTTTGAAATTTGAATGTATGTGGACATTTTGACTCCATCGAATGCCCTTTAGTGTTGCTATTCGATTGGCCTCAAGTTGCCTCTTTCGACTGGACCTCTTGTGTAGCTTTCGACTGGGCCTTCTGTATGCTTCTTCAAATGTACCTCTTGTGTACCCTTCGAATGGCTCTAGTATTACTTCCTTCGAATGGGTCTCTTGTGTGGCCTTCGACTGGGCCTTCTGCATGCTTCTTCAAATGTACCTCTTGTGTACCCTTCGACTGGCTCTAGTATTACTTCCTTCGAATGGGTCTCTTGTGTGGCCTTCGACTGGGCCTTCTGCATGCTGAAGTGTATGCAATTGTTTCAAAGGGGGGTCTGCACCCAGTCGACACTGGCATAAAGGTAGCCTATGCCTTGTGGATGCTAGCATGAAGCAAATCAAGGCAGGCGTAAAGAAGGCCATTTATTAGGTGAAGCTGGCACAAAGGTGGCCAGTACCTTGTGGGTCGAAAGCAACTTTGAAAGAGTCTTGGCCTTGTGCTAAAGACAAGATGAAGAGGAATACATGCGCTGGTGACAAGCTGAGGGGACTTTTGCTCAGTGGGAGCTTTGTGAATCGAAGGTTAGTTTGAAGAAGTTCTTGCCTTGTGCACTAAATGCACACACAGAGGGATAATTTGCCTAATTGAAACAGGAATCAATCTTGCTCTAAATACAATCAAATGCCTAAATAAAATAGGAATCCAGCTTGCATGCAGGTAGCCATTGCATTGTGAATCAAGCCAGCATGCAAGGCCAATGGTGCAATTGAAGGAGCACTAATAAGAGGCCCTTCCTTTTTGGATCGAAGGAGGTTGTTTTAAAGGAAACACATGCCCAATTGAAGCTTGTATACAACAAACAAGCAGAAGGCTAAAGCTTCAATCAAAGCTTGGAAATTTGAGGCAAACTTGGAGGAGGTTAGACGCTCAATCGAAGCCTGTCCAAATACCAATCGAAAGGCCCTTTAACATGCCAATCGAAAGACTTTATTAAGATGCCAACCAAAGACTCCTTGTTTATCTTCAAAATTTTATTTTTTTCCTTTAATCAAATTCTTGTGACCACACATATAAGAAAAAATCTTGGAAAACATGAGAGGGCAAATTTTGGGGTACAACACTCGCATAACAGACTCCCTTACCCGATCTCTCGGTCACAAGACTGTGATTTCACCCCTTCAGGTTTTCTCAATGTCTACCTTTCCCTTCATATTTGGATAAAAGACGTTTGATGGAGACTTCATTGATATTTTATCAGATGACTATTCAGTCGGTTGTTTCAATAGCCACACCTTGCATCGTGAATATTGTTAGGAGAAGAAGTTTTGAGGTTAGGATGAGATTCTATCAACGTAATCAAATTTATCCTTAACATGTGTTACAATTCTTGAGATAGCGACATGATAATTTTGGTAAACTGTCTCTTAGACTCGTCTTACCTTTGCTGATTACCCCATTGTTATTGTCGCACTGATGTATGATTAGAGATCAGAATTTCCCCTACAGATTGGTTGTGATTACTATTATTATGATCCTTTTGGCCGTACACGAAATTGGACTCTTTCTTCCCATTGTATGGTTTCTTCTATGTATCAAAAGATGTAGCCACTAGGATTTTACCACTTCTGATTCCATTCTCAACATGTTCCTTCGTCAATATCAGTTTAGTTAAATCGACTGAAGAACTTCCAAGTAGGTGGTTATAGAAAGAACTGTCAGCGTGCTCATGAATATGTCAACCAATTCCATTTTAGCTAAAGGAGGTTAAACCCTGCCTACAAGGTCTCTCCATTTCTGGACGTACTCTTGGAAGTTTCCATTAGAACCCATGTACATACTCTATAGTTGCAAGCGGGTTAGTGCAAGATCAGCATTATACTGGTACTGCTTGTAGAAAGCAACATTTGAATCTTCCTAGGTATGAATATTGGTCCCTTCCAATTGATAGAACCATTCTAATTGCGTCCCCGACAAGCTTTCTTGAAAGAAGTGCACACATAATTTTCTGTCAGCAGTATGGGGTTGGATCTTCAAAACATAAGATCGTAGATGAAGCTTAGGACAAGACACACAATCATATTTGGCAAAGACGGGGACCTTGAACTTGTGAGGGATAACAACCCCCAAGATAAAACCCAGCTCTTCAAAATCCAACCCAGGAACTCTCTAGATCTCCATGGTATTGAGACGATCTTCCATTTGTTTGTATTTGTCGTCAGCCGGAGGATATTGGTCATCTGAATAGTCTGCTTCTTCTTCATCAGAACCCTGGTTGTTATTCTTCCCAACCTTCATACCTTTATTATCTTCTTCTTGGTCATCATTTTCATGCCCAAAATCCAAAGCTCGCTTGAATGAACCTTTGAGCCTCCTACCCATGTTAAGGATGCCGACTGGTTTATTGATTTTCTCCTCCCTCTCTTTAGTGATAAGGGCCTTCAACTCTTCCTGCCCCGAGGTTAGATTCAGGAACATTTGTTGAAATTGAGTGTTCTAATCTTGAAGATCTTTCACAGTTTGTTCGAGAGCCATCTTTTACTGAAATAAGCAGTAAGAAGATGAGAAAACCTGTCTGTGAGGAAAACCTGTTTTGTATGACATGCATGATATGTAAATGTAATGTTTTCAAGGACCTTATGAGATTTAAAATTGTTAACCAAAAGGAAACAGAAACAAGATTTTTATTAGTAAGTTCATGTGAATACAAAAGATTATAAAAGAATAAATTAAAAACTCCTAAAGATTTAGGTTTCTCATGGACGCCACCTCTTTGTATTAACATATGCGTTAAGACTCTGCTCCTCGTGAAGTTGCTTCGTCAGCTCCAACACTTTCTTCTCAGTTGCATAGAATTGAGTCTCAAAGGTGTCTCGTTCTTCCTTGAGTTGAATCTAGGACTTCTGCAATTCTTCAATGTCAGTAGGCATGTCTGGATGAAAGATGGTGTGAGAAATGTCTCCTTTGATAACAGGCTCCATGATTACTGTAGGACATCAGGATATAACATTATAAGGTTTTGAGCACGAGCTCGTACCCATTTGAGATAGGGCTCTAGAGGGATGGAGTTCTTATGCCCCAGAATCTGGCTATCAATCTTATTGACCATACCTCAAGCACAAATAAATCTTTGTCGGTAACCTTGAAGATCATTGTCATAGTCGAATACAACACCCAAGATAAGAATATCACGAGGATCGTCTTTTCAAGCATAAGCAAACTGACGTAAAGCTAGATAAGGGTTGTAAGTAATGCCCCCCCTCCTTATGCTCAAGAGTGACACATTATGGAACTCTCCACATCCATCAATAATAATGATGTCTTCCTGGGATCGGGGACACCAATAAATGTCTGAATGAGAGAGTGACATTGTCCTTTGAGACCACCTCAAACCTTGTTCATTCTTCATTAAACAGCGGGGAAGTTGTGAAATAAACCATCTAGATAACAAAGGTATAAAACACATGAGAGTTCCTCGCTTCCTCATGGTATGAGTGTGAAGAGAATGCAGAATATCTTCGAGCAAAGTAGGCATAGGATTATGAGTGAGGAATATCTCGATGGCATTTATATCTATAAGTTAGTCCAAATTAGGGAATAGTACCAAACCATAAATTAGTAAAGCCAAAACATCTTCGAAAGCATGAAAACTCATTGCATCTAGAAACAACTGAGCTTTCTCCATCAGAAATTTTGCAAGGAGACCTTTAACCCCACTCCTAGTTTCCCAATTAGATACAATGTCAGACGGTTTCAGGTGCAAGGCTGTGGTAATATCTCCAGGTCTTGGATATTTCTCTAAACCAGTGAAGGGTATCTAATCTAGTATAGGCACCCCAAGTAACTTAGAGAACTCTTCCATTGTGGTAACCAAATCATAATTAGGGAAAGTAAAGAAATAGTGTTTAGGATCAAAAAACTGGAATAAAGCGCTCATCATGCCTTCTTCAAAACTGGAGATAACTAAGCTGAGCGAATGACCATGTCTTTTGTTGAACAGGGAGCTTTCGAAAACCTTTGAGACCAATTCTTTGAGTTTGGAAGGTATTCCAATGAACTTGATCCGGATAGTATTTCTGCGACAGGAGGCCATAACCTGCAAAACAGAACCTGGATAAACCTCTTGGTCCTTGAAATGGTCAGTTAAATTGCTATGTTATAATGTTATGATGTTATGTTTAAACAAGATAGCAACAAGGTAGCAAGAACAAGAAAATCACACAAAAAGCCTTAGGTTTAAAGGGCTTGTATGAGGTTCATAGGTAAGTACGCTCTTGAAGTTTAGTTGGCTCAACCTGTCCTAAGAATAGTAACCGGGTTCTAGGAGTCTGATATCACCAATCTTTCTCTCAGGCATTGTTTCAGCAAAGCAACTTTCTTGCCACTGAAATATCCCAAGAGTCAAATCTCAATAAGCGTAACATTGAGTATCAACCAACTTCGGACTGCACCAAAGTCGGCCATCTCACTACTTTCTAATGGCTAAGTTGGGTCAATTAAGGTTCTAAAGGTCAGTTAGTGCTTATGACACCACACAGAAGCCTAGTGTTATCATCGAATAACTCAAGGAACACCAGTACAAACCAATGTGTCGCACTAATATAGCCATAACTTCAACCATATCACTCTACGCTGTACAGTTTCTATGATTTATTGCTACTTACCTAAAATGTCCCCAGATCCAGGTATAGGATCTTTGCAAGAAATAAACCTAAGCAATCACAAATGTAAAGCATACAAAGAAAACAAGGAAAGAAATTAAAGTGATCCTAGGCTCTAAGGTAACCCCTCTTTTTAAATTATCCACAACAGAGTCGCTAGTTCAGTAATACGGTGGAAGAACTGACTTGGTTTTTCATTTTAGCAAAAATGTTGTGGATATCAAGAGTCGCCACCGAGTTTTCGTTTATCCAAAAAGGAAATGGTGAAAAGAACATTAAAGGATGGCCCAAACTGTTTCAATTATGGAGTGTAGGGTCATATCAGTGCCCAGTGTCAGAAGCCAAAGAGGGACGCTGCTTCCCGGGCCAATGGTAGAGTGTTTGCGTTGAGTAGATCAGAGGAATCTATGAAGGACAACTTGATACGAGGTACTTATTTTATTAATGATGTTTAATTGGTTTCTATTATTGATACATGTGCTACACATTCTTTTATTTCGCATGAGTGTGCTAATGTGTTGGGATTGAAGTTGTCTAACATGAACGGTAGTATGGTGATAGATACTCCTTGTATTGGTTCTATTACCACTACTCATGTTTGGTTGAAATTTCCTTTGTCTATTTATGGAAAAAAATTGTGATGGATTTGGTGTGTCTTCCCCTACACCAAATTGATGTTATTCTTGGGATGAATTGGTTGGAGTTCAACTATGTTCACATCAACTATTATAACAAGATTCTGAGGTTCCCTAAGTATGGCGATAATGGAGAATTGATGTTATTGACCGTTAAGCAAGTGAATTAACTTTTAGAAGATGAAGCCTTGATGTTTGCAATGTTTGCGTCATTGCAAGCTGATGGTAAAGATGCGAATATGGAATTACTTGTTGTCTGTGAATTCCCAGAGGTGTTTCCAGACGACATTAGTAATTTACCTCCTAAACGTGAAATGGTGTTTTCTATAGATTTGGTTCCAGGTATGAGTCCAGTATCGATGGCTCGTTACAGGATGCCGGCCTCCAAATTGAGAGAGTTGAAGAAAAAACTAGAAGAGATGCTTGAGAAGAAGTTTGTGAGACCGAGTGTTTCACCTTGTGGTGCACCTGTGTTATTGGTCAATAAGAAAGATGGAAATATGAGACTGTGTAAATGGCAGACAGTTGAATAAGGTGACTATTAAAAATAAGTATCTACTACCGAGGATCGATGATTTGGTGGATCGGTTTGTGGGTGCTGGTGTTTTCAACAAGATTGATTTAAGGTTGGGTTATCATCAGATTCGAGTTAAACTAGATGATATTTTGAATTTAGCTTTTCGAACGAGGTATGGTTATTATAAGTACATTGTGATTTCGTCTAGTGTATCTAACGCGCCAGGTGTCTTCATGGATTATATGAATCAAACTTTTCATTGATATTTGGATAAGTTTGTCGTGGTATTCATTGATGATATCCTGATTTATTCCAAATTCAAAGAAGAGCATGCAGAGTATTTGTGAATGGTGTTGCAAGTGTTGGAAGAAAAGAAGTTGTATACTAATTTGTCGAAGTGTGAATTTTTTATAAAGGAAGTTATTTTTCTTGGTCATATGATTTATAGTGGTGGGATTATCGTGAATCCTTCTAAAGTTGATGTAGTGTTGCAATGGGAGACTCTGAAGTCTGCAATCGAGATTCAAAGTTTTGTTGGTTTGGAAGGTTACTATCGATGTTTCATTGAAGTATTTTCTAAGTTGGATTTGAAATTGACTCACTTGAGTGGAAAGGGTTAAGTTATATGTGGGATGTTGCGTGCGAAGAAAGATTTGTAGAATTAAAGAAGAGGTTGACGATTGCTCCGGTATTAATTTTTACTAATCCGAGTGAGTCTTTTGTGGTGTATTATGATGCGTATAAGATGGGTCTTGGTGGTGTAATGATGCAAAGGGGCAAGTTATGGCTTATGCTTCTAGGAAACTCAGAGTTTATGGAAGGAATTATCCTACACATGACTTAGAGTTAGCAGCAGTGGTGTTTGTATTGAAGATTTGGAGACATTATCTTTTTGTTTAAAATTCAAAGTGTTTAGTGATAATTTTTTTGAAGTACTTGTTTGATCAGAAGGATTTAAATATGAGATAGAGAAGGTGGTTTGAATTGTTAAAATATTATGATTTCGATTTGAGTTACCATCCTGGTAAAATAGATGTGGTTGCTGACGTATTGAGTAGGAAGTCCTTGTATACGTCAATGCTTATGGTTTGAGAGATAGAAATGATTGAACAGTTTAGAGATAAGAGCTTGGTGTGTGAAGAGACTCCTAATAGTGTAAGGTTAGGAATGTTGAAGCTAACTAGTGGTATTATAGAAGATATCCGTGAAGGTCAGAAGTTTTATTTGAGGTTAGTCGACCAATTGAACTTGATTAACCAAGGTAAAGCGGATAAGTTCAGAATTGACGAGAATGGTGTGATGAGGTTTGGAGATAGAGTGTGTGTTCCATATGTTCCATAACTTAAGAAGAGTATTCTTAAGGAAGAAATAAAAGTTGGTTAAGTATTCACCCATGTGCTACAAACATGTATCAAGACTTAAAGAAATTATTTTGGTGGCCGGGTATGAAAAAGGAAGTTGCCAAATTTTTTATGCCTGCTTAACTTGTCAGAAGTATAAGATTGAGCATCAGAAGCCAATGGATCTTATGCAAACATTGAGTATTCTAGAATGGAAGTGGGTCAGTGTTTCTATGGATTTCGTGTTGGGTCTGCCGAAGACTTCTAAGGGCAATGAGTCAATTTGGGTGATTATGGATAGGTTGACTAAGTCGGCTCATTTCTTACTGATGAAGATCAATCATTCGATGGAGAATATAGCTAAGATGTATATCGATTAGATTATGAAGTTACATGGAATACCTTTGAGTATTGTGTCAGATAGAGATCTGAGGTTTACGTTGAAATTCTAGGAAGGTTTGCAAAATGATTTTGGTACTAACATGGAAGCTGTTATTATGAGTAAACTCAATCAATGGCAAGTGATTATACCAATCTCCTCCTTGTTTTGGTACTAAGTTGAGGTTGTATGCTAAAACAAGGAGGAGATTGGTATAATCACTTGCCATTGATTGAGTTTACTCATAATAACAGCTTCCATGCTAGTATTAGGATGGCACCATATGAAGTGTTATACGGTAGGAGGTGTAGCACTCCATTATGTTGGTATGAGTTAGGCGAGAGAGTTGTGCTCAGACCTGATATCGTATAGGAGATGAATGAAAAGATTAGGATGATTCAAGAGAGGATGAAAGCCTCTCAGAGACATCAGAAGAGTTATCATGACAAGAGGGAGAAGGAAATCAAATTCCAAAAGGATGATCTCGTGTTTTTAAGAGTTACTCCGGTGACTAGTGTTGGTAGAGCTTTGAAGTCGAAAAAGCTTATGCCGCATTTTTTTGTCCATATCAGATTTCAGAGAAGATAGGTTATGTGGCCTATCATATTACTTTACCTCTGCCGCTTGCGAATATGTATGACGTGTTTCATGTGTCTCAGTTGAGAAAGTACATTCTGGATCCTTCACATGTGATTTAAATGGATGATGTACAAGTGAGAGATAACCTGGTTGTTGAAGCATCACCCATGCAGAAAGAAGGACGGGAAATGAAGCAATTTTGAAGGGTAAATACATCTCCCTAGTGAAGGTATTGTGGGATGGACCAGCCGGTGAAAGTTGGACTTCAGAATGCGAGGATCGGATGAAAGAGTCTTATCCGATGTTCTTTTCGTCAGGTAATTTTCGAGTGCGAAAATTCTTTTAAGTGGGGGAGAGTTGTAACACCCTGAATTCTAAATTAATTATTTATTTAATTAATTTAGCATGAATATATGAGTCATTGTGAAGTATTTGATATATATATATATATATATATATATATATATATATATATATATATATATATATATATATATATATATATATATATATATATATATATATATATATATATATATATATATATATGATGTTTTAGTGTTTTTATGTGAGTCCTCGTGATGATTTGTGATGTTTCGATGAATATGAAGTATACTATGATGTCGAGATGAATATGATATTTAAAATGATGATTTGTGTAGTGTTAAATGGATAATAAGAGATGTTTAGAATTTAAATAATTAGTTGGAATTATTTATATTTAATAGTGATTATTTAGAATTGTTTGAATTAAATAAATAAGATAATGGTGTAGAGATAATAAGGGCAATGTGGTAATTTGGGAAGCATAAGTGAGGACAATAGTGGAAGACCATATTAAGGGTCCAAGGGGTGAGTCTGGTATAAGGAAGGTTTGGGAGTTAGAATGATCAATCCTGTGCGATCGTAAGAATTAGAAGAACACTGTGGAGAAAGAAAGCTAGGGCACAAAGAGGCAAAGATGAATTGTAGAACTTGAAGAGGAATCCGAAGCTAACAATAATCTTAAGGTAAGGAGAGTTTTATCTTTATTATTATAATTGATCTAAGGTTTAGATAATTGTAAGTTTATGTTAGGTTTTGGTTTTGATGAAAGTGAGATGATTTGGTGAAATAGATGGTGTTTTGTAGCTTTGGATTGTAAACAATTGAATCCATAATATAGAATATATTGGATTGTTGATGTTTGATGAAAACCTTGTGATTAAATGATGTTTTAGGACCTATAATCTGAAGAAATCTCTAGAATTGGGACTAGTTTATGCTTGAAATCGTAACAAGAAAATGATGTTTGTATAGGACCGTCGAGCGATGGAGTATCGTTGTCGGGCGACGGAGACACGCTTAGCCGTTGCTGGGCGAGCCAAGGTGCGATGAAGGGCAAAAAGGAAGGATGTTACTGGATTGTGTCTCTCCAAGCGTCACCGGTAAACGAAAGATGCGAAGGGTGTGTCGCCAAGCGCTAGAAGTGGTGTCACCGGGCGATGGTGTCATGAATTGAATGGCTAAGTTGAATTTTCTTAAAACAACCGTAACTTGAGTTTTAGAACTCAAGTTGAGGTTCCTTTTGAAGCGTTTGATAGCTAATGCAATGCAATTTAATTAGATGAAATGCAATGAGAAATAAGAAGTAATTCCCTATACCTAAGTTAGGATGAAGTTAGGCTCCCCGTGTTAGATTATGCTAATGCTTCGATTATTATGATGATATGATGATGTTATGATGATTCATTATTTATTATGATGTTATGGAGATGCCTTGTTTATTATGGTGATAATGATGCTTTATTTATTATGATTACATGATGATGTTAAGATGATGTTCTGTTTATTATGATGATATAATGATGTTATGATGTATTCATGAATGATTATGCATTTTGACTAGTTGTGGCCGTATTTATTTTGTTGTTGTGCATCATGCATTCATGGAATAATGTAGGACTTTGGTCCAGTGATGTCGTTATGAATTAGGTCCAGTGAACATGATATGACAATAGTCAGTGAAGGCATTAATTCCATAGTGTGGATTGAGTGTAAAATTGTGAAGTGCTCTGATTCCAAGTGAGAATCAATTCTATTGGTGGAGATCTTTGGAGATAACGATGACTGAGTCATCAGTGAAGTTTTGGTACCACGTGCATGAGTCTATGATGTTGAATTACATTAGAAGTGACATTGTATATTGATGTGATTAAATGATGTTTGTTGATAAATGGTGTTTTGATGATATGTTGTTATGTATTGATGATGTTGTGAATGTCTAAGTATAACATGAGGCTCTGATGATGTGTGATGCCTTGCCTAAGTGCATGTCTACTGTATTTATTCTTTATGTCTTTTATAACAATTATGATTTACTCACTCTTTCTTCTTGAAAATGTTGCCTCTATCTGTGGGCAAGTTGCAGGTGATCAGGATTAGTACAAGAGATCTTAAAGGATAGCTTCATAGTGTGTTTATTTCTTTTCGGTGAATAAAAGGGAGTTTTGCTCTGATATGTAACATCGAGATTTGGATCGATTGGTTATGCATTATTTTGTTATCTTGAGATTTTGTATTACTTTATGACTTTGGTCATGTTTCCGATTATGATGTTATAAACATGAAGTGTGATGATTTTGTTAACATTGAAATACCTTTCATGACACTGAGATTATTTTATGAAGGGGTTTAAGACTAATTAATTCTGCTGCAAAATTCGAAATGAATTAGTTGTGATACTAGAGATTATATTCAAGTGTTCTTCTTGCAACCCGTGTTATAGAGCGGGATTCTTTGTGAAATGATGGTTATACGAAGATTTGACATACTTGTTGTTATTTTATGTTTATTTATTTATTAAAAATATTCGTGAAAATTGTGGAGTTTTAGAAGGGTGTTACATATTGGCCCACAAATATCATCCTGTATACACTAAAAAAAATGATAGATTCATTTCCAATTTTTGTTAGTGATGGTCGAATTATCAACTTCCATTGAGAGCAAGAGTTATATGAGAACTTATTTGATTGAATAATTTCCTGACTCATTAATTGACGATCGTATGAATTTTCAATTATTTTTCGCATCATTATATAACTGGGATAGCCCAACAATCATGTCAAATTACAAATTTATTATTATTTGTAAACTTCTGGTTTACAATGACATGTGCTTCAATTATACAAATATAAGTGTAGTACAAGCCCGAGAAAAAAGTCGATAGTTTTTCCATTACGACATTTTATGTCCAAGTTCAGTTGTGTAATACAAAGATATTCAATATCTCCATCATCTTTTGTCTCAATATGGTATCCATTTAGGGGAATATCTTTGAATATTAATAAATTTCTATTAGATTTAGAGAAATATGATGCATTCTCACTATGTAATATTGTTCCTCCACTTAACATTACACTGAATCTTCCAAAGCCTTCAATTATTTTTGAGGTGCTAGATATTGTGCTTACATCACCATTTCGCTTTACTAAGTAAGAAAAATATTTTTTATCTTTAAAAATTGTGTGAGTAGTTCCACTATCAGCGAGACAAATATCTTAATTAATGGCGCAACTGACGATATTCATTCTAAAAATATTTATAATAATGAGTTAAGGGTGCTATTTTTTTTTTGAATAATTCAATATTGATTAATCAAAAAACCAGTATAACAAGGCGATCGCTAGGATCCAGCCCAAGAACCGGAAAAACTAACTAGTTCAACATCAAGTGCACTATGTGAGGCTTTAGCTTCTTACAAAACCAGGCCGGGTAGACTATCTTATCTATAACATTGTTAGCTACACTAATACTATCATCCTTCTTCCCAAAACACAAATTGTTTCTATATAGCCAAATTCCATAGACAGTTTTCGCGATAGCTAGCTTGAATAACGAAGCACGCCACCCCTTCCCTTTGCACTTGGACACAATATTCTTCATTTCAACATTCCAACTTGTTGGCATGTGCACCACCTGCATCCACTTTAACACTGAGCTCCATATTGTTTGAGTCTCTTTACACGCAAACAATAAATGATCAATAAATTCATTTTCCTTGCAAAAGATGCAGTTATCTTCAACAATCATACCAAATTTTTTCAATCTATCTTTTGTGGCTAGCCTCCTATGGCATGCTATCCAAAAGGGTGAACATGGTTCTCGGTCTAGCCGCGTTATTGAACATAAGAATCTTCCAATCTACATGTTGATCATCCTTTCTCATGCTCAGGTAAACTCTTTTCATTTGTAAATTTCTATTCTGAACCATCAAGTTCCACAGCCCTTGGAAACTGTTAACATACTCCCTGTGCTGTAAAATCTGAGTCATTATCCATGTACTGTTGGATTTGATCTCTACGTCCTTAACATCATGTTCCTTGATGTAGTAAGCGTGCACCCATTTAACCCACAAGCTATCTGATTTATTCCTGATATTCCAGAGCAGCTTAAGCAGTGCCACTTTGTTCCAAATTGAGAGATCAATAACACCCAAACCACCACAACTCTTGGGGCTACAAACTTTTTGCCACGAAACTGGACTTTTCCTGCTGATAATCTCCTTTCCTGTCCATAAAAAAGATCTGAAAATTGACTCAATTTTCTTTATGACAAATTTTGGGAACGGGAAGCACATCAGCCAGTAATTCATCATGGCAAAGGAGATGTTGTTTATCAATTGCAGTCTCCCTACATAACTCAACAGCGCAGAACTCCAGTGTTTCATCCTTCCAGTAATTTTTTAGTTAAGGGTGCTATTAAACATACAAGTTATTTAAATAATAAATTATGTATATAGACATGAAGCAAACACACTTTTTTATTATTGAGAATAAAAACATTGAGAATTCAAAATATTCATAAAAACTTATTATAATAACTAAAATACATAGAAAAATTCTATAACTTCTATTTTTTTGACAATTCCATCTCTAATAAGTGATCAATTTTTTCATATGGAACAACAAAGAAATCACCAATCTCTAAGTGAGTAACATTCATATTGTCATAATCGGGACCATCATCTTCATTAGCAAAATATGTCTTAATCCTTGTATTTGTATATTTTTAGTGATTTTTGATAAATATCAACAAAGTGTTTTGGTGTACGACAAGTGTGAAAATACGAAAAATGTGATAAAGAATCTGAAAAAGGTGGAATTGATAGTTAAATATTCAAAGTAAATTCAATTAAATATTTTCAAGATAAATTCAATTAAATATTTTCAAACAAAATTGATAGTTAAATCTTTTCCAAGCGGAATAAATTATTACTAAAATAAATTCTTCTAAATTAAGTATTTCTAAAATAAATTATAATCAATCAAAACAAAATAATTTTTTTTAAAATGGCGCATTAGAAGATAACTAGTCAAAACGTCTCAATAATTTATTTTATTTTATTTTATTTTTTTATTATATATTTTTTTAAACATCTTATTTAATATTTTGCCCATCACAAATATAATAAAACTTATGTTCATGTTCGTACAAATATAAATATATTTTATTATGTTTTATCTACCACCACAACTCCTAGCCTCCTACATCTTTTTTTATAAAATGTTTCTTGGATCTACTAACAAGTCTCTACTGTTTCGGTTTCATAGGATTATTAGTTATATGTAATAATATATAATACCAGAAATAATAAAATACCATGTATCGATCATATTTTTTGTAATATCCTATAAATATGATCTACATTTTTTTATACAAAATAATATCACTTAAATAATATCGTCATATAATTAAATTATTTTGTTATATAAATAATTTATTTTTGGTATCTTTCGATGATGTTTGATAAATTAGAGATGTTTGATAGATTTTTCAAGAACTAAAATAAATAATTTATTTTGCTATTCTTCAAGGATGTTTAATAAATTTTTTAGAAACTATATAAATAATTTATTTTTCTATCCTTCGAGATAGCATGATAAGTTCTTTAGAAATTATATGAATAATTTGTTTTACGATCCTTCAGGATACTTTAATATTATTCATAATTTGTTTTGCAATCCTTAAGAGTTGCTTTAATATTATTCATGCAATCTTTCTGAGATGCATGAAAATTATCACTGGTTTTCTTTTTCATTTTCTAATTAATATTTATAAATAACACAAAGAGAATATAAAAAAATTATAGTATTTTCTTAGTGTCGGAGCTTCGTATAGATAACATGTTATAAAATAAACACTGTATTATTTGAGTGGTGTAATCGATTGATCCTATTTATAGGATATCATATAGTTATTTATTGAGAGACAAATCGTTCAATTATTCTTAACATTTTTTTTTATATTACTTAACATTTTTATTTACTATGATGATTCCTTTTCTTTAAGAATAAACTATAACCATTAACTTAAAAATTATATTAATAAATAAAATAAAAAATAATCAGTTATAATTTTTATGGAGTGTTATTCTACCAAAATTGTTATTTATATATTTGTTTTAAAAATGTTATGTATCATCTCCACTTTTTCTAGAAAACAATGTTATTTATGTCAAAGTAAAAAAAGTAACTTATAAAGTGTATTTAATATTTATTTTATAATTAATATTTATGCACGAGTGTTATAAGAAAATTATATTTGTGTTATTTTTAAAATTTTATAATATCTTATAGATTTATTATAAGAAAAAATATTATTTTTTCTTAAATATATTTTTTTATATTTGCATTAAATCAATTGCTTTTGATTGAATTTAACTTGATTATATCAATATATGTAATGTTATTATTTTTTTCATATTACTTATCTTATTTCTAATAATGACCATTTATTTTTTAAGAAAATAAATAAAAATATCAACTCATTAATTGCATCAATCAAAATTTGAATTAATAAATTAATCAGTTATAATTTTTATTGAGTGCTGAATTATTGTTGTATATTTGTCTTATTTATTATATTATGAAAAATTATATTCTACTTATTTGTTAAAAAATATTCTTTGATGAAATCTTAATATTAATTTTTTTTTAAATATCATATACTAATAAAAAATAGAGATTGTGCGCATATATTCTAATTTTAAAAAAAATAGGTATTTTATACTTTTAACTATTGTAATATATTGATTTTTGAGTATATAATTTTTTATAGATAATATCTATAAGGATGAAAGAAAATGGATTAAAGATTTTTTATTTTATTTTATAATAAATTCAATTAATTAAATATTTTATCTTTTATTATAAAAGTGAAACATATTCGGGCAATATCCGCAAAGTTAAAAATCTATTAGTTTATGATTTTTTATAATAAGTCCATTAAATTAAGTTTTAATTTTTTTTCAAAAGAGAAAACAATTAACACTTATGGATGATTAATGTCATAATGTATGTTATGTCTTATTTTATTAATAACATAATAATACTTAATTATTTTAAAATAGCATTACTAATTGAAATATTTATTTCAAATCTTATACTTATAATCTTTCATATTCCATTTACCTATCCTAATTAATATATTTAATTAATTATTAGTTTTATTTTCAATTGAAGAAAAATAAATAATTTTTATTTTTCAATTTAAATTTATAAATACATAATATGTTACCACTATAAAAGAACACATGTAACTATTGAATATATATATGTAAATAAATAACTATGTAACAACAATAAATTAGAAAAAAATAGTATAATAAACGAAAAACATAAAAAAAAAAAAGACAATGCCTATGTTATTTTATTTTTTTAATTGACATTGTAAATGTTATTTATGTAGTATAAATTTAAGTTATTTTCTTAATTTTTTAAATTATAGACTAAACAATAAAAACATATTTAAAGTGTTGAATAATCATATAAGTATGTATTAATTCAAATGAGTTATTATTATGGGTTTTAAAAAATATAAAAATATAAAAATATAAAATGCTATAATAACATGTGAAATATGTTAATATTTCTTTATACTCATCTAGTGATTAATGATGAATGTGAGGATATAGACACAACATCAAATATAGTTTACAAAGAAATATTTAATAACATTAAATTTATACATTTTAAATTGTTATAGTAATTTTATTTTTAATTTATTGTCTTTCTCACATTAAAAAATTAATAGTATAATTAAAAAAAAAAATCTAAATAGCCTACAAAATAACCTTATAAACAAATAAAAAATATGATATCAATTATTATAAAAAATACAATTTTATTTCTAATACACCGGTAACTATCTAATTCTGATAAAGTTAAAACTACATTAAGTAATATATACATTCCGATTCCGATAATGTTAAAACTATATTAAGTAAATTGAGCGCGATTTACCAAACATTGCAGAATATATTTTCTATTTAAAGTATTTTCAAGTGAATAAGTATAGTGTGCTCTTGTAAGGGGGGTTGGTATATCCGTCTGCAAATTCTACTTATATATTTAATAAGTAATATAAGATGCAGTTATCTAAAACCGTTGTGCCAACCGTCACAATAGGTGAAGGAGGGTGGTTTTAGTTGAACCGTCGCAACTTATGTGTCACAAAACATCTTTTTTCTTGTAGTGATTACTCTTACTGGTTCTTTCCTACAAAAGGGCATTAGACAATTATCGTTGATAGAATTAGACAAAAACTAGATTGTTTTAAGGAAAAATATCTTTCTTGTGTAATGAAGAATATCTTAATCAAGGTAGTAGCCAAAATCATGCATACCAAAGCTATGAGCGTAATCAATTTTACCCTTCAATAATTCACTTTCATAATAAATCAAAGTATCATATAGATTGAAATGTATAACTTAGAATCCTGAAAATCTCGAGAAAGGAACTTGTGTACCGTAGAAAATTGATTAGTCCTGGTTCCCCTACTGAACATCTAGTACAAATCTACTCTAACATGTATTAATTTTGTCCCTGAGTTGATCCTCAATTTTACGATTTTAGATGTGTCTTCATAACAAATATATCCATGTACTCTCCCTTATCCTTTCTGACATGATTTGTTCTGATTGGGTCTCAAGTGATATATTTATGATGAACAACCCCTTATCTTATAGCCATGTCTTTGGTATTGTGTTTTGATTGGGTCTCAATTGATATATTTATGATGGACAACCCCTTATCTTATAGCCATGTCTTTGGTATTGTTATTTATGATAGTTTGTGACAAATGATGAAATTACGATATATGCATGTGATTCTTAATATGATATCTGATATATGATATATGATGAAATTATGGGATGTATTTTGTTTGTGAAGCAGAAGCATTTGATCCTCATATTATTACATATATGTTTTGTTTTTCTTTTTGGATGTATTTCACTTATGGAGCAGAAGCATTTGATCCTCATTATTAACTTCTATTTGATGTATAAATTGTATTAGTGAGAAATTTAGCCAAAACATATAACGGGCACAAAGTGTTTACTGACGAAGGAATGTTTCTTTACTTAGTAACTTCTTGCTGCTATATACAACAACATAATCATTGTATCAATTAGTAGTGTCATCTTGACAATGCCATTGTGTGAATTATATATTTTAGTAACTTAGAAGTCACTCAATTAGCTCTTTTACATGTGCAAGAAAAATTACAAGCTGCAATTCAGGATATGTGTCTGAAAAGGAGACTTTTGAGAAAGTATTTGGAAAAAAACCATCTTGAATAAGTTCCTGGTATGAGACATGGACTTATTTTATATCAGAGTATTAGATCTACGAGATCAGAGTCTTCTTCTGAAACAAATGAAATGAAAGAAGAAGAGATTGTTGCACTTATAAATGAAAATTAAAAAAATTGATGAATTGGTGGAGGAAATCAAACTCTTAAAACAAATGGACAATGCTAGAAAAGCGGAAATTGTACTCTTAATGAAAATGCAAAATTCTAATAAAATATAGGCATCTTATTTTTATGCATATAATCTTATGTTGAATTTTTACATAGTATTAGTCATGCTCAAAAAGTTCAAGAAAATGAGTATTATTTTAAAGATTATATTATTTTAATACTTTATTCAGGAATCATACTTAGAATTACCCATTGATGGTAGATGTTTTTTCTGAGTCTAGCAACCAAATTGAAGTTAATGTTGATCATTAAGAAAGACTTATTATATTTTGCTACAAATTAGTTACATTATAAACTTTCCTGTATATTTATGGTATTATGATACTTATTATTATTATAAGATTATAGGATTTGATATGTTTTCGGTTTATCGTACTATATGATATTATGATTATGAAACTCACTTTTTTTGGCATTATGAAGTTTATTTGATATTAAATGTTTGTGATTGGAATTTTATTTTGTTAAAAAGTGATGAAAAATAAAATAAATAGTTAAATAAATATTACCAAAAGAAAAATATTAATTTAAAGAATAATATTATAAAAAAAAAATTATTAGAAATAAAAGAAATTGAGATGTTAATAATTTAAAGAAATAAATATTATAAAAAATAACAATACAAATAAAAATACTGAAATGTTAATTAATAAAGGTTTAAATTGTTGCTAAAAGTGTGAAAATTAAATAATTAGTATCTTTTTAATTGTTATCAAATAAATCATATTAAGGAGTCGTAAAAAAAATTATGACGGTTTCAACTGTCACAATTTAACACTCACGACTGTTTAAAACCGTCACAATTAGCATTGAAATCAGAACTCTAAATGAAATTTACGATAGTTTGAAAGCGTTAAAATAACTCTTTACGATAGTTCACTATCCACCTCAAACAAGAACGTCAATTGGAGTGTCAGTTTTTGCAACCGTAGCAGAACATATTTGCGACATGCGCTTTTGTGGAAGTATTACAATCGTCGCGACACAAATATTTAGGTTGATCTAACCTCCGTAACTTTCCAAAATAACCATAGTAAGTTGTCATTTTCTTATAGTGTCTTCTACCTTATGTGCCTTAGTAAATATGAGTCTATTGATTAGATCTTTAAAGATTTGATATGGCTAGAAAAATTTGGTTTTGCTCTCCCTAAACATCAAGTTCAAATATCAAGATACCCATATTAAGGACAATATCTAGAACACTTTAAAAAATGACAAATACATCGTAAAGAATGTCATGTCCATTCTTTACAGCATATGGTGGCTATGAACAATAATTTTTTTTGAGGACAAGATGGTCATTAGTATTGAGGCCATATATATGATACCCAAATTATCAATCATACTTTCAACATCAATAATAACACTAATAACCATCATAACAACAACTCTAACCTTATAGTATAGAATCTGAACAACAACCATACTAGAGGAAACATACATCAAATTTTCTTTTAGTGATAATAGGTACAACAATAACACAACTATAACCAGATCCATAATAACATCAACTGATAACTAGCCCCCAGATCTATCAGTGGTATAGAAATAACAATGTTAGAAAGAGCTTTTCTGACACTAAAATCCAAAAAGACAACAACACAAGAGTTAATAAGGATACTAGATAGAGAGCTTATGAGGAGATCTATATTAATTTCATTCTTCCGTCCAAGGTGAATTAATACCTTTAAAGTTGTGGCTCATCACATGTTAGCTAAAAGTAATAATGAGTGACCTTCATACGATAATTATCACTTCCTTAAACTAGAATACAACAATAATAACAAATATGAAAAGGAAGAAGAAAAGGGGAAGAGGAAGACTTATCCAATTAATGATGGCCATCAAGAGAATTAGTAACACTGCAATGTTAACCCCATAGCTAATCAACTTGACACGAATAAAGAGGACCAAAATATCATATTAATTAAAGGAAGGGTAGAAAAAAAGAAGTTGGTTCTAATATCTCTAATGGGAAAATAGAGAAAAACTATTATCATAATGCATGGAATTAGAACCAAATGTTTAAAAGTAAATATGTTGAACATGTGATTCCATACACAAAACAGGGAAGAATTATAGAGGTTTAAAAAGCAGTTTAAAATAAAATTATTTTTTAAATTGGACTTTGAAAACATTTTAATAAAAACTTATGCAACAACAATTATAAAGAGAATAGGCGGAAATTAAAAAGTCGAAACAAGAGAAATAACATCAGAGATTTATAAATGTTCAGTCTTAATGAAGTGGCCTACTCCTCTACCAAAGAAATAATCTTGAGAGTATCCATTAAAGGTAGACAAAAACACAAGAGGGGGGGGGGGGGGGGGGGGGGGGGGGGGGGGGGGGGGGAGGGGGGTTGAATAGGGCTTTCAATTTTTTTTCTTTTAGAAGTTCTTCTTGCAAACAATCAATGATAGACAAGCTAGAAAGAAAAATGACACAATCAGTTTATACAAGTTCATCTTAGAAAATGCTACTCTTGCCCACCCGCCAAGGTGGTTTCGCCTTAAAAAAAGGACTTAATACACTAATATTGAAAGATTACAAACAAATTATAAGAGTTTAGAAAAAACACGTTAGCCCTCTCAAGTATACAAACTACAACTTAGTCACTTGAGGAAACAAATCTCAACTGACTTACATTCAAACAATGATTACAATAGTGCTTCTAAAAAGTATATTTAACACTTCAATGAAGAACACATGTTTATACACAAATATGAGCAACAACTCTTGTGTATACAATAATGAAAATAAAAACACAAATATAAGTAAAAACTCTTTCTGTTTTTAGAGAATAAAAGTTAACACAAAAATTTTCAACAACTTTTTATGCTGTGAATTTCTCTTGAGTATTTTCTCTCTTGAATTTCTGTGCACAATAATTTTTTTCTTCAAATTTCTTGATAATGAATCGTTGATTTTAACGAATTAGTCATCCCTTTATATAGGCTGAGAAAGTAAATCGTTGGATAGTTGTTGTACCCCAATTTTCCCCCCTAAGATCCCTTCATCATACCATATTGATTCAATCACAACAAGATCACATTAGGGCTTTTGGTTATTCTCCCTATCTTTAGCTTTGCTCTTTGAGGAATCACCAAGCACCTTGACTTGTTTTTCTTTTGTGATCATGCATGTTTTGTTTTAACTTTCCTTTTAATTAATAAAATGCAACATTGGTTTGTCTTACTTATTAATAATGTAGGTAAAGGCAATGTGGCTTTGTAAGTTGATTCATGGGTTCATGAGTTTATTTACATGCCCTATCCAGTAAAGCTTTAGAAGTTCAAACCTCACCATTGAATTTGTTTTGGAGAAATGGAATGGCAAAGTTTATTTTTGGTCACCATATTTCAAAGTTATCAAGATTGATTCAAAAGTACAAGGGGTTGATTGAAGAAGTTGTCATGGTTGGACAAGGCCTTGTTCCCATTGGTCACAAGTTCATATTTCTCTCAATTATCAAGAGATGGAAGTTCTTTTGGTTGCTATTAGTTCTCATTATCATCCTCAACAACTTATATTTACAAAGCAAAAGTTTTGGTACAAGAAGGTTGTTAAAGTTCCTCAAAGCATTTTCTTGATCCAGAAGCTAGGGTTTAGAACTTCAATGAAGTATATCTTGCTCATCTTTTGGTATTTTTGAGTTATTCCAAAAACATCCTTCTCTTCAAAGGGTTAATAACAAATCATTTCAAAAGTTTCAAGGAGTTTTCATGTGAAAAAAACTTGATGATGAAGAAAGATTACAAGTCCTCCAGATGAACCCCCAATTTCCCATGTGTGACTTCAAATGATCATAACTTGGTCAATTTTTATCACCATGAGCCCACAATATTTCCATAATGATCTTGAGGATGTGAACTTTATTCCTTCTTTTATGTGCAAAGTGAGAAAATGGATGAAAGATGCCTTAAGGATACAAAAGATTATAGGTCATTTCATGATTTTTTGCCAACTTCAACAATTCATAACTTTCTCAATTTTTGGAGATTTTGAATGGTTCAAGTTTCAAAATGTCATTCAAGAGGTTTATTTCATTCCATCTTTTTTGTTCAAGAGCAAATTCCAAGAGGAAGGCCTTGTTTGGATGCAAAACATTATAGGTCACTTTTGAAGAAAATTTGAAATATTTCTAAGTATGGAAAGTCAAGTTCTTTTTCCCAACTTTGACTCATTGCATCTTTCAGCTCAAACATCCATTTGACTCCATTCTTTTCCCATTGCAAAGCATCTAACCTCATCTTTCTAAACCTTTAAGAATCAGGCCCTAAGACTCCTTGAGCTGAGAATGCCTTTGATTTGAATTTGGTAACTTGAAACTAAAGTTTCTTCAACAGTCAGAATTTGAAATTCTTTATTTAGATTCTAAACACATTTTTCTGCGTGTTCTTGCTTCTAAACACGTTTAGTGAACCTCCAGAAGTGATTAGCATAGAAAAACACACGTTTTTGATGAGTTTTGATCAAAATAGAAGTCACACTTTTCTTGTTTGCAACTTCACACGATTTCCCTCCAAACTTCATCATTTCACACGCTTGAACATTCCATTTGATTCCTTATAAATAGAGGGTCATCCCTCATTCATTTCCTCAAGCTTGAACAACCAAAATCACCCTGCCAAACTCATTCCATAACTTACTTTTCTGCAACTTCGAAATTAGTGTTCAATCCTTTTTCAATCCATTTTTTCTATCAATTCACCTTCCTTGATATTCCCTGAAGCTAACCATACAATTTCCTTCAAGAATTGTGACCTATATTGATCCATAGAAGACCAGTTTCAGAGCTCTGCAATTCAACTTCAATAGGTAGATTTCTCCATCAATTCTTCCAAACTTTGATATCATTGTGAAGCTCTCATTTCCCTGATTATATCGCAACACTTGCTTTTATCTGGAAACACTTTTTGACTATGAAAATTCAAATTCCTTTTCAAAACTTTCCTTCCAAATTTCTTGAGCTACAGTTTATATAAATTTGTCGCGATGATGTGGTTGTCTTCATCTTGAAGAGACAAAGCGAATGGCATAGGTATCGTGCTCTAATTTTACAATTTGAGCGACCTGGTTTTGGGACTGGCCGGAGGTTGAAGATGACCAACGTGTCATCTTCCAACCAATGATGGCGTGCCATTTGTTTTTTTTGAAAATCTGATTTTACATTTGATTCAGTGCTTTATTAACTAAAGTCCATAACATGCACAACGCGCCAGGTCCACTTGCTCTGTTTACTAACGCGTTTTGACAATGATCAGATGGCCCATATATTTTTGGTTTGATATTTTATTTTCTGATTTTTATTATAATTGATTTAAATTTCAAAAAATCATAGAAAATTCATTTTTAGTCCAAAAAAATATGAAAAAATTATGAAAAATATTTTTGATTCTTCTCTTTGTGATTTTTATTTTTTCAAAATTTTATTTTGTGTTTTGATATTTTTTATAAATTTTCACTTTATTTGAATTGTTTTAAATGTTTAAAAATACTTTTATGCATTTTTAAATTCTGAAAAAAATATGGAATGATCCAATGACATTGTGACAAATATTAGTGACCTCATTTATTTTTTATTTGACTTTGCTATTTTTTTTATCATTTGTGGTTTATTTTAGTCATTTCTTTTAATTTTAAAAATAGTTTCTGACTTAAAAAAATTACCAAAAATTTTATAAAAATATTTGAGTCCATTTCTGATTTTTCTATAGTCCTAGTTAATTTTTCTTGATTAATTTGAATATAGTTGATATTTTTCTTTCTTATTTCTATTTTAGAACATTTTAAAAACCTTTTTTAATGTATATATTAAATGCAATATTATTTTGTGATTATTTTCTGGCTGATCTTGGGTTGAATTTTTGATCATGAACTTTGTTAACATTATTGGATCCATGGTGTTGAGTCTAACTCCAAAAATATGGATGAATGGTTTTAATAATAGTTTGATTAAATTTTAATTCAAATGTGGTTTGTATATTCTTTCCCACCCATCTTCATCTCATCTCCTTCTTATTGCACTAAGTGTTATTGGAGCATGATCTCTATATCATGTCTCAAAATAAATGGTGCATAGATTGCTATTGACCGACCTCAAAATAGGTGTGACTTCTATATAATTCCACTTACGATTGCTTAACATAGCGCTAAATTTTGTTCTGATTCGAATAAATGATCATTTGTGACTCAAACCTATGTTTGCAAGCCCAAGTATATTAATTTGATCTCTTTGATCCAATAACCTTGAGATTAATTGTGTGGAGGTTTTGGTTCTACCAATCCTCTAATGGATCTACAACACTTTTGGTCAACGCGGATCACTTAAACATTGTTGATCATTAAATGCTACTTTTGAGGATTCCAAATGGATGATATACTTAACAAAAAGCAAATTCAACTTGTTGTATGGAGGCTTTGGTTCTACCAATCCTCTAATGAGTTCCAAATTTAAGTGTCAAGATGGTCATCTAACTAACCACTAAATACAAATAATTGACTTTATTTTATGCTTTTATTTTTATGCTTTATGTACCATTTACTTTATCATTTACATTTCATGTTATTTTCATCTTTGCTCACTTGAGCATTTACTTTCTTGTCATTTTTTATTGTGCTCACTTGAGCTTTTCTTTTTTTAAGATACCTAATAATCAACATGAACCATAAAAAGCTTTAATGATACTTGGACTATTTGGTTACTATCCTTGGCATTATGGAGTATTGGACTTCTTGGACTTAGGATTAGAAACATTGACCCATGTTAGAAACTTTATGACCTTAATTGATATTTTATCTGAAGTTCTTGAGGTTTTCCTCAAGACATTGGGTTATTTGTTTGTTTTATGTGCAGGTTATTGTGATTACATACTTTGTCTGTAATCTGGAATTCACCCGTATACAGCCGTTACCCTGTCCAATTTTTGTGAAGATTTAATACACTTGAAGTTTAGTTCTCTCAAGAAGTCTAGTATCCTTGCTTGTTTGGTTTCAATCCAAAGAATGAGAATTCTATTTTGACTCATAATGTCAAGTATTGGCTTCTTGTCGGTTAAATGGTTCTTATACCTAGCTTTTACCTTATGCTATTAGGATAATCTCTTATTCTCCTCACATCTTCTTTAATTTCAAAAATCTTCTCCTTCCTTTTGAAAACTCTTCTTGTTATTAAACTTGAACCACTTTCATAATAAACTTGGACTTAGGTCCATGCATTTTCAAAACACTTTCATAAATAAACTTCAATCAATTTAATAGTACCTTGACATTTTTTTTGTGAGAAGACTAGAAGTCAATCAATCTCATTTCAAACCATTTTGGCATTTTGGCTCTTATCTTTAAAACTTCTTCTCAAAAGATTACGCTCTTGTCAATCCTTGTAGTGATGCAAACAACTATACTTCTACAATATGTAGTGAAGTGAGATATTTTCCACTTGGGTGTTGAGTGAGGCATTGTTGATTTTAAAATCCAAGCCATATCCTCCACTTTGAGATGATGCAAATTCTCCTTTCTCATGATTGTGGGTAGTAAGTATGTTTTCCACACGGACAATGACGATGATGTCTTATCTCATAAAATTAACCAACACACTTGTATTTTAAATTTTTTAAAAGAGGAACTACGTGTGCCTTAATCCCCTATTGCACAGAAGGTGGTACATAGGCACTAAAGGTTTGCAACTGCGGCTGGTGCAAAAATCATAAAAAAAATACTTCTTTTCCCACCTCCACCATCTATTTTACATACAACATTTTATATCCAAAATATATAGATTTTTACAAAGAGGTTCCTACAGAGTACCTTAGATGTTTAGGGTGATAATTCCTTCCCTTTGCATAACCAACCTCCTTACCTTGAATCTTTCCCCCTCTTTTTGGGTTATTCGCTCTTTTCCTATTCCTTTGGAAATAATAAAGTGCAGTGTCAATTTTTTATTTGATTTGTATAAGTCTAGTCAATCTAATGGCTTAGACTTAAACATTTCTACCGCTACAATAGTATAAACGGTCACTTTCATTTGCTAGCTGCTACAACAGTAGCATGTGATCATGGGAGACAATAGCACAACAAATCTTCAATAGTACAAAGCTTTCTTCACCATAGTGGAATAGGTGTTGTACTGTAGTACTATAATTTCTTGTTCAAGTTTATGATATTTTCTTCTGATGAGATACCTCTGATCTGAAGTGGGGAAGAGAGTGCAAAAGAGATCATGTGTTTGTTCTTAATCTTATGATGGAGTATTTCTGATGTTAAATGATAAATATTCCAAAAGATGTTTCATTGTAATGTTTTCAAAGGTATCAGAGTCTTCAGAATCAGAACCTTGTCTTCAGACTTGGAGAAACAGCTTATTTGACAAACAAATCTTGATATTTGAGCTGGAAGAAAAAGCTTATCTGATGAAGCACATCTTTGATTTTTGAGCTTGAAGCAAAAGCTTACACATGATTTCTTTTCTTAAAAACACACATTGACTTCTGATCTTAAAGCAAAAGCTTATCTGAGAAGCACATCATCTTGATTTCTGAGCTTTGACGCATGGGCGGATTTCTGATCTCTAAAGCATAAGTTTGATTTCTGATATTTTAAGCATAAGCTTGATTTCCGATCTTTGCTTGATATCTAATCAGCACTAGGAGATCCTTTTCTAGCACACATTCAGCATTCTTCAGAACTACTAATGTTTCTTTTAGAAGTGGAAACAATAGTACTATCTGAGGCGTGTCAAAAGAGATTCTAATGATCTTATCCAGACCCAAATAGAATATTAATATCTGCACACTCAAGAAATCATTTGATAACAAACTTTTTACATAAAAGATATATGTATTGTTATCATTTGCTAAACAGTTTAAACTTGATCCATTTGCTTATCATCGTGTTCCTGAAATAACATTCTCAAAACATTCTTGCATGTATATTTTGTTATAATCTAAGCAATGCGATTTTAGAGAATTAGATATGTATGAAAATCATCACTATTTTTCTCCCCCTTTTTTTCATAATCAAAAAGTGTTCAAGAAATTTTAATTGATTTGAAATTATTAGCACACTTTCTAAATTCATCGAAGTAGAAAAAGATACACTATTTAAATAGGAAACTTAGATTAATATTGGGAAGGGTACAATCATGAAAAAGAAAACACAAGAACAAGGAAACCAAAAAAAAAAACAAGAGACAAGAGAATTGATTTCCTTTGGAAAAGCAGTCAGACTCAAGAGACACTTAATAATAAATGACTGAATTAAAGGCTAGGAAGAATAAAAGACAATTGTTATTTCTAAGACAATTTGTTAGGAAAATTAATACAATAAGACAAAATAATCATGAGAATAGATAGGTCGTGCTAACTGAATCTCTTTTCAACTAAGGAAGTCTTAACATTTTCTTAAATAAAAACATATGGAGGTAAAACGTAAAGGTTTTGTCTAATCTCATAAAAAAATATTTCCCAGTGCTGAAGGTTGATTTTCTCAAAGTCAAACATGACTAGAGATGTATCTGATCAAGACATGTTCTACCTTGCATAAGTATCAAGAAACAAATATATAATATCCATAATAATATTTCTTTGAAATAAACTAAAATTTATCTTCAGCTAAGGGTTTTGTGAAATTATCAGCCCATTGATGGTCTGTATCTATAAATTTTAAAATGAGAATCCCTTTCTGACCATAGTCTACAATAAAATGGTGTTTTATTTCTATGTGTTTATCTCTAGAGTGCAAAATAGGATTCTTACATAGGCAGATAGTAACTGTGTTATCACAAAATTGAGGAATGTCACCCTCATATATTTGGAAATCTTCAAGTTGATTTTCATCCAGAGCATCCGAGTACTGTAAAGTGATGCTAATATATATTCTGCTTCAGCAGTTGATAGTGTAATAGTTGACTCCTTTTTCTAGACCAAGAGATGAGATTATCACCAAGAAATTGTCAGTTTTTCGAAGTTCTTTTACATTCTATTCTATCTTTGGCATAGTCTACATTACAAAAACCTGATAGCTTGTATTCTGATGTTTTCTTATACATCGAGCCAAGGTTAGATGTTCCCCTCAAATACCTTAGGATTCTCTTAACAACTATTAAGTGAGTTTCCCTTGGGTTTGATTGAAAACAAGCATAAAGACATACATTGAACAATATATATGGACGAGAAGAAGTCATGTAGAGAAGAGAGCCTATCATACCACGATAGAGCTTCTGACAAATCTTTGTGCTTACCTCATCTTTCTCAAGAATGCATGTAGGATGCATATGTGTCTCTGCTGGTTTGCTATTTGACATATCAAATTTCTTCAGAAGTTCTTTTGTATATTTGCTTTGATGAATATATGTATCATCTGGAGTTTGATTTATTTGTATTCCCAAGAAGTATCTTAGTTCTTGTATCAGGCTCATCTCAAATTCTGCCTGCATTAACATAGAAAACTCTTGCAAAATAGAAGGATTAGCATAACCAGAAATTATGTCGTCAACATAAATTTGGAAAATCATAAGACCGTTTCCAAGGTTTTTATAGAAAAGGGTAGTGCCAACCTTGCCTCTTGAAAAACCATTTTATAAGAGAAAAGCACTTAGCCTATCATACCAAGCTCTGGGAGCTTGTTTCAGACCATACAGTGATTTTTTAAGTTTAAAAACATGTTCTGAAACTTAGTATATTCAAAACTTGGAGGTTAATGTACATATACCTCTTCAAAAATGTATCCATTCAGAAACACGCTTTTGATATCCATTTGATATAAGGTTATATTATTATTAACAACAAAGGAGATTAGAAGGCAAATATATTCCAACCTGGCAACTGAAGCAAACATTTCATTGTAGTCAATACATTCTTGTTGAATATAACCTTGTGCAACTGATCGTGCTTTATTTCTGACAACTTTTCCTTTCTCATTCAATTTGTTTCTAAAAACCTACTTGGTTCCAATAACACGAGTTCCTTTGGGCTTAGGTACAAAACATCACTTCTGGAGAACATATCTAGCTCTTCTTGGATTTCCATAATCCATTCATTATCTTGAAGTGCTTCTTGACATGAGGTTGCTTCTATCAGACACACCAATTCTAGAAGAGTTTCCTCAGATTGCTTGAATGTTGATCTTGTTCTGACATGTTCTGCTTTATCTCCAAGAATCAAATATTAAGATAAGACTTGTCTTTGCCTTTGTATTTTTTGGAATGATGAACATTCAGATACTTCTGATGTATCATCCTTTCTATCAGAATCTTTTTCTTCAAACTCTTTATCCTTTTCTCCAGAGCCTGCAAGATTTATTTCTAGATGTTCCAAATTCTCAAAAATCTTTGACTTTTCTGAGTCAAGCTTATCATCAAATCTAACATGAATTGATTCCTCCATAATTCTTTTTTTCTTTATTATATACTCTATAGCCCTTAGAGCATTCTAAGTATCCCAACATAGTACACTTTTGTGCTTTAAAATCAAACTTTTTAAGATTCTCTTTAGTGTTTAAAATAAAGCAAGAACATCCAAAGGGACATAAATAAGAAATTTTGGGTTTTCTTCCTTTTCACAACTCATAAGGAGTCTTTTCCACAATAGGTCTTATGGAGATTCTATTTTTAATATAACATGTTACATTCACAACTCCTGCCTATAAGTGCTTAGTTACATTACTTTCATGAATCATGGTTCTAGCCATTTCTTGCAATGTCCCATTCTTCCTTTCTACAACTCCATTTTGATGTGGAGTTCTAGGACATGAGAAATCATGGGATATGACATTTGAATCAAATAATTCCTTAAACTATTTATTTTCAAACTCTCCACCATGATCATTTCTGAATATAACAATCTTAGAATAAAATTCATTTTGCACTTTAGAACATAAACTAGTGAATGCATTATGTGACTCATCCTTGTGCCTTAGAAATATTACCCATGTACAATGACTATAGTCATCCACAATGACAATTCCATACTTCTTACCATTGATTGATGAAGTTTTAACTGGACCAAACAAGTCAATATGTAGGAGCTCCAAAGGTATGGAGGTAGAAACAACATTTTTATATTTGAAAGAAGTTTTAGAAAAACATGCCTTTCTGAAATGCTTCACAAAGAGAATTTGAAGTAAACTTCAGCTTAGGTAGGCCTCTGACTAACTCAAGTTTATTCAGCTGAGATATTCTCCTCATGGTAATATGACCCAAGCGTCTATACCACATCCAATGCTCTTCGTTTACAGACATCAAGCATTTGATATATTTGGTTTTAAGATCAGAGAGCTTTATTTTGTAAATTTTGTTATTCCACTTTATAGTGAAAAGAATTGTGCCAACTTTTTTACTAGCAGCCATGCATTACTTTTGATTAAAAAATGTAATAACCATTATCACTTAATTGCCTCATAGATAATAAGTTATGCATTAGACCCTCAGTAGTAAGTAATAGATATAGAAGGAAGAGATACATTACCTACTGTTCCAAATCCATTTATTCTA
Organism: Vicia faba; assembly: GCA_948472305.1. Classification (NCBI taxonomy): domain Eukaryota; kingdom Viridiplantae; phylum Streptophyta; class Magnoliopsida; order Fabales; family Fabaceae; genus Vicia; species Vicia faba. The sequence continues at coordinate 1,434,750,314 of OX451737.1, read as the reverse complement.
CCTTTCTGGTCTCCTCCAAAACCAACGTACATAGCATTTTAAGTTCCAAGATTTGGAACATATGATTTCTTCCCGTCATGTGACATGAGCATCCAGAGTCCAGGTACCATGACTGAGGTTTCAAATCTGCTTCATAAGATATCTACAACATATACTATTTTATCATTTGGTACCCAGAGTCTTTTGGATCATTTAGAATTAGTTTTCCCAGAGTTTCTAATAAACTTGGGTTTATGTGCAACATTGAATTTTTGGGTCTGTGTGGAAGGGTAGAGATAAGAAAACAGAGATATAGGTTGGTTTTCTTTAGATGATTTCTGATTATCATTATCAGAAACATAACCAATTCCTCTTTTTCCATTATGACTAACACCATAGATCATGGAAGCTATTTTTCTTCTTCCTATGTTGTTGTTCAAGAATTTCTGAAATGCCTTATCATATTTGTATAAGAAGGTTTCAGAAGATGGAGGTGCTTTAGAAAGAGTTTCTTCAAGTTTTAAACATTTCTTGTTTAGAAAAGAATTTTCTTTTTCTAAAATAAAATTGTCTCCTTTTTGTTCAGAAACGTCTTTCTCTAGATTACCACATTCTTCAATTTCATATTCAACATAAGATTTAGCATGAGAAAGATCTAAAAATATCTCTTCTGAGTCAGACTCTAATACCTACTAATAGATTTAGACAGACATAATTCTAATTCAGCACGAGAAAGTTCTAAAAATATCTCTTCTGAGTCAAACTCAGTTTATGCGTTGTCTCCTTCTAACATGGTAGCCATGAATGCTACGTTGGCATGCTCTTCTTCATATTCCGATCCTTCAGAGTCTGATTCATCCCATGTTTCCATGATACCTTTCTTTTTGCCATTGAAACCACTTTTCTTGAAGCTTTCTTTTCTGGTTCTTTCTTTCTTGAGCGTTGGACATTCATTTATGTAGTATCCATGCTCTTTTCACTCGTAGCATGTTACTTCCATGCTTGCTCTTTCTCTTGCAGATGTTTCTAATCGATCTCCTCTATTTCTGGATCCTCTAAAATTGTTTTTTCATTTCTTCCAAAGTTTCTTGACTCTCGTGGACAGAAGGGACAACTCATCTTCGTCAACAGAATCTTCATAGTCAGAATCTTCTACTTCTTCAACTTAGAAGACTTTGTACTTTTCTGACTTGGATCTTTCTGATCTTGATTTTAGAGCAGTAAATTTTCCTCTTTTCTGGGTCTCATCTTCCTCTAACTCTATTTCATGACTATTAAGAGAACTAATTAACTCCATTTGTCTCAATTTTTTGGGAAGACCTCTGATTATCTTCTTTACATGATTAGTTATGGAGTAACATTTATCCAGAACCTTGAGTCCTGCTACTAAGGTTTGAAATCTTAAATACATAGTCTCAACCGTTTCTCCTTCTTCCATCTTGAAAGCCTCATATTTATGGATTAAGCCCAAAGCCTTAGTTTACTTGACTTGAGCATTGCCTTCATGTGTCATTCTTAACGAATCAAGAATATACTTAGTTGTATCTCTACTAGTGATCTTCACATATCCATTGTAAGAAATAGAATTGATAACAATAATTCTGGCTTTGTGGTTATTCTTGAGATGACGCTTTTGTGCCCCATTCATTCTGTTTCTGGGAATGGGAATACCAATTGCGCTAACAGGTTCCTCATAGACATTTGTGACAATATCCTAAAGATCAATATCATATCCTAGAAAGAAACTTTCTTGTTTATTAATCCAATAGTCAAATTTATCTCCATCAAAAACAGGAGGCTTAGCATTGTAACTATCTCGTTTATTTGTGTTAGTAGTGGCCATTTAAGTTTTTCTCACACTAGACCTCTCTACACTATTAAGTATTTAATTGGAAAACCAATAACAAAACAAGACTATGATACCAATTGAAGGTAGAGAAAAACACAAGAAATATAGGGGGGATTGAATTGGGTTTTCAAAAACATTTTCTTTTAGAAGTTCTTCTTACCAACGATCAATGGTAGACAAGCTAGAAAGAAAAATGACACAATCAGTTTATACAAGTTCACCTTAGAAAAGGCTACTCTTGTCCACCCGCCAATGTAATTTCCCCTTAAAAAAAGACTTAATCCACTAAGCTTGAAAGATTACAAACAATGTCTAAGAGTTTAGAAAAAACACCTTAGCCCTCTCAAGTATACAAACTAGTACTTAGTCACTTGAAGAAACAAATCTAAACGGATTTACAATCAAACAATGTTTACAATAGTGCTTCTAAAAAATAGATTTAACACTACAATGAAGACCAAATGTTTACACACAAATATTAGCAACAACTATTGTGTATACAACAATGAAAACAAAAACACAAATATGAGCAACAACTGTTTGTTTTTTTAGAGAATAAAATTTAACACAAAAATGAGCAATAACTTTTTGTGTTATGAATTTTTCTTGAGTATTTTCTCTCGAATTTATTTGCATAGTAACTTTTCTTTTCATATTTCTTGATAATGAATAATTGCTTTTTAATGAAGTAGTCATCCCTTTATATAGGCTGAGAAAGTAGACCGTTGGATAGTACAAAACGTCACTTTCATTTTCCAGTTGCTACAACAGTGGCGTGTGATCGTGGGAGAGAAGAGCTCGACAAATACTCAATAGTAAAAATCTTTCCTCACCATAGTGGAATAGGTCTTATATTGTTGTATTATATTCTAGTTGTTCAAGTTTATGATCTTTTCTTCTGATGATATACTTCTGATCTGAAGTGGTGAAGAGAGTGCATAAGAGATCATGTTTTTATTCTTAATCTTCTGATGGAGTATTAAATATTCCATAAGACGTTTCAAATTGTAATTTTTTCAAAGGTATCAAAGTATTCAAAATCAAAACCTTGTCATCAGACTTGGAGCAACAACTTATCTGACAAACAAATCTTGATATGTGAGCTGGAAGCAAAAGCTTATCTGATGAAGCACATCTTTGATTTCTGAGCTTGAAGCAAAAGCATACACAAAATTCCTTTTCTTAAAAACACATCTTGACTTCTCAGCTGAAAGAAAAATCTTATCTGAGAAGCATATCATCTTGATTTCTGAGCTTTGACGCATGAGCAAATTTATGATCTTTAAAGCATAAGCTTAATTTCGGATCTTTAAACCATAAGCTTGATTTCTTAACTTAGCTTGATATCTGATCAACACTAGGAGATCCTTTTCTAACTAACATTTAACATCTTCAGAACTACTGATGTTTATTTTAGAAGTTAATACAATAGTACTATCTGAGATGTGCCAGAAGAGATTTTAATGATCTTATCTAGACCCAAATATAACATTAATATTTGCACACTCAAGAAATCATTAGATAACAAACTTGTTACATGAAAATATATGTATTGTTATCATCAAAACTAGAGATTATATACATAACCAAATCTTGTTCTAATATCCATTAATGCTTGAGAGCTATTAGAAGCTTAAGCCCGTGAACTCCTTTACACGAGAAAGATAAAAATTCAGGTTAATAACCAACCAAATAGAAAATAAAGGAATGTAAAGTTAGCTTTCATGCCAAATAGCCACCAGAGCTTCCACCAGCTATTCTCTATCCAAACACATATTTTTTATAGAATTACCTCGAATCAAGTTGGAGTTTTGAATTGGCTATCCTTTAAACTAAACTAAGATTTTATACCGGGCTAACCATGAATCGAACCGAGATATTTACCAGGGTGATTTCAAACCAACATAGATTTTACACTGGCTGAATTCATAAACCAAATGAGATTTTATACCAAGTTGATCTTAAACCATTGTGAATATTTTTACCATCTTATTCTTCACGGACCCAAAAGGATAGCTTTTCTTCAAAAATGTAGAGCTCACAAACCAAATAGAGACATGCACTTATCTTCCAAAATAGATTTTAACAATTTTAGCCCCAAACCTAAAAAATCACTTCCTAAGGAAGAATAATTCACTCAAGAGGAAAAAGAAACCTTGGAGAATTTAAAACAATACCCCTTCCCAAACAACTTCCTCACTTAACTCAGGAATTTTTATCAAAGTGATATGGCTTAAAATATGTAAGAGAAAATAAAAATAATTTAGAGAGAGAAATGTGAGATAGATATCTCTTATTTTCAAGATATTTATAAGTGAATGGAAAATCATATATTTATAGGCCAGTTGGCGGTTCAAAAAAAGGAAAGAAAACATGGGAAAAATTAACCCACATAATCAATTAGATCATTAGTCAAATTGATTAGGTACCACCAATAATCTATTATTTCTGCTTATTTTAGAAGGTTTTGATAGATAGTTGTTTCCATTCATTAAAACATTATAACAATCAATTATAGCCTTTTTTCGTCCTTACCTAATCAATTAGGCGTTTGGTTTAAATGATTAAAGAGTTCAAAAACTTTCCCTAATCAATATGATTCTTCTTATTTCATCTGCCTAGGTTTGAAAAATATTTAAGGTGACTTTATTTGAAAAATAGAGGTTTTAAAAAATAGTTTTAGTGTGTGTGTATGTGTATGATTTAGCCATACTACTTCAATAAAAAGCCCTTGTGTTTTAAAAAAAACACTAAGCAATCAACTACACACGATCTGGTTAGCTTTCACACTTCCACTCTTTCATACTATAAAGCTCAAGTATTTTGAAAGATATACCAATCACATAAAAACTTCACTTAATTCTTCTTGTGAATTTGGCTTGAAATTTCTTCAAATCAGAAGCCATCATCAGAGGAAATCACTGGTGATCATAAAACCCTAATTCTTTAGCTCGAATAAGAGGAATAACATGATCAAAAATATTGTTCCTCTTTGACTTCTTGAACCATCTTTAACACTTGCTTATCGTCTTCACAAATACTTCAAAGCATGTTGAATCTTTAGGTGTTTTCATCACCAAAACCAAGATATTATCATAACCAAACACATCTTGCTTATTCATAAATTTTAATCACTTTATACTTGCAAGAACATAGTTCCATAAAATCAATAGGACAAATAGAGCATCTGATCATTAAAGAACCTCAAGTAGATAACTTGGTCTACAAGAATTCATATTGCAATTCGTTCATGATAGATAACAACAATAGTTAGCTTAGAATCCAAATTGTCAAAACATATTATAATAAAGGAGACAAAAGGAAGAAGAAGATGTACCCTAGTGAGGAAGATCTACAAGGGAGACAAAAAATATGTCATATAAATACTACAAAAAGATCACCAACAATAATTACAATAAGATCAGGGACAATAATAAATTCATGGATGACATTATAAACAAAACAAAAAATAATTGAGATACTTATAAATTTGTATAATAAAAACCCAACACAAATAAATAACATGGATATTGGTTATGGCAAGCATTTCTACCAAACCTCAAAGAGAAACACTAAAAATCATCTTCATCAGGATTGCAAAAATTTCTACCTTCCTAATCACATGCAAGATTGAGGGCATTCAAAGGCTCAAACATAGAAAAAACTGAATAATACCTCTAGAAACATGAAAGAGGAAGAAAACCTTGTCGTTATCAACATTGATGCCAACACTACCATTGCTGGAGATTGGAACTTGGAGTTATCTTCCATGGCAATGACAATGTCACCCTTTCAGAGATGACCTAGAATAAAAAGGGTACGAAAACCCTTTTGCAGTGGTGAACCTAGTTGTAATACGGTGGGAGAACTGACTTGTTTTGTGTTTTATCACAAATGTTGGGGATAACAAGAGTCGCCATCGACTTTTCTTTTATCAAATAAGGAAAGGGTGAAAAGAACAGAAAAGACCTTGAAGATTTTGAGTTCGGGGGGTAAGTTATGAAAAGGGAAGGTGTTAGCACCCTTTTCATCTGTAGTTATCCAAGGGCTCTTAATCTCTTAGCTCACTTTTAAAATTTGCTTTGTGATGTTTGAAAATATTTTGAAAAGCCAAAGTATGGACAACTTTGTAATGATTCTTGTATCAGTCCTCAAGAATGCGTACAAAGTATTTTTTTGAAAATATTTGTTTGAAAAGTATGATGTGAAAATGTTTTGAGAAATTGTGAGCAAGTGATTAAAATTATCCTACCCACTCAAGGTTTCTCTTGTGCTTTTCCTTCTACTTTAGAGATAGTGCTATCCATACCATTAGTTGGTAGGTAGCCCTATCTGTTGGATGTGAAGGGACAATCGAGGATTGTCGTATGGTCATTGAAGGCAACTGATAAGGGTACTTTTGCAATTATCAGAGGGATTAGATCATTTGTTCATAGGCAACATCAAAGGGTCATCGAGGGACTATGGTCTTTTATTCGGAGGGACTTTACTAAAGCATCCCTATTTTCGAGGGACATAACCGTTATTCCGAAAGGCAACAAAGAGAGGTTACCCTAAAGGTGTAAGTGTGCATAGTATGTTTAGTTCAGTTATTTATCTTGAAATTAGGGTTTTTCTATCAATTGATTTTATCTTTCCATACAAACCCTAATTACTAACAATTGCATAGAAATATAATAGCAGAAGGTAAAGGTAAAAACGCAAACCTAAAACTATTACAAAGCTTTAGAAAAATACTTTTTAATGATAAAATATAACTAATAAACATAAAATTTCTAATTGATTGTAATATTTTTATAAAAAAGGTTTAATTAATTTAATTAATAAAAAAAAAGTTAATTGTTATAAAAAAATATTAAACCTAATTTAATTAGTGTTAGAAAAATATTAGGTTAAAAAAATAATTAGGGTTAGTCAAAAGAATTAGAAAATAACTGAAAAAATAAGAAAAAAGGTTAGTAAAAAAGAAACAAAAAAAAAAGTCAAGGTTGGTGTTGAACACACGCCCTCTTGTTTCACAGACGCTTCCTCTACCCCCAAGCCACGCTACTATTGGTGTTAAGAAAACCAACATGTTTCATAATATATAAAACCTGCAAAAATATGAAAAAAACAAAGAGATTTTGCAAAAGGCAGGGATTGAACCCACGCCCTGGTATAGTAATGCCTTAACGCGCGCGCTTCTACCACTGGGGTGGTGATACATCCATTAATTTTATCAAATAGAAACATATATAATATAAACTTATCAGGATGACTGGAGAAGCGCCGGAGCCCTAGCCCTGGTCGTCTTCTTCGGCTGGGTTTTTTTTCCAAACCTGCAAAATAAAGAGAGTTAGTGATCCAAAGGGATCCCACCCTCCTAAATCAACCCTAATGAATCCAATGGTGGCCTTGGTTTTCACTAATTCTTCCTGTATGATGAGATACAAAGGGGATAATGCAAAACGGTTCAAACATGGAAATCTTCCACCCATGTATTATGGGAGTCATGCAATGATTTTATCCTGTACTAATACATCTCAGAAGCACGTTAGTAATGTTAATACGCATCAAAGAAACATGAAAAAAATGAATTTATAAGAAATAAGGAAATCAGAGATGCATTTATGTGATTTTCAGGCTCTTTGGATCATCAAGATCGATCCATTCTTACCCTACAATGCCTTAGGGATCGATTGGAATAGCTGGCTTGCTTGGAGAGAGACTACAAATAGGGTTTGAAGTTTGCCCTAGTTTTCACAATTTTTGAAGTTTTTGGGAGGTGATTTTCTTGCAAGGTTTCGTGTGTATCTCTTGTCTGAATGTGTGGAATATATAGAGGAAAATTAGGTCAAGAAGTATGGGCTTGGATCTTTGTATGAATTTTTTTGATTAATTTTGAATTTAAATAAATAAAATCAAAATAAATGGAATAAAAATAAAATGGGTGTATCAATGGATTCAGAGGTTCACTATAAAGTCTAAAACACGTTTGGACCTTGAAAGATAAGTCCATTAGGCCAACAATTCAAGTTGGATTAATTTAGGTTTCATGCATTTTCTCAAAATTTCCCAACTTGCACCATATCTCTCAAATGAAGCATTTTTTGGGCTTGAGCATAGAGAGACAAAGTTGTATAGAATTGAATTTTCTTCAAAATGAGCTTTGGTTGAGAAAAATATGAAGCATGTGAAAGTTAATCTTGGTTAAAGTTTAGTTGACTTCTTAAGAAAACCTTAATTTGGTAAATTTTGACTTTTGGTAAATTGGGAGTTTTCTTGATGAATCACGATCAACCCTTAATCAAATGATGAATGTGACCTTAAAATATTGATTTTTACCAAAAATCTTGATGTTTGACTGTATGTTGACCATAGTTGACTTTTTGTCCAATATAGTTGATTTTCAATCATTTAAGCAATTGACTGAGCAAACTTATGATGCAAGGCTTAAAATTTGGCATGAGCATTCCTTGGGACGTATAAGGAACCATGAAATCCACTTGAGTCATTGTAAGCTCAAATTTTATTGAGAAATGGGAAACACTAATTGTAGGCCAACTGCTTAGGAAGAGAATTTGTCTAATCAAACCTTGAGTAGCCTTGGCCAACAGAAAGCCCTTGGAGCATAAGGAGATATCCTGAAGAAAATAGAGGGAAAATTTTAGAGTACCATAACTTCCCTTGTTCAATATGCCTAAACCCGAAGAGTTAGATTGGCACGTCCGCCATTTGTGATCTGAAGGTGGAAGAGGATTGAACACTTAAGTGCCCAGAAACTTGCACTCGCTGGTGCACGAAGTAACGTTGTTGGTTGATAGTATTGCTTGAATGGGCTTAAAGGTTCCATTGGGAGAGATGATAGAATATAACCGGGGATGGGCTTGTAAATTTCGTTCGAAGTACCTGTTGACAGGAGTATAAGAATGAGTTTTCGCCTGACTGTGAATAATGTTAGTCAGAAGGAAAATTTCTGAAGAAAAATGCTTTTTAGAACGAAGGCCCTGAAGGAGATGATTTTCAGAATTTAGTCTCTGAAGGGAGTAATTTGGTCATGCAGATAATCGCCCCGTCCTGTTTCGTGAATTGACCTAGAATCTTTTTTTCATTGGTAAACCAGTCCTGTTTCGGGAAATCATACCGTCTGGTCATATGGATAGTTTCCCCGTCATGTTTCGGGAATTGATCTACGACCTATTTTTTGTCGGTAAACCCATCCTATTTCTGGAATTTTTACTGCCTGTTCATATAAATAGTTGTCCTGTCTTATTTTGGGAATTAATCTACAACCTATTTTTTGTCAGTAAACCCGTTCTAGTTCGGGAATTCATATCGCTTGGTCATATAGATAGTTTCCCTGTCTTGTTTCGGGAATTAATATATGACCTATTTTTTATCAGTAAACCCGTCCTATTTCGGGAATTCATACGCTTGATCATATAGATAGTTGCCCCGTCCTGTTTCGGGAATTAATCTTTGACCTATTTGAAAATTGCTGATGATATTCGTCTGTTTGCGAACTTTACCTGAAAAGAAAAAATTAACTTTATGTAATGTCGGGATGCATGTAATGCATTAATAATGCTCTCAAGATAAATTAGAATGTTATATGCCCGTATGTCTTCAAGCATCTCTTCTGTTGTTATCGAAAGAAGTTGACTGGATTGATCTGTACCGTTTGAACTTGATATCGGTAATTATGATGGTTGTAAATAGATGATCCAATGGGACATAGTCGTACACTTTAATCCCTAACTTTTTCCTGGTCCACCCTTTCGGGTTTTTAGTCCACCGGGAAACCCTTTTTTGCCTAAGTCTCCTTTTTTAGGTTTTTGACTTTCCAGGTGTACAATTTTTATATATATCCCTAATTTTTACCTGAACCCTTTTGGTTTGCCGGGATGCCCTTATTTTTTCCTAGGCCAGTTGACCTAGCGGATCTCTTTTATGCATAGTATTTTTTAACTATTTCTGTGTTCATAGGGTGTGGAAGGTCTTCACCTCCCATGGTGGTAATTATCATAACGCCGCCAGAAAATATCTTATTGATCACAAATGGCCCTTCGTATGTGGGAGTCCATTTTCCTCTAGGATCACCTGGTGGTAAGATGATGCGATTTACAACATAATTACCAACTTGGTACACTTGAGGTCTAACTTTCTTGTTAAAGGCCTTAATCATACGCTTATGATACATCTAACCATGACAAGCAACTGCAAGCCTTTTCTCATAAATCAAATTTATCTGGTCCAGCATGGTCTGAATCCACTCGTCTTTGTCTAAACCTGCATCTTTCATAATTCTCAGGGAGGGAATCTAGACTTCTACATGTAAGACAACCTTCATGCCGTAGACTAGAGAGAATGGGGTTGCCCCAGTTGATGTGTGTACTGAAGTGTGGTAATGATGAAGAGCAAATGGTAACATCTCATGCCAATCTTTGTATGTCACCTTCATCTTCTGCAAGATCTTCTTGATGTTCTTATTGGTGGCTTCCACTGTGCCATTCATCTTTGGTCGTTAGGGAGAAGAATTATGGTGTTTAATCTTGAATTGTGTGCAGATTTCCGTGATCATAGTGTTGTTAAGATTGGTACCATTGTCTGTGATCCTTTCAGGGATACCATACCAACATATAAGGTTGTATTTAATGAACCTAGCAACAACATTCTTGGTAATGGAAGCAAACGAGGATGCTTCAACCCATTTTGTGAAGTAATCAACAGCAACCAGGATGAAACCATGCCCATTGAAAGCAATAGGCTTAATTTCTCCAATCATGTCAATGCCCCACATTGCAAATGGCCAAGGAGAAGTCAATACATTCGAAGGAATCAGAGGCACATGTACATTGTCAACATAAATCTGACATTTGTGACAAGTTCTAGAATGGTGATGGAAAATAGTTTATGTGGTCAACCAATAATAACCCACTCTCATAATTTTCTTAGCCATCGTATGCCCGCTGGAATGAGTACCAAAGACTCCTTCGTGCATATCTTCCATAATCTTCTCAACTTCCCCTTTGTTTACACAACGAAGTAGAGTCGAATCATGATTGCGCTTGTATAAAATACCATTGCCCAGAAAGAATTTGGCCGAGAACCTCCGTAGGAATTTCTTATCGTTAATAGATGCCCCTTCAGGATATTCTTGAGTCTCGAGGTATCTTTTCACTTCATGGTACCAAGACTTTTCCTCTACTCCATCGGTATCAACTTCGTAGCAATATGCAAGTTCGTCTAATCTTCAATACTGATTTCTTCGAAGTATGGAATTAACGTTAATACACGCTCTCGATAAGGAATCAGATTCGTGTGCTTCGTATCCCATTCTCCCTTGATTTGACTGTTTACCAGGGATGAGTCCCTGTATACATTCAAGATTTTAATTCTCATATCGATAGCAGCCTTGATACCCATGATGCGCACTTCATATTCTGCCATGTTGTTGGTACAGTCGAAACATAATCTAGGAGTGAAGGGTGTATGACAACTCTTAGGAGATGCAATCAAAACACCAATTCTATTACCAAGCACATTAGAAGCTCCATAAAAAACCATAGTTCACCGTGATCCCGAATCAGAGCTTTCATCTGGTCTAGGTTTTTCATAGTCAGTAATCAACATAATATTCTCATCCGGGAACTCAAATTCATAGTCTAGTATACAGCCTGATGAGCCAAATGATCTCCCAGTACACTTCCTTTGATCGCCTTCTAAGTGGTGTACTGAATGTCGTATTCTGTCAAGACCATTTTGCATCTTTCTATTCTTTTGGATAGAGCGGGCTTCTCGAATATGTATTTTATCGGATCCATCTTAGAGATCAACAAAGTGGTATGAGTCACCATATACTATCTTAGCCGGCGAGCAGCCCATGCCAAAGTGCAACAAGTTTTTTCGAGCAGTGAGTATCTTGTTTCACAGTCGGTAAATTTTTTTCTAAGGTAGTATATTGCATTTTCTTTTCGACCAGACTCGTCATGCTACCCTAGTATGCACCCCATTGAGTTCTCTAACACTATTAAGTACATGATCAAGGGTCTTCCTTCAACCAGGGGTATCATAATCAGAGGTTCTTGGAGGTACTCCTTGATTTTGTCAAAATTTATCTGACATTCGTCGTTCCACCTCACTACTTGATCTTTCTTCAGTAACTTGAAGATTGGCTCACAAGTAGCGGTCAAATGGGAAATAAATCTGGAAATGTACTTCAATTGTCTCAGAAAATTTATGACTTCCTTCTTAGTATGTGGACTCAACATTTCTTGAATGGCTTTAACCTTGGCAGGGTTAATTTCAATACCTTTACTACTGACGACGAAACCTAGGAGTTTACCAGATATTACCCCAAAGGTGCACTTGTTTGGGTTCATTCTCAACTTGTACTTCTTTAATCTCTCAAACAACTTGTGTAGGTGATAAAAATATTCTTATTCAGTCTGAGACATGGCTATCATGACATCAACATAAACCTCTATCTCATGATGGATCATGTTATGAACAAAGCTACCATAACACGCTGCTATGTTGTGTCGGCATTCTTCAAACCAAAAAGCATAACTTTGTAACAGAAAGTGCCCACTGTGTGACAAAGGTAGTCTTCTAAATGTCTTTAGGTTCCATCTTGATTTGATTATAACCATAGAAACCATTCATGAAGGAGAATACTCTATGCTCAGTGGTGTTGTCAACCAAAACATCAATATGCAGAAGCGGAAAGTCATTTAGGGCTTGCCTTATTCAGATCCCTGTAGTCTACACACATACGCACTTTGCCATCCTTCTTAGGTACTGGTACCACATTTGCAACCCACTGAGGATAGGACGTAACAACTAAGAAACCTGCATTGAACTGTTTCATAATCTCAACTTTGATCTTTTCAGACATCTCGACACATATACAACGAACCTTCTGCTTCATTGGAGAACAACCTTCTTTCATTGGTAGACGGTGAACCACAATATCAGTATTAAGCCCTGGCATGTCTTTGTATGACCAAGAAAAAATCTCAACATAGTCACGCAACATCTGGATTAATCTGTTTTTGACAGTCTTCTAGGTTGGCACCTATCTTGACTTCTTTCTTGTCCTCTTCAGCACCCAAGTTCATAATCTCGACTGGATCTTCATGCGGCTGTATAGATCTTTCTTCCTGCATTAACATCCTAGCAAGTTCTCCAGGTACTTCAAAATCTTCCCCACCTTCGTCCTCGGCTTGGTAGATTGGGTTTTTGAAGTTATAATTAGCAATAGCAGAATTGTTATCAATGGGATCCAGAATGGATATGGATCTGCAATTTTTCGTGTAGGTGTGTGTAAGAACACATAGCTATTTTGAAAGCAATAAAGTAAAAGAAAGACAAAGAGCGCAAAATTTGAATGCAAAAGTCCAATGATTTGTTGAATGAACATATATGAATGAAAAATGACAACCCTAAAAAGTGGACCGTTGTGCCCCGGGTAAGGCACAAGGCTTAAAGTTATTATTTTAAAATTTTATAACCAAAAACATGAAAGTAAGAAAACAAAAAATATAATTTACTCCTGAATAAAGGAGATTGGTATAACGTCTTCAGTCTTCCAATTGCTTATCCCGTTACTAGTGTTAGAAAAATCCAACTGTCCAGGTCATAGTCGCTATCAGCATCTTCTGCCGCATTGACTCCGTTGTTGTTGTTAATGGTGGTCTCCCAGTACAAGCATGACGAACATCCCTTTAAGCCTCTGAAATGAAACCAAAACCAAATTTGTAGAACTTGTAAGGAATATCGGGAAGTTGACCCCAAGTAGTGCAACCACCTTCTTCTATCACAGCTCTAGCGTCTTTCAAAGAAGCCATTATGGGTGTAACCCTAGTAACCTTAGGAATGTCATAAATGTAACACCTAACTTTCCTATAATAGCAATTACATTAACATATATTAGAGTACATAATTAGGATGTCACATACTTCAAATATTCATAAAGTTTAAAGTCTCTTTATTACTTCTTTTATTCGAACATAATCAATTCGGCAGCGGGATAATAAAATTAGTTCAATTACATGTCATTACAACTTGAACAACAAATAAAACTCAACAAATGTGTGGTCAAACATAAGTCAAATGAATTATACGTAAAAAATTAAATAAAGCAAAACATAACAAAGATTCCCAATTCCCTTGTTACGTATCAGAGTGACTCCTGGGACTCGATCAGGTAACATTCACTCCAAGCATTACTCAGGTACCTGATTATCTGTACTCCCAGGGGAGCACAAACACAATAATACAAAAGGGGTGAGAATCTAATTCAATAAATATACGGTGAATATCATATGCTAAGGAGTAGTAATCACACGATCTACACATCACACAATACTTCATAACATAACACATCGTTCATGTAATGCAACATTACCTCGAATCAATTCAATGCAATGAGACCGACATCAACTCAATGCGTGTGGTAGCATCAGGGCATAAGCCCTCATCTCAAATGCAAATTTGGGCAATAACAGGGCATAAGCCCTCATCACAACACCATTACAGGCCAATAATAAGGCATAAGCCCTTATCACTATGCAACATGCGACATCATATGCAACAACATAACTATACAACCATAAGACATAAGCCTTTAACATAGTGCTAATTTAGGCCATCAAAATCATTATCATCATAGTCATCAACATCACCTTATAAATACACCGTAAGCAAAGAAACATCGCAATAAACAACTCACTAATTTTGTGTAACAAGGGAAAACTATTCCTATCCTAACTTAGGTACTAGGAATATAATCCTTATCATTCATTTTCCTCCTTCAAATTAAGGTTAATAGTGTTATTTGAATATTTATTTAAACGACACATCAATCGGGTTCCTAAAACTAAATTTATGGCCGATTCAAGGAACTCCAAAATAACCATCAGTTATTGTCATCCCTCGCCCGACAAAGCCCTAAGTCGCGCGGCGACGCTGCCTTCGTGTCACTCTTTGCTCAATGATGCTAGGCACGACGCACTCCATTAGCTCATCCAAAAATCCGCCTCCTCTTTGCTTCCACCTTCGCCCGACGAAGCACCATCGCCCGACATCACTCCCTTTGTCGCCCGGTGATCCTCCGCGAACACGGTTTTCCTATTTGCGATTTTTCATTGTATCAGACCAACTTCCTGCGATTTTGTCATATTATAGGGCCTAATATGTTGTCTAAACATATGGTTTTATCACTTAACAATCCATCACAATGCACCATTATCCATACATCAGTTATGGGTCATATTCCATCATCAAATCCTTTAATCCTAATTTCCACTACTAATAGGTTTTAGATTGGGGTTTTGTGGTACCATCATCATAGCAACAAAAATCACCAACAATAATCACAATCATAACATCACAATTTCATCTAGTATCACATATATCAACATCAATCGAATCAAACAAAAAGAGATCATACATCAATCATTCAAGAAAAACCTAAGAGGGAAAAGAACCCTCACTACCCTCTCATGTAAAATCACCAATTATAGAATCCATTCACCCCCTTACCTTAATTTGCAGCTTTGATGCTTCAACAATGGATAATTTCCTTTTCCATAGTTCTCTCTTCTCTTCTCTTCTCTTCTCTGTTTCTACGTGACAAAAGTTTTTCTCCCAAATGGTCTACCCCTATTCTATTGTATTTTATTTTTACTAACACTCCACTGATAATAATAATATTAATATTAATAATAATATTAGTAACAATATTAAAAATCTTAATAATAACTATAATATTAATAATAATAGTATTATCCCTCAAAACTAAGTTTCACCACTAATGCCAAAGCAAATTCAAAATCAAAAAACAAACAACTAAGTATTTAAATGAGGTGTTACAACTCTCCTCCACTTAGAATATTTTCGTCCTCGAAAATTATCTTATGTGAACAATTTTGGATAACACTTTCGCATCTTGCTCTCAAACTCCAACGCCATACTTTCTCTAGCTGCTCCTCCCCAAACTACTTTTACTAGAGGGATTTCCTTGCCTCTCATCTTCTTCAATTCACGGTCTTCTATCCTCACAGGTAAAGTCTCTACCGTAAGATTATCCCTTACTTGTACGTGATCCATCAGAATTACATGAGATGGGTCCGCAATAAACTTACGAAGTTGCAACACATGGAACACATCATGAAAATTCGAAAGATTAGGTGGTAAGGCCACCCTATACGCAACAGTGCCCACTCTATCTAAAATTTGATACGGGCGAATAAACCGAGGAGTAAGCTTCTTCGATTACAACGCTCGCCCAACACCAGTCATTGGGTTGACTCTCAAAAAGAAATGATCTCCTTCCTGAAATTCAAGGTCCTTTCTTTGCTTGTCATGGTAACTCTTTTGTCTACTCTTCGAAGCTTTCATCTTTTCTTGGATTAACTTTACTTTTTATGTAGTCTCTCTTGTACAATTTCGGGTCCAAGCATCACACTTTCACCAGATTCGTACCAACACAAAGGCGTTCTGAACCTACGACCATATAATGCCTCAAAAGGTGACATACCAATACTAGAATGAAAACTATTATTATAAGTGAACTCAGTCAGTGGAAGGTAACTATCCCATGTACCTCCTTGCTCAAGAATACAAGCTCTCAATAAATCCTCTAACCACTGAATAGTCCTCTCTGTCTGACCATCAGTTTGCGGGTGATACGCAGAACTCAATCTCAGTTTAGAACATAACGCATCCTGCAGAATCTTCCAAAAATAAGAAGTAAACCTTGGTTCTCTATCGGATACAACACTTGACAGAACACCGTGTATATTCATAATCACACGAATATAAATCTCTACTAACCTTGACACTGGGAAACTGATACCGATTGGAATAAAATGATCTGACTTTGTTAGCCTATCCATAATCACCAAAATCGCATCATGTCCTCTTAGAGTTCTTGGAAATCCCGTCACAAAGCCCATGGATATACTGTCCCATTTCCATTCTAGAATATCTAACAGTTCCAATAGCCCTGCAGGTTTCTGATGATCGACTTTCGACTTATGGAAAGTCAAACATGCATACACGAACCGCACCATATCATGCTTCAATCCTGGCCACCAAAACAACTTCTTTAATTCTTGATACATCTTAGTCGTACCTGGATGGATACTCAATCAACTTCTATGACTTTCTTCTCGGATCATCCTTTTCATCTCGGAGTCATAAGGAATACAGATTCTATCTCGGAACCTCAATACACATTTTGCGTCTACCTTGAAATTACTATCTTCAGATTGCTTAATTCCAACCATCAAATCTACCAATTTGACATCCAACTTCTGAGCTTCTTTAATATCATTCATGAAGTCACTGTTGATCTTCAATATTGAAATTCTGGCTGCAGATACTCAATGTCACGTTCAATGTTGTGACACCGTATCTGACTTTCTATAAGACAGTAAATACAAAAACAGTAAAGAACACAGTCAATTGTTTACCCAGTTCAGTGTGCAACAACACCTACTCTGGGGGCTACCAAGCCAGGGAGGAAATCCACTATAAGAGATGTTAATTCAGGAATAAACCAACCAGTTTATCTCCTTCACTTAAGACCTACCCAATGCAACTTCAATCTAAGTACAACTTAAACCTGAGTTCCTACTCACTCCCCCTCAATCACAGCAGTGATACATAAAACAATTTGACTAATGAATTTTTGAAGACACTCTTCAAAACATACACTTGATTATGCTTCACAGCTTTTTAATCAAGCAACACAAACACTCTTGCTTCACAGCTTTGAGTGATACACAAACCTAACTTGACTCTGCTTCACAGCTTTAGTCAAGAGACATACAAACACTCTTGCTTCAAAGCTTTGAGTGCTACACAACCCTTACAATTAAAAACCTATTCCAAGTCACTTATCACAATGATAATTGCTTGGATTACAATAGTTAAAACTATACAGCTTCTAAATGATCTTCTGTCAAAAAGGGATTGCATTCAAAACAGCAGCCCTGTTGAATATATAGCAGCTGCAACTTCAGTTAGGGTTTCCACAAAAAGCTAGGGTTAATTCCGTTTGACCTTAAGACTAGGTCACAGGACTTTATCAACCAGGTTGGGGTTGAGCTAGGTTAACCCAAAGAAAACGCAGGATTCTGTTCTGGAAAGACTGAGTCATTTTCCTGAAAAAACTCAGAGTTAACCAAACTGCATACCTGTTAGTTCAGAACAGGATGTCTTAACATCTGTTATGACATCTGAAAACCTGTCTACTGATTTAGGTAAATGTGATCATTTTGCAAAATGCTCAGATACACACTTATAAACATCAGTACCTGTATGACAATATTTTTCTGCAAAGGTACCTAATGAATCAGTACATACTAAACTAGAATGTTATGACATCAGTCATGACATTCACACACCTGGTTTTGCCAAAAATGCATGCCAATACCTAAACAACTACAAACTCCCCCTTTGGCAGATTTTTGGCTAAAGCCCCTAAGCAATCAGAGATAGATTGCAACAGAATAAAAATGACTGCAGAAAAATGGAATGTCAAATAAAGTATCACAATATATCTCCCCCTCTTTAGCCACAAATGGGCCAAAGATACATGTTCATAAAAATTATACAGTCATCCATAAAAAGTAATAAGAGCAGCAACTAAAAACTGAACACACTTCCAAACTCCACCAGGGACCAGCAGCAACTCCACCAAACAGCAACTCCACCAACCTTTAAGCATTGTCATCAGACTCAGAGGAGCTAGTTTCTTCAGTATTGAGATGACCTTCAGCTTCTACACCCTCTTCCCTTCTGTTTCCTTCAGCTTCCTCCTTTTCTAACCTGGCAATTAGGTTTTCTAGGGTCTTTTTCCTAGCTTCCAGTTCTTTGCAGGTCTCTTTTAATACAACTATGACATCAGATGTCTTGGACTGGGTCTTCACAGACGATGTCTCAGCTGATGTTATGACAATATCAGGAGCATGAGATCCCTGAAACAGTTTGTAGTGCAACCCAAGGGCAGGAGCTCTTTTGCAAGCAGTATCTCTTGCCACCAGGATATCAGGGTATTGTGCAAGGATAATTCCACAAAGGAGGGAGGGAAAGGCAATTGGTCCTTTGACAGCATAACTACCAGCATGTTTTAAAGTTTGTTCAAAAATATACCTGTCATAGTCAAAAGCAGTCTTGGTTCCCACAGCATAAATAAATCTCCCCAATCCTGTGGAGATAGTTGATTTATGGTTTGTAGGCACCCAGTTGGCTGCACCAATCTTGTGCAGGATGGCAAATTTCATGCTAAGTTTGCTGGCATTCAGTTTGCCTTTCAAGGGCCAGCACTTCACTTGCCTTGCTGTGATGGTTTGACAAACTTCATTGTCAGTGACTTCCAGATCAGGACAATCCTCATTTGATCTTCCAAGAAATTTGTTAATTTCTGATGGAGAGAAATTAACCCTTCTTCCTCTAACAAAAACACTTTCAAAGTCAGCTGACCTTCCATCAGCACAATCATTATACAAGTTAACTATGAACTCCTTGACCAGATTTTCATAACACTTGTTAAATTTTATCACTGTCTTCATCAGTCCAGCATTCTTGATCAGGTCCATGATGTCTTTGCACTCCATGGCATCATTGTTGAGTTCTCTTTCTAAAGCTATTCTCTTCAAGCAAACATACTTCCATCTGTTTGCATTGTCAGGGTGGTGGAAAGAGATGTTGTATGTTGGGACTTCAGGAACTCTAGCAATTTTGCTGGAGGGAAGTTTCCTTCTGATAGGAATTTCTTTAGCATCAATCTCAAACTCTGATTCCTTACCAGAATCAGAATATTCAGGATCTTTTCTCTTCTTTGTAATTGGTTGTCTACCAGCATACACCTGGGCTTTCACCTTCCCTTTGGACTGACCAGTTTTCACAGATTCTACCCCAGCCTTGCCTTCAGCCTTGGATTTCTTAACAGCAGGTTTATCTTTGGACACACATTTTACATCATTCTGATTACCCTTTCTTTTCATCAATCTCCTAGCTATGCTAGGGTTTACATTGGCAATCAGATCATTATCTGAGTAATCCTCATCCACATCAATGATAGGTGGATCAGCAGTCTTTTCTGAAGGGTTCTGAATGTTGTCATTTTGTGTCACAACATTCTCAGAGACATCTACATTCTCAGAGACGTCCATATTTGGGCTTCCAGAGGCTGCAGCTTGAGCTCTTCCTGCATGTCTAGTTCTCAGCTTTTTGACTTTGGCGGGGTCAGTTGCCATCTCTCTGAGAGGAGTGACCTCAAGAACTTCAGATTCTATGCATGTGGTGATTGCTCTAGAGTCTTGGTCAGATGATGAAGATGATGAGGATGATGAAGTCGCCTTGGTTGAAGATGATGTTTGAGACATTTTGATTGACTTAGAGCACCAGTAGCAATTTGAGAGAAAATTTTGATTGAGAGAAGGGAACAAGTTGCAAAGTCGAGAGAGGTAGGAGGCAAAAGAGAGTCTTTTCAACTTCTTAAAGATTTTGAAAGAATTGGGAAAACATATGATTAACCCACTAAAAATAGACTTAACAAAATTAACTCCTTCAACCCTTGTTTTAAGCAAAATTAATTGCTATAATTTCTCATGTTGGCAAATACCCAACCTGCCCCTCAAGTTTTCAAGTTTATTTCCAACAAGAGCCTTGGTAGAAGAATCAGCCAGCTGAAGCTTAATGATACCATGTTCCAGTTTAATTGACTTCTTCTCTACAAAGTCAATGTGCTTGGTCCTGCTATGCTGAATAGGGTTCATGGAAATATTGATTGTATTCAGATTGTCACAATATAATGTCACAACATCTTGTGAGACATTATACTCAGTGAGCATCTGTTTTGTCCAGATATTTTGAGAACAGTTACTCCTAGCTGCAACCATTTCAGCACAGAGTTGGGAAGGCATTCTTTTGACATGAATCATAGTTCTGGTTGATTCTTGAATGATCTTATTTTTCTTTTTGTCAACTCCATTTTGATGGTGAGTTATAGGAGAAGAGACTTCACGACTCATTTCTTTAGGGAAACAGAATTTATTAGACTTGTTGTTTCCAACATCGTTGTCATGATTACTTCTGGTTCTGACAACACATCCTTCTTCAAGTTTATTCACCATATCATAGACATGTTTCTTTTTACCAAGCCTTTCAATTTTAAGTTCACCATAAACCCTTCTTTTATCAATCTGTAGTTTTGGAGTCCTTCTGACTGCTTCCATAGAGATAGCTCTTTTCATTCTTCTTAGATGAAGATGACCAAGCTTATGGTGCCACAGTTTCATCTCTTTTTCTTCTTTGGTAATTGGACACATAGTGGAGTTATTAGTGTTCTCAGGCTGCCACAAGTAACAGTTATCTTTGGATCTGATTCCTTTCATTACAACTTCTAGTTTTTCATTAATTACTAGACATTCAGATTTTGAGAAGTTGACCTTGAATCATAGATCACACAATTGACTGATACTAATGAGATTAGCAGTCAGCCCTTTTACCAGCAGTACTTCACTCAGACTTGGAACTTCAGGGCAGTCCAAATTACCAACTCCTTTGATTTCACCTTTAGCACCATCTCCAAAGGTCACATAACTAGTGTTATGAGGTTTAACATGATTGAGAATGTTCTTTATTCCAGTCATGTGTTTAGAACACCCACTGTCAAAGTACCATCCTTCCTTTGCAGACACTCTCAGGGAAGTGTGGGCTATCAGGGCAGTAGCCTTTTTCTTTCATTGAGGAGTATGTGGTACCCTTTTTGACTTAGGTTTAACACCTGAGTTTTGATTAGGGTATCCATGCAATTTGAAGCAGAAGGGATTTATGTGTCCATACCTCCCACAATGATGACATCTCCATCTTTGGTATTTTTTTCTTCATATATTTCTGTTTCTGATATTGAGAGTTGTGTTGAGACATCTGCTTTGACAATTGTTTATCAGGCCTGATCTTCTTGTCTGCACTAGATTTCTTAGCTTCCACAAATCCTAGTCCAGATTTGTTTCCCACATTTTGTCCAACTTGAAGAATCTCTTCCAATTTGTCTTTTCCATTGGTCAGCATCTTGACAGATTTGGTCATTTGGTTCAGTTGTGAGTTCAACAATTGAACTTCCCCTTCTAGATGACTTATAGTTTTAAGATCTGCCCTTTTTTCAGCCTCCAGCTTTATAATGAGTTTTGATTGTTTCTCATTCTGCACACAGACTTCAGCACTTCTGATACACAATTTCTTGTAGGTATCAGCCAGTTCTTCAAATGTCACTTCTTCATCACTGGTGTCACTTTCAGATGTACAAACACCAGTTAGAGCAGTAACTAGTTTGGCAGATTCTTCTTCAGAATTACTTTCTGAATCACAGTCAGACCAAGTAACAGTCATTCCTTTCTTTTGTTTCTTAAGAAAGGTTGGACATTCATCTCGAATATGCCCATATCCTTCACAGCCATGGCATTGAATTCCTCTGCCTTGGTTTCCCTTCTCTTCTGACCTTGATCTTCTGTTGGAACTGTCAATGTCAGAGGGAATGTTATGAACATTAGACCTTGACTTTGGATCTATTCTTTTGATGAGTTTGTTGAACTGTCTTCCAAGCATGGCTATAGCTTCTGAAATATTTTCTTCTTCATCCTCCTTGTTTTCAACATCAGTGTTGGATACAAGTGCTATGCTCTTGTTCTTCTTGTCACCATTATCAGTGATCCCCATCTCAAAAGTCTGAAGAGACCCAATAAGTTCATCCACTTTCAACTTGCTGATGTCCTGGGCTTCCTCTATGGCAGTTACCTTCATTGCAAATCTTTTAGGCAAGGATCTGAGAATCTTTCTCACCAGTTTTTCTTCTGACATCTTTTCTCCCAGTGATCCTGAGGTGTTGGCAATCTCCAAGATGTTCATGTGAAACTCATGAATGGTTTCATCTTCCATCATTTTTAGATTCTCAAACTTGGTAGTCAACATCTGAAGCCTTGAAATTTTTACTTTGGAAGTGCCCTCATGAGTAGTTTTGAGAGTGTCCCAAACTTCCTTGGCCAGTTCATATTGATGTACTAGTCTAAAAATGTTTCTATCAATTCCATTGAACAAGGAATTTAAAGCTTTGGAATTTCCCAGGGCTAACTCATCTTCTTCTTTACTCCAATCTTCCTCAGGCTTCAGACTGATTGTCCCATCTTTCTCAGTTATGGTGGGATGGTTCCATCCTTTGTCAGCAGCTCTCCAAGCCTTTTTGTCCAGAGATTTTAAGAAGGCAATCATACGAGGTTTCCAGTAGTCATAATTAGTTCCATCCAGAATGGGTGGTCTATTTCCAAAAACTCCTTCTTTGTCCATAGTGCCAGAAAGTGATATCCCTAGATCTCACCCAGTAATACAGGCAGGGTGCCTGCTCTGATGCCAATTGAAATTCTGGCTGCAGATACTCAATGTCATGTTCAATGTTGTGACACCGTATCTGACTTTCTATAAGACAGTAAATACAAAAACAGTAAAGAACACAGTCAATTGTTTACCCAGTTCAGTGTGCAACAACACCTACTCTGGGGGCTACCAAGCCAGGGAGGAAATCCACTATAAGAGATGTTAATTCAGGAATAAACCAACCAGTTTATCTCCTTCACTTAAGACCTACCCAATGCAACTTCAATCTAAGTACAACTTAAACCTGAGTTCCTACTCACTCCCCCTCAATCACAGCAGTGATACATAAAACAATTTGACTAATGAATTGTTGAAGACACTCTTCAAAACATACACTTGATTATGCTTCACAGCTTTTTAATCAAGCAACACAAACACTCTTGCTTCACAGCTTTGAGTGATACACAAACCTAACTTGACTCTGCTTCACAGCTTTAGTCAAGAGACATACAAACACTCTTGCTTCAAAGCTTTGAGTGCTACAAAACCCTTACAATTAAAAACCTATTCCAAGTCACTTATCACAATGATAATTGCTTGGATTACAATAGTTAAAACTATACAGCTTCTAAATGATCTTCTGTCAAAAAGGGATTGCATTCAAAACAACAGCCCTGTTGAATATATAGCAGCTGGAACTTCGGTTAGGGTTTCCACAAAAAGCTAGGGTTAATTCCGTTTGACCTTAAGACTAGGTCACAGGACTTTATCAACCAGGTTGGGGTTGAGCTAGGTTAACCCAAAGAAAACGCAGGATTCTGTTCTAGAAAGACTGAGTCATTTTCTTGAAAAAACTCAGAGTTAACCAAACTGCATACCTGTTAGTTCAGAACAGGATGTCTTAACATCTGTTATGACATCTGAAAACCTGTCTACTGATTTAGGTAAATGTGATCATTTTGCAAAATGCTCAGATACACACTTATAAACATCAGTACCTGTATGACAATATTTTTCTGCAAAGGTACCTAATGAATCAGTACATACTAAACTAGAATGTTATGACATCAGTCATGACATTCACACACCTGGTTTTGCCAAAAATGCATGCCAATACCTAAACAACTACAAATATTCCCAACATCACAATATGCCGTGTCACTTCACATACTAAGCTCGTGTCTCTAAATTGTTCGATCAACTTTAATTCTCTAACCATCATGGCAGACATATGAAATGACTTCCAACTTAAAGCATCATCCACGACATTAGCTTTACCAGGGTGATAGTTTAAACCAAAGTCGTAATATTTCAACATTTCTAACCACCTATGCTGTCTCATATTCAATTCCTTTTGATCAGACAAATATTTTATTCTTTTATGATCACTAAATACTTCAAACTGAGAACCATAAAGGTAATGCCTCTAAATCTATAGTACAAATACTACTGGAGCTAATTCCAGATCGTGAGTAGGATAATTCATTTCAGGAATCCTCGATTGTCTTGACGCATATGCCACTACTTTATCATTCTTCATGAGTACAACACCTAAACCAAATTTAGAAGCATCACAATATACAACAAATGATTCTTCAGGATTAGATAATATCAAAATCGGAGCTGTCGTCAATCTCTTCTTCAACTCAACAAAACTTTCTTCGCATTGGATGTCCTATATAAATTCCTTTCTTTTACAAGTCAACTGAATTAGCGGAAGTGCTAACTTAGAAAAACCTTCGATAAACCTCCTATAATAGCCAGTCAATCCCAAAAAGCTTCTGATCTCTGTAACTGTCTTTGGAGTCTCCCACTTTAATACTGCGTCTACCTTTGACGAGTCTACCGCGATTCCACCACCCGAAATAACATGACCAAGGAAGCTGACTTTCTTTAACCAAACTCACACTTAGATAACTTTGCATATAACTTCTTTTCCTTTAACACTTGCAACGCAATTCACAAATGCTCAGTATGTTCTTCTTCTGATTTGGAATATATTAAGATATCATCGATGAATACTATCACAAACTGATCCAAATAAGTATGAAAGATATGGTTCATATACTCCATAAACACACCCGGTGGGTTAGTGACACCAAAAGGAATCACTAAATATTATAATGTCTATATCAAGTTCAGAAATCTGTCTTTTGAGTATCCTCACCCTTTACTCGAATTTGGTGATATCCCAACCTCAAGTCAATCTTGCTAAACATGCATGCATCTACCAATTGATCTATCAATTCATCTCGGAAGTGGATACTTGGTTTTTATCGTCACTTTGTTCAATTATCGGTAGTCCACATAGAGTCTCATACTACCATCCTTCATTTTCACCAGCAACACCAGATCTCCCCAAGGTGAAACACTTGCTCTAGTAAATTTCTTTTCAAGCAATTCTTCTAGTTGTTTCTTCAACTCTGCTAATTCAAATGTTGAGATTCGATAGGGTGCCATATAAATAGGTATTGTACCCTGAACAAGATCAATAGGAAATTCTACTTCCATTTCTGGCGGCACATTTATAATGTCATTTGGGAAAACTTCTGAAAATTCACGCACAACTTGCAACTTATCTAAAGTAGCCTGATTCTCAATGTACAAGGACACCATTAATGAAAATACCAGAGCTTCATCTTGCATCAATTCCTTCAACTATCTAGAAGATAAGAATCCTGCTTCCTCTTCCTCATCAAGAGTATAAAACTACACATGTTTGTTGTAACAGTTAATATGAACATAATTATATTCCAACCAGTTCATACACAAAATTACATCCAAACCAATCAACGGTATATAAACTAGATTAGCAAAGAAGTCTCTGTCATAGATGGACAAAGGACACTTCAAGCATACTAGAGAAGTAGTCACCGATCCCTTAGCTGGAGTTTCAATAACCATTTCTCCATTCATAGAGGATAACTCGAGACCCAACTTTTTAACATAATCAACAGCAATAAAACAATGCGTAGCACT
Source organism: Vicia faba (assembly GCA_948472305.1). Lineage (NCBI taxonomy): Eukaryota > Viridiplantae > Streptophyta > Magnoliopsida > Fabales > Fabaceae > Vicia > Vicia faba. Next base: position 1,434,724,144 of record OX451737.1, on the reverse strand, counting down.
AGTATCAATAATAGTAATTAAAGGAGTACTATTGATGAATAAAATATATTTAATCAAGCCGTCTCTACTGGATGTCTGAGTTCCATCTAAAGAAAAAACTTTCCCACCATTCTGAGCTTTCTTCAGTTTCTGGCACTGTGTACGGATGTGTCCTTCCTCACCATAGTTGAAACATATCACTTTCTTGTGTCTACAGTCAGCTACCTCATGCCCAGCCTTACCACAACAAAAACAACTTTTCACTTCTCCAGTACATGCATTACTTTGTGACTTGGCTTCCCACATCTGTAACAGATAACGTCAGTAGGAGCACCTCCCCCACTGGTTCTTCTGCCATCAGTAACCCTCTATCTAAATTTTTCATTTGGAGCATTGTAAGTCTTCCCATGATTCTACTGTTTCCCACCTTTTTTCTCAGTTACAGCTTTGTAGTGAGCCATACTGTCCTATTTATAAATTCTGCAGTAATTCACAATATCCAAAAATTTATGGATTCCCTGATACCCAATTTCTTTCTTGATCTCAGAATGTAAGCCATTCTCAAACTTCACGCACTTAGAAAATTCAGCTGTCTCCTTTGTATAGTGAGGATAAAAGTTTGCCAAGTCCACGAATTTGGCAGTATACTCAGTTACCGTTAAATCCCCTTGTTTTAGTTCCAAGTATTCAATCTCCTTCTTCCCATGAACATCCTCTGGTTAATACTTCACAAGGAATTTCCTAAGAAACAAAGCCCAAGTAATAGCCTCACCTATGCCTCCCAGTCTCTGGCGAGTAGCAACCCACCAGTCATCAGCCTCTCTTACCAGCATATGCATACCAAAATGCAATTTCTGTGCATCAGAACATTTCATGACTTGAAAGATCCTTTCAATATCCTTGAGCCACTCCTTCTCTCCTTCAGGATCATGCTTCCCTTTGAACGTTGGTGAATGGTTCCTTTGGAAAGTTTCCAAAGTACGAGTCCTATCGTTCCCATCAACATTAGGCTGATTTTGCATTGGCTGAGCCAAAGCCTGCAACACATTAGCAAGTGCACCATTGCCTCTTCCAGCCATTACTCTGCTTCACATCACAACATCAAACAATGGTTAGATAGAAAAACATCTACAATATTCCACTGTCACACTACATTAACGACTCAACAACCTGGCCGGACCGACCGACCTGCTCTGATACCAATTATAACACCCCCATTTTCCCAAAATAGCAATTATATTAATATATATCAGAGTACATAAGCGGGATGTCACATACTTCAATTTTTCATAGTTAAAAGTCACTTTATTACTTGTTTTATTCAAAAATAATCAAATCCGAAGCGGAATAATAAAATTAGTTCAATTCCATGTCATTACAACTTCAACAACAAATAAAACTCCACAAATGTATGGTCCAACATAAGTCAAATGAAAGATACATAACAAATGAAATAAAGCAAAACATAACAAAGATTTCCAATTCCCGTGTTACGTATCAGAGCGACTCCTAGGACTCGATCAAGTAACACTCACTCCAAGAACTACTCGGGTACCTGATTATCTGTACTCCTAAGGGAGCAATGACACAACAACACAAAAGGGGTGAGAATTTCATTCAATAAATATACGGTGAATATCACATGCTAAGGAGTAGTAATCACACAATCCATACATCACACAGTACTTCGCAACATAACACATCATTCACATAATGCAACATCAACTCGAATCAATGCAATGCAATAAGACTGACATAAACTCAATGCGTGTGGTCCAATCATGACATAAGCCCTCATCTCGTATGCCAATTTAGAAAATAACAGGGCATAATCCCTCATCACAACGCCATTACAGGATAACATTAGGGCATAAGCCCTCATCACTATGCAACATGCGACATCATATACAACAACATAACTAAACAACCACAAGACATAATGCTATTTTAGGCCATCAACATCATTATCATCATAATCATCAACATCACCTTCTAACAACATCGTAAGCAAAGAAACACCACAATAACCAACTCACCATTTTGATGTAACAAAGGGAAACTATTCCTATCCTAACTTAGGTACTAGGAATATAATCCTTATCATTCATTTTCCTCCTTCAAATTAAGGTTCATAGAGTTATCTAACAATTGCTTGGAACGACACATCAATCGGGTTCCAAAAACTAAAGTTATGGTTGATTCAAGGAAGTCCAAAAAAACAATAAGTTACTATCATCCCTCGCCCGATGAAGCCCTACGTCGCCCGATGACGGTTCCTTTGATAACACCAAATTGCACTATGTCTCTGACTCGAATATCACATGTTTTCCTTAGTTTTATTATTGTTTTTCTAGTATTATGCCCTTGTTTCCTTTGTTTTCAGGTCACATGTTCTTTTAGAGCCTTCCGAGAAGAAACGAGCGAAAACGCCAGAAAAATAGGGTTTTTCCAAGAAAATACACACATGGCATCCAGCTCCGCGCCGGCTACAGGGAACGCGTTGACATGGCGCACTTTCACCCAGGGTCCAACTGCCATGTTCCCATGATCTCTCCATTTTCACTCACCGCGCCCGCGGGGAGGATGGCCGCGCCCGCGGCCTTCGCAAACCATTTCCCGCTCAGAAGGAGTTGAGGGGCATGCTCGTCTTTGCATAATTTCAGAATCTTCTATAAATAGCAAGTTCTTTTCATTTTCGTTTTGATCCAAAATTAGGTGCAAACTTAGATCCAGACAAGTTACTGCTTAGGCATATATTACTACTTTGTAAAGTGATAATCTTCTCACATCGGGAAGTTGTCACACTTGAGTGTGCGAGATTGTATTCAAGTTTGGAGCACTTTGGTTGAAGTTTATCATACTATCTTTTACATTTCCACGACTTGTATCAGATTCAAGCCTCCGATTGGAGCAAGGTTCTAATTTAATTGCTTTCATTTATTTTATGCTCTTACCATAGTCTACACGTTTTATAGACTATAAATGCTCTTACCATAGTCTACACGTTTTATAGACTTTAAATGCTCTTACCATAGTCTACACGTTTTATAGACTTTAAATGCTCTTACCATAGTCTACACGTTTTATAGACTCTAAATGCTCTTACCATAGTCTACACGTTTTATAGACTCTAAATGCTCTTACCATAGTCTACACGTTTTATAGACTATAAGTGCTCTTACCATAGTCTACACATTTTATAGACTTTAAATGCTCTTATCATAGTCTACATGTTTTATAGACTTTAATGCTTACCATGTCTAGCTAAATTTTTTAGGGTTAGAATGTAAGGATCGAATCATAACTATGTTCTGTATGCCATGCTAATAGAAATACCTTTGAGATGTTTTAGTTTTTTAATACTGGTTTAAATGTGTTTAAAAGTTTATGGATAAGATCGAAAGCCGTCCATACTCGAGATTAAGCCAGATTAGTTCTTGACCAAACGAAAAGAGTGAAAGGAGTTCATTTGGTTAAGTAGGATTACTTGATATAATTTTAGAAAACGATTTTGAAACTATTGGCGGACGCGTTTGTGGGATTAAAATCTGATTCTTGGTCAAAAGCCAAGGATCTCTTTAAGTTAAGTTTTCCAAATTAAAACACTTTTTCACTAAGTCAAAATAACTCGTTTCTTAAAAATAGGTTTACTTCTTTAACGCGTTAGGCACCCTTTATAAGTGACAATAAAGGAATTTAATTTAAAGAGTAAACTCGGTTCTTAGTATGCGAAAGCTACAAGTTCCTGTTAAACAGTTCTTTGCTATAAATGGAAAATATTGCCCAAAAGTAAATACTATACATGCATGCTAGGACACTGTCTGATCTCGTGATTTACATTCGATCCCGTTTGTTTTATCTCTTTAATTTTATTCGCTTTTATTTCCCTGTACTGAACTCAATCCCTTATTGATCTGCCTTAGATAAACACCTTAACAATAGAGTCGATAGATTGACAATTGGTCTCTGTGGTTCGATAATCTTATATATTACTTCGATAGGATGTGCACTTACAGTTATAATTTAGACCATACAGTAAAAGCCCATCATGTTTTTGGCGCCGTTGCCGGGGACCAACTTTGCCAAATTTCATACCCTTTTTGTTATCCCGTTTAGACTAAGGCTACTTATTTAGCCGGTTGATGCGTAGAAATCGTAGCACCGGTAACCTAATAGATCCCTTAGTAGAACCTGAACGTTTCACTCGAGCCCGTCCCTTTATACGAAAGTTAAAGAAAGCTATGGCCGAGGACCGTAATCAAAGACCGCTTAAGGAATTTTCCCAACAATCTAACGAGGAACCTAGTTCTAGTATAGTAAATCAAGCTATAACAACTAACAACTTCGAACTAAAACCCTCGCTATTACAATTAGTTCAACAAAACCAATTCGCTGGTCTCGCTACCGAGAACCCGAATCAACACTTGGAGGTATTTATCCAATTAGCCGACACCCTCAAAGCAAATGGTGCCACATCTGAAGCAATATGCCTAAGATTGTTTCCATTCTCTCTAAGAGGGAAAGCTCACGATTGGTTAGATTCCCTCCCTGCCAATTCGATAACAACTTGGGAGGACCTTAGAAGAGTATTCCTTTCCAGGTATTTTGCCCCTAGCAAAACCGCTATTCTTAGAAACCTGATCACTAGATTCACCCAAAACCAGGGAGAATCTCTATTTGAAGCTTGGGAAAGATATAAAGACCTTTTAAGAACTTGTCCACACCATGGCCTAAAGCAATGGTTGATTATTCACACCTTCTATAATGGACTCCATTATAATACCAAAATGTCTATCGACGCCGCCGCAGGTGGTGCGCTGATGAAAAAACCTTACCCTGAAGCTTGTGCCCTGATCGAAGATATGGCCCAAAACCATTACCAATGGGGGGCAGAACGAGCGACAGTGGAGAAGAAGGAGACCCAAGGAGGAGTGCATGAGATAAGTAGCATGGACATGATGCAAGCTAAAATGGACGCCCTAGCCTTAAGAGTAGATAACATATCCCAAAACCCTACCACAGTAGCTGCACTCCACTCGGAATGCGAACTTTGTGGAACCCAAGGACATCCAACTTCAGATTGTTACCTGTTGAATAAATCTAGCCCAGAACAAGTCAATTACACCCAAGGAAACCCGTTCTCGAACACCTATAACCCTGGATGGAGAAATCACCCGAATTTTTCCTATAAGAACAACAATCCAATCCAACATCCTGGAACACCCAGACCGCAAGGTTTTCAACCTCAAAAATCAAACCAACCTATGCAAGTTGTGCCACCAAGAACAAATCTTAGGGAAACCATAGATACTTTTATCACAACCCAGACTCAGCAAAACAAAGAATTTATGAACCAGAGCGCCCATACAAACGAACTAGTAACACAACTAGCAACTAAGTTTGACCAAATGATGACCCATCATAAGATGCTCGAGACTCAGATCTCTCAAGTAGCTCAAACGCAAGCCACACAAACCACACCTGGAGGATAATTCCCTGGACAAACTCAACCTAATCCTAAAGGACAAGCAAATGCTATCACTCTAAGAAGTGGAACTGCTTACGATGGACCGAAACTTCCAACGATGTGTGTACCCGAAAAACCAATAAAAGATAGCATACCTGAGGACCAAGTAGAGAAACCAGAGGAACCAAGAACCCAACAGAACCAGGTGGAAGAATCGAAAGATAAAACTTATACACCACCTCCACCCTATAAACCTCCAATACCATACCCACAAAGACTTAAACAAACCAAGATAGAGAGCCAATACCAAAAATTCATCAAAGTAATAGAGAAACTCCATGTAGAGATTCCCTTTACCGAAGCGATTACCCAAATACCATCATATGCTAAATTCTTAAAAGACATCCTGTCAAACAAACGCAGAATCAACGATCATAAACCCCTAGAATGTCATTCCATCTCTGAAAATAAACTTGCAAAAAAGGACAAAGATCCTGGAAGTTTTTCTATTCCTTGCATCCTAGGAAATCATATGATCGACAAAGCTTTCTTAGACCTAGGAGCAAGCGTGAGCTTAATGCCTTTGGCAGTCTGCAAGAGGTTAAACTTAGGAGAACTACAACCAACCAAAATGTCTTTACAACTAGCTGATAGATCTGTCAAGTACCCCACAGGGATATTAGAGGATATACCAGTTAGAATAGGTCAGTTATATATCCCAACCGATTTCGTGGTAATGGATATTAAAGAAGATAACGAAATCCCGATTCTCTTAGGGAGACCATTCTTGTCAACCGCCGGAGCTATAATCGACGTTAAGAAAGGAAAACTTACCTTCGAAGTAGGAGATGAAAAGATAGAATTTATCCTCTCTAAATTCCTTATGGCACCTGTGATAGGAGATGCATGTTATGCAATCGACATCATTGATGAATGCGTAAACGAAGTTGAGCAAGATGAATCCTTAATTAAACTACCACCAAAACCCATTCTAGAGGATGATGGATATAAAGAACCTTACATTGATGACAACCTCTTTGAATGTTTAGTTCTTACACCCGATCCTATGCCGTGTCTTAAAAATCCATCTCTAGAACTCAAAGAACTACCCAAGAATCTAATATATGAGTTTTTGGACGAAGAGATGAATCGCCCAGTTATAATTAACGCCACTCTAGGCCAAAACGAAACAAATCAACTCTTAGATACCTTGCGAAAATACCCTTCAGCATTAAGATATAAAATCTCTGACTTGAAAGGGATAAGCCTGTCCGTATGCATGCATCGGATCATGCTAGAAGAAAATTCGAAACCCTCTAGAGAGCATCAGAGAAGAATAAATCCTATAATGAGTGATGTAGTTAAGAAAGAATTTCTTAAGTTACTGGAAGCTGGTATCATATATCAGATATGAGATAGTGAGTGGGTAAGTCCTGTATATGTGGTGCCGAAGAAAGGAGGCATCACGGTTGTTGAAAATGATAAGGGAGACAAAGTAGAAAAACGAACAGAAGGAGGATGGCGTATGTGCATCGATTACAGAAAGCTAAACAAGGCGACTAGGAAAGATCATTTCCCGCTTCCATTTATAGATCAGATGTTTGAACGTCTATCTAGGCATTCGTATTTCTGTTATCTAGATGGATATTCCGGATTTTTCCAAATCCCTATTCACCCAGAGGACCAAGAAAAAACTACATTCACCTGTCCTTATGGAACGTTTGCCTATAGGCGGATGCCCTTTGGACTCTGTAATGCACCTGCCACCTTCCAATGTTGTATGATGTCCATTTTCACGGACTATCTCGACGAAATTATGGAAGTATTCATGGATGACTTTTCTGTATGTGGATTCGATTTCAAAAATTGTCTCTCGAACCTTGAGAAAATCATAGAAAGATGTGTGGAAGTGAACCTTGTGTTGAATTGGGAGAAGTGTCACTTTATGGTCAACGAAGGAATAGTTTTAGGGCATATCATCTCCGAGAGAGGGATAGAAGTTGACAAAGCCAAAGTAGAAGTTATAGAGAACATCAACCCACCTAAAACTGTTAGGGAAGTACGAAGTTTTCTAGGGCATGCTGGATTCTACCGACGCTTTATAAAAGACTTCTCCAAAATAACAAAACCCTTGACTAACCTTCTTATGAAAGATGTTGAATTTGACTTTAATGATAAGTGTCTTAAAGCCTTCAACATTCTTAAACAAGCACTAATTTCAGCTCCTGTCATTCAACCCCCTGACTGGGAGCAACCATTTGAAATCATGTGCGATGCTAGTGACTATGCAGTTGGGGCGGTCTTAGGTCAAAGAAAAGACAAGAAATTACATGTCATCTACTATGCCAGTAGAACCCTAGATACCGCCCAACTTAACTACACAACTAAAAAGAAGGAATTTCTAGCTGTAGTATTCGCAATCGATAAGTTCCGATCTTATTTAGTAGGAGCTAAGATTGTAGTTTATACTGATCACGCAGCAATCCGATATCTGTTAAACAAAAAAGACGCTAAGTCGAGATTGCTCGGGTGGATTCTCTTACTCTAAGAATTTGACTTAGACATTAAGGATAAGAGAGGCACTGAGAATTTAGTTTCCGATCATCTATCTAGGCTAGAACATTTGAAACCAGATGTAATACCAATAAACGATTACTTCACTTACGACGAATTGATAGCTAGGATAAACACAATGAACGAGGATGACTCTGAAACCTATAAAGAATTTAAACCGGAAAAAGTCTCAATGATAAGAAACGTTCCTTGGTACACAGACATTGTGAATTATCTAGCTGCTGACATCATACCCCCAGACTTAAGTTTTCAACAAAAGAAAAAGTTCTTCAATGACACCAAAAGCTTTTATTGGGATGAACCACTCTTGTTCAAAAGAGGAATAGACAACATCTTTAGAGGATGTGTTCCAGAGGAGGAAGTGGAAAGCATCATCAAACATTGTCATGCCGCGCCTTATGGTGGACACGCAAGCACATCAAAGACATGTGCCAAAATCTTTCAAGTAGGCCTTTACTGGCCAACTTTATGGCGAGATGTCCACACTTACATCACCAAGTGTGACCGGTGTCAACGCACTGGGAACATTTCAAGGCATGACGAAATGCCACTAAGAAATATTCAAGAGGTAGAACTCTTTGACGTATGGGGTATAGATTTCATGGGGCCTTTTCCATCATCAATGGGAAATAAATAATTCTTGTGGCAGTTGACTATGTGTCCAAGTGGATAGAAGCAATAGCGGCACCCACAAACGACACGAGAGTAGTGATCAAATTGTTCAAGAACATCATATTCCCTAGATTCGGAACACCCCGTCTAGTCATAAGTGATGGAGGATCGCACTTTATATCCAAGATATTCAACAAACTTTTAAACAAATACGGAGTCAAACATAGAGTAGCAACACCATATCACCCTCAAACCAGTGGCCAAGTGGAGGTATCAAATAGGGAAATCAAGCAAATCCTAGAAAAAACCGTGTCAATATCTAGAAAGGATTGGTCCGGAAAGCTGAAAGATACACTTTGGGCCTATAGGACAACTTACAAAACCCCTATTGGAACTACCCCATACCAATTGGTCTATGGAAAATCCTACCACTTACCTTTCGAGTTAGAACACAAAGCCTATTGGGCTATAAAATCCTTGAATTTAGACTACCTAAAAGCTGGAGAGAAATGGATTCTGGACATTCATAAGTTAGAAGAACTCCGCCTAAATGCTTATGAGAATTCCATCATCTATAAAGAAAGAACAAAGATATGACACGATAAGAAAATTACTAAGAAATAATTCAATGTATGCGATCCTGTTCTTCTATTTAATTCCAGATTACGACTTTTTCCTGGCAAGCTACGTTCAAGATGGACAGGTCCATTCGAGGTATCAAAAGTGTTAGTATCAGGAGCTGTAGAAATCAAGAATAACTCAAGCGCTCTTTTCGTGGTAAATGGACAACGACTGAAGTTGTATAGAGGAGGTGACATGCCTATTGACTACTCTAATCAGACTCTGATAGACCCACCAATCCCAACTTGAAAAGTGAGATCTTATCGTCAAGCTAACGACATTAAACAAGCGCTGCGTGGGAGGCAACCCACGATCTTTTTTTTTTCTCTTTATTTTTTTAATTTTTAATTATTATTTTACGTAATTGAAATTTTAATTTCGGACTGACTCATCTACCCTTTTCAGGACCAAGTGCTCTTATATTACCTTTTTCAGATGGATTTCATTGATTGACTCGATGTAATCTTCAGAGACAATGCTCAGCGGGAGCGATTTGCTACACTGTCTGCTCGACCGATGCTTCCTACTAGATACCCTGATTCTGCTTGCATGGATGCACTAGGCATTGAGGCCAGCATCCGTTATCTGTGCCATCAAGTCAGTTGGGATGCATATGCTGACGAGATCCACGTGACCTACAAGAACCTCACCTTGGAGTTCCTCAGCTCACTGGAGTATGAGCCCTATGTTGGGACCAGAGAGGACCGTGGGCGGATTAGTTTTCGCATGTTCGGAGTAGAGTATGTTTTTACTTTGAGACAGTTTGGAGATCTGCTTGGATTCGAAAATGCACTTACTACCATCCCCGAGCTTCCTCTAGGGTATTTCATGAGCAGTGATATAGACAAATTCTGGAGATCTATTACCGACGGGGGAAGCCTCAACCCATCTGAGAAACTGTCTAAGAGGATTCATAACCCAACTCTCAGGTACTTTGAGATGATTCTTTGTCATACCTTCTTCGGGAGGAGCTATTGCGATCATTTGGTGATTGCAGAGGAGATACTATTTTTATACTGCGTAAGTCAGTCACGTCCCATTGCGAGTGGAGCTTTCTTGATAGAAAGTCTATATATGGCTGCGTTATCCTCTGAGGGATACTTGCACGCTGGTGGGAATGTGACGTTGATTGCATCTTATCTGGGCTTGGATAGCCAGTTACTCCGCCTGACACCATATTGTGGTAGCACACGCATCGACATTGACTTTTGCTTAGACCATGCCTTTATGCGCCGAGCTTCTTTTCATCCATATCAGTACATGCTCCTTATTGACGACCAGACTGTCTACTATTTCACCCTACCTGATCCATAGATGACCTGCGTCTCCAACCGGGCAAACTGGAACTACACTTTAGAGGGTTGGGGCGAGGCAGTTATAGACATCACTGACCGGCCAGAGCCAGAGTATTCACCAGAGCCAGAATATTCACCAGAGCCAGAGTATTCACCAAAGTCAGAGCCAGAGTCAGACGAACCGATCACTGAGGATCCGGTTACAGAGAATCCTACCCCAGGGTACACGCCTGCACCTAAGGTTGAGCATACCGTTGTTTATACTAATAACTTGACCTTACAGGAGCCCGACATGAGAGCACAGCTAGCAGCCATGAGAGCTGAGATGGCTACACTTTTCCAGGAGGTGGCTGATCTCATCCTACAGGTAGCGCTAGATGGTTCCATATATGCTGGCGAGATCGACAATTTGACACACGAGATTGCTGAGCTCAGACGCCAAGTGGCTGAGCTGCGAGGACGTGACTTTGCTGATATTTGATCATGAGACGTTCACCATTGTTATTATTATTATACTATTTTTATTTTTTCTCAGACTTACATTTTTTGTTTTTCAGTTCAGTTGCACTTAGTACTCACTTACATTTATATATATATTGTGTGTTTTATTTTCTCTTATCTTGTTTTTATTTTATTTTGCAAAAACTAGAAAATAAAATGTATGTGTATGATATACACATATATTTTACAAAAATATATCTTCACCTTAAAATGCTAGGTACACCCCAGTGACAAGAGCAAGCCGCCATTTTTTGAAGCCCAATTGCCCAAAGAACAAAAATCCAGCCAAGCTAGAAATTTCACAGACCGCGCCCGCGGAGGGAGGGACCGCGCCCGCGGACCTCCAACGGTAAAAAAACTGCTACTTTTCGGAAAACTCACCATTTACTCCATTTTTCCTATTTAAACCCCATTTTCTTCCTCATTTTACCCACATTTTCATACCTTACCTTCCATAATTTCTCCACTTCAACTAATTCTCTATGATATTTCTTTTCCCACTACAATCCTTCCAAATCTATAAAAATCACTATTTTCTTCCTCCACCATACTATTTTCCTTTCTCCAAATCGTTCAAAACAATCAAAATGGACTTCAATGGGTATGTTCTTCGAAACGGCAAACCGGGATCCACACTATGGAAGCTGCTCGAAAAGCTACAGTCTACGACAATTCACTCAACCAGGTATATTGACGAAGACTGTCTCTACACTTTAGGTATTTATCATAATGTTTTTCATTTATTAGATAAAATAGGCATGCATAATATTTTCTCTGCAAAAGAACCTACCTACCCAAGGTTGACATATGAGTTTTTAAGTTCACTTATTTACAATGTCACACCTAACACTGCTAGTACCGTAGGTGGGGTACAATTTAGAATGTTTAACCGTGAATATAGTTACTCCACCGACGGTTTATCTGAGTTGTTAGGGATGCCTTTTGGGGAAGTTGCTATTTGTGAAGCACCCTTGGATACAGAATGGACAACCGCTGGCTATGCTTTTTGGCAAAAACTTACAAACCAAGAAGCAAATTCTTTTGATGGCCTGCTAGCCTCGAGTGTCCATAATCCGGCCATCCGTGTCTTCCGATACCTTTTAGCATCCACCATCTTTGCTCGGGAAAACCCGAACAAGGTGAATGCTAAAGAGTTAATTATTATGCAAGCATGCCTCACCGACACCAAAATTAACCCGGTGCCATTTATGATTTCTCACATGAGCTATGTCCGAAAAAAGGGGGCACCGATTTCTTTTGGTGGCCTGGTTACTACTATCGCTCGTCCCCTTGGCTTGGCCACCGAGCTTGCTACTTTAGAGCCACTTCCTCCTCGTACTGCAGGCCTGGAATTTTTGAAATATATGCGCCTCTACAAAGCGATAAGGGAAGGTGGCTATTACCTTATGATTCGTAATGCTGCTGTACCAAGTGTTGTCCTCCCCTTTACCCGTCGCACTGACGTTAGATTATAGCGTAACTGGACCTATGATTTAAGCGCTCCCGCTTTCACTGGTCCGTTACCCCCGAATGTTCCTTTAGAGAAGGGGAACAACACTGATGACGAGTATGACTTTCAAACAGAGTCACCTCCTCGATTTACACCATCACACACTGCACCATCTTCTTCTAACCCTCCTGCAGGTATCACCCCAAGTTTCCATGTCACTGAGGACATGTGGAGAGAGCATATGGCTAGAGAGGAGAAGCGTGATGCCCTCCTTTCTACGATCCAGCAACATGTTGCCGACAACATGGCTTTCATGCAGGCGTCTCAAATTCAAAATGCCCACTCTCTGACTACCATCATGGAAACTCATTTGGCTTTCCAGAACGAGCAACACCGTCAGCAGACTAGCTTCGCTACTCACTTCCAATTAATGGAGGACACACAAGGCACATTGATTGGTTGGACTAGGGAGCTACAAGCTGCAAATGCTGCTCTCACTGAGCGCATGACACAGTTTGTGCCTCGATAGAGATCGCTGTAATCGTAGCTGCCGTTTCGGACGTTCACCTCAGGATAGCGAGGGTACTAGTGGACCTCACTAGTTTTACCAGGTACCTCCTACCTAGACTTGTTTTGGAACATTGGGGACAATGTCCAATTCAAGTGTGGGAGGAGCATTTTATCGCTTTTATTTCCTTTCCTTTATTTCTTTTTCTGTTATTTCCCTTTTCAGTACTTTATTTTTTCAGTATCTTTTAGTTATTTCCCTTTTAGTAATTTAGCCGTTAAAAAAAATACATGTGATTGACGAGTCATTTTGCGTAGTGTATCCTTAAGTTCTCCACCACTTCCTAGCCTTGAGAAATTTTTTTTTGCTAAAAAAGAATACAACATGTTTTTAGTTTTTTGAGCCATAAGTAAGTTTTTAGGTTTTGGATAGAGTGTGATTAGTCTTAGGTACCCTTTTTGAAAAATTAACATCGTCTTTTACACCACAGACCTTGTAAATATTAGAGTTAATTTCGTCTTCTCCCCATGCTATGATTTTAATTTTACAAAACGGGTCCTAAGTAGTTTATTCTCGTAGTCGGCTCCGGCCTAAGCATGCGCTACATGTAGGATCGATGAAAATAAGTGAATGATCTTTTTGCCTTGAAAAGTATATATATAATAAGCAAAAATGTATGGTCGCGACCATGAATTGGGTGATCCTCACACGATCATTTAATTCCACTGGTCGCGAACATCCACAAAAAAAAAATATATATATATATATATATATATATATATATATATATATATATATATATATATATATATATATATATATATATATATATATATATATATATATATATATATATATATATATATATATATATATATATATATATATATATATATATATATATATATATATAAAGTGAAAAATAATAATAAAAGGCATTATCCATTATGGCTGGTTCAGAGGTATCTGGTGTTGAACTCGGTAGGGAATATTACGATCTGATCCCCCACAACTATAATTGGGTAATAACGGGATTACACCAATTCTTGTACCAGAATCCCATTGCAAAGATCAGAATCACTAATCGGTCACTACACTATGAGTATGTACGGATAACGGGCTTAATGTGATTACACCTGAATGAAAAGGACCTTACCTAGAAGAGAAGTCTTAGCATAGTGGGAGTAATATGAGTTGACTTGTGTAGGAATAAGGTTTATGTCCGTGTTTTTACGGTAAAGTGTCACTTCAATGTTCTTAGTTCAAATAGTTGGTACCTGTCGAACACACTCTCACTTGAACCTTACTGCTTTAGCTCGATAACTAGAAAAAACACTTGTATCCCTTTGGTTACTTCTGAGAGTTTTGCTTGAGGACAAGCAAAGGTTTAAGTGTGGGAGAATTTGATAACACCGAATCGCACTATGTCTCTGACTCGAATATCACATGTTTTCCTTAGTTTTATTATTGTTTTTCTAGTATTATGCCCTTGTTTCCTTTATTTTCAGGTCACATGTCCTTTCAGAGCCTTCAGAGAAGAAACGAGCGAAAACGCCAGAAAAATAGGGTTTTTCCAAGAAAATACACACATGGCATCCAGCTCCGCGCCGGCTACAGGGAACGCGTTGACATGGCGCACTTTCACCCAGGGTCCAACTGCCATGTTCCCATGATCTCTCCATTTTCACTCACCGCGCCCGCGGGGAGGATGGCCGCGCCCGCGGCCTTCGCAAACCATTTCCCGCTCAGAAGGAGTTGAGGGGCATGCTCGTCTTTGCATAATTTCAGAATCTTCTATAAATAGCAAGTTCTTTTCATTTTCGTTTTGATCCAAAATTAGGTGCAAACTTAGATCCAGACAAGTTACTGCTTAGGCATATATTACTACTTTGTAAAGTGATAATCTTCTCACATCGGGAAGTTGTCACACTTGAGTGTGCGAGATTGTATTCAAGTTTGGAGCACTTTGGTTGAAGTTTATCATACTATCTTTTACATTTCCACGACTTGTATCAGATTCAAGCCTCCTTTTGGAGCAAGGTTCTAATTTAATTGCTTTCATTTATTTTATGCTCTTACCATAGTCTACACGTTTTATAGACTCTAAATGCTCTTACCATAGTCTACACATTTTATAGACTTTAAATGCTCTTACCATAGTCTACACGTTTTATAGACTTTAAATGCTCTTACCATAGTCTACACGTTTTATAGACTCTAAATGATCTTACCATAGTCTACACGTTTTATAGACTCTAAATTCTCTTACCATAGTCTACACGTTTTATAGACTCTAAATTCTCTTACCATAGTTTACACGTTTTATAGACTTTAAATGCTCTTATCATAGTCTACATGTTTTATAGACTTTAAATGCTTACCATGTTTAGCTAAATTTATTAGGGTTAGAATGTAAGGATCGAATCATAACTATGTTCTGCATGCCATGCTGATAGAAATACCTTTGAGATGTTTTAGTTTTTTAATATTGGTTTAAATGTGTTTAAAAGTTTATGGGTAAGATCGAAAGTCGTCCATACTCGAGATTAAGCTAGATTAGTTCTTGACCAAACAAAAAGAGCGAAAGCAGTTCGTTTGGTTAAGAAGGATTACTTGATATAATTTTAGAAAATGATTTTGAAACTATTGGCGGACACATTTGTGGGATTAAAATCTGATTCTTGGTTAAAAGCCAAGGATCTCTTTAAGTTAAGTTTTCCAAATTAAAATACTTTTTCACTAAGTCAAAATAACTTGTTTCTTAAAAATAGGTTTACTTCTTTAACACGTTAGGCACCCTTTATAACTGACAATAAAGGAATTTAATTTAAAGAGTAAACTCGGTTCTTAGTATGCGAAAGCTACAAGTTCCTGTTAAACAGTTCTTTGCTATAAATGGAAAATATTGCCCAAAAGTAAATACTATACATGCATGCTAGGACACTGTCTGATCTCGTGATTTACATTCGATCCCGTTTGTTTTATCTCTTTAATTTTATTCACTTTTATTTCCCTGTACTGAACTCAACCCCTTATTGATCTGCCTTAGATAAACACCTTAACAATAGAGTCGATAGATTGGCAATTGGTCTCTGTGGTTCGATAATCTTATATACAGTAAAAGCCCATTCTTTGCTCGGCGATGCTAGGCGTGTCGCACTTTAGTAGCTCGTCCAAAAATATTCCTCCTCTTTTCCTCCACCTTTGCTCGGCGAAGCACCGTCTCCCGGCAACACTCCCTTTATTACACGACAATTCTCTACGAACAGGGTTTTCCTATTTGTGATTTTTCACTGTATCATACCAATTTCTTGCGATTTTGTCATATTATAGGTCTTAATATGCTGTCTAAACACATGGTTTTATCACCTATCAATCCATCACAATGCACCACTATCCATACATCAGTTATGGGTCATATTCCATCATCAAATCCTCTAATCCTAATTTCCATTACTAATAGGTTTTAGATTGGGGTTTTGTGGTACCATCATCATAGCAACAAAAATAGCAGCAACAATCATAATCATAACATCACAATTTCATGTAGTATCACATACATCAACATCGATTGAATTAAACAAAAGCAGATCATTCATCAATCATTAAAAAAAACCTAAGAGGGAAAGGAACTCTCACTTCCCTCTCATGTAAAATCACCAATTATAGAATCCATTCACTCCCTTACCTTAATTTGCAGCTTTTATGCTTCAACAATGGAGAATTTCCTTTGTCGTAGTTCTCTCTTATCTTCTCTTCTCTTCTATTCTCTTCTCTTCTCTTCTCTTCTCTTCTCTGTTTCTACGTAACAATAGTTTTTCTCCCAATTGGTCTAACCCTTTTATATTGAATTTATTATTACTAACACTCCACTAATAATAATAATAATAATAATAATATTAATAACAATATTGAAAATCTTAATAATAACTATAATATTAATAATAATAGTATTTTCCCTAAAAACTAAGTTTCACCACAAAATGCTAAATCAAATTCAAAATCAACAAACAATGACTAAGTACTTAAATGGGGTGTTACAAGAAACGTCTTCAGTAATAGTAGTTGGCTGAGGAATAACTTCAAAGGTCTGGCAGGGAGTCTCGATGAATTCTCCGTCCATCTCAACATACTTAAAGGAGTTCAAGTGACTCACCATGTACTCCACTATAAACTGTAACAATCTTTCCTTTCACGGGATATTTCAACTTCTGGTGCAACGTAGAAGTAACAGCGCCTGCCCCATGAATCCAAGGGCGTCCAAGTAAATAGGAATAGGCCGGACAAATATCCATCACATAGAAGGTAGAGTCGAAGACCTACAAACCTACTTTCATCAGGAGATCCACCTCTATGTGAACCATTCTCTTTGAACCATTAAACGCTCTGACCATAATGTCACTAGGTTTTAGCATAACCCCTTCACTGTCAAGCCTGTCTAGAAGACCCTTCGGTAAAACATTCAACGAGGAACCCGTGTCAACCTACACATGAGCTAAGGTAGTTCCCTTGCACTAAATAAAGACATGTAGGGCCTTGTTATGGTTCGTTCCTGCGGGAGTTAGGTCATCGTCAGAAAATCCTAGCCCATTATCAGTCGTCAGGCTAGTAACATAATTTTTGAATTGGTCAGCAGAGATTTCTTACGGTACATTCACATATTTCAAGAACTTCACCAAAGCCTGAGCATGGGCTTTGGAGAATAAAAACAGAGGTAACAAGGGTATCTTGGAGGGAGTCTACCCCAGCTGTTCAAAAATCTTGTAGTCACTCTTCCGAATAATCTTTAGTACTTCCTCCATCTCTTGCTTGGAAGCATCTTCAGCAGTAACCTCTTTTGGTGCCTCAGTCTGGGCAGAGTCAGTCATTTGTTCTTTGCCTCGAGTCTCAGTAGTTGACTCGGTAGCAGTAACACGAACTGGTGTAGCGACAGTTTTCAGAGAGATTTATGGGGAGAAAACCCTTCCACTTCTAGTAACCTTAGTGGTCCCGACAATATTGTCAACATTGGAATCAGTAACTCTAGTGTCTTCATATTTGACAACCAATGGTTCTTGCTTAACTCCATGGTAGTAAACATCATCTCCATAATTCTAGGAGATGGCCTTGTCAGAGGAATATGGGATTGGTCCGGGTGCGGTGATTATTAGAGTAGCAACTCTAGGTTTGGCTATAATCTTCACAAGACCCTTGGAAGTAATCCTTGTAGGAGTTCGGGAAATTACAAACATGTCTTTAAACTCCAAGTCTTGAAACAAATTATCCATAGAAGGAATATTATCAACTAGAATTATATGGTTATCCATTAGATGCTGAATACCTTCTCTCAGTAGTTTGCATCCATGAGATTGGGTTGCACAGCAGTAGCATCTTTCAATGCAATCCAGAAAAAAATTGGCTTGCAACAGATTCTTCTTAATAATTATCAAGGGAGTAATTAAATCACTTACAG
The DNA here is from genome assembly GCA_948472305.1 of Vicia faba. Lineage (NCBI taxonomy): Eukaryota > Viridiplantae > Streptophyta > Magnoliopsida > Fabales > Fabaceae > Vicia > Vicia faba. The sequence goes on along the minus strand of OX451737.1, from coordinate 1,434,705,685 downwards.
CAGAAACATAAGAAACATCATCACTAGCATTGATGCCCTTGTCGTTCTTAGGCATGGGTGTAGTGATCACGTTGGGAATCTCAGGAGGATCAAATTCAATCTCTTTGGAGTCAATCATATTTGTGGCGGTAGAAATGTTTAAGACTAAGCCATTGGATTGACTAGACTTATACAGATTAAAATAAAAATCACCACCGCGCTATATTGTTTCCAAACGAATGGGAAAAGAGCGAATAACCGAAAAGATGGGGAAAGATTCAAGGTAAGGGGGTTGGTTATGCAAAGGGAAAGTATTAGCACCCTAAACATCTATGGTACTCCGCAGGAACCTCTTTGTAAAATCTGTATATTTTGGCTATAAAAATGTTGTATGTAAAATAGATGGTGGAGGTGAGAAAAGAAATATATTTTTTATGATTTTTGCATCCACCGTGGTTGCGAACATTTAGTGTCTACGTACCACCTTCAGTGCAATAGGGGATCAGGATACACGTAGTTCCTCTTTAAAAAAAAAATTAAAACACAAGTGTGTTGGTTAATTTTATGAGATAAGACATCATTGTCATTGTCCGTGTGGAAAATATACTTACTACCCATAATTATGAGAAAGGAGAATTGGCATCATCTCAAAGTGGAGGATATGGCTTGGATTTTAAAATGAACAATGCCTCACTCAACACCCAAGTGGAAAATATCTCTCTTCACTACATATTGTAGAAGTATAGTTGTTTTCATCACTACAAGGATTGAAAAGAGTCCAATCTTTTTTTAGAAAAGTTTAAAGATGAAACCCAAGGTGGCAAAATGGTTTGGGATGATATTGATTGATTTTTAATCTTCTAACAAAAAAAGGATGTCAAAGTATTATTAAGTTTATTGGAGTTTATTTATGAAAATGTTTGAAAATGCATGGACTTAAGTACAAGTTTATTATGAAAGTGGTTCAAGTTTAAAACAAAAAGAATTTTCAAAAGGAGGGAGAAGATTTTTGTGAAAAGAAGATGGAAGGAGAAGAAGAGGCTATCCTAAAGCATAAGGTAAAAGTTAGGGATAAGAACAATCTAACCAACAAAAAGTCAATACTTGATACTATGGGCAGAGATAGAATTCTCATTCTTTGGATTGAAACCAAATAAGCAATGATACTAGACCTCTTGAAAGAACCAAGCTTCAAGTCCATCAAGTCTTCACAAAAATTGGGCAGAGTAACAGCTGTATACGAGTAAATTCTAGATTACAAACAAAGAGTGTAATCACAATAACCTGCACACAAAACAAACAAACAACCCAATGCCTTGAGGTAAACCTCAAGAGCTCCAGAAAAAATAATCAGATAAGATCACAAGGTCTCCAATCATAGGCCAAGGTTTCTAATCCTAAGTCCAATAAGTCCAATGCTCCATAATGCCAAGGATAGTAACCAAATAGTCCAAGTATCTTTAAAGATTTTTAGGGTTTATGTTGATTATTAGGTGTTTTGAAAAAGAAAAGTAAAGCTCAAGTGAGCAAAAAATAAAATGACAAGAAAGTAAATACTCAAATGAGCAAAGATGAAAATGACATGAAATGTAAATGCTAAAAGTAAATAGTGCATAAAAATAAAGGGGCATATAATAAAAATAAAGGATAAAGTCAATTATTAGTGATTAGTGGTTAGTTGGATGATCATCTTTAAACTTGCATTTAGAACTCATTAGAGGATTGGTAGAACCAAAGCCTCCACATAACAAGTTGCATTTTCTTTTTGTCAAGTATATCATCCATTTGGAATCCTCATGAGTACCACTTAATGATCAACGATGTTTAAGAGATCAAATTACTATACTTGGGCTTACAAACATAAGTTTGGGCCACAAATGATCATTTATTCGAATCGGGACAAAATTTAGCGCTATGTTAAGCAATCGTAAGTGGACTTATATAGAAGTCACACCTATTTTGAGGCCGGTCAATAGTAATCTATGCACCATTTGTTTTGAGACATGATATAGAGATCATGCTTCAATAACACTTAGTGCAATAAGAAAAGGGATGAGATGAAGAGGGGTGGGAGAGAATAAACAAACCACTTTTGAATTAAATTTAGTCAAACTATTATTAAAATCATTCATCCATTTTTTGTGGAGTTAGACTCAACACCATGTATCCAATGATGTTAATAAAGTTCATGATCAAAAATTTAACCCAAGATCAGCCAAAAAATAGTCACAAAATAACATTACATTTAAGATATACAAAAAAAAAGGTTTAAAAAATGTTTTAAAATAAAAATATAAGAGAAAAATATTAACTATGTTCAAATTGATCTAGAAATAAAAAGTAAGTCCATAGAAAAATCAGAAAAGGACTCAAATGATCTCATAAATTTTTTGGTAATTTTTTAAAGTAAGAAATTATTTTTAAAATTAAAAGAAATGAGTAAAATAAACTAAAAATGATAAAAAATACCAATGTTAGAAATAAAAAATAAGTGAGGTCACCAATATTTGTCACAATATCATTGGATCATTCCATAATTTTTTCAAAATTAAAAAATGCATAAAAGTATTTTTAAACATTTAAAACAAATAAAATAAAGTGAAAATTTATATAAAAAAATATCATAACACAAAATAAAATTGTGAAAAAATTAAAATCAGAAAGAGAAAATTCAAAAATATTTTTCATAATTTTTTCAGAATATTTGGACTAAAAATGAATTTTCTATGATTTTTTTGAAATTTAAAACAATTAAATATAAAAATAAAAAAAGAAAAATAAATTCAAAAATATGTGGACCATTGGATGAGATTCAAAACGCATTAGTAATCAAATCCAAGGGATCTGGCGCATTGTGAATATCATGGTCATTAGTGATTAATGCATAGGATCAATAATTAAATCAGATTTCAAAAAATACAAGTGGCGTGCCCTCATTGGTTGGAAGATGACACGTAGGTCTCTCAAACTGTAAAATCAAAAGCTTAGACCTATGCCATTCGTTTCGTCTCTTCAAGAAGAAGACAACCACACCCTCGCGCCAAATTTATATAAACTGTAGCTCAAGCAATTTGGAAGGAAAGTTTTGAAAAGGGATTTGAAATTTCATGGTCAAAACGTGTTTCTAGTAAAAAACAAGTGTTGAGACTAGAACCAGGGAAATGAGAGCATCACAATGATATCAAAGTTTTGAAGAATTGATGAAGGAATCTACTTATTAAAGTTGAGTTGCAGAGCTATGAAACTAGACTTCTATGGAGCAATATAGGGCACGATTCTTGAATGTAAATATATGGTTAGCTTCAGGGAAGATCAAGGAAGGTGAATTAATGGAAAAATTGGATTGAAAAAGGCTTGTATATGGATTTCAGAGTTGCTAAATTTTGAGTTATTGAATAAGTTTGGCAGGATGATTCTAGCTATCCAAGCTTGAGGAAATGAATGGGGAATGACCCTCTATTTATATGGAATCAAATGGAATGTCCAAGCGTGTGAAATGGTGAAGTTTGGAGGGAAATCGTGTGAAGTTGCAAACAAGAAAAAGGTGACTTCCAATTTGATCAAAACTAATCTAAAACGCGCGCTTTGCTATGCTAATAACATCTGGAACTTCATTAAACATGTTTAGAGGCATAAACGCGCAAAAACAAAGTGTTTAAAAGCCACATCAAGGATTTCAAACTTCTGACTTGGTGAAAAATTCAGTTTCAAATTGCCAACTTCTGACCAATGGCATTCTCAGCTCAAGGGGTCTTAGGGCATGATTCTTGATGCTTTAGAAAGATGAGGTTACAAGCTTTGAAATGGAAAAAGAATTGGATAAAATGGATGCTTGAGCTGAAAATTTCATTGAATAAAATTTGGAGAAAATGGGTTGACTTTCCATACTTAGAAATATTTCAAAATTTTCTTCAAAAGTGACCTATAATGTTTTGCATCCAAACATGGCCTTCCTCTTGGAATTTTCTATTGACCAAAAATGATGGAATGAAATAGACCTCTTGAATGAAATTTTGAAACTTGAACCATTCAAAATATCCAAAAATTGAGAGAGTTATAAATTGTTGAAGTTGGGAAAAATCATGAAATGACCTATAATCTTTTGTATCCTTAAAGAAACTTCCATCCATTTTCTTACTTTTCAAATAAACGAAGGCATAAAGTTCACATCCTCAAGATAATTATGGAAAAAAATGGGCTCAAGGTGATAAAAATTGACCAAGTTATGATCGTTTGAAGTCACACATGGAAAATTGGGGGTGCATATGGAGGACTTGTAATCTTTCTTCTTCATCAAGTTTCTTCCACGTGAAAAATCCTTGGAACTTTTGAAGTGATTTGTTGATAACCCCTTGAAGAGAAGGATATCTTTGGAATCACTCAAAAATACCAAAAGATGAGCAAGATATACTCCTTTGAAGTTCAAAACCCTAGCTCCTAGATCAAGAAACATGCCTTGAGGAACTTTGACAATTTTGAACAAACTTCTTGTACCAACACAAATGCTTTGTAAATATAAGTTGTTGAGGATGATAATTAGAACTCATAGAAACCACAACCACTTCCATATCTTGAGAATTGAGAGAAATATACATTTGTGACCAATGGGAACAAAGCCTTGTCCAAGCAAGCCAACTTCTCCAATCAATCCCTTGTGCTTTTGAACCAAATTTTATAACCTTGAAATATGGGGAACCAAAATAACCTTGCCATGCCATTCCTTCCAAAACAAATCAAATGGTGAGGTTTGAACTTCTCAAGCTTTATTGACTAGGGCATGGAAATAAACTCATGAACCCATGGAGCAACTTGCTGAATCTTATTTCCTTTTCCTACATGAGTAACAAGCAAGACAAAACAACATTGCATTTTATTAATTAAGAGAAGAAATCAAGACAAAAATATTCATGATCACAAAAGAACACAAGTCAAGGTGCTTGGTGATTCCTCAAAGAGCAAAGCTAAATATAGGGAGGGGAACCAAGAATCCTAATGTGATCTTATTGTGATTAAATCAACATGGTATGATGAAGGGATATTAGGGGGAAAAATCGGGGTACAAAAGCTGCCCTTATTTAAGTTTCTTCTATCCGGAGATACGAAGGTTAAAAATCTTCGTGTCGACGCGGTCGAAGATACTTAAATATAAAACAAACCCTATTTTTGGCCCTAAGATGCCATGCAATGCTTATGAATATGAGTGCACATGGACAATTCTAAAGGTACGCCAAACACCACTGGGGATTTAACAAAAAAGAAAGAAACAAGAGAGTAACCCAACCAGGAAAATAAATCACTGGTGGATCAAAAAGACCTGAATCAGAGCATTGGTAAAATGGTCAAAGGATACACCAACTTCTACTGAAGGTGAATCTACCAACGTTTACTGAAGGAAGAGATAAAGAATCATCGATATTCACTACCGATGACCTACCAACTTTCACTGAAGGTAGAGAGAAAATATATCATAGCACCGCTTTTCACTGATGATGAACTGCCAACGTTCACTGAAGGTAGCAAAAAGATAACAATCACCAACTTTTACTGAAGGTGACTGTTGAACACTAAAATTTGTCCTCTTATTTTACTCAGCACATGCCCATTGAGATCCTCAATTTGCTCAAGGTTGCCCAAGATTTTACCAGACAAACTCTCTCCTAAGGCAATGTGTCTCAAATTAGGGTTTTTATTTTCATTAGGATGGGTGTACTCCAAAGGCCTCAAATGCTTTAGATGGTCCTAATATACTCTCAAGATCATCCATGTCAAGTTTCATGCATTGCACAAGAAGTTTGCTCAGTCAACTGCTCAGATGCCTGGAAATCAACTATACTAGGTCAAAAGTCAACTGTGGCCCATATACAGTCAAACTTCAAGATTTTTGGTCAACATCAACATTTTTAAGTGACTTTAATCATTTGATCAAGGTTTGATCATCATTCCTCAAGGAATGCCCCAAATTCATCAAAACCCAAAAGTTGCTAAATTAGGGTTTCTTAGGAAAAGTCAACCAAACTTTGACCATGCATAACTTCTTCATACTTTATCAGAAACTTTACATCCAAGGCTCATTTTTAAGAGGATGAAATTTCCTAAAATTAACCTTCAGCCCTCAAGTTCAAAATATTCCCTCATCAAAAGATATGAATTTCCACATTATAGGTCCTTTTGAAAAGTCAACAAAAACACCTTTTGGTTCAAAGCTTCTTACATGAACATGGAAGACCCAATTGAGATGATACCTAAAGGCTTGTTTAGGAGACATCCTAAAATTTCTAAAAATTCCAAGAACAACTCTCTAGGGTTAAAATTGGAAGAGATATGCCTTGTTAAAGTTGACCATTTTTGCAAAATTGCCAAATGTCAAATGTGCTCAAAGATGCATTTTTTGCCAAATGGGCCTAACTTTTTATGCTTGCAACTCACTCATAACATGGTCCAAGACCCAAATATTCACCCACACATTGTTTGCTTCATTTTTCATTTTATTTTAATTTTTTATTAATTAAAAATTGAATTAAATCAAATAAATGACAACTAATAGCAAAAATCTGTTTTGATCTGATTTTTGGACAAGATCACAAGCTAATTTTGTTGATATATCAGGATCAAATCGAATCAAGGTGGATTGGCACAAGAATGGCATGATTAGTCCTAATTTGGAAACAAATCATACAAGGAAGGAATGAGATCAAATCTTCAAAATTTTCAAAGATACATGTAGTTTTTGTAACTCTAATTCATTCAGGGATATATATTGAGCAAGGCCAGGCATAAAACAAAGGGTTGCAGCCATGGAAACACCAAGAACAAACTCACTTTTTTGCAAAAAAGTAGTGAATCAGTTTCAAGCTTGGAGGCCAATTCAAGCCATTCTAACGTTGCCAATAGATTGTTGGATATCTCAGGAACGTATCTCCATCATTTGCAAGCCTTTTCATGCCCAGAAACGTACGCTACAGACCCATGGTTTGCCTTCCCTAGCTTGAATCGTATTTTACAAATTACGCATGATTAACCATTATTGAACACAACATTATGTTTGTATGAGCATTTAGAATGTTTTGGTTTATGTAATTTTGTATTTTGATGCATACACTACGCCAAAAATAACCTTTAGTAGCACATAAAAGAAATCGCTTTTGGAAAAAAGCGCTGCTGTAGGTTTTTAAAAAAAAATCGCTTAAAAAAGCGCTTTCAAAGGGTGCCTTAAGAAAGCGCTTTTCAAAAGCGCTTCTAAAGGTCACCCTTAGAAAGCGCTTTTTGGGAAGCACTGCTAAATCTGGCCTTTCAGAGGGTACCTTAAGAAAGTGCTTTTCAAAATTGCTGCTAAAGATCAGCCTTAGAAAGCGCTTTTCCAAAGCGCTGCTAAAGCTGGCCTTTAGAAAGCGCTTTTAAAAGCGTTGCTATAGGATATGTTACGAAAGCGCTTTTTGATGTAAAAGCATTGTTATAGATGACCTTTAGAAAGGGCTTTTAAAAGCGCTTTCGTAGGTAGTTTTATAATAAATATCAAAACACAATTCGTATCACTTTTCTATTCTCAGTCAGATTTTCTTCACGAAATAACCCTAAACCAGAGCTTCTACGGCGGTCAACGGCGCTCCACTTCTCCGGCCAACTGCAATTCATATCAGGTTTATCCCTTATTTTGCATATTTGCTACCGATTTAGTGTTAAAATGGAAGGAAAGGTTACCTTTACTATGTTTATGTTCATCTTCATGTTCATTTTGCAGATTTTCTCTGACTGAATGCTTCATGTTCATGTTTTTTTTTCTTCATTTTTTATAGTTTTATTTAGATTTTCACAGATCTTACAAGTTTTACATATTATTGGGTACATATCTTGAATGTTTATGTACATTTTCTGCGCCATAAACATAGAGGTGAGTTCCAAATCTTTAACTATGTAAATGGCTGAATACATGTTTTTCTAAACAATCCCCATTTGTTATAGCATTTGATTATATCCATCTTATAGTAATGCCTTTGTGCAACTAAACAATCTAATGGAATACCTGATAATTAAAGGAAATGTTACTTCATCAACTAAACTTAGAAAAATCAGTGTATCAGCATTAGACTCATCCCATAACTAATGCTGCCATAGTAGTTTTTTGTTAAAGTCATATGTAATGATACAAACCAAAATAACAAAAATTGTTTTTTTTGTATTGTAATGATATAGTATATGTTTGTATTTCCCACGTATAAGTCAAATGTGCATTTCTCTTTCTTCTGTACCATTTTTTTAATATTTTAATTCTTAAAACTATATTAGCCGTTAGATTATGAGCAAGAGATATGGATGAATGGAATAAGACAGAAGGTGATTCATTTCCTGAGAAGTTACATGCACAAGCTTTTGGAGATAAGACAAAAATATCAACAAATGGAGTAATGCTTGTCTATCGAACTAAGATATTTTCTACTATTTTTTTTAATGTTTGTAAAAAAAAGATATTTTCTGCTATACTACCCATAAGACATGTCACTCCTAATTAAAGGGTGAATTTATACTTCCATTGTAGTTGGTGTTTAACTTAGTCCACTTCCTAACATTATTGTTAACTCTGCCATATTGTTAACTCTATTAATATATTGTTTTTTTCGTGTGCTTTTTATGATTGATTTTGAGCAATGATGGTTTCTTGTTTATGTGTTCTACTCGTCTCTTTTCTTCGTAGGAATGTATTATACTTGTGTACTAAAGTAGTTGATAGAATAAAATGAATTTAGTGAAAAGTTTTGAGTATTGGTTTTGTTATATGGTTGTGCAAGAGCAAGTGCAAGTTTTGAGTATTGGTTTTGTTTTCGAATTTATCGTTTAGCTCAGATTGACTCAGAAACTGTAAACCATGGATAAGACATGGATGTATTCCAATCGATTGTCGAAAGAGTACGAGAACGGGGTATCAGAATTCGTTAAGTTTGCTGTTGCGCACGCCGAAGACCCCAGTCGAATGACATGTCCTTGTTTGTGTTGTTGTTATGGGAATCGGGTTGATGCGGTTCAGTTGGCATCGCATTTAATACGGTATGGAATTAATAGAAGTTATACATGTTGGAATATGCATGGTGAGAAAAGTGACGGGAATGATGAATCGGGGGATAATAGGACATATGCTTCAAACGACAATGGCACAGATACATACGATTATGATCGAGTTGAAGAGATTACAGAAGCGCTTGAAGAAGATCTTAATGATTGTTCCAAGATGTTTGAGAGGTTGGTAAGCGATGCAGAGAAATCGTTGTATAATGGTTGTACAAAATTTACAAGATTGTCTGTGGTATTAAAGTTGTACAACTTAAAGGTGGGCAATGGATGGTCGGATAAAAGTTTCACAGAGTTATTAGCCCTTATGAAAGATATGCTACCAGAGGATAATGTTCTCCCTAATCGAATGTATGAGGCCAAAAAGATGTTGTACTCTATTGGAATGAGCTATGACAAGATACATACCTGTCCAAAAGATTGCGTTTTGTTTCGAAACGAGTATGCATCGTTAACTGAGTGTCCTAAATGTGGTGCCCCTTGATATAAGAAAAAGTTGTCTCCGGCAAAAGTCTTATGGTATTTTCCTATAATTCCGAGATTTAGACGGATGTATCGTAGTGAAACCGATTCAAGACACTTAACTTGGCATGCAGATGAAAGAATTGTTGATGGAAAGATTCGACATCCGGCAGATTCACCACAGTGGATGAAAATTGATAATGATTATCCTGAATTTGGAAAAGAAGCAAGAAACCTTCGCTTGGCATTGTCTACTGATGGAATGAACCCACACGTTATTCAAAGTATCTCGCATAACACATGGCCTGTGATTCTTATGATTTATAACCTACCTCCGTGGCTATGTATGAAGCGTAAGTACATGATGTTATCTATGTTAATTTCTGGGCCTAAACAACCAGGAAATGACATTGACGTATATTTGGAACCTTTAATCGAAGATTTGAAGATTTTGTGGGAGAACGGTGTGGAGGTTTATGATGGGTATAGGAAAGAAAGTTTCAACTTGAGGGCGATGTTGTTTGGAACAATTAACGATTTTCCAGCCTACGGAAATCTATCTAGGTATAGCATTAAAGGTGAAAAAGTGTGTCCTATTTGTGAAGATGGAACCGATACGATGCGATTGAAACTTTGTCAGAAGAATGTCTTTCTCGGTCATCGTAGATTCTAAAATTCTAAACATCAATATCGTGGATGGAGAAAAGCGTTCAACGGAGATACCGAACAACGTAGAGCGCCGCCTGGATTGACAAGTGATCAAATATTTGAAAAGGTGAAAGATGTGAGTATTCAGTTTGGCAAGCCTTTTGCACATAAAGTTGTCACAGGTGGGTGGAAGAAGAGGTCGATTTTTTTTGAATTGCCATATTGGAAATCTTTGTACGTAAGACATTTTCTTGATGTTATGCATATTGAAAAAAATGTATTTGACAGTGTTATTGGTATGTTACTCAATATAAAAGGGAAGTCTAAGGATGGCCTTAAAGCAAGGGAGGACATGGTAGAGATGTGAATAAGAACTGAATTGGGACCCGTGAAAAAAGGAAGACGAACATATCTACCACCTGCTGTTTACACTCTATCCAGAAAGGAGAAAAAAATATTGTGTAAGTTCCTAAGTGAGGTTAAAGTTCCAGAAGGCTACTCATCAGATATTAGAAGACTTGTGTCTATGCAAGACCTCAAGTTAAAGAGTTTAAAGACGCATGATTGCCATGTTATAATGGAACATTTTCTACCGATAGGTATACGTTCTATTCTTCCAGAAAAAGTAGGAAGCGCAATAACTAAACTGTTTTTTTTCTTCAAGTCAATTTGCAGCAAGGTGATCGATCCTGAGATCTTACCAACATTGCAAAAAGAAATAGTTGTTACTTTGTGTGATCTTGAAATGTATTTCCCTCCCTCGTTTTTTGACATAATGGTTCATCTTGTCGTTCATCTTGTCAAAGAGACACAACTGTGCAGACCAACTTATATGAGATGGATGTACCCTACTGAACATAATATGAAAATATTAAAAGGGTATGTGAAAAACCGAAGTCGACCAGAGGGTTGTATTGCTGAACGATATATTGTTGAAGAAGCGGTTGAGTTTTGTACTGAATATCTGTCAAATGTTCAATCAATTGGACTCCCAAAATCTCATGTTGTTGAAAAAAAAGAAGGTAAGAAGCTAATTGGAAATAAAGTTGTGACAATATCAATGGTCGAACGGGATCAAGTGCATTTGTATGTTCTGCACAATGAGCTTGAAGTTGAGCCGTATGTTGAAATGCACAAGGGTGTTCTTCTAGGTTTAAATCCGAATAGAAATGAGAATTGGATTGTACGAGAGCACAATCAAAGTTTCATACCATGGTTTAAGGAACATATTTATTCAAAGTATCGTTCAGATCCTGCTTCAGTAACAGAAAGATTGAGATGTTTAGCATACGGTCCAAGTTTAGTTGTGTTTTCTTATAGCGCATATGCAATTAATGGATACACATTTTATACCAAAGAACAGGATGACAAAAGTACTATGCAAAATAATGGTGTCACCTTGATCGCTGAAGCAATGCATATATCAAGTGTGAAGGACTTAAACCCAAAATTTGCAAATCTGTCATATTTTGGGGTTACCGAGCGCATTTGGGTGTTTGATTACGAGAAGTTTCAGATTCCTATATTTGGTTGCAAGTGGGTTGAAAATAATAACGGCATACGAATGGATAAGTCAGGTTTTTTGCAAGTGGATCTTAATAGGGTGGGGTATAAAGATGAGCCTTTCATTCTAGCCTCTCAAGCTTAACAAGTGTTCTATGTCAATGATCCGACAAGTACGAAATGGTCTATAGTGCTATTATCTAACAAAGTAATTGATGAAAGCATTGGAGATCAAAGTGATATTGGTGTTGACATTGAATCTTTAACCATAACTGATTAAAATGATAATGAATCATGTATTAGAAATGATCATAATGAGGGTATTTGGATCAATCCAACTCTCCGCGTTGTTAAGAGACGAGTAGAACACATTCCTACCAAGAAAAGAAAGAGACATTAGTGAAAAAGGTAATAGTATATATAATTATAGCCTATATCATTCAATAAAATTTAATTTGTCATTTCATTTTTATTTGTCATTTCATTTTTATATTTGTCATTTCATTTTTATTTTTTTTCATTATTACAAGTCAAATGGCTAGTAATCAAGAAAACTCACAAGATGCAAATGCTCCTGAAAATGTTCCAGAAAATACTTCAGAAAAGACTTCAGAAAAATATATTACACGGGGTATAACTATTATGAGGGGAATCATTTGTGATAGAGATAGAGGAGTAACATATAATGTAGATTGGAATGATAATGACCAACTAATTGGGTCTAATGCTGCAAAGTTGGCAAGCTACATTGGTACGCTTGTTCGTATACACATTCCGATCACCACTCCTAGATGGAAAAGAGGAGAGTTGGATGAAGGTAAAGAGAAAGTTTGGACTGAGATGAAGGTACATATATGGTTTTTGTTATGTGAAAAGTGTTATGAATACGTTACATGTGTACATGGAATACCATATTGATCGTGTTTCTTTCATACATTAGGACTGGTTTAGTTGTTGTTAGGGTTGATTTTGTAAGACTGATTTTGAGTTACAATGCTGATAACAATGGTTTTTATATATTTTGAGGTACAAAAATGGTGTATATATATTTTGGATTACAATGGTATATAATGCATTACCGCGGTTTATGAATTACAGGTTATGGAAACTGGTTTATATAAATAATATGCTGTAAATAATGCAGGTATATGAATTATATAAGTTATACCTCTAAAAAAAACACCCTATGAAAGGCTTTTTCAAGAAAAACGCTGCCTTAGGTAACCTATGAAAGCGCTTTTTCACAAAAGCGCTGTCTAAGGTAAACATATGACAGCGCTTTTCCAGGAAAAAGCGCTGCTAAAAGACCACCTATGAAAGCGCTTTTCCAGAAAAAAGCGTTGCTAAAAGCCTACCTAAGACAGCGCTTTTCCAGAAAAAAGCGCTGCTAAAAGAAAACTTATGAGAGCGCTTTTCCAGAAAAAAGCGCTGCCTTAGGTAGACCTATGAAAGCGCTTCTTCATAAAAAAGTGCTGCCAAAATCCTACTTAAGAGAGCGCTTTTCATTAAACAAAAAGCGCTGCTAAAACCTATAGCAGCGCCACCTTAGAAAGCGCTTTTAAGCGCTTTTAAAGGCCAAAAAAAGCGTTTTCGTAAGTCTTTTTTGGCGTAGTGATATATCCATAACTGCCATTGCTAGGTTTTGTTCTTGCATTTTAGGGGTTTATCATACATGTGAAATTGGCCTAAACAAAGGGTACCATCGTACTCGTGAGGTCAAAACAAATTGATTGGTGTAGCCATAATTGATTTATCATGCCTGTGTTGGATTTTTGAGATTTACAGGTTTTTAGCCATGGAAGATGTTCGTGGGTATAGATTATGCATCTAAGATGACGGGTGAGAAAGAAGACAACAACGTGTCTGGCCACCACTGGTTATTTTGAATTCTGCGCGCTTTTCCAACTAACCACCATGTTTTACATATTATAATTTGTTATTGTTATATTAACAAATAGAACAGGTAGCACAGATGGTATGGCGCGTTGGATTCGATTGTGAGGACCTGGGTTCGATCACAGGTCCCACCAATTTTCTTCATTTTAATTCTTCTTTGCAGATCATGTGCACCATCCTCTAGAACGCCTAACATGCACCCCACTGATCCAGCCAATGGATCACAGCCTATTCAGATCCAACGCCTCCAACAATGAAGGATCACGGTGTACTCTCAGGTTAGCACCACATGGGATCAAGCGTTGACTGGGCCTTAGCTTCTTTGGCCTAGCAAATTTCACAATACACCCCTCAATTCAGCAAGCAGGCCCATTCTTCTCTCTTTTGATTTTAATTATTTTTCTAACTATTTTCTTTTTTAAAATAACATCAAAATTATTTCTTTTTATTATGAAATCAAAAATCACAAAAAACACCAAAAATCATTTTTTTAAAAAAAAATAATTTATTTCCTTGAATTAATTAGGGCAATTAAATCTTATTTTTGTAATTAAAATCAATTAGAAATTAGGGTTTAATTTTGTATATAATTAATTTTTTCTTCAAAAAATAACTTAAATATTTTTCTCATTAGATTTTTAGGTTTTCTAATCGTCCTCGCATTTAATTCGCCGCGCGCATTTTAATTACCTTTTATTATTATTGTAATTCTCCGAGGTTGTAATAGACTTAATTAGGTTTTAATTATGCATTTTATTTTCAGTCAAAAATAATTATGTATCTGCGAAAGCCATGTAATAGCTAGAACTTTAAACTTTCCGCACTTTTAATTCCTGCAATTTTTAACTGTCTAGATGCATGGCTAATAGGATTGTATGGGAATAATGCTTGAAAATTTAAATGATAGATGTTGTACCCCAAAATTTTCCCTCCCATATTTCTCCAGACATACCAAGAATAACTTCCAAGTTGCTCAAGATAGCTCAAGAGTTGGACAGTCAAATCACCTCCTAAGGTAGTTAATTCAAAATTAGGGTTTTGTGTTGCATCAAGGTACTTACATCAAAATGACCTCAAGTTCTCCCCAATGTCCTAATATGTTCTCAAGTTCATCCAGGTCAAATTTCAAGCCTTGCAGAGAAAGTTTGGTCTGTCAATGGCTCAAGAAGTCCAAAAATCGACTGTGCTAGGGCAAAAGTCAACTGTGACCTACAAATAGTCAAACCTCAATATTTTTTGTCAACATTCTCATTTTGAAGGATAATTCATCATTTGATCAAGGGTTGATCATGATTCATCAAGGATTGCTCAAGATTCATAGAGATTCAAAAGTTGCTAAATTAGGGTTTTGCAGGAAAAGTCAACTCAACTTTTACCAAGCATAACTTTCTCATACTTTATGAGAAATGACCCATCCAAATCTCATTTTTAATAGGATTCAATTTCCTACAATCCATCTTCACACCCCAAGATCATGAAATGCACTCATAAGAAGTTACAAATTTGGACATTATAGGTCATTTTTGAAAGTCAACAAAAACACCTTTTTGCCAAAGCTTATAACTTGAGCATGGAATATCAAAATGCGATGATACCAAAAGGGTTGGTTAGAGGACATCTAAAGGTTTCGAAAACGTCAAATAACACCTCCAAAAGTTCAAAATTGAAGAAGTTATGCATTGTTGAAGTTGGACATTTTTCCAAAATTGCCAAAAGTCAAGTATCCTCAAAACTCTAATTTTTGACAAAAGGGCCCACTTTTTTCCACTTGATTTGATCTTGTCACACCACACACGTGTCCTATCTTCAATTTAATGACCAATTATTAATTTTTCTATTTTATTTGATTTTTATTGATTTAATTCATTTTTAATCAATTTAAATCAAAATAAAATCCAAATCTTAATAGCTTGATATCTTTTTGATCATTACAGCTTTCAATTATCATAATACACCCAATAAAATTCGTTCCAAGCCATATCATGCATAAAATCTTGGATTTGGAAAGAACTTGAAAGTCTTTAATGGAGGAATCAAATCATATCTCAATTCATCAAATCACATGGATTGCAGCCCAAATTTTTAACCTAATTGCTTCTAATATACACACACAACATGAAGCACAAGGGAACACGACCAAAAAACTGCAAAAACTCAGAAATAAAAACTGAAAAAAAGCTTGAAAAAGTGGAGATCGAAATCTTGTTTGGAGACCAATTCAAGGCAAAATCTCAACGTAGCTTCCTTGCCTGACATCCACTGAGGCCAAAGCAATCAAAACCAAGCCTTGAAACTTCACCAATCTCACTGTAAGTCATCCTGAACATAGCTCTGAACATGAAATTGTGAATCCATGTTTTTGCATCTTTTTGCCAAATTCTTTGTACAATCATGCTTAGCGTTCAATTTCCAGTCTTTCTGCATCATTTAATTTTGTTTTCGTGAGCCATAGCGCCATACCCGAATCTAGGGTTTTGGAGTTTTGTTTTTGGACATTTGCTTTGCAGGAAAAATCAAGACAAACGGTGGCCATGGTTGTGTTCAGGGAGGATATATGAACATGATGGTGGTTTTAGTTTGTATTTACATGGCCTGGAAATTGTTTTAGGACGTTCCCACGGATCTTGCTACGTATAAAAATCCGCAGGTAAGAAAACTAGGTTTTTGGTGAAGAAGACGACTAGGTGTCTTCCTCTGATTGGCCAACTTTGAATATTCGCGCTATTTTTTTTATTTTTCAGGCATAATGTTTTGTTTTATATATATTATTTGTTGCTTATTCCAATAACAAATTGAATGCGTTGGTTGAGTGGCAAGCGAGTTGTACAGAATCCATTGGGACCTGGGTTCGAATCCCAGGTCCCCCAATACATTTGTGTATTTTTTCTCCAGGCAATTGCATGTGATCTCCAAAGCGTTGGTCCACCATATTCCTCATCCCATCAGGCGCCAGATGGCTTCAGATCAAGTCCAATGGCCAAGATGGAGCGCCTACCATGAACTCTAGTCAACAGGCGCGCATGAGATCCTGGAAAGTCAAACAAGGCTGGCTTGATTTGGGCCTCAGAATTGCAGATTTCACCCCCTTTCCAGGCCCAGCA
Organism: Vicia faba; assembly: GCA_948472305.1. Lineage (NCBI taxonomy): Eukaryota > Viridiplantae > Streptophyta > Magnoliopsida > Fabales > Fabaceae > Vicia > Vicia faba. Next base: position 1,434,689,036 of record OX451737.1, on the reverse strand, counting down.
CCCCCATTGGTTTATTTCTTTTCATTTATATTTCTTATTATTTATTTGATTTTAGTTATTATTTTTATTGTTTAAATCAACCAATTAAAAATCATTTTCCTTAATAAAATCAAAACCACAAAAATATTATTTTTATTAATTTCATTATTTTATTTTTGTAAATAAATATTAATTAATTAACTTAGTTTTAAATAGGTTCAAACATTTAATATTTTTGCAATAAATTAAAATCAATTTAGAATATTAGGTTTTACTAACTTTTAATCATTTTATTTTATTTCCTTAAAAACTCAAACAAAAAAAAACCAAAAATATTTTTTTTAATTAATTAATTAATTTTGACTTAATTTAATTTCCATATAATTCAAATATAACAAAAAAAAAAACATGCTTTCTTTCCAAAAAGGGTCAAAACCCTAAAAAATGCGTCGATTTAATTTCTTGCACGCGATCCATATTTCCAATATTGTAATTGTTTCTGGTATGTAATAGCTTTTAATTAGGACTTTAATTATTTATCGTTTTATATTACTTTCCGCAATTTAAATTAAAGGGTTTGTTTTTGGCGATGTAAATACCCAACGCCTTGTAATAGTTTAGATTTAATTTCCGCAATTTAAATTCCGCAAATTATTAACTTCTAGATGTTTGATAATAGGGAATGCATGACAAGATCTAATGTATGAACTTAAAATCAACATAGATAATCCATGACATGTACAAAGATAAATAACTGAAAAAACAATACACTCGCACATGCGCACTCTTAGAGTACACCTCACTTGGTTGCCTTCGAACGTGGTCATTGAGTATAGGAAGTTTTAGAGGTCTCCCTCTTGTCCAAAGATCATAGTTGCCTCGAAACGGTTGCCTCGAATAAAATGATCTAAGACATTAGGGTTACCGCTAAAGCGTCCTAACATTGCTTTAGTGACCACACGTCCCTTAATCGAATTGACCCTTAAACTCTAACGACGATGCTACCTACTCATCAATAGTGGGCTAGTGTTGTCTAAAGGACATTTGCACAATTTAATTCCTTTTTCAAGTAGGTAGATGGTTCTTAAGTACTTGCTCTTTCAAAACAAAACAAAACTTTTCACACTTACACCTTTCAAACAAAAACTTCTTTTCAAACCAACAAGCACAAAGAAAAGAAAATTTTGAAAACACAATGAGCAAGTACCTAATGGCCTGTGGATAACCACTGATAGAAAGGGTGCTAGCACCTTCCCTTTCTATAATCTACCTCCCGAACCCGAGAAACATCTCGAAAAAGGAATTTTTCTATGCTTTTGTCCTTTCCTTGTTGGATAAAATAAAAGACGGTGGCGACTCTTGCTCACCGTGACATTTTGCGAAAACAAATGCAAAACGCGAACCAGCATTCCAAAAACGGTCATTTCTTATTCCCACCGATCACAGAACTGGCGACTCTGCTGGGGACAAAATAAGTGGGGTGTACCTTAGGATTATATCATTGTGTTTTCAATTGTATGCTTTGTATGCTTTATATTTGTGGGCTTGTATCGGAGTTTCTATAGATCCTAACCCGGATCTGGGGATACCCTTTAGGTAAGTAGCAATAAACTGTGAGGGAACTATACGGCGTAGACCGATATGGTTGAAGCAGTAGCTACGTTGGTGTGGCACTTTAGATTGTACCGATATCCCTTGTGTTGGAACGAGGAGAATATGGGTCATCTAAGGGGTCATTGTTGTACCCCAAAATTTGCCCTCCCATATTCTTCAAGATTTGGCAAGATCATGCTTCAAAATCTCTCAAGGGTTGCACAGCCCAATTGCCTCCTAACACAGTCAAAATTAGGGTTTTGGTTCTTGCAAAGAAATTGAAGTTTTCAAGGGGTCAATCAAATCACATATGCTCATACACATTGTCAAGCACCTACATGTCAAGTTTCAAGGCTCACAAGGTCAAGTTGCACAGTCAAAAACCCTAATTGCCTCACAGTCAACTGCAGGGGCAAAATGGTCATTTGGCAGTCAAAAGTCAAAATTTTTTGTCAACATCTTATTTTGAAGCCACAATAATCATTTTATCAAGTCTTGATCATGATTCCACAAGCCTGGCTCAAAAAGTCTCAAGATGCAAAATTTTCTATTTTTGGACAGCTGAAAAGTCAACTGTAACTTGACCAAGACATAACTTTTTCATGGTTCATCAGAAAAATCCCATCCAATGCTCATCTTGAAGGGGAGGACATTTCCTACAACTCATCTTCACATTCCAAGTCCAAGAAATGCTCTCACAAAAAGTTATCAATTTCAACATTATAGGTCATTTTTAAAAGTAAACAAAAAGGGACTTTAAGTCAAAGACCATAACTTGAGATTGGTAAATCAAAATGACATGGGACCAAAGGCATTCGTTAGAGGACTTCAAGACCTTTCCAAAATGTCCAAGAACATGTTCATAGCTTCAAAATTGAGCAAGATATGCATTGGAGAAGTTGGGAAATTTTTGTGAAATGGCCAAAGTCAATTATCCTTGAAATTTCATTTTTGACAAAAGGGGCCCACTTTTTCCACTTGATTCAGCTTGGCCATGCTTCCCACGTGTCCCACAATTTATTTCAAGATTTAAAATTAATTTTTCCATTTTTATTTAATTTTATTTGATTTAATTCATTTTAAATCTTTAAAATTCAAATAAAAATCAAAGAAATTAATGGAGGGATATATTTTGTGTTGATTAGCTTTGATACACCTTGAAATACCTTCCAAATTCATGCAAGACCTATTTCAAGCATAAAAATTCAAATTTTGACAAATATGGCAAGTTGTTTCAATGGTGATTATGGAGAAAATCAAAACTTCATTGCAAGGCTTAAAAGCTCCTTAATGTGACTGATTCTAATCCAAGCCTATATATACAAGCCTTGCAAGCCTCATTCACAACCTAGAAAAAAAGGAGAGTGTGCATAAACGGCCAGAGGAAAAGTTCAAAATTTGTCCAAAAAAGTAAGAGATCTAAAGCGGTGTTGCAAACATTTTCAGATCAAAGCAAGCACGTGGCTTTCTTCCTTGCCACTCCCTGAAGCCAAAGCAACCACAAACGCGTCCTAAGGTCCACTACCAAGCGCTGTAAGTTGTCTCAAACTCACCCCTGTACACGAAATCATGTTTCTCCATTCTTGCACTTTTTCTGGAAAATAATAGCATATTCATACTCCATGCCTAATTTCCAATGTAACTGCTATATTCAATTTCATTTTTAGGCTTCGTATAACAATACCCGTGCCTAGGGTTCGTTGGTTTTGTTTTTAGGTATTTTGTCTACAGGTGAAATTGGGACAAACCATAAGCATAGACGTGATCAGGAGACATGAACGATCACAACCATGGGCTTAGATGGAATTTTTGATGCCTAAGGATGATTTTGAGTAAAACCTCCAAAATCCGGCCTTCACCTCCTTGGTTTAGCATTTTCTTATTTTCTTTCCTTTTATTAATTATTATTATTATTTAGTTAGTTCACAAATAATTATTTTCATAAATTCAGAAAAAAACAAAAAAAAATGTATTTATTATTATTATTATTAATTTCACTTTAGTAATTATTTTTGTAAATCAAATACTAATAAATTAATTAGTTTAATTAGTTAATTTTAACCTTTTTTCACAATAAATAAAAACAAATTTAGACTTAGGCTTTTTCTTTTGACATTTTTAATTCTTTTTTTATTTTATTTCATAAAAACATAAAAAAGGTCAAAAAATATTTTCTTGTAATTAAAATAATTAATTAGTTTTCAATTTCATTTAATTACCAAAAAAAAGACAAAAAAATTAATTCCCTTTTCTTTATTCGCGCGTATTTAATTTGTTCGATTATTATGTAATTGCTCCGGATATGTAATAGTAAATAGGACCTTTTTACTATTTTTTATTTTCCGCACTTATTTACTTAAAACGGGTCTTTGTAAAGATTTGGCGATGTATAGACCCGCGCCTTGTAATAGCGTAGGATTTATGTTTTCCGTACTTTAATTTCCGCACCCCTTAATTGCTAAATTTTGCATGAAAGAATGAATGGCCCAAATAAAATCAAAGCGTAGATCACCATAATGCATGACAAGATAAAACATAACTGAAAACAATACACAAATTCACACACCACTCTTAGGGTACGCCTCACTGTTGCCTTGCCCCTCGAAATGTGGTCGTCGAGTATAGGACGTTTTAGTAAGTCCTTATGTCCATGAACATGGCATAAGGGTAGCTTCTAAGGTGTCCTACTGTTGCTCTGGTGACCACACTGTCCCTACAAGCTCGAATTGTGGTCGTCGAGTACAGGACGCTTTAGTAAGTCCTTATGTCCATGATATGATCCAGTCGCCTCGGAAAGGTTGCCTCGGAATTAAAAAGGATCAATGGCATAAGGGTAGCTTCTGAGTTGTCCTACTGTTGCTCGGTGACCACACTGTCCCTACAAACGAATTGACCCGAACACCTCCAACGGTGGTGCTACCTACCTCTCAATGGTGGGATGGCACTACCTTAAGGACATTTACACAGCCTAATTCCTTAGGGTAGGTAGATGACTCGTAGATACTTGCTCTATTTCAAAAAAACAAACAAAACTCTTTTCACACCGACACTTTTCAAAAAGCTTTCACAACAATTTTTCAAACACTCTTGAGGACTGATACAAGAGTTATTCAGAAATCTTTAAACGAAACTTTTTTCAAACCCACTCACACTTGAAAAGCAAACAAACATTTTGAAAACACAATGAGCAAGTATCTAAGAGCCCATGGATAACCATAGATAGAAAGGGTGCTAACACCTTCCCTTTCTATAAATCTACCTCCCGAACCGAGAGATAATCTCATAAGGAATTTTTCTGTGCTTTTGTCCTTTCCATGTTGGAGAAAATAAAAGACGGTGGCGACTCTTGCTTCCGCGACATTTCGCGAACCAGCGTTAAACAGTCAGTTCCAGATCCACCGATCACAGAACTGGCGACTCTGCTGGGGAATATTGTACTCAAAGTGAGGTGTACCTTAGGATAGTTCATAACTGTGTTTTCAATTGCTGTGCTTTGTTTGCTTTATTATTGTGGGTTGCATCGGAGTTACATAGATCCTAACCCGGATCTGGGGATACCCTGTTAGGTAGCATAAGCTGTGAGGGACCTGTCCGGCATAGACCGACATGGGTGAAGCAGTGGCTACGTTGGTGTGGCGCCTTGGTTTGTACCGATATCCCTTGTGTCGCAACGAGGAGAATATGGGTCTTCTGAGGAGTCATTAAGCACCAACCGACCTTAGAACCTTAAATGACCCAACTTGGCCAATAGAACAGTAGCAGTATGCTACGCCCATTGAGGTTAAACTCTCGTGATGGTTCTGGCCGCAAGAAAAGGTTGCGATGATGGAGTTATGACCGATTGAGGGTAGTCAGTGATATTGGGATCCTCTAGAACCCGGTTACTTCTGATAGGACAGGTCCTAACCAACAAACTGAAAGAGGGTAATACCTAGACCTCATGCTGGCCTAAACTCTAAGGGCTGTGGTGTGACTTGTGTGCCTTAAAACTTGACTACTTACATGCTTGTTATCTGACACTTGAGTTTCTTGCAGGTTTTGTTTATAGTCCTTAATTGGGACTCATAACAGGGTTTACCTACATTACCCCATGCATAGCATAACATCATACCATTGCATACATCCTGCATAAGGACTAACCCATTTCAAGGATCTCAAGGGCTTGTGATGCAGGTCATGATGAATCAAACATCTAGCAAGGGGCAAAGAGGATTTATTTTCCTCTAGCCAAGGTTGTCAGAGGCTATGACCCACTCGATATGGTGAGCCTTGACCCTTGAAGAAGGACTCTCAGCAACATGAAGTTCCTTCAATCAAGCCATCGGATTCAGATTCTAACAATTTTTCTTGTTTACCCCGCGAGATCCTTGAAAACATCGGATGCATACATACATACCATTGCATTACAGGTACCCTTTGTACAGGTCATTTACCTTCTTCGCTGTTTATTTCAGCAGTCATCATGAATCCTGAGTCATCCAATGCACAAGCTATCAAGGCCCTCCAGGCCCAGAACGCCCAGTTCCAGGAGCTGGTCATGAGCTTAGCACAAGGACAACAGGAATTGAAGACTCTGCTCTTGAAGAAGAAGAAGAAGAGGACTGTTTTGTTCAACCCTAGACGCAGATCTGGGAACACACTGCAGAATGAAGCTGAGCGGACTACTCCATCTGTTGGTGAAGGCAGTCACCAAGAGGGAAGGGTTCCTAGTCCCGTGGTCTCTGACACTGAGACAGACTTCAATGATGAGCAGTACCCTCCTGCTGAAGACAGGTACAAACAGCTGGAGGACCGGTTAAATGCTATGGATATCCAACGTGTGCCTGGGTTGGACTTTGGGGACCTAGGTTTATCTTCTGGGGTAGTGATCCCTCACAGGTTCAAGGCACCTGCCTTTGTAAAGTACGACGGGGTTTCCTGTCCTAAGCTGCACCTCCGTTCCTACGCAAGGAAGATCCAGCCTTACACGGCAGACAAGAATCTATGGATCCATTTCTTCCAGGAGATTCTTTCAGGGACTCAACTCGAATGGTTCTATCAGCTGGATGGAACCACTATTCGTAACTGGGAGGACTTGGCAACTGCTTTTTATAAGCAGTATCAGTATAATGCCGACCTCGCTCCTACGCGTACCCAACTCCAGGGTATGTCACTTGGGACGGGTGAGGGTTTTAAGGAATATGCACAAAGGTGGAGAGATCTGGCTGGAAGGGTGCAGCCGCCTTTGACTGACCGTGAGCTCGTTGACATGTTCTTGGGGACCCTGTCTGGTCCCTTCTTCAACCATCTGATTGGGAATTCTTCTGCTGGGTTTACCGATTTGATCTTGACTGGGGAGAGGATCGAAGCTGGCATCAAGGCTGGAAAGATCCAAGAAGCTGCACCTTCTGATACTCACAAAAAGCCTTACACTGGGAAGAAAGAGGCCAATGCTGCGTACAGCCAAAAGGGTCGCCATGATCAACATGTAGGGGCAGTCCAGATCTCTAATCCTAGGCCTGCTCAACAGGGACAAGGGCATCAATGTAAGGAGGTCGCACCCAAGAGACAATTCACTAAAATCAACATGTCACTAGATCAAGCGCTACAGCAAATGTTGAAGGCAGGGTTGATTACCTTGAGGGCTCCTCTCCGGAATCCAAACACCTCTTCTCCCAACTACCATCCTAATGAGAGGTGCGCATACCACTCTGATAGCCCGGGTCATACTACAGACAACTGCTGGCCTTTGAAGAACAAGATTCAAGACATGATCGACGCCGGAGAGATTCAGTTTGAAGCGTCAGAGACTCCAAACATAATCCATGCTCCTTTGCCCAATCATTGAAGACTTTTGTTTATTTGAATTTCCGAGTTGTAATTTTTTGCTTATACGAACAATTAAATGTCATAGCGAACTGTTTTATTTCATTAATGCACGGCATCTGTCTGTTTTTGAATTAATCCAATCATTTTCACTATGTTCACATTGCCTTCATATTTTTTTGGGATGTTCAACTCTCGGTTAATAATTCTAAGCCTCTTGAGGGAGGATGACGAAAACGATACCACGATTTACAGTATGCTTTTGAACGAACCCCGCTGATGAGGTACAGGCATTGTTTCAATTCCTAAACACTGGAGTTATAAGGAAGATAATCCCTCGTCAACCCCTTCGAGCCAAAGAAGTAGGAGTTTTTCTTTTCGAAAATTAAAACCCTTAATCATAACCTGGGGCAGGGTAGTTCTCTCAGTTGATCCAAGTGCACAACGAATAGCACCAAAGAGGTCCTCACAAAACAAAAGACAGTGATGGTTCATAATAATCATAAAGACAGGCAGTCATTACCCCTCAAAATAAACGCCCATTAAGTCAAAACCTATGAAGGAGACTTGCAAAACGGGGGCATCCCGCTGACTGTAATTCCACAAAAGAAACAGTACAGGCAAAAAAATAGGGATAACAAAATAAAAAAGAAAGAGGTCCTACAAACCCTCAACAAAGAAATGACTGCCTGGTCAAAATAAACTGTCAGTATCCGAACCATCACTATATCAAAGCAAAGACTCAATAAGGTCTAACGCACGATTAGCTGAGTTTAGGTTGGAAGAACATCACGAAGAACGGGTGGGTACAAATAAATTTGAGCCTTTATCCTTTGTTTCTTAAACCGTGAACCAGGCCACGCTACAACCCTTAAAAGTCTTAGCTGAAGCATGGGTTAGTTCGAAGGCATACTGTTACGAAAGGTATCCTGACTCCTTAAGGCTTGCGGTAAAATAACGAGTTGACATCACGATTTACAAAATTCACTTGTTTTTTATGAAAAAATGCATTTTTCAAAATCTTCAAGACAAACATAATCTTTGCATTTTTGAAATAACATTGCTTGCACATATGACTATTTGTTTGAACAGCAAAGAAATTCGCACGAAGAATATCTTATGGGCAAAAGCACTCCCAACCAAGGGGCAGGCATGATCATTGTCCATCATCTGGGGCAGTTAAATCAAGATTCGGAGAATCTCTCAAAAGGCCAACCAGCTTGGGGCAAATCTCCATCTGGATCACCTGGGGCATTCCGACAACGAATCTTTCCTGATCAGACATCTTCTAGTGGTACGGCAATGCAATATCAATAACAGGGGCATCTCCCTACATCCTGAGAGCATGGACATAGTCGAAAAAATACTGCGCATAATCAAAGACCCGCTAGGTTGACATACCTAGGCAAAAATAAGGGCTTCCCGACGAACCAAAAGGGTTCGGGCAAAAATAAGGGATGAAATGAAAAAAAATCTGTACACCCGGCAAGTCGAAAACCTGAAAAGGCGGCTTGGGCAAAAATGGGTATCCCGGTGGACTGAAAACCCGAAAGGGCGGTCCAGGCAAAATTAGGGATCAAAGCATACGACTATGTCCTGGCATCTCGTCACCTGTCTACCAAAAGATTTGTCAATTACCCCCACAGGTGCCTTCTCCCACTGAAACTGGGGCAATAGTGAGTCGTCTAAGCGATCTAATTGCTCTGTCCACCAAGGTACCAAGGTAAGTTCGGATGAAGAACAACCAAGATGCCTTAATTCCCCAGAGAGCGAGCCAAGATTCAACAATTCTCCCCAAGCAGAGTTGGATTCCCATAAGCCCTACAAGGCACAATATCTCCAGCAGGTCAGCGATACTCTCCCCGAGCAGAGTTATACTCTGTCAGCCTTAAGGAAGTTGGATTACCCCCAGAAGATCTCAACATTCCTCAGCAGAGTCTACAAACATCCTCAACAAGCATCCTCGGCAGTCTTGATCTAAGATTGTTCTCCGGCAGAATCTAGACATCCAGCGGAGCCCCTCCCCAGTACAGTCCAAAGTCTCCCCAGGAGAGTTGAATCAATCTCCCCAGTAGGAAGCTTATCCCCAGTAGATTCTGGAAGCTTATCCTCTGCAGAGCATATCTCTCCCCGTCTTTATTCAGAAGGTTATTCTTCGCCAGAGCTTATAACTGGGTTATCCTCAGCTAATTGCCACGGAAAGGTCATCCTCGGCGAAGTCTTCCTATTCCCAGCGGAGTTCCTCAAATCGCCAAAGCGTAACTCAACAATGGTATCCCCGACGGAGTTCTCATACAACATCTCAGCGAAGTACCTCTCTTCCCACAAAGTATTTTCCCCAGCAAGATCGCTAGAGTAATTTTCCCCGCAGAGTAATCTCTCCAAGCTTATTCCCCAACGGGGTCATCTCCTCCTACCAGTTTATCCTTGCAATCATTTTCCCCAGCGGAAACGAAGAATTCTCTACTCTTCAAACATCAGCCCAGGATTAGCTCCCGGAATTCGTCAAGCATTTATTTTCCTAGACAAAAAATACATTCGCAAACATCACATTTTCATACATGATATAAACATCACATTCTACAATCCCATTGGTTATAAACGTCATGACAACGCGCATTCCATGCACCATGACATTGCATATAACTAATGTTTTTCCTTTTTTCAGGAAAGGTCAATACAAATATGATTAATATCAACTATCGCAATCCCAGATTCGATTCCTGTATCTAGCCAGGGCATGTCCGTGAGCAATTAATTGGGGATTCGATACCTGTATCCGGTCAGGCATGTCTACGTTAAAAAGATTAAAGAGATAGCTTGGAAACGCCCCAGATATGGATGTTGTTCTTTTGCTTATTCAAAATTCCTTCCTAGATATGGTTCAGATGTGACCCAGGCATGGCGACGTTCTGATACTTATTCCAGATTTCTTCTCAGATATAACTTAGAGATGCTCCGGACACGGAGGCTGTTCTATTGTTTATTTAGAGATCTCCTTCTAGATATGGTTCAGATGTGACCCAGGCATGGCGACGTTCTGATACTCATTCCAGATTTCCTTTCAGAGATAGCTTGGAAATGCTCCAGATATGGATGCTGTTCTTTTGCTTATTCAAGACTCCTTCTAGATATGGTTCAGATGTGACCCAGGCATGGCGACGTTCTGATACTCATTCCAGATTTCCTTTCAGAGATAGCTTGGAAATGCTCCAGATATGGATGCTGTTCTTTTGCTTATTCAAGACTCCTTCTAGATATGGTTCAGATGTGACCCAGGCATGGCGATGTTCTAATACTCATTCCAGATTTCCTTTTAGAGATAGCTTGGAAATGCTCCAGAAATGGATGCTGTTCTTTTGCTTATTCAAAATTCCTTCCTAGATATGGTTCAGATGTGACCCAGGCATGGCGACGTTCTGATACTTATTCCAGATTTCTTCTCAGATATAACTTAGAGATGCTCCGGACACGGAGGCTGTTCTATTGTTTATTCAGAGATCTCCTTCTAGATATGGTTCAGATGTGACCCAGGCATGGCGACGTTCTGATACTCATTCCATATTTCCTTTCAGAGATAGCTTGGAAATGCTCCAGATATGGATGTTGTTCTTTTGCTTATTCAAGACTCCTTCTAGATATGGTTCAGATGTGACCCAGGCATGGCGACGTTCTGATACTCATTCCAGATTTCCTTTCAGAGATAGCTTGGAAATGCTCCAGATATGGATGTTGTTCTTTTGCTTACTCAAGACTCCTTCTAGATATAGTTCAGATGTGACCCAGGCATGGCGACGTTCTGATACTTATTCCAGATTACATTTCAGAGATAGCTTGGAAATGCTCCAGATATGGTTGCTGTTCTTTTGCTTATTCAAGACTCCTTCTAGATATAGTTCAGATGTGACCCAGGAATGGCGACGTTCTGATACTTATTCCAGATTACATTTCAGAGATAGCTTGGAAATGCTCCATATATGGATGCTGTTCTTTTGCTTATTCAAGACTCCTTCTAGATATAGTTCAGATGTGACCCAGGCATGGCGACGTTCTGATACTTATTCCAGATTTCCTTTCAGAGATAGCTTGGAAATGCTCCATATATGGATGCTGTTCTTTTGCTTATTCAAGACTCCTTCTAGATATAGTTCAGATGTGACCCAGGCATGGCGACGTTCTGATACTTATTCCAGATTTCATTTCAGAGATAGCTTGGAAATACTCCATATATGGATGCTGTTTTTTGCTTATTCAAGACTCCTTCTAGATATAGTTCAGATGTGACCCAGGCATGGCGACGTTCTGATACTTATTCCAGATTTCCTTTCAGAGATAGCTTGGAAATGCTCCAGATATGGATGTTGTTCTTTTGCTTATTCAAGACTCCTTCTAGATATAGTTCAGATGTGACCCAGGAATGGCGACGTTCTGATACTTATTCCAGATTACATTTCAGAGATAGCTTGGAAATGCTCCAGATATGGATGCTGTTCTTTTTCTTATTCAAGAATCCTTCTAGAGATAATTCAGATGTGACCCAGGCATGGTGACGTTCTGATACTTATTCAGATTCCCTTTCAGATATAGCCTAGAGATGCTCCAGATCCGGACGCTGTTCTATTGCTTATTCAGATTCAAACTTCTAAAAGAAAACTTAGAGATGCTCCATCCCGGATGCTCTTCTATTGTTCAGTCCAGATACGATCCAGATTCGGATGACATTCTGTTACTCATGCAGTATGGATATACCCCAGACACGGCGATCATTCTACCATTTATTCAGACGTCATCAATTAGACACAGACTAGATATGCTCCAGACACAGAAGCTATTCTATTTCTTATTCAGATTCACCTATCCACCATCTCTCCAAATGGCATATGTAAGCCCATTCCCGCCATCACGCTGCTGATACTCTACTATGTGAGTGAAAATTTCTGGGCACTCTAGTGTTCAATCATCTTCCACCCTCGGATCACGAAAGGCACACAAGCCAATCTACATCCTCAGGTCTAAGAAGATTGAACAGGGGCAACTGTTGTACCCCAAAATTTGCCCTCCCATATTCTTCAAGATTTGGCAAGATCATGCTTCAAAATCTCTCAAGGGTTGCACAGCCCAATTGCCTCCTAACACAGTCAAAATTCGGGTTTTGGTTCTTGCAAAGAAATTGAAGTTTTCAAGGGGTCAATCAAATCACATATGCTCATACACATTGTCAAGCACCTACATGTCAAGTTTCAAGGCTCACAAGGTCAAATTGCACAGTCAAAAACCCTAATTGCCTCACAGTCAAATGCAGGGGCAAAATGGTCATTTGGCAGTCAAAAGTCAAAATTTTTTGTCAACATCTTATTTTGAAGCCACAATCATCATTTGATCAAGTCTTGATCATGATTCCACAAGCCTGGCTCAAAAAGTCTCAAGATGCAAAAGTTTCTATTTTTGGACAGTTGAAAAGTCAACTGTAACTTGACCAAGACATAACTTTTTCATGGTTCATCAGAAAAATCCCATCCAATTCTCATCTTGAAGGGGAGGAAATTTCCTACAACTCATCTTCACATTCCAAGTCCAAGAAATGCTCTCACAAAAAGTTATCAATTTCAACATTATAGGTCATTTTCAAAAGTCAACAAAAAGGGACTTTAAGTCAAAGACCATAACATGAGATTGGTAAATCAAAATGATATGGGACCAAAGGAATTGGTTAGAGGACTTCAAGACCTTTCCAAAATGTCCAAGAACATGTTCATAGCTTTAAAATTGAGCAAGATATGCATTGGAGAAGTTGGGAAATTTTTGTGAAATGGCCAAAGTCAATTATCCTTGAAATTTCATTTTTGACAAAAGGGGCCCACTTTTTCCACTTGATTCAGCTTGGCCATGCTTCCCACGTGTCCCACAATTTATTTCAAGATTTAAAATTAATTTTTCCATTTTTATTTAATTTTATTTGATTTAATTCATTTTAAATATTTAAAATTTAAATAAAAATCAAAGAAATTAATGGAGGGATATATTTTGTGTTGATTAGCTTTGATACACCTTGAAATACCTTCCAAATTCGTGCAAGACCTATTTCAAGCATAAAAATTCAAATTTTGACAAATATGGCAAGTTGTTTCAATGGTGATTATGGAGAAAATCAAAACTTCATTGCAAGGCTTAAAAGCTCCTTAATGTGACTGATTCTCATCCAAGCCTATATATACAAGCCTTGTAAGCCTCATTCACAACCTAGAAAAAAAGGAGAGTGTGCACAAATGGCCAGAGGAAAAGTTCAAAATTTGTCCAAAAAAGTGAGAGATCTAAAGCGGTGTTGCAAACATTTTCAGATCAAAGCAAGCACGTGGCTTTCTTCCTTGCCACTCCCTGAAGCCAAAGCAACCACAAACGCGTCCTAAGGTCCACTACCAAGCGCTGTAAGTTGTCTCAAACTCACCCCTGTACACGAAATCATGTTTCTCCATTCTTGCACTTTTTCTGGAAAATAATAGCATATTCATACTCCATGCCTAATTTCCAATGTAACTGCTATATTCAATTTCATTTTTAGGCTTCGTATAACAATACCCGTGCCTAGGGTTCGTTGGTTTTGTTTTTAGGTATTTTGTCTACAGGTGAAATTGGGACAAACCATAAGCATAGACGTGATCAGGAGACATGGACGATCACAACCATGGGCTTAGATGGAATTTTTGATGCCTAAGGATGATTTTGAGTAAAACCTCCAAAATCCGGCCTTCACCTCCTTGGTTTAGCATTTCTTTTCTTATTTTCTTTCCTTTTATTAATTATTATTATTATTTAGTTAGTTCACAAATAATTATTTTCATAAATTCAGAAAAAAACAAAAAAAATGTATTTATTATTATTATTAATTTCACTTTAGTAATTATTTTTGTAAATAAAATACTAACAAATTAATTAGTTTAATTAGTTAATTTTAACCTTTTTTCACAATAAATAAAAACAAATTTAGACTTAGGCTTTTTCTTTTGACATTTTGAATTCTTTTTTTATTTTATTTCATAAAAACATAAAAAAGGTCAAAAAATATTTTCTTGTAATTAAAATAATTAATTAGTTTTCAATTTCATTTAATTACCAAAAAAAAGACAAAAAAATTAATTCCCTTTTCTTTATTCGCGCGTATTTAATTTGTTCGATTATTATGTAATTGCTCCGGATATGTAATAGTAAATAGGACCTTTTTACTGTTTTTTTATTTTCCGCACTTATTTACTTAAAACGGGTCTTTGTAAAGATTTGGCGATGTATAGACCCGCGCCTTGTAATAGCGTAGGATTTACGTTTTCCATACTTTAATTTTCGCACCCCTTAATTGCTAAATTTTGCATGAAAGAATGAATGACCCAAATAAAATCAAAGCGTAGATCACCATAATGCATGACAAGATAAAACATAACTGAAAACAATACACAAATTCACACACCACTCTTAGGGTACGCCTCACTGTTGCCTTGCCCCTCGAAACGTGGTCGTCGAGTATAGGACGTTTTAGTAAGTCCTTATGTCCATGAACATGGCATAAGGGTAGCTTCTAAGGTGTCCTACTGTTGCTCTGGTGACCACACTGTCCCTACAAGCTCGAATTGTGGTCGTCGAGTACAGGACGCTTTAGTAAGTCCTTATGTCCATGATATGATCCAGTCGCCTCGGAAAGGTTGCCTCGGAATTAAAAAGGATCAATGGCATAAGGGTAGCTTCTGAGGTGTCCTACTGTTGCTCGGTGACCACACTGTCCCTACAAACGAATTGACCCGAACACCTCCAACGGTGGTGCTACCTACCTCTCAATGGTGGGATGGCACTACCTTAAGGACATTTACACAGCCTAATTCCTTAGGGTAGGTAGATGACTCGTAGATACTTGCTCTATTTCAAAAAAACAAACAAAACTCTTTTCACACCGACACTTTTCAAAAAGCTTTCAAAACAATTTTTCAAACACTCTTGAGGACTGATACAAGAGTTATTCAGAAATCTTTAAACGAAACTTTTTTCAAACCCACTCACACTTGAAAAGCAAACAAACATTTTGAAAACACAATGAGCAAGTATCTAAGAGCCCATGGATAACCATGGATAGAAAGGGTGCTAACACCTTCCCTTTCTATAAATCTACCTCCCGAACCGAAAGATAATCTCATAAGGAATTTTTCTGTGCTTTTGTCCTTTCCATGTTGGAGAAAATAAAAGACGGTGGCGACTCTTGCTTCCGCGACATTTCGCGAACCAGCATTAAACAGTCTGTTCCAGATCCACCGATCACAGTCATTAAGCACCAACTGACCTTAAAACCTTTAAATTGACCAACTTGGCCATAGAACAGTAGCAGTATGCTACACTCATTGAGACTAAACTCTCGCGATGATTCTGGCCGCAAGAAAAGGTTGCTAAACTGGAATTATGACCGATTAAGGGTAGTCAGTGATATTGAGATCCTCTAGAACCCGGTTACTATTTTTAGGACAGGTTTAAACCAACTGAACTGAAAGAGGGTAGTACTTAAACTCCTTGCCAGCCTGAAATCTAAGGGCTCTCAGTGTGACTTGTGTGCCTTTACCATATTTTCTTTTTGTGGATACTTGTGGTGTGCCTTTATCATGACATCATGACATCATAACATTGCATACATCTTGCATAAGACTAACCTATTTCAAAGACAGGAGGGATTCATCTTTGCTCTGTTTTGTAGGTCATCATGATGCTCATGCGTAAGAATACCATCCGGATCAACTTTGTCCAAGTCCCTACCTTGCTTAAAGATTTGGTTTCCAAGATGCCTGACACTACTTCCTTCATTAGGAGGCATGGTTCTCTTCTCAGTTTGGTCACCTCCAAATTGGACGAACAGATGATGAGTGTCCTAGTCCAGTTCTATGATCCGTTGTACCATTGTTTTACTTTCCAGGACTATCAGCTGGTTCCCACCTTAGAAGAATTCTCTGACTTGCTCGGTATCTCTGTTCTGGAGCAGACCCCGTTTACTGGTTGGGAACAGATGCTTAGGCCCGAAGAGATTGTTGCAGCCCTTCATTTGACCAAAGAAGAGGTAATGGCTAATTGGGAGACTAGAAGTGGAACTAAGGGCTTTCTGACTAAGTTCTTGGTTGGTAAGGCTAACTATTTCTGGGATAGCCTAGACTTCAAGGCCTTCGAGGATGTTCTGGCTCTTCTGATTTATGGCTTGGTATTGTTTCCGAATCCTGACACTTTTGTTGATGTAAATGCGATAAGGATATTCATCTCTCAGAATCTTGTACCCACTCTCTTGGGTGACATCCTTCATCAGCTTTATGCTCATACGGCCCGAAAGCGGGGAACCTTGATGTGTTGTGCCCCTTTATTGGCAAGGTGGTTTATTTCTCACCTTCCCAAGTTAGTGCTGAAGAATAAAGAAGGCATGGGCTGGGCTTAAAGGGTTATGTCTCTTTCTCATAATGACATTATCTGGACTCTCAAGGGTATGGACGAGGTGACTATCATTGATCGCTGTGGTGAGTATCCTAATGTCCTACTACTTTGAACCCATGGAGGAATTTCTTACAACCCATGCTTAGCTCTCCGTCAGTTTGGAAGAGCCAGAAGAGAAGGACCTCATGAGATGTTAATGCCTAGTATCGTCTTTGTTTTTCAAGGAGATAGCGACGAGCAGCGTCGCAGATTCATAAGGGCTTGGGATAGAGTTCACCAATCTGATCCACATGAGCTGGGCCCAAAGACTTCTCTGCCAATGGAGCCATATCTCAGATGGGTCAGTATCCGTGCCCAAAAGTTGGGTATGCCGTATGAAGACGTCCGGCCTATTATTGTTGAAGTTGCTAATGAAGAAGGGGTTTTCCAACCATCCTCCATCCTCATATGCCCACTTACATTGGGGCACTGAAAAGGTCTTGGATGCAATTGAGGGAAGAACGGGATGCATACTGAGAGAAGTTCAACGAGCAAGAGCAGAAGATCCAGAGGTTGACTAGGCAGCGGATTCTCAACGACTATGTCCTCACTGATAAGAAGAGACCATGGGAGCATTGATGGACCTTTGCTGATTTCCTTTCCAATTTTTATTTACTTTTCATTATTTCCTTTCATGTAACGCCTTAAGGGCATCAGTTGAACAATTTGAGTTCCAAAGTTTATCTAATAAAGTGTGTTTCCTTTCTGGTTTACAAATTTGAATCTCCCGATTGTCTTTGAAATCATAATCATACGCATTTCATCTCATGCACTTCGTAAACAGGTACCCTTTACAGGTCTCTTATCTTCTTAGCTGTTTATTTCAGCACTCAATCATCATATCTGCTGAACCTTCAACTGAGCAAGCTATCAAGGCCCTCCAGGCCCAGAATGCCCAATTTCAAGAGCTATTCATGAATCTAGCTAAGGATCAGCAGGACCTGAAGACCTTGATTCTGAAAGAGAAGAAGAAGAAGAAGAAGAGGACTATCCTGTTTAACACAGGGCACAGGTTTGGCAACAGGCTACAGAATGAAGTTGATCTGACCACCTCATCTGGAGGGAAGAGTAATCAAGAGGAAAGGAGGGCTCCTAGCCCTGTGGTCTCTGACAACGAGACGGACTATGATGAAGAACAGTATCCTCCTGCCGAGGATAGATACAAGCAACTGGAAGACCGGTTGAATTCTATGGAAGTTCAGAAGGTGCCTGGTCTGGACTTTGGTGATCTAGGTCTATCATCTGGGGTTGTGATTCCCCACAAATTCAAGGCGCCAACCTTTGCTAAGTATGACTAAATTTCTTGTCCGAAGCTGCATCTCCGGTCATATGTGAGGAAAATTCAGCTGTACACCGCTGATAAGAACCTATGGATCCATTTATTTCAAGACAGTATCTCAGGGACTCATCTTGAGTGGTTCTATCAGTTGGACGGAGCCAGTATCCGCAGTTGGGAAGATTTGGCTACTGCATTCTACAGGCAGTATCAGTATAACTCCGACCTCGCTCCTATGCGTACCCAACTCCAGGGTATTTCAATAGGAACGGGTGAAGCATTCAAAGATTATGCTCAAAAGTGGAGAGACCTCGCCGGAAGGGTGAAACCACCTTTGGCTGATCGTGAGCTTGTTGACATGTTTCTGGGGACCCTGTCTGGTCCATTTTTAAACCACTTAATTAGAAGCTCTTCATCTGGGTTTATAGATCTTATTTTGACCGGTGAAAGGATTGAAGCTGGTATTAAGGCTGGGAAGATACAGAAGGGTGTCTCATCGAGCACCGAGAAGAAGCCGTTCAAGAAAGAGTCCAATGTTGTCTACAGTTCGAAAAGGCAGAATAGACCTGAACACCGCCAAGCTGTCAATGCGGTTGTTATTTCAAAACCTGCTGGTGCTCCTCAGCACAACAATCAACAGAAGGACGAGAGACCTCGAAGGCAATTCACTCGTCTTAACATGACCTTATCTCAGATCCTGCCACAGTTGCTGAAGACTAATCTGGTGATTCTAAAGGAAGCCCCAAAGAATCCAAATACCATATCACCGAGGTATAACCCTAATTCCCGCTGCGCTTTTCACTCTGATAGCTCGGGGCATAATACGGATGATTGTTGGGTTTTGAAGAAAAAGGTACAAGACTTAATTGATGCAAAGGAGATTGAGTTTGAGGCGCCCGAGAGGCCTAATGTTGTAACTGCTCCCATGCCCAAGCGTGGAGTGAATGCTCTAGAAGAGGACTTGTTTGTGGTTTCTATGGATGATATTTCTACCCCTTTGATGAATGTAAAGAAGAACCTTTTGCTAGCCGGTTTATTTCCGGGTTGTGATGAAGGTTGCCATATGTGTTCTGTTTTACCTACCGGTTGCCCATTCCTGAAGTCAGGTATCAAAGACCTGATGGATAGTAAGGAGATCCTGTTTGAGAAGACTGTTGTTCCTTCCATTCCTACTGAAGAAGTTGCCATCATTACCATTTTCGACAATTCTTCCAAGGCTCCCTCGAGGAAGCCTGTTAGAATTACATCTGTTCCGAAAATCGCACCTGTGATCATCACTGTTCCGGGGCCCATCCCCTACACCTCTGATAAGGCTGTCCCTTGGAACTATGTGGCGGGTGTTTACTTTCATGGAGTTAAGCAAGAGTTGGATGCTGATACTGGCGTCAGCAACATTACTAGACCTGCTAAAGTCACCTGCAGCGGAAGACTTTTCTCACCCGATATTGCTCCACCAACTGCCCGAAGACCTGTTGTCATTACACCTGCAAGTGTTCCTGCTACCATTTCTGTTCAAGTTCCTATTCTTACCCCGGTCGCCGAGTCATCTGACACTCGGGGCAAAGGGATCACCATTGATGTGCCTGCCCAGACGGAGGCACCGAAGACTATTACTGTTGAAGCTTCCAAACAAGAGATGGAAGAGATTCTGAAAATTATTAAAAAGAGTGACTACAACATAGTTGAGCAGCTGGGGCAAACCCCGTCTAAGATTTCTATGTTGTCACTGTTGCTGTGCTCAGAGGCCCATGCCAAGGCTCTGATTACCTTTTTGAAAACTGCCCACGTGCCACAAGAGACATCAGCTGATCAATTTACAGATTGTGTGGCTAATTTGACTGTTGATAATGGGTTGGGTTTCTCGGACGCCGACTTGACTGCTAAAGCGAAGAATCACAATGATGCCCTGCATGTCTCCATTGAATGCAGGGGCACTACTCTTGCACATTTATTGGTGGATACTGGTTCCTCATTGAACGTCTTGCCTAAGAAAGCTCTGGACCGGTTGGATTGCGAAGGGTTGGAACTGAAGCCAAGCAACATTGTTTTCAGGGCCTTTGATGGGTCTAAAAGAATGGTGCATGGAGAAGTTGATATTCCAATCAAAGTTTATTCTCAGGTTTTCAATTCTACATTCTATGTGATGGACATTTGGCCATCTTATTCTTGTTTGCTGGGTCGTCCATGGATCCACAAAGCTGGGGCCGTAACCTCAACGCTCCACCAGAAGCTGAAGTACCCGATCAAAGGGAAGATTGTGACAGTACAAGGAGAGGAAGAGTACATGGTCAGCCACCTCAACTCGTTCCGATATGTAGAAATGGATGGATAGTTCATTGAGACCCCGTTCCAGCATTTTGAAGAGGTTCCCCAGACATTGGCGTCAGCTGAGGCTGTTATTGAAGATTCTCCTATAAGGATGGCTTCCTTAAAAGATGCTCGGGCTGTTATTGAGAAGGGTGAGTGTGCAAATTGGGTCCGACTTCCTGATTTTACACAGAAGGCTAACAAGTTTGGTTTGGGTTTCATTGCAGAAGCTCAAAGGGCTGTTCGGAATGCACGAATCGGAAGACCTCCCGTGTTCATCAGCAACTCGGGAGTGAATGCCATTGAAGATGATATGGAAGGGTCTGAATTCGACAACTGGATTTATCCTACGACCGACGGTGGACGAAGCAACTGGACAACAAAGGACTTCATCCCTATTACTTTTTTCACCCAGTAATGAAACTTTTTGTTTTGAATTTGTAATAGACAATGTTCTGAAACTTTATGGCCTGGTGTCTTACCCGGGGCATCGTGGCTTCATTTGTGAGGGCTTTTGTGTGTCACTTTCATATATCATTAATAAAAGCATTGGACGTTCTTGTATTTCAAATTTTGCGCTTCTTGTTTTTCTTTATTATATATTGCAAAACATCTATTTTACACACACTCACATATACAGGTCCACATCCACTCTGGATCTCACTGGTAACGACACTGCTACTGCCAGTTATGACTTTGAAAATCCAATCAACTTAGCCGAAGATGAAGGTGAAGATGATTGCGAAGTGCCTGGTGAACTTGCAAGACTGTTACTCCAGGAAGAGAGGGTTATTCATCCACACGAAGAGCCGGTGGAATCAGTGAATCTGGGTACTGAGACAGACAAGAAGGAGGTCAAGATCGGTGCAAATCTGGAGCTTAGTGTAAAACAACGGTTGATTCAGATGCTGGATGACTATGTTGAGATCTTTTCCTGGTCTTACGAAGATATGTCGGGTTTGGATACTGATATTGTGGTTCATCTCCTGCCTACCAAGGAAGACTGTCCTCCAGTAAAACAGAAGGTTCGCCGAATGCGCCCAGAGATGTCTGAGAAAATCAAGGCTGAAGTTATGAAACAGTTTGACGCCGGTTTTCTGGCAGTAACTTCTTACCCTCAGTGGGTTGCCAATGTGGTTCCAGTTCCGAAGAAGGATGGTAAGGTCCGAATGTGTGTTGACTATAGGGATCTGAACAGGGCAAGCCCCAAGGATGATTTCCCTTTGCCTCATATCGACGTTCTGGTTGACAACACTGCTCAGCATAAGGTATTCTCCTTTATGGATGGTTTCTCCGGTTATAATCAGATAAAAATGGCTCCCGAAGACATGGAGAAGACCACCTTTGTTACTCAGTGGGGTACCTTTTGCTACAAGGTCATGCCTTTTGGACTAAAGAATGTTGGGGCAACGTATCGGCGTGCCACGATTGCTTTGTTTCATGACATGATCCATCATGAGATTGAAGTATACGTCGATGATATGATTGCAAGGTCCCAGACTGAGGAGGAACACCTTGACCATCTGCAGAAGCTGTTTGACAGGCTGAAGTTGTACAAGCTGAGGTTGAACCCGAACAAGTGCACCTTCGGGGTGAGATCTGGTAAGCTATTGGGGTTCGTCATAAGCGACAAAGGTATTCAAGTGGATCCGGAAAAAGTAAAAGCCATACAGGAGATGTCAGTTCCCAAAACAGAGAAAAAAGTCAGAGGCTTTCTAGGACGCCTAAATTACATCGCCCGATTCATCTTGCACCTCACTGCTACTTGTAAGCCAATCTTCAAGCTACTGAAGAAAGATCAGGTAGTACGATGGAAAGATGAATGCCAGGCCGCTTTCGAAAGGATCAAAAAGTATCTCCAAGAGCCATCCATTCTAATGCCACCAGTTGAGGGGAGACCTCTGATCTTATACTTGACAGTACTCGACAACTCAATGGGGTGTGTGCCAGGGCAACATGACGAGTCTGGCCGAAAAGAGCATGCTATTTATTACCTTAGCAAAAAGTTTACCGACTGTGAGACCCGATACTGACTGCTTGAAAAAACTTGTTGCGCTTTGGCATGGGCTGCTCACCGGCTGAGACAGTATATGCTGACTCACACTACTCTATTGATATCAAAGATGGATCCCATCAAGTATATCTTCGAAGAGCCAGCCTGGGCCGGAAGAATATCAAGATGGCAGATGATCTTGACTAAGTATGACATCCAATACACGACTCAAAAGGCAATCAAGGGAAGTGTATTGGCAAACCATTTGGCACATCAGGCAGTGGATGATTACTAGTCTATGAACTTTGAATTTCCGGACAAGAATATCATGTTGATAACTGATTGTGAGACACCTGGACCGGATTAAGGACCTGAGGAAGGATCCTGATGGTCTATGTACTTTGATGGAGCTTCAAACGCTTTGGGTAATGGCATTGGCGCCGTGATCATATATCCTAAAGGCTCTCATACTCTGTTCACCGCCCGACTATGTTTCAACTGCACCAACAACATGGCGGAGTATAAAGCATGCATCATGGGTCTTCGAGCAGCAATTAACCTAAGGATTAAGTTTCTAAGTGTTTTCGGAGATTCTGCTCTCGTGATCAGTCAGATCAAAGGTGAGTGGGATACGAAACACGCAAATCTTATTCCTTACAACGAGTATGTATTGAAATTGCTTCCCCATTTCGAGGAGATAACCTTTGAACACTTCCCTAGAGAGGAGAATCAGTTGGCGAACGCGCTAACTACGATGTCTTCTATGTTCAAGGTCAATTGGGACAACGAGGCTCCCCGGATTATTATTGAAAGATTGGACGAACCAGCACATTATTGTGATCTTGAGACTGAAGAGGTAGCAGATAAGCCCTGGTATCATGAGGTGAAAAGGTATCTTGAAGCTCAGGAGTACCCGAAGGGTGCATCTGTTAATGACAAGAAGTTTCTGAGGAGGTTCGCGGTGAAGTTCTTCAGCAGTAATGGCATTCTTTACAAGCGTAACCATGATTCGACCTTACTGCATTGTGTGGATAAGAATGAAGCAGAAAGGATCATGGCAGAGTTACACGAAGGTACTTTTGGAACTCATTCCAGTGGACACACCATGGCAAAGAAAATCCTTCGAGCAGGATACTACTGGTTCACTATGGAAGCCGACTGTTATCATCATTCTCGGACATGTCACAAGTTCAAAGTCTATGCTGATAAGGTGCGCATACCTCCAGTTCCTCTGAACGTCTTGACGACACCTTGGCCTTTTGCAATGTGGGGCATTGATATGATCGGCGAGATCAGACCTACGGCATCCAACGGGAATCGTTTCATCCTAGTAGTTATTGATTACTTTACGAAGTGGGTTGAAGCAGCTTCCTTTGCTACTGTAACCAAGAACGTCATGGCACGGTTCATTCGGCACAATCTAATCTATCGATATGGTGTACTGGAGAGGATCATTACAGACAATGGTACCAATCTCAACAACAAGATGATCACTGAGCTCTGCGAGCAATTCAAGATACAGCATCATAACTCTTCTCCCTACCGGCCGAAGATGAATGGGGATGTCGAAGCGGCCAATAAGAATATTAAGAAGATTGTGCAGAAGATGACAGTGACATACAAAGACTGGCACGAGATGTTACCTTTTGCCCTTCATGGGTACCGTACCTCACCGCGGACGTCAACAGGGGCAACCCCCTATTCCTTGGTATATGGCATGGAGGCAGTCTTGCCCATTGAAGTTCAGATACCCTCTCTTCGAATCATGAAGCATGCAGGTTTGAGTGACGATGACTGGATTCAGACTCGGCTTGATCAGTTAAACCTAATCAACGAAAAGAGACTTACTGCTATTTGTCATGGTCAGACGTACCAAAAACGGATGATCAAGGCATTTAACAAGAAAGTCAGACGACAAGAGTATCAAGTGGGGGATCTGGTTATCAAGCGCATCATCCTACCTCAAAGTGATCCAAGGGGCAAATGGACCCCTACTTACGAAGGGACATTTATGGTTAAGAACATCTTCTCAGGAGGAGCTATGATTCTAACCACCATGGATGGTGACGACCTTCCTCACCCTGTCAATGTAGACATAGTAAAAAGATACTATGCATAATCAAAGACCCGCTAGGTTGACTGGCCTAGGCAAAAATAAGGGCTTCCCGGCGAACCAAAAGGGTTCGGGGAAAAATAAGGGATGAAATTCAAAAATCCGTACAACCGACAAGTCGAAAACCTGAAAAGGCGGCTTGGGAAAAAATGGGTATCCCGGTGGACTGAAAACCCGAAAGGGAGGTCCAGGCAAAAATTAGGGATAAGCGTAACACTATGTCTCATTGGATCACCTTGCATCCAGACTTCGGTATCGACTATCAAGCTCAGACGACACTAATCAATCTGATTTACCTTCAACCGGTAGCAAACTGATGAGATGCTTGAAGACATAAGGGCAATAACAGAGTTAGAACCCAGGGGGATCATTCACATAGCTGTTTTGTTTAGTTTTTCATAAATTGTATAAATTCTATTTGTTCGGCGGCGTTCTCTTACTAGGACGTCAACCTCTTTTACAAACACGCTTATTTACAGGCCAAACGTCAAAATCAATACAATTCATTTTCAAAGAAATTTCAAGCTGTTTTTCCTTTATCTGTTTGGTTTTTCAAAGAACGTCCAATGTTCATTTTTGATATATGCATTTGACATTAATTTCTACTTATAAATAGTTACATGTGAAACGAAAGATGAATTACTGGTAATAGCAGAAACGAGGGCAATAAGAATTGTCCGAACTGTACGAGTTGCTTTGTTCACCAAGTACAAAGGTAGATTCAGCTGAAGAATATGACCAAGATACCTTCACTCCCCGCAAAGTAAGACAGTAATGATAGCTCTCTCAGCTGAGATTTGCATCTATGGACGAATCAGCAATACTCTCCCCAAGCAGAGTTAGTCTACCATCAGCCCTAAAAGGCTTGGTATCCCCAGAAGGTCTTAATATTCCCCAACGGAGTATAAGAGTATTCTCCAGCAAGCATAAGAGTATCCCCGGCAGTCTTAAAATTCCTCCACGGAATATAATAATTTTCCCCGGCAGCATACAAAGGTACCCCCAGTGGAGTCAATTTTCCCAGCACTGTCTGAAAAGCTTCCCCAACGGAGTTGAATCATCATCCTCAGTAAACTCTGGAAGCTTATCCCCTGCAGAGTATAAAATAAATCTCCCCAGCAAAATTCAGAGGGTTATCCCCACAAGAGTCTAACAGGGTTATCCCAAGCAAGTCGCAACTGAAAGATCATCCTCAACAAAGTCCTTTCCTTTCACAAACAGGAATTCAATCCTCAACAGATTCACTGTCACCAGCAACGATAATCCATCCCCAGCGGAGTTTATCGTTGAAATCCTCAGCGGAGCTTATCAGCGGAATCCCCAGTAGAGTTTATCAGTAACATCCTCAGCAGAGCATCTCTCCCCCACAGAGTAATGTCCCTCGGAGTAATCTCTTCATCAGTCTATTCCCCAACGGAGTTCTTTTCTCCTGCAGGTTTATTCTCACAATTATCTTCGTTCATCATCCCCAACAGAAACGAAGAACTCAACTTTATTCTCCAGCAGCTCTGGGACTTATTTTCCCCAGCTAAAACATTATATTCCCATACATCATGATACATGCATATACGCATCATACGAATACAATCTCATTTATTTTGAGAATATCATTGCCTGATCCATATCATGCATTGCATATGACTGACCTTTACCTTTCAGGAAAGATACAATTAAAGTTCGTAGTTACATTGAAGACCTGGCCGGTTTTTAAATCTCAATTTAATTATCCTCGGTTGAATTTCAGATAAGGTTCTCAATCTCGACAATTTCCCTACGTCAAAGTGTGGAATAGTGCTATAACCTCAACGGTATACTACGTTGAGCACTAGTTAGTTCCTAGATCTTGATGTTTTCCTCCGTCATAGTGTGGACGAGTTCTCTAATTTCAACGGTATACTACGTTGAGCACCAGGCAATTCATAGATCTTGATGAAGATGTTTCCCTACGTCATAGTGTGGACGAGTGCTATAACCTCAACGGTATACTACGTTGAGCACTAGTCAGTTCCTAGATCTTGATGTTTTTGACGAGTTCTCTAATTTCAACGGTATACTACGTTGAAGACCAGACAATTCCTAGATCTTGATGAAGATGTTTCCCTATGTCATAGTGTGGACGAGTGCTATAACCTCAATGGTATACTACGTTGAGCACTAGTCAGTTCCTAGATCTTGATGTTTTCCTCCGTCATAGTATGGATGAGTTCTCTAATTTTAACAGTATACTACGTTGAAGACTATACAGTTCCTAGATCTTGATGAAGATGTTTCCCTACGTCATAGTGTGGACGAGTGTTATAACCTTAATGGTATACTACGTTGAGCACTAGTCAGTTCCTAGATTTTGATGTTTTCCTCCGTCATAGTGTGGACGAGTTCTCTAATTTCAACGGTATACTAAGTTGAAGACCAGACAGTTCCTAGATCTTGATGAAGATGTTTCCCTATGTCATAGTGTGGACGAGTGCTATAACCTCAACGGTATACTACGTTGAGAACTAGTCAGTTCCTAGATCTTGATGTTTTCCTCCGTCATAGTGTGGACGAGTTCTCTAATTTCAACGGTATTCTACGTTGAAGACCAGACAGTTCCTAGATCTTGACAAAGATGTTTCCCTACGTCATGGTGTGGACGAGTGCTATAACCTCAACGGTATACTACGTTGAGCACTAGTCAGTTCCTAGATCTTGATGTTTTCCTCTGTCATAGTGTGGACGAGTTCTCTAATTTCAATGGTATACTACGTTAAAGACCAAACAGTTCCTAGATCTTGATGAAGATGTTTCCCCCCAATAAAATTATGGACAGGTTCTTAAGACTCAGCCGAGGCATTCTCTCAGTTGAAGTACAAGCAAGTTCCTAAATCTCAACAAAAGTTAGACTTCCCCAGCGGAATCTTCTACAAACCACAAGTATGCAAGTTCTCGCTAAGGAATCTCTTATGTGATCGACACTCCTGCAGATGGCATCTGTAAGCCCATCCTCCTACCAACAATATCCAAATGGCATTTGTAAGCCCATTCCCGACATCACAATGCTGATACCACTTCATGCGAGTGCAAATTTCTGGGCACTCTAGTGTTCAATTATCTTCCACCTTCGGATCACGAAAGGCTCGAAAGCCAATCTATATCCTCAGGTTTAAGAAAATTGAACAGGGGCAACTGTTGTACCCCAAAATTTTCCCTCCCATATTTCTCAAGACATGCCAAGAATAACTTCCAAGTTGCTCAAGATAGCTCAAGAGTTGGACAGTCAAATCACCTCCTAAGGCAGTCAATCAAAATTAGGGTTTTGTGTTGCATCAAGGTCCTTACATCCAAATTACCTCAATTTCTCCCTAATGTCCTATTATGTTCTCAAGTTCATCCATGTCAAATTTCAAGCCTTGCAGAGAAAGTTTGGTCAGTTAATGGCTCAAGAAGTCCAAAAATCGACTGTGCTAGGGCAAAAGTCAATTGTGACCTACAAATAGTCACACCTCAAGATTTTTTGTCAAAACTATCATTTTGAAGGATAATTCATCATTTGATCAATGGTTGATCATGATTCATCAAGGATTGCTCAAGATTCATCAAGATTCAAAAGTTGCTAAATTAGGGTTTTGTAGGAAAAGTCAACTCAACTTTGACCAAGCATAACTTTCTCATACTTTATGAGAAATGACCCATCCAAATCTCATTTTGAAGAGGATGCAATTTCCTACAATCCATATTCACACCCCAAGATCAATAAATGCACTCACAAGAAGTTACAAATTTGGACATTGTAGGTCATTTTTGAAAGTCAACAAAAACACCTTTTTTTTCCAAAGCTTATAACTTGAGCATGGAATATCAAAATGAGATGAGACCAAAAGGGTTGGTTAGAGGACACCTCAAGGTTTCTAAAAAGTCCAAGAACACATCCAAAAGTTCAAAATTTAAGAAGTAATGCATTGTTGAAGTTGGGAATTTTTCCAAAATTGCCAAAAGTCAACTATCCTCAAAACTCCAATTTTTTACAAAAGGGCCCACTTTTTTCCACTTGATTTGATCTTGTCACACCACACACGTGTGCTATCTTCAATTTGATGACCAATTATTAATTTTTATATTTTATTTGATTTTTATTGATTTAATTCATTTTTAATCAATTTAAATTAAAATAAAATCCATATATTAATAGCTTGTTATCTTTTTGATCATTACAGCTTTCAATTATCATAATACACCCAATAAAATTTGTGCCAAGCCATATCATGCATAAAATTTTGGATTTGGAAAGAACTTGAAAGTCTTTAATGGAGTAATCAAATCATATCTCAATTCATCAAGTCACATGGATTGCAGCCCAAATTTTTAACCTAATTGCTTCTAATATACACACACAACATGAAGCACGAGGAAACACGACCAAAAAACTGCAAAAACTCAGAAATAAAAACTGAAAAAAAGCTTGAAAAAAGTGGAGATTGAAATCTTGTTTGGAGACCAATTCAAGGCAAAATCTCAACGTAGCTTCCTTTCCTGACGTCCACTGAGGCCAAAGCGATCAAAACCAAGCCTTGAAACGTCACAAATCTCACTGTAAGTTATCCTGAACATAGCTCTGAACATGAAATCGTGAATCCATGTTTTTGCATCTTTTTGCCAAATTATTTGTACAATCATGCTTAGCGTTCAATTTCCAGTCTTTCTGCATCATTTAATTTTGTTTTCGTGAGCCATAGCCCCATACCCGAATCTAGGGTTTTGGATTTTTGTTTTTGGACATTTGCTTTGCAGGCAAAATCAAGACAAACGGTGGCCATGGTTGTGTTCAGGGAGGAGATATGAACATGATGGTGGTTTTAGTTTGTATTTACATGGCCTGGAAATTGTTTTAGGACGTTCCCACGGATCTTGCTGCGGATAAAAATCTGCAGGTAAGAAAACTAGGTTTTTGGTGAAGAAGACGACTAGGTGTCTTCCTCTGATTGGCCAACTTTGAATATTCGCGCTATTTTTTTTATTTTTCAGGAATAATGTTTTATTTTATATATAATATTTGTTGCTTATTCCAATAACAAATTGAATGCGTTGGTTGAGTGGCAAGCAAGTTGTACATAATCCATTGGGACCTGGGTTCGAATCCCAGGTCCCCCAATACATTTGTGTATTTTTTCTCCAGGCAATTGCATGTGATCTCCAAAGCGTTGGTCCACCATATTCCTCATCCCATCAGGCGCCAGATGGCTTCAGATCAAGTCCAATGGCCAAGATTGAGCGCCTACCATGAACTCTAATCAACAGGCACGCGTGAGATCCTGGAAAGTCAAACAAGGCTGGCTTGATTTGGGCCTCAGAATTGCATATTTCACCCCTTTCCAGGCCCAGCACCCCCATTGGTTTATTCCTTTTCATTTATATTTCTTATTATTTATTTGATTTTAGTTATTATTTTTATTGTTTAAATCAACCAATTAAAAATCATTTTCCTTAATAAAATCAAAACCACAAAAATATTATTTTTATTAATTTCATTATTTTATTTTTGTAAATAAATATTAATTAATTAACTTAGTTTTAAATAGGTTCAAACATTTAATATTTTTGCAATAAATTAAAATCAATTTAGAATATTAGATTTTACTAACTTTTAATCATTTTATTTTATTTCCTTAAAAACTCAAACAAAAAAAAAACCAAAAATATTTTTTTTAATTAATTAATTAATTTTGACTTAATTTAATTTCCATTTAATTCAAAAATAACAAAAAAAAACATGCTTTCTTTCCAAAAAGGGTCAAAACCCTAAAAAATGCGTCGATTTAATTTCTTGCACGCGATCCATATTTCCAATATTGTAATTGTTTCTGGTATGTAATAGCTTTTAATTAGGACTTTAATTATTTATCGTTTTATATTACTTTCCGCAATTTAAATTAAAGGGTTTGTTTTTGGCGATGTAAATACCCGACGCCTTGTAATAGTTTAGATTTAATTTCCGCAATTTAAATTCCGCAAATTATTAACTGCTATATGTTTGATAATAGGGAATGCATGACAAGATCTAATGTATGAACTTAAAATCAACATAGATAATCCATGACATGTACAAAGATAAATAACTGAAAAAACAATACACTCGCACATGCGCACTCTTAGGGTACACCTCACTTGGTTGCCTTCGAACGTGGTCATTGAGTATAGGAAGTTTTAGAGGTCGCCCTCTTGTCCAAAGATCATAGTTGCCTCGAAACGGTTGCCTCGGATAAAATGATCTAAGACATTAGGGTTACCGCTAAAGCGTCCTAACATTGATTTAGTAACCACACGTCCCTTAATCGAATTGACCCTTAAACTCCAACGATGATGCTACCTACTCATCAATAGTGGGCTAGCGTTGTCTAAAGGACATTTGCACAGTTTAATTCCTTTTTCGAGTAGGTAGATGGTTCTTAAGTACTTGCTCTTTCAAAACAAAACAAAACTTTTCACACTTACACCTTTCAAACAAAAACTTCTTTTCAAACCAACAAGCACAAAGAAAAGCAAATTTTGAAAACACAATGAACAAGTACCTAAGAGCCCGTGGATAACCACGGATAGAAAGGGTGCTAACACCTTCCCTTTCTATAATCTACCTCCCGAACCCGAGAAACATCTCGAAAAAGGAATTTTTCTGTGCTTTTGTCCTTTCCTTGTTGGATAAAATAAAAGACGGTGGCGACTCTTGCTCACCGCGACATTTTGCAAAAACAAACGCAAAACGCGAACCAGCATTCCAAAAATGGTCAGTTCTTATTCCCACCGATCACAGTAGATAACCTAAATGTGCAAAGACTAAATTAGCTGAAACATGAGCACATGCACACATTCACTCCTAGGGTTTACTCCACTCCGGTTGCCTTCGGTTAAACAGTCATGAAGCATAAGGTTTATTAGTGGTCATCCTCTAGCCCTGAAAGATCTAAAAATGACCCATTCCGATGTTGCCTCGGAAAAGATCTTTAAGGCTTTAGGAGGATTAATAAGATTCCCTAACATTGCTTTTATGACCGTATCTGTCCCTTCAAACGTCCCTTACAACTCCAATGACGGTGCTACCTATTCCTTAATAATGGGATAATTCTGTCTAAAGGAAAACAAACAGTCTTTTTCGAGTAGGTAGATTAACTCTTAAGTACTTGCTCAATCAATTAAACAAAACTTTCACACAAACACTTTTTCGAAACAACTTTGTCACACCCTTGAGGACTGATACAAGGGTTATCACGAAGTAAAATTTTTTTTTCAAAACAAGCACACACACAAGCAATTTTAAAATGAGCAAGTACCTAAGAGCCCATGGAAAACCATGGATAGAAAGGATGCTAACACATTCCCTTTCTATAACCTACCCCCCGTACTCAAAAATATTCTCGAAAAAGGTGGCGACTCTTGCTTACCGTGAAATTTGCAAATACAAAACGCAAACCAGTATTAACAGTCGGTTCTGCCACCGTATCACAGAACTGGCGACTCTGCTAGGGATAATTAATAAAGTGGGGTTTACCTTAGGATATAGGTCATTTTATAATTGCTTTCTTGTTTGTTTTTCCTGCGTTATCTTTAAGGGTTTTTGCTTGGGTATTACTATAGATCCTACACCCGGATCTGGGGGCACTTTTTAGGTAAAAACCAATAGATCGTGGAGACTGTACGGTGTAGGCCGATATGATTTAAGCGATGGATTTGTTGGTGTGGCACTTTGGTTGGTACCGGTATCCTTCATGGGGAAACGAGGAGAATACGGGGCCACCGCGTGGTGTCGTGAAGCACTAACAGACCTTAGAACCTTAGTTGAAAAAACTTGGCCATTAGAAAGTAGTGAGATAGCCGGCCTCGGTATAGAGCTGAGGAATGGTTGATACTTGATGCTACACTCATTGAGATTAGACATTCGGGATATTTCGGCCGCAAGAAAAGATTGCTTGAGCTGAAAAAATGCCCGATAAAGAATGGTCAGTGATATTGAGAATCTTTAGAACCAGGTTACTTTTCTAAGACAGGTTGAAACCAACTAAACTTCAAGAGGGTACTTACCTTTAACCTCATGCAAGCCTCTAAACCTAGGGACTTGGTGTGATTTGTCTGTGTTTGTTATACCTGTGATTTATCATGCATCATAACATAGCATCCATTCTTATTGCACTAACCATTTCAAGGACCAAGCGAATTTATCTTTATTCTGTTTTGCAGATCATGGCTTCCGTTCGTAGAAACATTATCCGATTCAACTTTGTGAAGATACCTGCCCAACTCAAAGAGCTAGTATCAAAGGTTTCCGAAACTTCTGCGTTCACTCAGAGACATGGTTGACTTCTCAACCTGGTTACTTCAAACTTTGATTTAAAGATGATGAGTGTACTATTTAAGTTCTTTGATCCCAAGCACCACAGCTTCACCTTTCTAGACTATCAGTTGGTGCCTACCATGGAAGAATTCTCTCAACTGTTGGATATACCCATTCTTGAACAGTTTCCCTTCACAGGTATGGAAGAGGTTCCTAAGCCAGAAGTCATTGCCTCAGCTTTGCATCTGAAACGGGTCGACGTGGTATCCAATTGGGAAACAAGAAGCGGAGTCAAGGGTTTTCTAGCCAAGTTCCTGATAGACAAGGCCCAACTGTTCTGGGATGATATGGATTTTCAGGCTTTTGAGGAGGTCTTGGCCCTTCTAATCCATGGTTTAGTACTATTCCCTAATCCAGACTCATTCATAGATGTAAATCCTATTAAGATCTTCCTCTCTCGCAACCCTGTGCCTACCTTGCTCGGAGACATTTTGCATGCTCTCCATACTCGTACCATGAAGAGAAGAGGGGTTCTTATGTGCTGCATGCCATTGCTGTCGAGGTGGTTTATTTACCACCTCCCTAAGTTCGCACTGAAGAATGAAGAAGGTTTGGGTTGGTCACAAAGGATAATGTCAATCGCTCACATGGATATTCTCTGGTGCTCCCGAGCTATGGAAAACACTGCTATTATTGACCGCTTCGGGGAATACCCTAATGTCCCGTTACTTGGCATCAGAGGGGGTATAACCTACAATCCTTGTTTAGCTCTGCTATAATTTGGTTATGCTCGAAGAGATAGTCCCCATGAGTTACTTATCGAGGGCATTGTATTCAACTACGAGGATGACGTTCAAGAGTATCGCCGGAGGTTCATACGAGCTTGGGGCATGGTAAACAGACCTAGCGCCAAGGCTTTGGGGCCAAAGGCTTCCATTCCTATGGAACCTTACCTCCCATGGATACGAGCTCGCGCCCAGAAACTTATGATTTCCTATATGGCCGTTCTACCAGTGATTACGGAACCCACTATTGAAGGGGGTATTCCTTACACGATTCTATATCCTGATATGCCCACTGATCTTGGAGAATTACAGAGGTCTTGGATTCAGTTGAAGAAAGAGAGGGATACTTACAGGGATCAGTTCTATGCCCAGGAGAGGAAGGTTTTAAAGCTCACAAAGCAACTCCATGAGGAAAGAGGGCTCAATGTCTATCTCGGCACGAAGAGGAAGCATCCATGGGAATTTTGATTTTTTTTTTAGTTTTGTTTTTAATTGTAACGCCTAAAAGGCATTTGATTTTTGAATTCAACTAAGAAAGTATTTGTTTCATTTTGGTTCGCAAATTTAAATTTCCCAAAGTCTTAAAAATCATTACATGCGCATCTCATTCATAAAATTGCATGTACAAGTACCATTACATGTTTCTCATCTTTTTCGCTGTTTATTTCAGTAGAAATGTCTTCCGAACAAAGCATCAAGGACCTTCAGGCACAAAACGCCCAGTTCCAGCAAATGTTCATAAATCTTGCAAAAGGGAAGGAGGATCTGAAATCCATCATCCCGAAAGAGAAAAAGAAAAAGAAGAAGGCTGCGGTATTCTGAATATAGGCAGAAGGTTTAGAGGTCCATTGAAGCAACAAGTCGATCTGATCTCTTCATTCAAGGAAGGGGAGAATCAAGAAGAAGAGATAAGGGAGAAGGATCCCAGTCCTGAAGTTTCTGACAATGATACCAACTACAATGATGAGCAGTATCCTCCCACTGAGGATAGATACAAGCAATTGGAAGATCGCTTGATTGCTATGGAAGTCCAGAGAATACTTGGGCTGGATTTCAAAGAATTGGGATTGGTGTCGGGAGTGGTCATCCCGCAGAAGTTCAAAGCTCCAATTTTTGCAATGTACGATGGGGTGTCCTGCCCAAAACTCCATCTTCGCTCTTATGTCAGAAAGATCCAGCCCCACACCACTGATAGAAATTGGTGGGTTCATTTCTTTCAAGATAGTCTTTCAGGGACTCATCTTGAATGGTTCTACCAACTGGAGAGAGCCAATATCCGAAATTGGGAAGATCTGGCTGCTGCTTTCTATAAGCAGTACCAATACAACGCCGACCTTGCTCCTACTCGTACTCAACTCCAGAGTATGTCCATGGGGGAAAGTGAAGGCTTTAAGGACTATGCACAGAAGGGGAGAGACTTGGCTGGAAGGGTCCAACCCCCGTTGTCTGATAGGGAGTTGGTTGATATGTTTCTGGGGACGCTATCTGGTCCATTCTTTAATCATTTGATCAGTAGCTCGTTAGCTGGTTTCACCGAGCTGATCTTGACTGGAGAAAGAGTAGAAGCTGGGATTCGGAGCAGCAAGATACAAAAGGATGCTTCTTCGAGTTCGGTAAAGAAGCCTTTTGCTGGTAAGAAAGAAGCCAACGCCATCTACAACCCGAGGGGACAAAACAAAGCTGAACATCGTCAGACAGTAAGTGTCGTAATGATACCTAGGCCTGCGGCCGCTCCACAACACAATAATCAACCAAGGGTGGAAAGACCACAACGGCAATTTACCCTAATCAACATGACACTGGATGAAGTTTTACCCCATCTGCTGAGATCCAACTTGAAGACCTTGAAAGAGGCTCCCAAGAATCCAAACACCACATCTCCCCGATATAATCCAAATGCTCAGTGTTCCTATCATTCTGAAAGTCCTGTCCACGACACCAATGACTGCTGGGCTCTAAGAAATAAAGTACAAGATCTGATCAAAGCCAAGGAAATTGAGTTCGATGCTCCGGAAAAGCCCAATGTCATAAGTGCTCCCATGCCTAAGCACGATCGTGGAATTAATGTTATTGATACCGACTTGTTTGTGACCTTGATGGATGAAGTTTCTACTCCTCTCATGACTGTGAAGAAGAATTTGTTGTTGGCTGGTTTATTTCTGGGTTGTAGTGGAGGTTACCATATGTGTTCATTTCTTCCTTCTGGTTGCTATTTGCTGAAGTCAGGTGTCCAACGCCTGATGGACAGGAAAGAAATTTTGTTCGAAAAAACTTTGGTTCATGTTGCTCCATCTGAAGACATTTCCATTATAACCATTTCTGCCAATCCTTCCAAGGTCTCCTCGAGAAGACCTGTTAGGATTACATCTGCTCCAAGAATCGCTCTGCTAATAATCACTGTTCCTGGTCCTGTCCCGTATGCCTTGGACAAAGTTGTCCCCTGGCATTATGGTGCTGATGTGTACTATCATGGCATCAAACAAGATCTGAAAAACGAAGAGGCTGATCCTGATATTGATAACATTATCGGGACCGACAAGTTTACCCGAAGTGGAAGGGTATTCTCTCTCGATATTTCCCCTAAGACTGTCAAGAGGCCTATTGTTATTCCGTATGCTACTCCTGCTGGTACATCAACTACGACTTCTGTGTTTAATCTAATTATCACTCCCGCCGACGAGTCATCTGGGACCCGAGGCAAAGAACTCATAGGCGAGCCTGCCACAACGGAGGCGCATAGAAAAATTGTTGTGGAAGCCTCTAAGCAAGAGATAGAGAAAATATTAAAAATAATTAAAAAGAGTGACTACAATGTGGTTGAGAAGCTGGGGCAGACCCCCTCAAAGATATTCATGTTATCCCTATTGTTGTGCTCCGAGGGCCATGCGAAGGCTTTGATTGCATTCCTCAAAACTGCACATGTGTCGTAAGAGACTTCAGCTGATCAATTTAAAGATTGCATGGCTAGCCTAACTGCTTACAATGGGCTGGGTTTTTCAGATGCAGACTTGATACCGAAGGGAAGGAATCATAATGATACTCTTCACGTCTCGATTGAATGCATGGGAACCACTATCGCTCATGTGTTGGTAGATACTGGGTCTTCGCTGAATGTTCTGCCTAAGAAGGCGTTGGACCGATTGGATTGGAAGGGTTTGACTTTAAAGCCTAGTAACATTGTGGTAAGGGCTTTTGATGGGTCGAAAAGAATGGTGCAAGGGGAGGTGGATATCCCTGTCAAAGTGTGCTCTCAAACATTTGAGTCCACCTTCTATGTGATGGACATCAGGCTGTCGTATTCTTGTTTGTTGGGTCGTCCTTGGATCCACGAGGTTGGGGCAGTTACTTCCACGCTACACCAAATGATGAAGTATCCGGTAAAAGGGAAGATTGTCACTGTGTGGGGTGAAGAAGTGTATATGGTGAGCCACCTCAAAGATGGACGGGGAATTCATAGAAACTCCTTGTCAGAACTTCAAAGAGGTCACTCATATCTTGGCATCGACTGAAACTACTACCAGCAACAAACCTCCTCTGAAGATGGCTTCTCTCAAGGACGCCGGGGCCGTAGTTGAAGAAGGTGGGTGTACCAATTGGGGTCAGCTCCCTGATTTCACTCACAAAACTGACAAATTTGGTTTGGGCATTACTACAGGGGCTCAAAGGGTTGTTCGACGTGCTCGGGCTGGAGGACCTCCCCTACGCATCAACAATCATGGGGTTAACTCCATAGAAGACATCGAGGAAGACTGTGACATTGACAGCTGGATCTACCCGACTATCAACGGTGGACCTAGTAATTGGACGGCCAAAGATTTTATACCAGTTTCTTTCATTCCTCAGTAATTGTCTTATTTGTTTTCTAAGCTTGTAATAAACAATTTAAACTTTATGGCCTTGTGTCTTGCCCGGGACACAACATTTCTATTTGTGAGGGCTATTATATGTCATATTTACATGTCATCAATAAAGAATTGGACGTTCTTGCATACAAATTTTGCGTTCTCTGTTTTTTTCTTTCCTGCTTTTTAAAATACAAATATGCTCTTACACACACTCACGTATCAAACTGCGGATCCATATCCACTTTGGATCCCATTGATAACAGTTATGCTACTGCTCATTATGACTTTGAAAATCCGATCAACCAAGACGAGGACGAAGGTGAGAAAGATTGTGAGGTGCCTGGGGAGCTTGCTAGACTACTACAGAAGGAAGAGAGGGCCATACAGCCTCACGAAGAGCCAGTTGAGACAGTGAACTTAGGAACTGAGGAAGACAGAAAAGAGGTTGAAATAGGTGCAAATCTGGAGCTTAGCGTCAAACAGAGGCTGATACAAATGTTGCACGACTATGTTGAGATCTTCGCCTGGTCCTATGAAGACATGCCTGGTTTGGACACTGATATTGTGGGACATCGCCTCCCGTCTAAAGAAGATTTCCCTCCGGTAAAGCAGAAGGTCTGCCGTATGCGTCCCGAAATGTCAGAGAAGATCAAAGCGGAAGTTATGAAGCAGTTCAATGCTGGGTTCCTAGCTGTAACTTCCTACCCACAATGGGTTGCTAATGTCATCCCAGTACCTAAGAAAGACGGTAAGGTACGGATGTGTGTGGACTACAGAGACCTGAACAGGGCCAGTCCCAAGGATGATTTCCCACTTCCGCACATTGACGTTCTGGTTGATAACACCGTGCAACACAAGATCTTCTCCTTCATTAATGATTTCTCTGGCTACAACCAGATCAAGATGGCTCCTGAAGACATGGAGAAGACAACCTTCATCATACAGTGGGGAACCTTCTGCTACAAGGTGATGCCTTTTGGGATGAAGAATGTTGGGGCAACTTATCAGCGCGTCATGGTCGCTTTGTTCCATGATATGATTCACCATGAGATAGAGGTTTATGTGGATGACATGATCGCCAGGTATCAAACCAAAGAAGAGCACCTTAATCATCTGCAAAAATTGTTTGACAGGTTGAAGATATACAAGTTGAGGTTGAATCCGAACAAGTGCACCTTCGGTGTAAGGTCTGGTAAGCTCTTGGGGTTCATTGTCAGTGACAAGGGTATTCAGGTAGACCCTGCGAAGGTAAAAGCCATACAAGAGATTTCGGTTCCCCGTACAAAGAAAGAAGTTAGAGGTTTCTTGGGACGCCTGAATTATATCACCAGGTTCATTTCACATCTGACTGCTACTTGTGAGCCAATTTTCAAGCTTCTGACGAAAGATCAAGTGGTAAAGTGGAATGATGAACGCCAGACCGCTTTCGAAAGAATCAAGGAATACCTTCAAGAACCACCAAATTTGATGTCCCCGGTTGAAGGAAGGCCTTTGATTTTGTACCTAACAGTGCTAGACAATTCAATGGGGTTTGTGCTGGGGCAACATGACGAGTCTGGTCGAAAAGAGCATGCAATATACTACCTTAGTAAAACGTTTACCGACTGTGAGACAAGATACTCATTGTTCGATAAAACTTGTTACGCTTTGGCATGGGCTGCTCTCCGACTAAGACAGTATATGATGACCCACACTACCTTGTTGATATCAAAGATGTATCTGATCAAGTACATTTTCGAGAAACCTGCACTCTCGGGAAGAATAGCAAGGTGGCAGATGATCTTAACTGAATACGATATATAATATACAACCCAGAAGGCAATCAAAGGGAGTATATTGGCTGATCATTTGGCTCATCAGGCCGTGGATAACTACCAGTCCATAAATTTTGAGTTCCCGAATGAGAATATTATGCTGGTAACTGATTGTGAAAAACCTGGACTGGATGAAGGACCCTAAGAGGGATCCCCAAGGACTATGGTTTTTGATGGAGCTTCAAACGCACTTGGTAATGGCATCGGCGCTGTAATCATATCTCCAGAAGGCTGTCATACTCCTTTCATCGCCCGATTATGTTTTAATTGTACCAACAACATGACGGAGTATGAAGCCTGTATCATGGGTCTCAAAGCCGCTATCAACTTAAGGATCAACTTCTTAGACGTCTTTAGGGATTCAGCTTTGGTGATAAGTCATATCAAAAGTGAATGGGATACGAATCATCCGAATCTCATCCCATATAAAGAGCATGTGCTGACATTGCTCCCACATTTTGAGGAGGTAACCTTTGAACATTTCACACGAGAGGAGAACCAGTTAGCCGACGCATTAGCTAGCATGTCTTCTATGTTCAAAGTCAGGTGGGACAACGAAGCACCCTGAATCTCCATTGAGAGGTTGGATGAACCAGCACACTGTTGTGATATTGAGACTGAAGAGGTAGCAGATAAACCCTGGTTTCATGAAGTAAAGAGGTATATCGAGGTTCAGGAGTATCCCGAGGGACCATCTGTCAACGACAAGAAGTTTCTGAGAAGGTTCGCTGCAAAGTTCTTCCTCAGAAATGGAATCCTCTACAAGCGCAATCATGAATCTACATTACTACGGTGTGTAGACAAGAGCGAAGCAGAGAGGATCATGAAAAATCTACATGAAGGTACCTTCGGAACCCATTCCAGTTGACATACCATGGCTAAGAAGATCCTAC
Organism: Vicia faba; assembly: GCA_948472305.1. Classification (NCBI taxonomy): domain Eukaryota; kingdom Viridiplantae; phylum Streptophyta; class Magnoliopsida; order Fabales; family Fabaceae; genus Vicia; species Vicia faba. The sequence continues at coordinate 1,434,648,851 of OX451737.1, read as the reverse complement.
GGGCGGGATACTATTGGTCCACTATGGAAGCGGATTGTTATCAGCACTCTCGAACCTGTCATAAGTGCCAAATCTATGCTGATAAGGTGCATGTGCCTCCGGTTCCTCTAAATGTCCTAACGTCTCCTTGGCCCTTTGCAATGTGGGGCATTTACATGATCGGAGAAATCAGACCTACCGCCTCCAATGGGCATCGCTTCATTCTAGTGGCCATTGATTACTTCACAAAGTAGGTCGAGGCGACCTCTTTTGCTACTGTGACCAAGAACGTTGTTGCACGGTTTATTAGGCATAACTTGATCTGTCGGTATGGCGCTCCAGAGAGAATTATTACGGACAATGGTACAAATCTCAATAATATGATGATCACCGAGCTCTGGAAGCAGTTCAAGATACAGCATCATAACTCTTCTCCCTACCGACCGAAGATGAATGGCGTTGTTGAAGCAGCTAACAAGAACATCAAGAAAATTGTACAGAAGATGACAGTGACGTACAAAGACTGGCATGAGATGTTACCATTTTCTCTTCATGGATACCGTACCTCAGCGCGGACGTCGACAGGGGCAACACCCTACTCTCTAGTATATGGCATGGAGGCAGCCCTACCCATCGAAGTCCAGATACCTTCTCTCAGGATTATGAAGGATGCGGGTTTGAATGAAGACGAATGGATCCAAACTCGACTTGATCAGCTAAATCTAATCGATGAGAAGAGACTTACTGCTATCTGTCATGGTCAAACGTATCAAAAGTGAATGATCAAGGCTTTTAACAAGAAATTCAGACGTCAAGAATATCAAGTCGGGGATCTAGTGATCAAGCGCATCATACTACTGCAAGGTGATCCCGAGGGCAAATGGACCCCCACATACGAAGGGCCATTTGTGTTTAAGAACATTTTCTCAGGTGGAGGTGTGATTCTACCCACCATGGATGGTGACGACCTTCCTCATCCTAACAATGCAGACATAGTGAAAAGATACTACGCCTAATTAAAAGACCCGCTAGGTTGACTGGCCTAGGAAAAAATAAGGGCTTCTCGGCGAACCAAAAGGGTTCGGGCAAAAGTAAGGGGTGAAAATGAAAAAAAATTTGTACACCCGGTAAGTCGAAAACCTGAAAAGGCGGCTTGGGCAAAAAAGGGTATCCCGGTGGACTGAAAACCCGAAAGGGCGGTCCAGGAAAAAGTTAGGGATATAAAGCGTATCACTATGTCTCATTGGATCATCTTGTGACCAGACTTCGATATCAATTATCAAGCTCGGACGAAACCAATCAATTTAATTAACCTTCCGCCAAGTAGCAAAGTGATGAGACGCTCGAAGACATAGGGGCAATAGCAGAGTTGGAACTCAATGGGATCATTTCACATAACTGTTTTACTTTCACATAATTCTGTATAGCTTCTATTTTTACGGCGGCGTTCTCTTACTAGAACGTCAACCTCCTTGTACAAAAACGCCTGTTATAGGCCAACTTCAAAATTAATACAAGTCATTTTTACACACAAAAACGTTTGTTTTCCCTTTTTCTTTTTTGTTTTGCGAGAACGTCCAATGAGTTATTACTGACATGTGCATTTGAATATAATTGTTGTTCACAAATATTTGCATAGGAAATAGAAAGACAATTGCTCGTAACTTAAGAAACAGGAGTAAAAAAAATACTAAAAGAATGTCAAACCTGACAGTTACTCTGTCCACCAGGTACCGAGGCAGAGACGGCTTTGGAACACAGTCATCAGTACATGCGATCTCGTTATATCAGTACTCCCCACAAAGTAAAAGCTTTCAAAGGAATTGAAGTCAGCCTTTTCCAAAACAAAAAGTAACCTCCCCAGCCAGGGTCATTCAGAAACCTGACGTATGTTCCCCATCCGAATTACATAGTCGCGAGTGAATCAGTAAATTTTTATCTGCCAAGCAAAGTTTATTTCTCTGGACACAAAAGCTCAATCCCCGACAGAGTTTATTCCTTCAGATACGGAAGTTCACTTTCCAACATAGTTATTCCCCAGAGAGTTATTCTCAAGCAGAGTCTCTTCCTGGAAGAATATTCACAAACAAGGAGTGAATCTACATCATAGTCGTCTCCATTTACCATCCCCGACGGAAGTAGAAGGATCACAATCCTCTACCACAGTCAGGAATGCTATATTTTCCAACAGTAGTCAGGGATTTATTTTCCCATACTCAGACATGTCACAATAGCATTTCATGTGCATACATCATGACATGCGCATACATATTGCATAACAGCATAATCTCATTTTATTTGAGAACATCCTCATACAATGCATTTCATGCATCGCATATAATTAATTTTGTACCTTTTCAGGAAAGATGGTTATCATCAACAATTCCCAGCAGGTCCAAGATTAGTTCCTGAAACTAAACAGAGTAATTATTTGCGCGGCCTAATGCAGTCTTACACAGAATCATCAAAGCGACCTTACCCAGGTTCCTCCTGAAGTTCTACTCAGACTCATCACAAAGTAACCTTACCCAGGTTCCCTCTGAAGTTTTACCCAAACTCATTTCGAATTAACCCTACGACCCAGGTTCCTTCTCATAGCCGTACTATACAGGTCTTCATTTCGAAGTAACCCTACTATCCAGGTTCCTTCTTATAGCCCTATTATCCAAGATTTCATTTCGAAGTAACCCTACTATCCAGGTTCCTTCTCATATCCCTACTATCCAGGCTTTCATTTCGAAGTAACCCTACGACCCAGGTTCCTTATCATAGCCCTACTATCTAGGCTTTCATTTCGAAGTAACCCTACTATCCAGGTTCCTTCTCATAGCCCTACTATCCAGGCTTTCATTTTGAAGTAACCCTACGACCCGGGTTCCTTCTCATAGCCCTACTATCCAGGCTTTCACTTCGAAGTAACCCTACTATCTAGGTTCCTTCTCATAGACCTACTATCCAAGCTCTCATTTCGAAGTAACCCTACGACCCAGGTTCCTTCTTATAGCCCTACTATCCAGGCTTTCATTTTGAAGCAACCCTACGACCCAGGTTCCTTCTCATAGCCCTACTATCTAGGCTCTCATTTCGAAGTAACCCTACTATCCAGGTTCCTTCTCATAACCCTACTATCCAGGCTCTCATTTCGATGTAACCCTACGACCCAGGTTCCTTCTCATAGCCCTACTATCCATGCTTTCATCTCAAAGCAACCCTACTATCCAGGTTCCTTCTCTCTTATCTCTAGACAACATTTTACAACATTGTAAGACTTGGACCCGATTAGATACGATTGATTTCACGCTTCCCCAGTAAGTCGTTGTGCAACCTGGACCCTGACCAGATATATAACTTACTTCCACCTCATCAATCAGGAGTTAACTCCCCAATAGAGTAATGGACAACTGAAGCTCCTATACTCTACTGCCCCAGACATAAGTCAACATTCCCCGACGAAGTCCTCCTCTATGACTAATACGGGAATGCTCGCAAAGGAATCTCTTATGCGACCAATATTTTCTCTGGATGGCATCTTTAAGCCCATCCCCGACAAATCTCTGTCGCTTTCCAAATGGAATCTGTAAGCCCATTCCCGATACCACCGATTGACACTCACTTCATACGAGTGCAAATTTCTGGGCACTCCAGTGTTCAATCATCTTCCACCTTCAGATCACGAAAGACAGACAAACCAATCTACATCCTCAGGTTTAAGAAGATTGAACAGGGGAAGATGTTGCACCCTAAATTTTTCTCTCTCATTTTACTCAGCACATGCCCATTGATATCCTCAATTTGCTCAAGGTTGCCTAAGAGTTGACCAGACAAACTCTCTCATAAGGCAATGTGTCTCAAATTAGGGTTTCCATTTTCATCAAGATGGGTGTACTCAAAAGGCCTTAAATTCTTTCCATGGTCCTAATATTATCTCAAGATCATCCATGTCAAGTTTCATGCCTTGCACAAGAAGTTTGCTCAGTCAACTGCTCAGATGCCTGAAAATCAACTATACTAGGTCAAAAGTCAATTGTGGCCCACATACAGTCAAACTTCAAGATTTTTGGTTAACATCAACATTTTGAAGTGAATTTCATCATTTGATCAAGGGTTGATCATGATTCCTCAAGGAATTCCCCAAATTCATCAAAACCCAAAAGTTGCTAAATTAGGGTTTCTTAAGAAAAGTCAACCAAACTTTGACCAGGCATAACTTCTTCATACTTTATCAGAAATTTTCCATTCAAGGCTCATTTTGAAGAGGATTCAATTCCCTACAATTCATCTTCAACCCTCAAGTTAAAAATATGCCCTCATCAAAAGATATGAATTTCCACATTATAGGTCCTTTTGAAAAGTCAACAAAAACACCTTTTGGGTCAAAGCTTATTACATTAACATGGAAGATCCAATTGAGATGAGACCAAAAGGGTTGTTTAGGAGACATCCTAAAATTTCTAAAAAGTCCAAGAACAACTCTCTAGGGTTAAAATTGGAAGAGATATGCCTTGTCAAAGTTAACCATTTTTGCAAAATTGCCAAAAGTCAAATATGCTCAAAGATGCATTTTTTTGCCAAATGGGCCTAACTTTTTATGCTTGCACCTCACTCATAACATGGTCCACGACCCAAATATTCACCCACACATTGTTTTCTTCATTTTTCATTTTATTTTGATTTTTTATTAATTAAAAATTGAATTAAATCAAATAAATGACAACTAATAGCAAAGATTTGTTTTGATATGATTTTTGGACAGGATCACAAGGTAATTATGTTGATATATCAGGATCAAATCGAATCAAGGTGGATTGGTACAAGAATGGCATGATTAGTCCTAATTTGGAAACAAATCATACAAGGAAGGAATGAGATCAAATCTTCAAAATTTTCAAAGATACATGTAGTTTTTATAACCCTAATTCATTCAGGGATATATATTGAGCAAGGCCAGGAACGAAACAAAGGGTTGCAGCCGTGGAAACACCAAGAACAAACTCAATTTTTTGCAAAAAAGTAGTGAATCGGTTTCAAGCTTGGAGGCCAATTCAAGCCATTCTAACGTTGCGAATAGATTTCTGGACATCTCAGGAACGTATCTCCATCATTTGCATGTCTTTTCACGCCCAGAAACGCACGCTACAGACCCACGGTTTGCCTTCCTAGCTTGAATCGTATTTTACAAATTACGCATGATTAACCATTATTGAACACATCATTATGTTTGTATGAGCATTTAGAATGTTTTGGTTTATGTAATTTTGTATTTTGATGCATATATCCATAACTGCCATTGCTAGGTTTTTTTTTTGTGTTTTAGGGGTTTATCATACAGGTTAAATTGGCCTAAACAAAGGGTACCATCGTACTCGTGAGGTCAAAACAAATTGATTGGTGTAGCCATAATTGATTTATCATGCTTGTGTTGGATTTTTGAGATTTAAAGGTTTTTAGCCATGGAAGATGTCCATGGGTATAGATTATGCATCTAAGACGACGGGTGAGGAAGAAGACAACAACGTGTCTGGCCACCACTAGTTATTTTGAATTTTGCGCGCTTTTCCAGCTAATCACCATGTTTTACATATTATATTTTGTTATTGTGATATTAACAAATAGAAAAGGTAGCACAGATGGTAGGGCGCGTCGGTGTTGATTGTGAAGACCTGGGTTCGATCCCAGGTCCCATCAATTTTCTTCATTTTAATTCTTCTTTATAGATCATGTGCACCATCCTCTAGAACGCCTATGATGCACCCCACTGATCCAGCCAATGGATCACAGCCTATTCAGATCCAACGCCTCCAGCAATGAAGGATCATGGTGTACTCTTAGGTTAGCACCACATGGGATCAAGCATTAACTGGGCCTTAGCTTCTTGGGCCTAGCAAATTTCACAATACACCCCTCAATTCAGCAAGCAGGCTCTTTCTTCTCTCTTTTAATTTTAATTATTTTTAATTATTTTTCAAACTATTTTCTTTTTTAAAATAACATCAAAATTATTTCTTTTTATTATTAAATCAAAAATAAAAAAAACACCAAAAATCTTTTTTTTTTCAAAAAAAATATATTTAATTTCCTTGAATTAATTAATTTAATTTAATTAGGGAAATTAAATCTTATTTTTGTAATTAAAATCAATTAGAAATTAGGGTTTAATTTTGTACATAATTAATTTTTTCTTCAAAAAATAACTTAAATATTTTTCTCAATTGGATTTTTAGGTTTTCTAATCGTCCTCGCATTTAATTCACCGCGGGCATTTTAATTACCTTTTATTATTATTGTAATTGCTCCGAGGTTGTAATACACTTAATTAGGTTTTAATTCCACATTTTATTTTCAGTCAAAAATAATTATGTATCTGCGAAAGCCATGTAATAGCTAGAACTTTAAACTTTCCACACTTTTAATTCCTGCAATTTTTAACTGTCTAGATGCATGGCTAATAGGATTGTATGGGAAGAACACTTGAAAATTAAAACCGTAGATAACCTAAATGTGCAAAGACTAAATTAGCTGAAACATAAGCACATGCACATATTCACTCCTAGGGTTTACTCCACTTTGGTTTCCTTTGATTAAACAGTCATGAAGCATAGGGTTTATTAGTGGTCATCCTCTAGCCCCGAAAGATCTAAAAATGACCCATTCGGATGTTGCCTTGGAAAAGATCTTTAACGCTTTAGGAGGATTACTAAGATTCCATAACATTGCTTTTATGACCGTATCTGTCGCTTCAAATGTCCCTTAAAACTCGAATGATGATGCTACCTATTCCTTAATAATGGGATAACACTGTCTAAAGGAAAACGAACAGTCTTTTTCGAGTAGGTAGATTAACTCTTAAGTACTTGCTCAATCATTAAACAATACTTTCACACAAACACTTTTTCAAAACAATTTTAAAAACAACTTCATCACACCCTTGAGAACTGATACAAGGGTTATCACGAAGTAAAACTTTTTTTTAAAACAAGCACACACACAATAAATTTTAAAATGAGCAAGCACCTAAGAGCACAGGGAAAACCATATATAGAAAGGGTGCTAAGTTGATAGTCAAGAGTCGGGAGAATTCTTCCAAAGTAGGCACAAGTTGATAGTGGGGAAATGTGAAGCAATGGTGTTAAGGGTCAAAGAACTGAAAGAGCACCTTCATCATGTCCTCATTTGTGTTGGAGATGACCAAGTTGAGTAGCCGACCATGTCTCTTGGTGAACAGAGAGTTTTCAGGAATCCTTGAAGCTATCTCCTTAAGTTGTGGAGGGATCCTTACAAGGTTGACTTGAATAGTTTTCCTGCGAAGTGAATCCATATCCTACAAAACAAGACAAAGATGAATCCAAAAAAAATCCTTGAAATGGTTAGTGAATGTGTATGATATTATGATGTTATGTACAAGTATGTATATACAAACAAAGCAAACAAATCCTTAGGTTTAGGCTTGCATGGGGTTTTATAGGTAAGTACCCTCTTGAAGTTTAGTTGGCTCAAACCTGTCCTAATAATAGTAACCGGGTTCTAAGGAGCTCAATATCATTGGTTCTTTTCCCTGGTTATTGTTTCAGCACAAGCCTCTTTAATGGCGACTTAAATATCCCAAGAAACCAAACCTCAATGAGTGTAGTATCGAGTATCTACCAACTTCAGACTGCACCAAAGCCGGTCATGTCACTACATCCTAAAGGCCAAGTTGGTCAAGTAAAGGTTCTAGAAGTTCATTAGTGCTTTATGAAATCACTCAGCGGCCCCGTATTCTCTTTTATTAAATCAAATGCTACCGGTACCCACAAATATGTCGCACTAACGTAGCTATTTATTAGACCATGTCGGTATACCCTGCACAGTTTTCACAATGTATTGCTACTTACCTATAATGTACCCCAAATCCGGGTAGAGGATTCAAACCCAAAAAAAGAACCATAATATAAAGCAAACAAATCAATCAAAGTAAGCAAGTAAATGTGATTTAGCCCTAAGGTAACCCCACTTTTAGAATCTTTCCCACCAGAGTCGCCAGTTCTGTGATATGATGGGAGAACTTACTTGAGGGTTTTGCGTTTGATTACAAATGTTGCCGTTAGCAAGAGTCGCCACCGAATTTTATTTTATCCAAAAGGAAAGGTGAAAAAGTACAGGAAAGACCTTTGAGATTATTTATTGAGTTCGGGGGGTAGATTATGAAAAGGGAAGGTATTAGCACCCTCTTCATCCATGGTTTTCCATGGGCTCTTAATTACTTGCTAGATCACTTGCTTTTTAGTTTGAAATTGTGCTTGATGTGGTTTTTAAAAGTATTTTATAAAGAGGACATTGTTTAGGCAATCTTTGTAATGATTCTTTTTGTAAGAATGTATACAAAGATGTTTGATCTTGTGAAAATGTTTTCAATTTTGTAAGATGTTTGAAAGTATATGTGTTTGTTTTAAAAATAGGAAGGATGTTTGTTTTGAAATGGAGCAAGTAATTAGGATCAATCTACCTACTCAAATGTCTTTCTTTTTCATTTTCTTTTCCTTTGACATTGTTGTCGTACCATTGATTTGGTAAGAAACCCTATCTTTGGATGTAAACGGGACGGGCGTGGGTCATCGTATAACCATGATTAGAAATGTTGCAAGGTATGTTAGCAATATTTTTGAGGGACTAAGATGATTTGTATGGCAACTTAGATAGCGTCATCGAGGGACCATGATCTTGTATTTTTGCATGTCTTTGCTAAGATACCTCACATGCGTAATATGGCCACTTTGTAAAGGCAACCAAGTGGATTTACCCTAGGGGTGTAAGTGTGCAAATGTATTGATTCACATGCATTGTTTTGTCTTGATTATGGTTTCTAATTGATTGGTTTTAGTCTTTCTATATAAACCCTAATTACTAGCAATATATGAAAGCAATAAAAAGTGAGGAAAATAATATCTTATGCTATTACAATCATTAGGGGGATGGGGTGTACAGATTTACAAATGGGGGTTGCAAATAAAATTAAATCCTAAGTTACTATTACAACCATATTGAATGGGTAAGAATGTACAAGAAAATGTGAAATGGACTTGTTTTGTTTAAGAAAAGAAATAAGTTTTGTTTAAGGAAATATTTTTGATCTCTTTGTTTTAAGAAATAAAATAAAGCTTGCAAAATATAAAATGTTTTTGGTGTTTTTGATTAGTTAAAATAGAAGCGATAGCAAAAAAATAGTAAGGAAAAAAATAAAATAGAATCAGCGCATAGCTGAATTAAAAGAGATCAGAAGTTCTGACTCTGGCGTGCTGCAAAAAACAGAAATCATATTAGTAGAAATAGGTAAAGTCAGAAGTTCCGGGTCCGCTGGGAACAAAGAAGATTTCAGAAGTTCTGATGCCACTGGCAGAGCTTACTCTCCCTCTCCATGCTAGTTAGGACATCTGCAACTTAATCATTTCTCAACAGAACAGAAGATGCACATATCACAGTTATGGCAGGTTTCATAATATTTCAGAAACAAGAGACATCAGAACTATAAATCAGAAGCAAGCGTGAATTTTCTAATCCTAATTTCCTTAAGAAGTTCTAAACTAATTTACTCCCTACTTAGGCATACAAATACGTGAAACCTCAAAATATGTACAACATCAGAATCATGATGGCTACATTGTATTTTTGAACATACAAATCTGATAATGCCTAAGTAATATGATGAGAGTCAACAGAAAGCTTACCTTGCAGTTGGAAAATACTCTGTGAGCTGGAGTCTGGTTCTGAACTCTGGTGATGTTCTGAATAGCCTCTTCACGTACTCAGCAGGCTGGAAGCTTTCAACTTGGGCAATGAATGATTAGAAAAATTCTGGAACAACCAAGGGGGCAAAGTTCTGACTTCCTTGAGGTGAATATGGATGGAGAATGTGTTACAGTCTGAACACAGAAGTTAGGATGGTTTCTAAATGTATATCAGAAACTGTATGGATGGTTTGGTTAAGAAATACTTGAGGAAAAAAATGGAGTTTGAATGCAAGAACCAAAAGTTAACAGGTTTTTGTATTTTGTATTTGCATTTTTGGACTCTTGGAATTTTAGCAGGGGTTCAAGGCTTTTTATTTCTCAAGAATTCGACCCTTTTACAGTTGCCAATGAAGTCCAATTTATAGGCAAAGGTTTAGTCGCTTGGAGAGGTCAAGGGGTACAACCATTATATGCTAGGCGCTGACTTGTTCTTGAAGTAAGTTCAAATAGGTATGGTGGTTAGCAATTTCTTAGCCGTTCCTAAGCTGGATTCGTAAGCGGGAATTAAGGAAAAGTAATCTCAAAAGCAAAAGCAACGTATGGTCCCAGCGTATTTTTGTGCAAAAGTTGCTTTTTCCAAGACAGTGATGGTACTTCTATGCCACACGTGGGGAACTCCTTTGGATAAAGACCCAAAAGTGGTCATGAGCATTAAATGATGATGAGATTTATCAAACCAGAAATCCTGTAATGTGAGATTCTGCATCATTGCTTAATTCTAGATCAGAAGTTCAGCTTCAGCGTAACTTAGAATAGACATCCAACTTCTGATCCTTGAATTCGTTTGCTTCAGCATGTTCTGAGTGAGTTCTCATACTTTCCCAAAAGCTTGTAACACACTTTGTAAATCCTCTTTGAATTGCTCTTCCAACTTCTGACTGAACCTACGTGAAAACAGGCCCAGAAGTTGTAGACAACTTCTGACTTGAAAATGCTCAGAATTTGCTAAATGCCTAAGCTTCAGAGACGTTCCTTTGAGGATGTATAACTTGAAATCCCAGCATTTCTAAAAGAAGTTCTGTTTTGAAATGTTTTAGATCTCATTGAAATCTATAACTTTTGTGCCAGAAGTTCTTCCCGAATCAGCTTGCATCATAGGGATAATCTGACCAGAAGTTCTGAATTTGTTATATTTCTTAAACACTTAGAAAAATTCTAAGTATTTAGAATTTTGACTTTTCCAAAGTAATTTTGACTTTTGAATTTCTTGATGAAACAAACTTCGTGCTTTGATGAAATATGATTCTTGGAACTTGATTTTTTGATCCAAAAGTCAAAGTTTGACTTTTTAGTATGCAAATGACCATTTTGCCCTTGTGAATGACTTTGTTGGAAAATTTGTAATTCAAGGCTTAAAATTGGATGGGAACAAACCTGAGGGTCCAGGGTGATCCTTTGAGAAATGAGAGGGAAAATTTTTAGGTACAACAGGCATATAATAAAAATAAAGGATAAAGTCAATTATTAGTGATTAATGGTTAGTTGGATGATCATCTTGAAACTTGCATTTGGAACTCATTAGAGGATTGGTAGAACCAAAGCCTCCACACAACAAGTTGTATTTGTTTTTTTTTCAAGTATATCATCCATTTAGAATCCTCATGAGTACCATTTAATGATCAAAGATGTTTAAGAGATCAAATTAACATATTTGGGCTTGCAAACATAGGTTTGGGCCACGAATGACCATTTATTCGAATCGGGACAAAATTTAGCGTATGCTAAGCAATCGTAAGTGGACATATATAGAAGTCGCACCTATTTTGAGGCCGGTCAATAGCAATCTATGCACCATTTGTTTTGAGACATGATATAGAGATCATGCTCCAATAACACTTAGTGCAATAAGAAAGGGGATGAGATGAAGAGGGGTGGGAGAGAATACACAAACCACTTTTGAATTAAATTTAGTCAAACTATTATTAAAATTATTCATCCATATTTTGTGGAGTTAGACTCAACACCATGGATCCAATGATGTTAATAAAGTTCATGATCAAAAATTTAACCCAAGATCAGCCAGAAAATAGTCACAAAATAACATTACATTTAATATATACAAAAAAAAGGTTTAAAAAATGTTTTAAAATAAAAATAAAAGAGAAAAATATCAACTATGTTCAAATTGATCAAGAAATAAAAAGTAAGTCCATAGAAAAATCAGAAAAGGACTCAAATGATCTCATAAATTTTTTCTTAATTTTTTATAGTCAGCAACTATTTTTAAAATTAATAGAAATGAGTAAAATAAACTAAAAATGACAAAAAAAATAACAAAGTCATAAATAAAAAATAAGTGAGGTCACCAATATTTGTCACAATATCATTGGATCATCCCATAATTTTTTCAAAATTAAAAAATGCATAAAAGTATTTTTAAACATTTAAAACAAATCAAATAAAGTGAAAATTTATAAAAAAATATCAAAACACAAAATAAAATTGTGAAAAAATAAAAATCAGAAAGAGAAAATTCAAAAATATTTTTCATCATTTTTTCAGATTTTTTGGACTAAAAATGAATTTTCTATGATTTTTTGAAATTTAAAACAATTAAATATAAAAATCAGAAAATAAAAATAAAGTAAAAAATATGTGGACTATTGGATGAGAGTAAAAACGCGTTAGTAATCAAATCCAAGGGATCTGGCGCGCTGTACATATCATGGTCATTAGTGAATAATGCATAGGATTAATAATTAAATAAGATTTCAAAAAATACAAGTGGCGTGCCATCATTGGTTGGAAGATGACACGTAGGTCATCTTCAACCTCCAGCCAACGTGAATTGCAGGTCTCTCAAACTGTAAATCAGAAGCTCATACCTATGCCATTCGCTTCGTCTCTTCAAGATAAAGACAACCACACCCTCGCGCCAAATTCATATAAACTGTAGCTCAAGCAATTTGGAAGGAAAGTTTTGAAAAGGGATTTGAATTTTCATGGTCAAAACGTGTTTCCAGTAAAAACCAAGTGTTGCGACTAGAACCAGAGCAATGAGAGCATCACAATGATATCAAAGTTTTGAAGAATTGATGAAGGAATCTACCTATTGAAGTTGAGTTGCAGAGCTCTGAAACTGACCTTCTATGGAGCAATATAGGGCACGATTCTTGAATGTGATTATATGGTTAGCTTCAGGGAAGATCAAGGAAGGTGAATTGATGGAAAATTGAATTGAAAAAGGCTTGTATATGGATTTTGAAGTTGCTGAATTTTGAGTTATGGAATAAGTTTGGTAGGGTGATTCTGGTTATCCAAGCTTGAGGAAATGAATGGCGAATGACCCTCTATTTATAGGTAATCAAATGGAATGTCCAAGCGTGTGAAATGATGAAGTTTGGAGGGAAATCGTGTGAAGTTGCAAACAAGAAAAGTGTGACTTCCAATTTGATCAAAACTCATCCAAAACGCGCGTTTTGCTATGCTAATCAGTTATGGAACTTCATTAAACATGTTTAGAGGCATAAACGCGCAGAAACAAAGTGTTTAAAAGCCAAATCAAGGATTTCAAACTTCTGACTTGGTGAAAAATTCAGTTTCAAATTGCCAACTTCTGACCAATGACATTCTCAACTCAAGGGGTCTTGGGGCATGATTCTTGATGCTTTAGAAAGATGAGGTTACAAGCTTTGCAATGAAAAAAGAATGGGATCAAATGGATGCTTGAGCTGAAAATTGCATTAAGTCAAAGTTTGAGAAAATCGGTTGACTTTCCATACTTAGAAATATTTCAAATTTTTCTTCAAAAGTGACCTATAATATTTTGCATCCAAACATGGCCTTCCTCTTGGAATTTGCTCTTAACCAAAAAATATGGCTTGAAATATATCTCTTGAATGACATTTTGAAACTTGAACCATTCAAAATATCCCAAAATTGAGAGAGTTATGAATTGTTGAAGTTGGCAAAAAATCATGAAATGACCTATAATATTTTGTATCCTTAAGGCCACTTTCATCAATTTTCTAACTTTGCACATAAAAGAAGGCATAAATTTCACATCCTCAAGATAATTGTGTAAAAACAATGGGCTCATGGTGATAAAAATTGACCAAGTTATGATCATTTGAAGTCACACATGGAAAATGGGTGGTGCATCTAGAGGACTTGTAATCTTTCTTCTTCATCAAGTTTCTTCCACATGAAAACTTCTTGGAGCTTTTGAAGTGATTTATTGATAACCCTTTGAAGAGTAGGATGTCTTTGGAATCACTCAAAAATAACAAAATATGAGCAAGATATACTTATTTGAAGTTCAAAACCCTAGTTCCTAGATCAAGAAACATGCCTTGAGGAACTTTGACAATTTTGAACAAACTTCTTGTACCAACACAAATGATTTGTAAATATAAGTTGTTGAGGATGATAATGAGAACTCATAGAAACCACAACCACTTCCATATCTTGAGAATTGAGAGAAATATGCATTTGTGACCAATGGGAACAAAGCCTTGTCCAAGCAAGCCAACTTCTCCAATCAATCCCTTGTGCTTTTGAACCAAATTTTATAAACTTGAAATATGGTGAACCAAAATAACCTTGCCATGCCATTCCTTCCAAAACAAATCCAATGGTGAGGTTTGAACTTCTCAAGCTTTATTGACTAGGGCATGGAAATAAACTCATGAATCCATGGAGCAACTTGCTGAATCTTATTGCCTTTTCCTACATGAGTAAAAAGCAAGACAAACCAACATTGCATTTTATTAATAAAGATAAGAAATCAAGACAAAAACATTCATGATCACAAAAGAACACAAGTCAAGGTGCTTGGTGATTCCTCAAAGAGCAAAGCTAAATATAGGGAGGGGAACCAAGAATCCTAATGTGATCTTATTGTGATTGAATCAACATGGTATGATGAAGGGATATTAGGGGAAACAATTTGGGTATAACAATATCCTGAATCTTATTTTTCAGAGCCCAACAACTATTTGTGTCATGTCCGGGACTATTGGAATGATAGGCACACCTTACATTAGGATTGTGCCAAGGAGAGGAGGTGTTGGGATTCTGAGGAGGATCTCTTAACATAATCAGCTCCGCCTTCAACAAGTGTTGTAATTCTTGAGACAACGACATATTGATCTTGGTAAATTGTCTCCTGGGTGCATCCGACCTATGTTGAATTCCTTGTTGATGTTGCATTGTGCGAGATTAGAGATTAGTGCATCTCTCACAGATTGGTTGCGGTCACCTCTACCACGACCCTTCTGGCCATACACATCATTAAATTCTTTCTTTCCATTGAACGTCTTCTTCACAGTACTTGAAGACGCAGCCACATGACTTTTTTTGGTTCTGATTCCACCTTCAACATGTTCCCCTATTAATATCAACTCAATGAACCCAGCCGAAGAGCTCCCGATCATATGATTGAAGAAAGGACCTGTAAAAGTTCCCATAAACATGTAAACCAATACCCTATCAGACAAGGGATGTTGAACCCTTCCCGTTAGATCTATCCATTTATGGGCATACTCTTTGAAGCCTTCGTTTAGAGCCCATGGTCATACTCCGTAGTTGCACACGGGTTGGTGAAAGATCATCATTGTATTGGTATTGTTTGTAGAAAGAAACATCTAAATCCTCCCAAGTACGAATATTGGTCCCTTCTAGTTGATAGAACCATTCCAACTGTGTTCCCGACAAGCTTTCTTGAAAGAAATGCACCCATAACTTTCTATCAGAGTGTATGGTAAAATCTTCTGGGCATAAGACCTCAAATGAAGCTTAGGGAAAGAAACGTCGTCATACTTTGCAAAAGTAGGGGCCTTGAATTTGTGAGGAATGACAACTCCTGAGACTAAACCCAGCTCTTCAAAATCTAACCCAAGCACTCTCTGAATCTCTATAGCATTTAGATGGTCTTCTAGTTGTTTCTACTTTTCATCAGCAGGAGGATATTGTTCATCCGAATAGTCTTCTTCTTCATCAGAATATTGGTCATAACCAAGGTTGCTTCCTTTCTCAACATTCACACTCTTACCATCTTCACCTTGATTGTCATCTTCATTTGATGGGATATCATAGTCTTGAGCTTGCTTGGGAGGACCTATGAACCTTCTTCCCATGTTGAGGATACTGACTGGCTTCCTAGTCTTTTTCTTCCTCTCTTTGGTGATGAGTGTCTTCAATTCTTCCCGCCCCTTGGTTATGTTCAGGAAGATTTGTTGTAACTGAGCATTCTGGGCCTAAATATCTTTGATTGTTTGTTCGAGAGCCATCTTTAGTGAAATAAAAAACAAGAACATTAGAAAACATGTCTTGGAAACCTTTTATGTAACGATATGTATGGTATGTGGATGTATATGAAATATTTTCAAGGACCACGTAGGATTTAAATTTTAAAAAAAAAAGGGAAACAAAGAAACTTAGTAGTAAGTTTAAAATATAACTACCTTTTAGTCTTATAATGAAAACAAGATAGTTAAATTATAAACCTCATAAGGCATAAGGTATTAAGTCCCCCATGGACGCTTCCTCTTTGTGTTGACATATGCACTAAGACTCCGCTCTTCGTGGAGTCGTTTCGTCATCTCTAATACTTTCTTCTCGCTAGCATAGAACTGAGGCTCAAAGGTATCCCTTTCTTCCTTGAGTTGAATCCAGGATTTCTGTAGTTTTTCAAAGTCAGTAGGCATATCAGGGTGAAAAATGGTATGAGGAATATCTCCTTCAACAACTAGCTCCACAATTACTTGTAGGACGGCATGATATGGCATTATAAGGTTTTGAGCACGAGATCGCACCCACACGAGGTAGGGATCCAAGGGGATGAAGTTTTTGTATCCCAAAGTCTTGCTATATATCTTATTCACCATGCCCCAAGAAGGTATAAACATTTGACGGCAACCTTGAGGATCGTTCTCGTAATCAAATATAATACCCTGGATAAGCATCTCGTGTGGACCGTCTCTTTGAGCATAACTGAATTGACGTAGAGCTAAAGAAGGGTTGTAAGTAATACCTCCACTTATGCAAAGGAGTGGCACATTAGGGAATTCCCCACAGCGGTCAATAATAGTGATGTCCTCCTGAGATTGGGAACACCAATAGATATTTGAATGAGAGAGTGACATCATCCTTCGATACCACCTCAAACCTTATTATTTTTTCATCATTGATCGGGGAAGGTGCGAAATAAACCACCTGGACAGTAAAGGTATGCAACACATGAGAGTCCTTTGCTTCCTCATAGTACGAGTGTGAAGAGAGTGCCAAATATCTCCAAGCAAAGTAGGCACATGATTATGAGTAAGAAATATTTTGATGGTGTTCACATCTATGAGTTGGTCTAGATTAGGGAATAGTATCAAACCATACGTCAACAGAGCCAAGATTTCCTCAAAAGCATGAAAACTCATAGCATCTAGAAACAATTGAACCTTCTCTATCCTAAATTTAACAAGAATACCTTTGACTCCACTTCTTGTTTCCCAATAAGATACAATATCTAACTGCTTCAGGTGTAAGGCTACTACAATGTCTTCGGGTTTTGGAGCTTTCTCTAAATCTATGAAGGGTATCTTATTAAGAATAGGTACTCCAAGTAGCTAAGAAAACTCTTCCATTTTGGGTACCAACTGATAATCTAGGAAGGTAAAACAGTGATGCTTAGGATCAAAGAACTGGAACAGAACACTCATCATGTCTTTTTCAAAACTTGATGTAACCAAACTGAGTAGATAACCATGCCTCTTGGTGAATAGAGAGTTTTCGGGAACCTTTGAGACTAACTCCTTAAGCTTGGAAGGTACCCTTACGAAGTTGATTCGGACAGTATTTCTGCGAGCGAAGGCCATAACCTGCAACAAAGAACAAAGATAAATCCCTAGGTCCTTGAAATGGTTAGTAAAAATGTTATGTTATGATGATATGATGTTATGATGTCATGTTTAAATAAATAGAAAACACAAACAAATTACGCAAGAACCTTAAGTTTAAAGGCTTGCATGGGGTCCATAGGTAAGTACCCTTCTCTATTGAAGTCAAGTTGGCTCAACCTGTCCTAAAAATAGTAACTGGGTTCTAGGAATCTCATATCACCGATCTTTCTCACAGGTTTTATTTTAGCACGGGAACTAACTTGCCACCAAAATATCCCGAAAGTCGAATCTCAATGAGCGTAGCATCGAGTATCAACCAAATCTAGACTACACTAAAGCTGGTTATCTCACTACCTGCAAATGGCTAGGATGGGTCAATTAAGGTTCTTAAAGTCAGTTAGTGCTTATGACACCAAGTGACAGCCCAATGTTATCCTTGACTGACTCAAGGAACATCAGTACAAACCAAAGTGTCACACTAACATAGCCATCACTTCAACCATATCGGTCTATGCCGTACAGTTTCCATGATCTATTGTTACTTACCTAAGGCATCCCTAGATCCAGGAGTAGATAGCAAGAGAACATATTTGTTTTACGTTTTATCACAAATGTTACAGATAGCAAGAGTCACCATCGACTTTTCTTGAATCCAATAAGGAAAGGGTGAAAAGAACAGGAAAGAACTTAAAGATTTTGAGTTTGGGGGATATGTTAGGAAAAGGGAAGGTATTAGCACCCTTTTCATCCGTAGTTATCTACGTGCTCTTAATCGCTTAGCTCAATTTGAAATTTTTCTTTGTGATGTTTAAAAATATTTTGAAAAGCCAAAGTATGACCAAATTTGTAATGATTCTTGTATCAGTCCTCAAGAATGCGTACAAGTGCTTTTTTGAAAATATTTGGTTGAAAATATATGTTTGAAAATTATGATGTGAAAATGTTTAGAGAAATTATGAGCAAGCAATTAAAAGTATCCTACCCACTCAACGTTTTTATTGTACTTTTCCTTCTCCTTTAGAGATAGTGCTATCCATACCATTAGTTGGTAGGTATTCTCATCTATTGGATGTGAAGGGACAATCGAGGGTCGTTGTATGGTCATTGAAGGCAACTGATAAGGGTACTTTAGCAATTATCGAATGGACTAGATAATTTGTTTATATGTAACATCGAAGGGTCATCGAGGGACTATGATCTTTTATTCATAGGGACTTTGCTAAAGTATCCCTATTTTCGAGGGACATGACCATTATTATGAAAGACAACGAAGAGAGGTTACCTTAAAGGTGTAAGTGTGCAAAGTGTGTTCATTTTAGTTATTTATCTTGAAATTAGGGTTTTGTTATCGGTTGCTTTTATCTTTCCATACAAACCCTAATTACTAACAGTTGCATAGATATATAATAGCAGAAGATAAAGGCAGAAACATAAACCTAAAACTATTACTGAGTTTTGGGGAAGTTACATAATAAAGATGCAGAAGTAAACCCTAAAACTATTACATACTCGAAGCAGTTGCATAATAAGGAAAAAGTGCGAGAAAAGTAAATCTAAATATTATATGAGGAACGCGCGACCTATAAATTTGTATAAGAAAATAAATAGAAGAGGAAAAAGATTTTGAAAAAATGTTTCAACGTTTTTTAGAAATATACTTTTTAATGATAAAATATAAATAATAAACCTAAAATTTCTAATTAATTTTAATATTTTTTAAAAAAATGATTAAGTAATTTAATTAATGAAATTAAAATTTATTTGTTATAAAAAAATTTTAAACCTAATTTAATTAGTTTTAGAAAAATATTAGGTTATAAAAATAATTATGGTTAGTTGAAAGAATTAGAAAATAATTGAAAAAAATAAGAAAAAAGGTTAGTAAAAAAGAAACAAAAAATATGCCAAGAGTGGGTGTTGAACCCACACCCTCTTGTTTCACAGGAGCTTCCTCCACCACCAAGCCACGTTGTTGTTGGTGTTAAGAAAACCAACATGATTCATAATATATAAAACCTCCAAAAATATGAAAAAACAAAGAGATTTGTCAAAAGGTAGAGATCGAATCCACACCTTGGTATAGTAATGCCTTAACGCGCACACTTCTACCATTGGGATGGTGATACATCCATTAATTTTATCAAAGAGAAATATATATATAATATAAACTGATCAGGATGAACGGAGAAGCACCAGAGCCCTAGCTCTGGTCGTCTTCTCCGGCTGGGTGTTTTTCCAAACCTGCAAAATAAAGAGTGTTAGTGATCCAAAGGGACCCTACCCACCTAAATCAACCCTTCCGAATCCAATGGTGGCCTTGGTTTTCACTAATTCTTCCTGTATGATGAGATACGAAGGGGATAATGCAAAATGGTTCAAACATGGCAACCTTTCATTCGTGCATTATGGGAGTCATGCAATGATTCTATCATGTACTAATACATCTTAGAAGCACGTTGGTAATGTTAGTATGCATCAAAGTAACATGAAAACAAAAATATGAATTTACAAAAAACAAAGAAACCGGTGACGCATGTATGCGATTTTCAGGCTCTTTGGATCATCAAGATCGATCTATTCTTACCCTACAATGCCTCAGGGATTGATTGGAATAGTTGGCTTGCTTGGAGAGAGGCTGAAAATAGGGTTTGAAGTTTGCCCTAGTTTTAACAATTTTTGAAGTTTTTGGGATGTGATTTTCTTGTAAGGTTTTGTGTGTATCTCTTGTCTGAATGTGTGGAATATATAGAGGAAAACTAGGTCAAGAAGAAAGGGCTTGGACCTTTGTATGAAAACTTTTGATTAATTTTGATTTTAAATAAATAAAATCAAAATAAGTGGAATAAAAATCAAAGGGGTGTATGAATGGATTCAGAGGTTCAATATGAAGTCTAAAACACGTTTGGACCTTGAAAGATAAGCCCGTAGCCCAAAAATTCAAGTTTGATTAATTTAGGTTTCATGCATTTTCTCAAAATTGCCCAACTTGCACTAATCATAACTCTCACTTTTTATCATATGAAGGTGATTTTGAACTTTTAGGAAATCTCAAGATGTCCCCTACAATATCTATGTTGATCATTTTTTCATTTGAAGACTTTATCTTGATGTAAATTGTTTTGACAAAAAGTGTCTTTTTGTTGACTTTCAAAATGACATGTAATGTTTTGGCTCATATCTCTCAAATGAAGCATTTTTTGGACTAGAGCTTAGATAGACAAAGATATATAGAATTTATTTTCCTTCAAAATGAGGTTTGGTTGAGAAAAATATGATGAAGCATGTGAAAGTTATGCTTGGTCAAAGTTCAGTTGACTTCTCCTTAAGAAAACCCTAATTTGGTAACTTTTGACTTTTGGTAAATTGGGAGTTTTCTTGATGAATCATGATAAAATGATGAACGTGACCTCAAAATCTTGATGTTAACCAAAAATCTTGAAGTTTGACTGTATGTTGACCATAGTTGACTTTTTGTCCAATATAGTTGATTTTCAATCATTTGAGCAATCGACTGAGCAAACATGTGATGGAAGGCTTGAAATTTGGCATTAGAATTCCTTGAGACATATGAGTAACCCTGAAATTCACTTGAGGCATTGTAATCTCAAATTTCTTTGAGAAAAGTGAAACCCTAATTGTAGGCCAACTGCTTAGGAGGAGAATTTGTTTGATCAAACCTTGAGTAGCCTTGAGCAATAGAAAACCCTAGGAGCATAAGGAGATATCTTGAAGAAAACCAGAGGGGAAATTTTGGAGTACAACACTAACCATCATAAATGCGATTCATGTTTCTCCTTTATGGGGAATACAAGGATTCAGGTGAAAATGGATTGCAAAATCTTGGCGGACGAAATTGAAATGCTTGTTATGGATTATGCAGATGATATGGTTTAATCTCACATAGGCTACCAAATCAAACACGTTCGTAAAACCCTAAAGAACTTTGAGATAGGTAATATTGGGTTCATTAGGAGATATCTAAATAACAAGGCCCATAGATTAGCCCAAAAAGCCATTCTAGACAAAAATAAAATTAGGCTTGCCAATCCCAATCATAATGTAACTAAAGCATTTATTAAAATTTATATTTTGATTTTATTGTCATAAAAGTAATGATTATTTTTGTTTGATAAGAATCTTGATAAATTCCATGCTTGGCTTGAAGTGAATGAAAGAAGAGGAATAAGAAGAAGGTGATGAAAAGAGTAAGAAGAAGAAATGATTGCATTCACATTGATACATACATTATACAAGGCAAGAGATTATATAGTTGATGTTAGTTACACTAAGTGTAACTAACTTTGCAACAACTTTTCAACAATATCAACTATTAAAACTAAACTAGTGATAATACTTCCAATACTCCCTCCCCCTTACAAAGTCATAGTGGAGCCTTTGGTAACACTTTGAGTTTGGGACGAAAACAAAGGTATAATTATGTCGTGAGAGGATTTGTGAGCATGTATGCAAGTTGAGCATGACACGGTACATACCGAATACAAAGTTGCTTGGTCATGACTCTCTCACGTACAAAATGGATGTCAAGCTCAATATGTTTTGTGCGTGCATGCAATACGAGATTGTGAGAAAGCATTATTGCACTCAAGTTCTCACACAGTATCACAAGGATGGAGACAAGAATGTTAAGTTCACATAGGAGAGATTCAAGCCATAACAATTCATAAGTTGTGTAAGCTACGACTACCCACTAGGAACTGAGCCAAAGAAAAACGCAAATGTTTCAAAACTTTGACCATACCCAAACAAGTTAATCCTCGTAATTGTGTCCTTAATCACACTCCACAAAAAAGAAATCAAAAAACAATCCTTCAACACACCAGCTTTGAAAGACACAATATCTGGATAAACGAAACAGAGAAATAAATCCATGTTGATATTTGGTTTCATAGTTAAAATTTGTGGGGTTTGTGTTCATGGTTAAGGTTTTTGGTCAAGTTCAGGATTATGGTTTTGGATTTGGATTGTGTCTCGATCCATCCATTTGATTGTTTTTTGATGTGGGGTATTTAGGTTTAGGAGGATGATTCAAAGCGGGTCTATGTTAAAAGTTTCTATTTTTGAGGTATTTTTGGTCAAATCTGGAAAATGGGTTGGGGATGAAGATAAATATTTGTCTTGGTCATAAAGAATTGATTTTGAGTTTGATTTTGATTAACAGAACTAATTAAAATGTTTGTGAAAAATAAAATATTAAATTACAAAATAAAAATGATTAATGAATTGATTTTAATGATGTGACAAGTAATTGATCGACTCTTGGGATGCCATGTCATTAAAATAGCTGACAAATGGCCAGGGACCATAAAAAATTCACGTTATTTGATATTGGGGGATCTAATAGTTGGTTTGTTATTTGGGGACTAAAAAGTTAGGAAAATGAACATAGGTGATTAAAAGTGCATTTAAGCCAAAAAAAATCATCCATCTTTAGAGCTCAAATTTTCTTGTTCTTTTAGTATTTAATTATCTTCTACCTTGAATGTTAGAAAGGCTAGTGCAAATCTTACCATCAGGTGTAAAATGATTAAATAGGGCAGTTTTTGCACCCCAAAATTTGCCCTCCTGATTTTTGCCTTCATCTGACTTAGGATTTACATATCATTTGCATACTCTCATTGGGTTATTTACATTGCATTCTCTCATTCATCAAAGTATTTTCATCATAGCTCTGTCATGCACGCATTAGCTCATTTAAAACTCAATGTTTGGTTGACTTTTAGTTCTTTTAAGTTTAGAAATTGAGTTGTCTCATTTGTTGAGTATTTTCAGCACCTCGCGTGTCTTTTACAACCATTCCATGATCATTAGAATAAAATTTTAGATTTTAGAGGCTGACCGGTCAAAATGTTTCAACTCAGTGCTCGAGATTAGCAAGCAAAATATTTCGAATTTTCATATTTATGTGACTATTTTATGACTGTTTTCGGAACCGTGTTTTGTTATATTTTGACATGTCAAAGCTTGTTTATTCGTAGCATTTTTATTTTCATTTTTAAACTTTTCAAGATGTTTTCATTAAACTTTGTTATTTGTAATTTATTTTAATGTGTTTATTTTATTTTTCTGATAAAAAAAATGCACGGTTATTGTTCGTTTTACTCTATTATTATTAACATATTTTCGAACTATTTCATATTACATTTAAATTTTGTTAAAGTATATATATTTTTGTTTTCAATTTATATATAATACGTTTCCTTTTTTGTTAAGAATTTATATTTTATTTTATTTTTCAATCTATATATATATACACCACTTTTAATTATTTGAAAAATAACAAAACTGTTTTTATTTTAAAATAATTTAATACCCTGTTTCAATTTACTTGTGTATATTTAGAGACCCAACCAATAGTGCAGCCAAGTACTCACAACATAATTCTCTCTATCTTCACTCAAAACCAATCCATACATCAGTCTAAAACTTGAACACAAAAAAAGCAAAACAAAGTCTTCTACGTAAAAAGTAATGGAAGAGTACACCCAAATAGTTCAAAAACTATCCCTTCTCCCCCTCAATGATGAATTCATCCTTCCCACCATCATACTCTGATCTAATGCCTAAACACCACCACAAAACCAGCTTCCAAACATTCTCATACTACATACACCAACTCATGTATCATCATCTTCGAACAATAATCGACATCCATATTGGTGATTTTAGTATCACCAATGTATTTTAGTAGTAATGTGATTTAATAAAGGCCGATGCAATTATGCATTAAGTTCGGAAACGAGTTAGGGAAGTGAGGAGTGAACGCTCGTCGAGCCAATGCATAATTGAATATGAATAATTGAAACGGGGTTTCAAGGGGCGAAGCCCCTGGCGGGGTACGGGGAAGCGCCCCGTTGGGGTTCCAAGGGGCGAAGCCCCTGGCGGGGTGCGGGGCAGCGCCCCGTTGGGGTCCAAGGGGCGGAGCCCAACCGACATAACCGTTTTCGAACAGGTGTGTCTTTTCGGTTTCAGTTATTGATCTCCTATATAAGGAGTCATTTGGCCTCGGTTTCAGAAACGGAAAAACGTCACTTTCTCTCTATATTTGTAATCAGTTTCTTTTGCCAGAAATAGATTGTTCTTCGAGAATTATCCCCACAAAGATATCGTGAACCCAGGCAAGAATAGGGTCGAAATACTTTGTTCAGAAAGTGTACGAACACGATTCTTCGAAGTTATCCAGGATTATCATACCCAAATTTCTAACAATCCACTCCATTTTCCTACCAGTTCTGAACCGCCATTTCCGTTACCATCAACTTTCAACAACTTCACCATACCATTGTGAGAGTTACCAACACCGAAGCTTCTTGCAGATCAAACGTTATATCATGTTTTTTTCTTAGATTATTGACTTAAATGTTTTGTTTGATTTGTTGTTATTTAGTTGTTCTTTGTTTTAAATAAGATTGAGCTAATATCACTTGTTTTTGTTCATGAGAGATTCCAAGAGAGAACATGTGAAAGTAAGAGCATGAGGTCATATTTGAAAAGAAAAAGAAAGAGATATATTGCAACACCGCTTTAATCCCACATAAATAATACGGAATAACCAGAGTAATTAGCATGCATATCAAAGAGGGTGACACATGTACTTCACAACAACAACATAAATACACCGGTCAAGCTCATAACACGCATTTAAATTCAAGTTCTATACACTAACACATATGCTTCTCATAGTAGAATAATTCTCTTTCAAAATTATACCAATAATTGAATCTTATAAATAGAAATAATGTATTAAAACATTAGGCACTAAAGGCCACCATCACATAATCTCAAAATATAACATAAATAATAAGAGACTATAAAAAACATCTTTTAAAACAAACATGAGTTCAAATGTTTTCCCGTGTTACACAACCAGAGCATGACTCACTACCTAATAAGAAGTTAAAACAAGAACTATATCCTCCGACTAATCCTCGCAATAAGCACCACTATCTTTGGTACCTGAGCGATGTCGTATAAAATATCATTCATACATAAGGATGAGAATTCACATCATTAAAGAAATATATAATAATAAGTAATGCATACATACATACTTCAATTGAATTCTTCACACTTCACATAATCATGTATTCAACATATTTTGATTCAATTCACATATTCACTTATTCCACATTGCTCAATAATCCATAAACCAAAGATAATCAATTACAAATATCGCAAACGTGACATTCACACTAACATCACATATTGCATACAATTCAATGTTGTATATCGACACATATGACTCCAATGCAACTCAAAATGATACAATATGCATGTGGTATAAATTATTATCCTTACTGGTCATTTTGGGTCCACCCCTCATACAAATAACCACCAAAAAGAACGTCCCTCAAGCTTTCAAACTCATCCCTCAAGTTTGGGACAAGTCACTAGTCTCCACGAAACTAGCTAACATTACCTCTTGACAACAAATGATGCATGTGCAATCCCAACAATCATATGCAATTAAGACCATCCCTTAATCTTAATTGTACAAGCATACATCACCTAAGTCATCACATTTGAATTATCATCACCATTACACAACATACACATCTCATGTTATTAAGCACATACAATGCGCTCTCATAGCATTCATCACTTCAACACGTCATAATAACACATAGTACACAATTTCAAACCATGTTATTTACATTCATCATCAATTCGTAACATTTATATACACAAAATCAAGTGTTATGTTTTCATCAAAAAGTCATCCAAAACTTATCCTATACACATTAATTAAATTATTAAAATTCATAGAAATCCTCTATGAATCGTAACTATACAAGGCCCCCAATCAATCAATCAAAATATAAAACTTTCAGTCCCATGGCGAGCTAAGCGACCTCCACTGAACTAAGCGGCCTCTGTTGAACACATAAAAATTATGTGAAGACAACTTCTCCCTCCTACAAATTGGATCACTAAAAGTTACCCCAATCAGCCATTTTTCACCATTTAAATGTATTATAACATATATCTAAAATATAGCATCAATTACCAACATCAAAACATGATTCAAACATCAATTTCATGATTTCACATTCAAACCCTAACATGTCAAAATCTAGAAATTGAAGAACAAAATCCCTAATCATGCCTACTACCCATTACATATATCACATACTCCCATAATAATGTAAATTACCCACCCTTACCTTTGATATAGATCCTTTCTAGGATTCTTCCTCTTCTCTTCTATTTTCTCCCTTTTCTCCTCTTTTATTCTTTCTTCTCTTCTCTTGTTTTTGACATTTCTCTCTTTTTGTTTTTCAAAACTCTTACTAAATCTTATTTCACTAATGGGCTTATCTCACCCACTCACACTAACTCGTCATACCAAGACCCAATTAATTAATAATGCTATTCTCACACATACTAACCGAATACACATATAACACTCAATTAATAGAATAAATCATATATCACACATTACCAATTAATTCAAATAACTCATTTATTCACAAAATCACACAAATTAATTAATTACTATATTATATAATAATTAATAAAATAAATAAAAAATTAAATAACTAGTAAATAAAAAAACTGGGGTATTATAATTCTCCCCCACTTAAAAGATTTGCGTCCTCGAAAATTACCTCAAATAAACAACTCAGGATAAGACTCCCTCATCTGACTCTCGAGTTCTCAAGTCACGTTTCCACACGTCGGTCCTCCCCAAGCTACCTTTACCAAGGCAGTCAGTCTCTTTACCACGAAGTTTCTTTAACTCTCGATCCTCTATCCGCATAGGTGATGTCTCCACAATCAGGTTATCTCTTACATATACATCATCTAATTAGACTATATGAGATGGATCTGCAACATATCTTGTCAACTGAGACACATGAAACACATCATGGAAATTAGAAAGTGACGTGGCAAAGCAATCTGATAAGCCACTTCACCCACTTTCTATAAAACCTTATAAGAACCAATAAAATATGGCGTCATCTTACGCGACTTCAATGCTTGGCCAACACCCATTACTGGGGTAACTTGAAGAAACACATGATATCCCTTCTCAAACTTAAGTGCTTTCCTTCTCTATCATGAAACTCTTATGAAAACTATGAGAAGCCTTCATCTTCTTCTGAATCATCTTAATTTTATTTGTAGTCTACTAGACTATCTCAGGTCCAACCATATCACTCTCTCTCTTGATTTATACCAACATAAAGGCGTCCTACACCTCATACCATACAAAGGCTCAAACGGTGTCATTTTGTAATATGGTGGGAGAACTAACTTTTGGTTTTGCATTTTATCGCAAATGTTGCAGATAGCAAGAGTCACCACCTACTTTTTTTTATCCAATAAAGGAAAGGGAAAAAAGAACATGAAAGACCTTTGAGAATTTTTATGAGTAAGGGGGGTAGGTTATGAAAAGGGAAGGTATTAACACCCTTTCAATCTGTAGTTATCTACGGGCTCTTAGTTGCTAGCTCACTTTTGAAAATGCTTTGTGTTTGTGTGTTTGAAAATATTTTTGAAAATATGCCTAAGTGCGGTAAACTTTGTAATGGTTCTCAAAAGCATTTTTTCTTTGAAAATATTTTTAGAAAAAAAGAGTGTATGTGTAGGAAATTTGTTTTGGTTTGTGAGCAAGAAACTAAGAGTTATCTACCTACTCAAAAAGTCTTGTTCTTTTCCTCTTTACTTTAGATAATGTTATCCTACCATTAGTTATTAGGTAGCCCTATCATTAGATGTTTGAGGGACATGCGCGGGTCATCGTATAGTCACGAAGGAAACTCGTAAGACGCTTTAGGAATTACCATAAGATACTAAGATCATTTACTGAGGCATCATCTAATAGTCATTGAGGGACTATGATCTTTTAACCAAGGGGTCTTTGCTAAAACATCTCACGTTCCAGAGACGTGACTGTTTTAAATCCGAGGCAACAAGTGAGGGTCACTCTAGAGGTGCGTGTGTGCGAAACATGTTATGTTTCAGTTATAAGTCTGGAGATTAGGTTATCTAACGCTTGTTTTTTTATGTCTTGTCATGCACGCCTAATTAATCTAACAATTAAATATATATATACAAGTGCGGGAAGTAAAAATGCGGAAAGTAACCTACGCTATCACATCGCTTCGGGGATGGGGAAGTACAAACCCTAAAATTGGGATAACAATGTAAAATGATTCTAATTAGCTATTACAAACTTTGGACAGTTACAATATTTAAAAAAAGAAGGCGAAAAAATAAATAAACGCGCAGAGATTGAAGAGGGCAAGTTATCTAAAAAAAACTCTAAGTATAAAAAATATTTTTGGTGTTTTTATTTAGAAAAATAAATGAATGATAATTAAAGCCTAATTCTAAATATATTTTAATTAATAAAATAAACTTAAAGTGATTAAACTAATTAATTTTTATTGTGAAAATAAATTTAATTAAATAAAATCTATATCTATTTTTTTTAGATTTTTATGATTTTATTTAAAAAAGTGATAAAAAAAGAAAAGAAATAGATAAAATAATAATAAAAAAAAAGACTATGGGCCTGCTTTGTGAAAAGGAGATGAAGGGCGCAAGGGGGAAAAGTTGCTTGCAATGTCTGGTTCAAAAATCAATGGCTTCGTGACCTAACCATGGTAAAACACCATTTCTGCGTCAAACTTTATATGTAATGTACCTATCCTGTTCTAATGATGCATAGGAGGAGATCAAACTTGTTAGTAATGATTAAAAATGCAAGAAAACATAGTTTTTATTTTTACCAATTTCAAAAACCGGTGTGATGCACAGATCTGGTTCTGGCGTTTTAGGGATGCGAATATGGACTTGGATCAACACTTTTGACCTTCAGGAAGTGATGCAAGCCTTAGTTTGGATCGAAACTTGTTGGAATGTGAGATATAATTTTCACAACTTCTTTGAATTTTGGTGAATTTTTGGAGAGCTTTGGTGCAAATGTTTTTGCGGTCTCTTCTTCTTCCTTTGTTTGCCTTTATATAGAGAATGAAATAGGAGCCAACAACTATGGAAAGGGACAAGGTATTCATGCCCATGAAATCA
Organism: Vicia faba; assembly: GCA_948472305.1. Classification (NCBI taxonomy): domain Eukaryota; kingdom Viridiplantae; phylum Streptophyta; class Magnoliopsida; order Fabales; family Fabaceae; genus Vicia; species Vicia faba. Next base: position 1,434,619,222 of record OX451737.1, on the reverse strand, counting down.
ATATTCCAACACATTAAAAACTTGCCTTCTTTGCATAATTCTTGTCTCTTGGATGCCTTGCACGAATCTAGACATGTTGCTGGCTTGTATTTGGGCTGACAAATATAGCATGGAATCAACCCGTGAAGCAATGGTTTAAACAAGAATCAATTTTTTAAAACTTGCCAATTTGAGTTATTTCTTCCTATTCTTGAGTCCCCACAAATTTGGCATGTTGTAAAAGGCTTTGCATGAGTTTATATTGGCCTGTACATAACTGAAATTATAAGCCCAAGTCTTTACATATTTATCTCATATTTATTTTGACTTTATTTGCTTTTAAATGAAAAAATTAAAATAAAAGAAATAAAAAATTACAAAAATATGTGAATTAATTTAGAGGCATTCTAACATCTTTTAATCATGTTTTAACATAAAAAATCAGGCCCACTTGTTCAAAATTGCAAGTTTGCTCAATGTGCATTTCATAAATTTCCTCAAAATTCCCTAACCTGTGCAACTCATATTTTTCTCAATTTTCATATTTTGAAGATGATGTTTGACTTGTTAGAAATCTCTAGATGTCCTCTACAATATCTATGTTGATCATGTTTGCTTTTGAAGACATTATCTTGATGTAAGTGCCTTGACAAAAAGTGTCTTTTGTTGACTTTTGAAAATGACCTATAATGTAGTAGCTCATATCTTTCAAATGAAGCATTTTTTGGACTTGAGCATAATAACAAAAATGTAGATAATTGAATTTTCTTAAAAATGGGCTTTATTTGGGGAAAATTTGATGAAGCATGTGAAAGTTATGCTTGGTCAAGGTTTAGTTGACTTCTCCTGAGGAAATCCTAATTTGGCAATTTTGGACTTTTGATGATTTGAGAACTTTCCTTGGGGAATCATGATCAATAATTGATCAAATTATGAATTTCACTTTAAAATATTGATGTTGACCAAAAATCTTAAAGTTTGACCGTATAATGACCACAATTGACTTTTTGACCAATAAAGTTGATTATCAATCATCAGAGCCATTGACTGAGCAAACTTAAGATGTAGGACTTGAAACTTGACATGAACCTTATTTAGGACCTTTGGAGAACCATGAAATCCACTTGAGACCTTTTTAACTCAAACTTGTTTGAGGAACTCAAAACCATAGTTGTAGACCCCTTGCTTAGGAGGAGGTTTGACTGGTTAACCCTTGAGTATCTTGAGAACCTTTGAAAGCATGTCTTGAGAAAAATGGGAGAGAAAATTTTGGGGTTCGATATCTGTCCCTGTCCAATCTTATTAAACCTGAAGATTTAGATTGACATGTCTGCCATTCGTGACTTGAAGGTAGAAGATGATTGAACACTCAAGTGCCCAAAAATTTGCACTCGCATATGCAAGAGGTAACATTGTTGGTTGATTGTACCGATAATAGGCTTATAGATTCCATTTGGAGAGGTGATGGAGAGTCATTGGAGATGGGCTTATAGATTCCATCTAAAGTAATTGTTGAATTCAAACTGGAAGAAGAATCATAATAAATCTATGGTTAATTTAATCTGAGCTAGGAAAGGTCTATATTTGTCTTCAAGTGGAAGAAGTATTAGAATGAATCCATGGTCGATTCACTCTGATCCAGAAGGTATCTTTAATTGTCTTTAACTGGGAAATGTGTCATAATAAATCTTTGGTTGATTTAATTTGAGCCAGAAAAAGGTCCACTGGAAGAAGTATCAGAAAAAATATTTGGTCGATTTAATCTGAGCCAGAGGATGTTTGTGCCCGACTTCGACTGGAAGAAGTATTAGAATAAATCATTGGTTGATTTAATCTGAGCCAAAAGAGGTCTCTTTGTCTTTTACCAGAAGAAGTATCAGAATAAATCTTTGGTCGATTTAATCTGAGCCATAAAAGGTCCACTGGAAGAAGTATCAGGATAAATCTTTGGTCGATTTAATCTAAGCTAGAAGATACTTTATGCCCGACTTCGACTGGAAGAAGTATCATAATAAATCTTTGGTCGATTTAATCTAAGCCATAAGAGGTCTCTTTTTCTGTAAGTGGAAGAAGTATCAGAATAAATCTTTGTTCGATTTAATCTGAGCCAGAAAAAGGTCTGTTGGAAGAAGTATTAGAATAAATCTTTGGTCGATTTACCCTGAGCTAGAAGATATTTATATCCAACTTCGACTGGAAGAAGTATCAGAATAAATCTTATGTTAACTTAATCTAAGCCAGCATAGGTCTATTTATCTTTAATTGGAAGAAGTATCAGAATAAATCTTTGGTCGATTTAATCTGACCAGAAGAGGTCTCTTTGTCTTTAACTGGAAGAAGTATCATAATAAATCTCTGGTCGATTTAATCTGAGCCAGAAAAGGTTCGCTGGAAGAAGTATTAGAATAAATCTTTGGTCGATTTAATCTGAGCCAGAAAATGTCTTCAACTAGAAGAACTATTAGAATAGATCTACGCCCGATCTAAGCTGAGCCAGAAGAATGTCTACTGGAAGAAGTATCAGAATAAATCTTATGGTTGATTTAAACTGAGACAACAGATATTTATGTTTGACTTAATCTGGAAGAAGTATCATAATAGATTCATGCTTGATTTAATATGATCCAGAAGAGGTCTCTTTGTCTTTAATTGGAAGAAGTATCAAAATAAATCTATGGTTTATTTAATCTGAGCCAGAAAAAGGATATGCTGGAAGAAGTATCATAATAAATCTTTGGTTGATTTAATCTGAGCTAGAGGATATTTATGTCCGACTTCGACTAGAAGAAGTATCAAAATAAATCTTTGGTTGATTTAATCTGAGCCAGAAGAGGTCTCATTGTATTTAAATGAAAGAAGTATCTGAATAAATCTTTGGTCAATTTAATCTGAGCAAGAAAAAGGTCCGCTGGAAGAAGTATCAGAATAAATCTTTGGTCAATTTAATATGTGCTAGAAGATGCTTTATGACCGACTTCGAATGGAAGAAGTATCATAATAAATGTTTGGTTATTTTAATATGAGCCATAAGAGGTCTCTTTGTCTTTAACTGGAAGAAGTATTAGAATAAATCGTTGGTCGATTTAATCTAACCCTGAAAAAGGATCTGCTACAAGAAGTATCAGAATAAATCTTTGGCCGATTTACCCTGAGCCGGAAGATATTTATATCGAACTTCGATTGCAAGAAGTATCAAAATAAATCTTTGGTTGATTTAATCTGAGCCAGAAGAGGTCTCTTTGAGAATGACTTTCTGAGGAAATTGTTGAAATAGCCCTTTGTCAAATGTCGCCTTTGAGAAGAATGTCGGGTGATATAAGTAGTTGATGATGTTTGTTTGTTGATTGATCTTTCTTGAAGAGGTAATGAGTTAGCTGTATGCAATGTCATGATGTACGAAATGCGTTGCATAATGATGTTCTCAAAATAAATGAGGTTGTTCTATATGCCTTTTGTATGTATATGCTATGATATTGGTAAATGATGTATGAATGTTAAATGTTATTGAAGTGCATTTGTAAACTCGAGCAGCATCTTTGTCTGAGGAAAATAAATCCCTGACCATCGATGGGGATGAAAAGTATATGTATCTTCGATCTTCTGGAGATTGTTTCCGCTGGGGACTCATGCTTTCTTTTTTGAGGAAAATCCGTTAAGGAACATTGATTTCTGCTTTTTGCTTGAGGAAACTCTGCTGGAGAATGTTAAATCCTGCTTGGGGAGAAAAGTCCTAGAACATTGGTTGTTCATTTCTCTGATGGGGAGTTTATACCCTGACTGGGAATAAAAGAGATGGATAACCTTGTGGCTTGTCTGGGGAGGATAAAGTTGACTGATATCTGGCCCAGTTTTAAATTCAGTAGCAACTCTCTAAGGATAGTGGCAACTTTACTAGGGAAATGAATTTTGCCGGTGACTCATGGCCATCTGAGCAACATAATCAAGCTGGGGAGACGATAATTTGTTGGGGAAATTAACCATGTTGGGAAATAGACCCTGTTAATGGAGTAATACTCTGCTGAGGAAACACCCTTGTTAATGAAATAAACTCTGCTGGAGAGTAGAGACCTGTAGGGGGTTTTGCAATCTCGGAGGAAAAAATTCAGTTGGGGAAGAGAACTTCTATGAACTGTAGTGATCGGAACTCCGTAGGTTGGTGACATTTCCAGGAAGAAGATCATACTACTTTATCCGCCTGAGCAATTTGTCAGGGAAATTGTGGGGAATGTATGAACTTGTGAAGATTACTCTGTGGGGATAATCTCATGGAAGTTGTGGGGATTCATGGGCGTCTTGGACGTTGTCCCAACTCCCAGAGTCTTGAGTAAATGCTGATCAAGGTGATAAGTCTTCTACTGATAGACATGTGACAAGATAACGGGACATAGTCGTACGCTTTAATCCCAAACTTTTTCCTGGACTATCTTCAATCCACCGGGATACCCTTTTCTTCCCAAGCCGCCTTTTCATATTTTCGACTTGCCGGGTGTATAGTTTTACTTATATATCCCTAATCTTTGCGCATGTTTTTTGTTTTGCCAGGATGCCCTTATTTTTTCCTAGGCCAGTCAACCTAGCAGGTCTTTTTTTTATGCGTAATACTTTCCGACCCTATCCGCATTCACAGAATGCGGAGAATTGTCATTGTCCATAGTAGTAAGTGTAGCAACACTTCCAGAAAATGTTTGCTTGATCGTACGTGGCCCTTTGCTAGAACTCATGTTCAATGCCCCAAGTGATTCATATGGAGGTATGCCCCTGGATATTAGGCACTTTTGAGAGATTCCTTCAATCTTGACTCGACTTCCCCCAGATCAGTTAGTCACCTTGTCATACCCCTTGATTCTGAAAGGCCTGTTACTGGAAATCTTTTTCCATCTGAAGTGATTCTGTTTATAGAGAGGATTTTCGTTCATTGAATATCTGTCGTGAGAATTTCTCTGTTGTCGAACAATTAGTCATATGTAAACAATGACATTTAAAAATGCAAACTTATGTCTGTCTTGAAGTTTTGAAAATTCATTTTTAGTATACAAACATAAATTTGTAAGAATATGAATTTAACTCAAAATTTATAGTAAACCTTACATGAGTCAGGATACCTTTTGTAACAGTATGCTTTTGAACTAACCCATGCTTCAGCTAGGACTTTTAAAGGTTATAACGTGGCCTAGTTCACGGTTTAAGAATCAAAGGATAAAGGCTCAAACTTTATTTTTATCAAACCCGTTCTTCGTGACGTTCTTCTAGCCATATATTCAGTTAATTGTGCGTAATTGAGTCTGGAATGATATTTTGGTGATGGTTCGGATACTGGAAGTTTATTTGAGAAGGCAGTCATTTGTTGTCATCTTTTTTATGTTGTCGAGCATTCATAGCAACCTTTATTTTATTTTATTACTCTTACCTTTTTCTTGAACTGTTTTTTTTTCTGATTACAGTCAGCGGGATGCCCTAGTTTTTTCTTAAGTCTCCTTCATAGATTTTGACTTAACGGGCTTTTCTTTTGAGAGATAATGAATGTCTTCTTTACGGGGAACCATCATAGTCTTTTTATTTGCAAGGACGTTTTTGATACTATGAAGTGAAAGCTTGTGACTGAATATGCTTTTGAATTAACTGAGAAACTACCCTGGCCCAGGTTATGATCAAAGATTTCAATTTGTGTGAAAAAGAAAACTCCTACTTCTTAGTGTCAAAGGGGTTGACTAGGGATTCTCTTCCTTATAACTCCACTGTTTAGGATTTGAAACATCGCCTGTACATTGTCAGCAAGGTCTATTCAACAGCATACTGTATGAGATTTTGGTATTGTTTTCGCCATCCTCCCTCTAAAGGCTTATAGTTTTTAATCGAGAGTTGAATATTTCAAAAGGAAGTAAAAACATAGTATATTGAAAATGAATGGATTAACTCAAGAAAAACATATGCAATGTATTAATGGGAAGAACCAAAGTCTGACATAAATATTAGTGTTTGAACAAACAAAGAAATTAGAAATGAACATTCGAATGAACAAAAATCTTATCCACCTGAATTTGTCACTTCAGATGGTGTGCCTTTGAGGGGAGATAGAAAAGCTTAACCTGACCATCTTGTGTGAATTCCAACACTCCTTCGTAAATCAAGTCTTGAATCTTATATTTCAACATCCAACAGCTATCAGTATCATGTCTCGAACTATTAAAGTGATATGCACATCTTGCATCAGGATTGTAGCTAGGAGCAGAAGTATTAGGATTTTGAGGAGGATCCTTCAATGTGACCAAATTCATCTTTAACATGTGTTGCAAGTCTTGCGACATCGGCATGTTGAGTTTGGTATATTTCCTTTTGGATGTATCCTTCTTACGCTGACTACCCTATTGTTGTTGGCGGGGTCGTTTTTGGGCTTGCGATGTAGTAGCAATTCGGAAAGGCTTAATTTCAACCAAACCAACTTCCTGTCTCATTGGAGGTTGATTAATGATTTGTTCCCCAATTCTAACCATTCTTCCCATACGACTGTATTCGTCCTGATGAAGTTTGCTGACGAGAATCCCTGTTGTCTTCAAGATTCTTCTTGGTCATGCTCTCAGTGAGGAGTGCTTTCAATTCCTATTGCCCCTTGGATAGGTTCAGGAACATTTCTTGGAACTGAGCATCATGAGTTTTGAGGTATCTGACAGTCTATTCGAGAGCCATTTTTCTTATTGAAATAAACATCGAGAAAATGAGAAACATGTCTTGAGAATATCTGTTATGTAATGACATACATGATATGTGGATGCAATGTTTTCAAGGATCTCGCTGGATAAATAAAAGAAAATGTTTGAAGTTGAATTTTGACTGCAACTTTGATTTGAGGAGCTTCATATCGTTGAACGTCTTTCTACGGGAATCAAGCTCACCATGTCGAGTGGGTCTTAACTACTGACTCAAGACATCATGCTTTGACGACATTGGATAGAGGAAAATAAATCCCCTTGCTACAAGTATGGTTCATCATAACCTGCATTACAGGCCCTTGAGATCCTTAAAATGGTTAAGAAAATGATATGTCATGATGTCGTTATGTTATGATTTTATGTCGGAACAATTTAATCATATACAAGCAAAACACATAAAGCGTTAGGTTTAAGCTTGCATAAAGTTATATGTAAGTACCCACTTGAAGTTTTAGTTGGCTTAACCTGTCCGAAAAGAATGTAACTGGGTTCTAGGAGTCTCAATATCACCGACCTTTTCCCTGGGCATTGTTTCAGCACAAGCATATGATTTGCAACCAAAATATCCCGAGAGTCCGACCTCAATGAGCATAGCATCGAGTATCAACCAACTTCATTTTGCACCAAAGCCGACTATCTCGCTACTTTCTAATGGATAAGTCGTGTCAACTAAGGTTCTACAGTCAGCTAGTGCTTTATGACACCCCGAGGAAGCCCATCATTCTCCTTAACTTAACTCAAGGGACACCGGTACCAACCAATGTGTCGCACTAACATAGCTGTGATATGGTGGCAGAATCGACTGTTTAATACTGGTTTTTGCGTTTGTGTTTTCAAATATTGCGGTAAGAAAGAGTTAACACCGTTTTTTCTTTTATCCAACAAAGAAAATGGTGAAAAGAACAGAAAAAGACCTTTTCGAGAGTTTTCTGAGTAAGGGGGGTAGATTATGGAAAGGGAAGGTGTTATCACCCTTTCCATCTATGGTTTTCCATGGGCTCTTAGAGGTTTGCTCATTTTTAAAATACCTTTGTGCTTTGTTTTTGAAAATGTTTTGAAAATGCCTTAGTACGGCGAACTTTGTAATGTTTCTCGGGATAGTGGAGAAAATATACAAAGTGTTTTGAAATGTCTTTTGAAAAGTAGTTTTTGTGTAATTGCAAAAATGTTTGAGCAAACTTCTAACAACTATCTACTTTTGTACTTAAAAAGGTTGTTATTTTCCTCTTTTCCTTTAGAAGGTTCTATCCTACTATTAGTGAGTAGGTAGCCTTGTCGTTGGATGTTTTGAGGGAAAATTGGAGGGACGTTTTACAGTCATAAAGGTAACATATGGAGACGCTTTAGAAATTTCGTTTAAGGGACGAGATCATTTAACGAAAAGGAAATTTTTGGGTCATCGAGGGACTATGATCTTTTATTTTAAGGGTCTTTGCTAAAGTGTTCCTGCCTCATGATTGTTTTATTGAAGGCAACCAAAGTGGGCGTACCTTAGAGGTGTATATGTGCAAGTGTGTTATGTTCAGTTATTTTTTTTGTCTTTTTTATTAAAATTTCTAATGTTTGATTATTAGTCTTTTCATACACACCTAGTTACTAGCAATTAATATGAAAAGTAGTAAAAAAATGCAGAAAATAGAGGTCCTACGCTATTACATCCAAATCGAAAGACAAGCAAAAAGTAAAAATAAAGAAGAGAAAAGACTTCTTCGATCCATGCCATGGACTCCTTCGATTCACCCTTCTTTGGCCTTCTTTCGATTGTGCTAGGGAATGGATGTGAGTGGCCTTCGATTGAGCTTGAAAATTGACGGGGCAAGCTTCGATTTGCACCCTTTCCCGCCTCTTTCAATTAGGTTTGGGAAGGATATGGGTAAACTTCGATTTCATGGAGAAAGGGGGGCTTCGATTCAGAGGAAGAACGCTTCCTTTCAATTCTATGAAGGGTGTTGCTGGAAAGGCCTGAAGGATCACCTATGGAGGCACTGCATCTGCAAAAATATGTTAGCGAAATAAAACGCATGACCTGGGTATCGAAACCCAGGTCCTTCGATCCTGTGTGCGCTGGGTCTTTCAGGATATAGCTGAAACAAGTGTTAGCAAACAAAAAACATGACCTGGGTGCCAAAACGAAAAACATGACCTAGAATGACAAATCGAATGAAACACCAAAATGGATGTGTTATGCAAATGAAAAATTTGAAATTTTACCCTCTATTACCAGTAGTTGGAACCTTTGATTTGGAACTTTCTGGATGTGGGTACCTTCGATCTGGGACTTTTGGGCGTGGATACTTTTGGATTACTTATGAAAATTTTGACAACCTTTGGTGGGTTTGTGGGCAGCGTATCTCTAATCTTTTCGTCCCCCTTGGCACTATATCCTTGGCCTTGTATTTATAGGAGTGTGATGGTGCGTAGTAACGGCAAGAGACAGCCATTTAACCAGGCCTTTAAAGCCATGAGACAAGAATCAGACATATTAAAAGATTTCCTTTTTGAAATATCCATGCCTCTTTTAAAATTTTGGATGAACCTGGACACCTTTTGACTTTCGAATGCCCTCTTGATGGACTCCTTTGAATGGCCTCGAAGGAGTTCTTCGAATGGCCCTTGGCCTTTATTGATCTTTTGAATTTTTGTACTGGTATCCCATTTGAAAGACCATTTGTCAAAATGCCAATTGAAGGACACAATTAACATGCCTGTCGAAGATTCCCTAGTTTGAGATGCTAAATCGAAGAATCCCTTACCATGCCAATCGAAAGACTTGGCCCAGGGTGCCAAATGAAAGGTCTTTCAGAATGCCAATCGAAGGCATTGACACAATGCCAATCGAAAGGCTTGTCATGAGGCCAATCGAAAGGCCTTATATCCATGCCAATCAAAGGGCTTGGCCACAATGCCAATCGAAGCATTTTTTGGAATGTCAATCGAAAGGCTTGGCCATAATGCAAATCGAAGGGCATTGTCCATGCCAATCGAAAGGCTCCTTTAGAATACCAATCGAAGGGTCCTTCAGAATGCCAATCTAAAGGTACTTAAAACACCACTCAAAAATTTTCTTTTTCCTTAGGCAAGGGTTTATGTTCATCCATGTAGGGGGAAGACCTTGGAAAACATGAGAGAGAAAATTTCGGGGTACAACAGTTGCCCCTGTTCAATCTTCTTAAATCTGAAGATGTAGATTGGCTTGTTTGCCTTTCGTGATCTGAAGGTGGAAGATGATTGAACACTAGAGTGCCCATAAATTTGCACTCGCATGATATAACACTGATGGTTGACGATGTCAGGAATGGGCTTACAGATGCCATTTTGGGAAGATAACAGAGAGTCGTCAAAGATAGGCTTAAAGATGTCATCCAAGGAATATGCTGACTTCATAAGAAGTATCTTTGTGGGGATTCCTGTTCCTGTTGTCTGAGGAGGAGCCCACTGGGGATGTTAATTTCTATTATTTTCCCGTTTGAGGAAAACTCTGTGGGGAATAAAGTCTAGGAACTTCAGTTGTCCATGGCTCTACTAAGGGGTTATCTCTGGATTGGAGAGATAAAAGTTTGTTTTTTTCTGGTTGAAATCCAGGTTTCGCAGTAATTTGCTGGGGAGAATGAAATTAACTACTATCTGGAAATGTATCAGAAGAAACCTGTGTAGGGCTGTCTCAGGAGGAGTCTGGGTAAGACTTCATCTGGAAGTGTATGAGAAGGAACCTGGGTAGGGCTATTTTAGGAGATATATGAGAGGGAACCTAGGTAGGGCAGCTTCAAGATGAGTATGGGTAAAATAGCATCTGGAAATTGTTAGAAGGAACCTGGGTAGGGTTGCCTCAGGATGAGTCCGTGTAAAACTGCATCTGGAATTCAAGAGAGGGAACCTGGGTAGGGTTGCCTCATGATGAGTCCGTGTAAAACTGCATTTGGAAATTCAAGAGAAGGAACCTTGGTAGGGTTACCTCAGGATGAGTCCCTGTAAAACTGCATCTGGAGATTGTAAGAAGGAACCTGGGTAGGGTTGCTTTGGGATAAGTCCGTGTAAACCTTCAGAAGGAGCCTGGGTAGGGCTGCTTCAGGATAAGTCCGTGTAAAACTTCAGAAGGAGCCTGGGTAGGGCTGCTTCGGAATAAGTCCGTGTAAAACTTCAGAAGGAGCCTGGGTAGGGCTGCTTTGGGATAAGTCCGTGTAAAACATTAGAAGGAGCCTGGGTAGGGCTGCTTCGGGATAAGTCCGTGTAAAACATCAGAAGGAGCCTGGGTAGGGCTGCTTTGGGATAAGTCCGTGTAAAACTTCAGAAGGAGCCTAGGTAGGGCTGCTTCGGGATAAGTCCGTGTAAACTTCAGAAGGAGCCTGGGTAGGGCTGCTTTGGGATAATTCCGTGTAAACCTTCAGAAGGAGCCTGGGTAGGGCTGCTTCAGGATAAGTCTATGTAAAACTTCAGAAGGAGCCTGGGTAGGGCTGCTTTGGGATAAGTTCGTGTAAAACTTCAGAAGGAGCCTGGGTAGGGCTGCTTCGTGGTAAGTCCGTGTAAAACTTCAAAAGGAGGGAGAAGGAACCCATGTAAGATTGCTTCATGAAGAGCTCGTGTAAAAGTTGTATTTTAGAAGGAGAAGTAACCCGTGTAAGATTAGTTCATGAAGAGCTCGTGTAAAAGCTATATTTTAGAAGAAGAAGGAACCCGTGTAAGATTGGTTCATGATGAGCCCGTGTAAAGCTGTATTTGGTCATCAGAAGATACCCAAGTAAGATTGCTTCATGTTGAGCCCGTGTAAAGTTGTATTTGGAAGTCATGAGAAACCCGTGTAAGATTGCTTCATGATGAGCCCGTGTAAAGTCGTATTTGGTTGCACAGATGATTACTCTGTTTTGTATAAGGAGTTAATCCTGGAGCTGTTGAAAATTATTGATGAAAAATATCTGTTGATTGATATTTGCTGAAAAGGTGAAGCATTAGCTGTATGCAATGTCATGATGTATGAAATGCATTGTGTAATGATGTTCTCAAAATAAATGAGATTGGGATGTATTCATTTGTAATGCAGATGCTATGACGTTTGTATAATGATGTATGAATGCAATATGTGAATGTATCAGTTGTTTTATTGCAGCGATGTTGAATTAGGGAAAATAAATCCCTGATTGCAGCTGGCGATGAAGAATGTAGGTCTTCAGATTTTGTTTAAGCTGAACTGTTGGGAGATGATCCTCCGTTGTTAGAGAAATAAACTCTGTTGGGGAAGGAAAGCTCCGTGCACTGCCTGAGGATTTTGTGAAATCCTATTAGGGAATCCTGAGAAGTTTGATGACTTTATTGGGGAAAACCTGATGTCGGAGCAGTAGTTGGAAATTCCTATTCTGTCGGGGATACAAGAACACCTGACATCACTAGTTTATAAGCTGAGGATATGGCAGCGACTTTTTAGTAAGATGCCCCTGCCTCTGTACCTGCTGGAGAAAGTACCTGCAGAGACTTTGTGGATGGTTTGAGTGTCATCCCCACTCTTGGGGTCCTTGGTGAATGCAGATCAGGGTAATAAACCTTCTACTGATTAGACAAGTGACGAGATGATGGGATGTAGTCGTACGCTTTAATCCCTAACTTTTTCCTGGACTGTCTTTTCAGATTTTCAGTCCATCGGGATACCCTTTTTTGCTCAAGCCGCCTTTTAAGGTTTTCGACTTGTCGGGTGTACAATTTTTTTTTCATATGTATATCCCTAATTTTTTCCCGAACTCCTTTGGTTCGCCGGGATGCCCTTATTTTTTCCTAGGCCAGTAAACCTAGCGGGTCTTTGTTCATGTGTAGTATTTTCCGACTATGTCCATGTTCACCGGGTACAGAGAATTGCCACTGTCCATAGTAGTAAGTGTTGCCACACTTCTAGAAGATGTTTGTTTGATTGTACATGATTCGTTGCTGGAATTCATGTCCAATGCCCCAAGTGATTCAGATGGTGATCTGCCCCTGGCTATTTGGAATTTTTGAGAGATTCCTTGAACCTTGACTTGACTTCCCCAGATCAGCTGGACATCATTCTATGCCCCTTGATTATGAAAGGCCTATCAATGGAATGTCTTTCCATATGAGGTGATTCTGTCCATTGAGGAGATTTCTGTTTATTGAATATCCATCGTGAGAATTTCTCCGCTGTTTGAACAATTAACCATATGCAAACAATGTCATTTAAAGAATGCAAAGCTTATGTCTTTCTTGAAATTTTTTGAAAATGTGTTTTTTGTAGTAAAATAAAATTTGCAAGAATGTGATATCAACTCATGATTTAGCAAACCTTACAGGAGTCAGGATACCTTTGTAACGGTATGCTCTCGAACTAACCCATGCTTCAGCTATGACTTTTAAGGATTGTAACGTGGCCTGGTTCACGGTTTAAGAAACAAAAGATAAAGGCTCAAAATTTATTTGTACCCACCCATTCTTCGTGATGTTATTCAGTCCTATGCTCAGTTAATTTTGCATTTTGAATCCTGGTTGGGTTTTGGAATGTCCTTGATATTCTGGTGATGGTTCAGAGATTGAACGTTTGTTTTAAAAGGCATTCATTTTTGTGACCTTTTCTTCTTGTTAAGGATTTGTAGGACCTATTTCTTTTTTAATTTTGTAATCCCTGTCTTTTTCCTGAACTGTTTCTTTTGTGATTATAGCCAGCGGAATGCCCCAGTTTTTTTCTTAAGTATCATTCATAGGTTTTGACTTAATGGGCTTTTATTTTGAGAGATAATGATTTGTTGTTCTTAATGATTATGTGGAACCATCACCATCTTTTGGAGAGCATCTTCTACACTATTTATCGTGTATGAAGGGAAAGTTTGTGATTGAATGCACATCTGAATTAACTGAGAAAACTACCCTGCCCCAGGTTATGATTAAGGGTTTTAATTTGTGTGAAAAGAAAACTCCAACTTCTTAGGCTCAAAGGGGTTGACTAGGGATTATCTTCCTTATAACTCCACTATTTAGGATTGGAAACAATGCTTGTACATCGTTAGCGGAGTATGTTCAAAAGCATACTGTAGATATTGTAGGATCATTCTCGTCATCCTCCCTCTAAAGGCTTAGAGCTTTTGATCGAGAGTTGAATATCACAAAAAAAAGGAAGTATAAATACAGTTTGAATATAATGAATATGAATGAATTGATTCAAGACAAACAAATGCAAAGTAATGATGAAATAACAAAGTTTGACATAAATAAGTGTTCGAATAATCAAAAGAAAATTACAAATTGAAAATTCTAATGAACAAAAGCCTCTTTGTCTGAACTTGTCACTTCAGATGATGTGCCTCTGAGGGATGGCAGCAGAATTCAGTCTGGCCATCTTGTGTAAACTCCAGCACTCCTTTGTTGATCAAGTCCTGAATCTTATTTATCAATGCCCAACAGTCATTCGTATCATGTCCAGGACTATTAGAATGGTATGCACACCTTTTATCGGAGTGGTAACTAGGAGCAGAAGTATTGGGATTTCACAGAGGAGCCTTTAATCTAATCAATCCTTCTTTCAACATGTGTTGTAACGCTTGAGCTAGTGACATGTTGATTCTGATGAACTGTCTCTTAGGCGTGACCTCTTTACGCTGATTCCCTTGTGGTTGTTGGCGAATTTGTGGTTGGGCTTGCGACGTAGCATCAATTTGGAAAACTCCAACTTTCTGTCCCATCAAGGGTTAATGAATGGCTTAATCTCCAGCCTTGACTGTTTGCTTCATACGGTTGTATCCGTCTTGATGGAGTTTGTTGATAATGTCTCTCAGTTCTTCTTAAATATAAGAGGAACTTGCGGATTTACCACAAACATGTGTAGCTTGTGCGAGAGGATAACCCCTTCCACCTATTGATTCCACAACAAGAAGTTGTTATCTTGCAATTTAATGGAGATTTTAGGACCAAACGAAGATGATGATCCGATAAAACTCAAATGTGACATCGAGTTTTGGGAGTGGTGCAGTGGTGCACCAAGTGAGTTTGTTGGTACACCACTATTCGAGGAATGCTCAAGATCTTCCATTCTTGAATCTTTGAAACTTCGTGTAGCCGAAACTAACTGGAATACAAAGAAATAACCGGATTTCTTTGAAACTGAAGCAATTGATGAGGTTGCAAGAAGTGCTAGTTTCTCTGAAATTGATGAAGCACTGGTTCTTCAATGAAGAGATAATCATTCACCTTACGAAAGCTTCAACCATGGCTTCCATGAAACATGGTTAGATGGTTGAAGTGTAGCAGAAATATGACCCCTTTATTCAACCATGGCTTCCATGAAGCATGGTTAGATGGTTGAAGTGTAGCAGAAATATGACCCCTTTATGCTGATTGGTACCATGCTAGATAAGAATCTTTATCAATATCATGCGTGGCTTGAAGTGAATGAAAGGAAAGAAAGAAGAAGCGGATGATGAAGAGAGTAAGAAGAAGAAATGATTGCATTCACATTGATACATACATTATACGAGGCAAAAGATTATATAATTTATGTTAGGTATAACTAACGTTGCAACAACTTTTTAACAATATCAACTACCAAAACTAAACTAGTGATAATACTTCCAATACTTTTATCTCATCATACAAAAAATGAAATAGAAAACATGAGGAGAAAGAAACCTTACTTTATATTTATTTCGTGTTTCTTTTTTTCTTTTTAGTTTTAAAGTTTTATTTTACAATCATCACATAAATAAGTATTTTTTATTTTGCCTATACTCTTCATTTGCCCTTTGATTCTCGTAAGTCACTTACTCATTTTCCTCTTTATATTGCTAGTCTCTAGACTAAGTTAATTAGTATTTCTCTTTTCAATATATTAATTAGTTTTTGTATATAGCTTTTGTAATGCTATAAGTGTTTTAAAATTGATTATTAGTAATTATCTGCATATAAGTGGTCCATAGGTTTAGAAAAATTTGATATTAAAGAGTCTCAAATTTAATGGAATTATATTGGATGATAATTGTTTTTAATGGTCATTATATTGAGTGGTAATATTTTTTAATTATATTAAATGACTTGTCAATTTTTAATAATAGAATCAAGTCTATAAATAGTCTTTAGTCTCTAAATTTGTTCTCATATCAATCTTATGATTCATAATATACATTATCTATATATAAAAGAGTAGAAATTTGGAAATCCAAAGGGCGATGCACTCAGGACATTGTAACAATGACTGAAGGAAATTATATAATTTTATTTTTACAATTAATTTATTGAACTTGTATTTCTTTTGTTATTAGAAATATAAGATCAATATAAATTATGGTCTAATATTTAGTATTAGAGCTATCTATTGTCTCTGTCTTATTTTATATAGGTTCTTCCATATTTGATATTTTTGTGATTTTTTTTTTAGTTTTTAATTTTAGAGCATTATGTTTGAAGACATTACTAAAAATCAGTAACTCATTTGATTTCTAAGTTTTATGTGGTTTAAAATATTTGATACCATGTGTAAAACTCATATGAATAAATTGGATCTTTAATGGGTCGAAATTGAGTCAAATTGACCCGTTCAAGGTTGAAGATGAATAATAACTAAAGAAAAAAATTGGTGAATCTGGGTGCTAAACCCATGTCATGGTCTTTTCCATTTACAATACTTACTACTAGGTTAATTTGTAATTTCTAAATGTTATATAGTTTTGTTTAGGGGTGGCAAAACAGGTTGTGGCCAGCAATGTCAATCCGTGCACCCACAAAAATATGGCGTGTTGGGTTTGTATTTTGGACCCACTGTCCACCAAAGCCCGTCACCCGCCAAAGTCCGCTCCATCAAAACCCACCGTCGTCCGTCAAGTCTTAAGCTCGTCCTTTTTCGTTAATTCTTGTAATTACAATTCTTGATGGTTTTATTTTATACATTTATTTGTGAATATATGCAATAATTTTTTAAGAAAAATTTGTTAAAAAAATTCATTATAAAACATTATTTTTAAAAATAAGTGAAATATCTAATTGAAATGTAAAAAAAAAAACACTTATTAATCTATTAAAAAAACAAATAAAAACAAATAAAAAAATAGGTAGACACCTCGGTGGGACGGACTAGATTTTATACCTATTTTTATTTGGCGGGCTTGCTCGCCCCTCTCTTAAGTGTTCTACGATGTTATAAAGAATTAGGCGTAATATTATAATTGATAGTATATGGTATAGTCAATTTTATCCTACAAAAATTTTCATTATATTTGTATGATTAATAAGGATAGAATGTCAAATTATTTTCACAACATGCCCATATGAATTATTAGTTAGTACATAATTTGATAGTTTTATCATAAAGTATACAATTTTAGGAAAGATAACAAATTATTTCATGCACGTAAGGTATGAGGTTGTGTATGTAATTTGAAAAATCTATCTTAAAATTTAAATAAATCTTATTGTGTTAAATTTTAGCCTAATGTAATTTTCCGTGATAAGATTTATTTTATGGTATGTTTATACTAATAATACATACAATTTAGATGATATTTATGTCTCAAATTTTGTCATAAGTTTTTACTTATTTTTAGCTTCTCAACCTGCTAATTTTTCTAATATCCAATATGATATTCTCGGACTCAGAGGAGATATCTATAAGGTGTGGAAGAAAAGGATTATCCTCCATTTAGGATGGATGGACATAGATTATGCTATTAGGAAAGATGAATCACCTGCAATTATTGAAGAAAGTACTCTTACTGCAATTGCAATATATGAGCGGTGGGAGATATCTAATCGACTCAGTGCAATGTTCATTAAGACTAAAGTTACAACTGGTATACATTGTTCTATTAATCATTATGAGAATATCCATGATTTTCTACAAGCCATTAACTATCAGTTCGTCATTATTGAAAAGGCTTTGGCAAACACCTTATTTATGAAATTTTCTTTCTACCAGCTTACAAGTGTCAAAGGTGTGCATGAGCACATAATAAAAATGTGTGACCTTTCAGCTCAACTTAAGAAACTCGAGGTTGATATGTTTGAGTCTTTTTTGGTCACTACATTATGAACTCTCTTCTAGTTGAGTACATAACTTTTAAGATTTCATATAATATACATAAGGAAAAAATGGTCAATCAATGAATTGATGGCCGTGTTTGTTTAGGAAGAAGAAAGGCTTTCAATGGAAAATAGAGACAGTGCATTACTTACAACTACTCACGAGAATAAAAAAACTATCAAGACCAATATGTCTCAAGCAAGTCAGAAGGGTAAATTCAAAATACTACCTCAAAGGGATATTAAAAAGGAGACAAACTATTTTTGTTTAAGAAGGGATGACCCATGAAGAAGGAATGCCCTGAATTAAAGAATGGCTTGACAAAGAAAGAATGTTTATTTTCACTTGTTTGTCATGAATCTAATATGACTAATGTTAATATTAAAACTTTGTGGATTGATTCTGGATCTACAATCCATATAACACATTCTTTACTGAATATGCAAAATCTAAGAATCTAGTGGAAAATGAGTGATGTATCATATCAGGAAGCATGATGGTCTCGTATGTAGAGGCTATTGTAACTTGAATTTTAATTTTCAATAATGGTTTTGTTTTGCAATTAGAAAGGACCTTTATGTATCAAATTTTTCATGAAAATGGATTTCAGTTTTTAGAGTTGTACCTTTAGGTTATTCTTCTAATTTTTAAGATACTCCATTAGAACTATTTTATAATTCGGAATATGTTGGGAATGGTATATTGTCTTATGGTTGTTATCTTATTAATTACAAAATTAATCCACTTATAGATCAATTCATGTTCAAATTGGATTTAAACGGTTTAACATTTTTGAAAATTCTTCTATGTTATGGCATTAAAGATTAGGACATGTCTCCATAGAGAGAATTAAAAGGTTAGTAAAAGATGGAGTACTTAATACTCAATTTTCTTTTTGATTTTGAAACTTGTGTTGACTGCATTAAGGGAAAGTAGACCAACATTTCCAAGAAGGGTTCCAATAAGAGTTCAAACATATTAGAAATAATTCATGCAGACATTTTTTTCTAGATATAGATGTGTAATACCCTATCATACCATTGCTTTTCATCAAGATATAAAACTCGATAACCTCCTAACCCCTTGGTCTTTGGGTTTGTTGTGTGAGGGATCACTAAGCACCCTTTGTATTTTCTTTTCTCTTTGTGCTTATTTTCTGTTTATTCCATACTAACCCGATTCAAACTACAAAAATATGATTTGTTTCCTTTTCTTATTTTCCAAGGCCGGGTTTTGAATCAACAGATCATGTTGGGTTTCCAAATTAGGGTTTTGATCCCCTAAGTCAAAGTTAAGGTCAAAAAAGGGGCAACAAGGCTTATCATTCAAGGCATGACCTATAATCTTAGGTTGCATTAATGTCAATCTTCATTCAACACCAATTGACCAAAGGAAGTTCAAGTTTGATGCTTAGTTTGCAAGTTAACTAAAGATAGGTTCATGTGTTTATTTTCATGCCTTCTTCATCATTTTTTCAAGTTTTCATCAAGATTAATCAAAGATCTATCAAGGATACTTCATTTTGAATCCACTTGATCATCATTGTGCCTTGGAATTCCAGAAAACATCAAGAATGACAAGTTGGAACATGGTGGATTAGCCTAAAATCAAGTGTGGCATGCCATTTTGTCCAAACACCATCACTTTCTTAATTCCAAATATTTTTGGATGCTTCTTTGAGAAAAATTTCATGAATGATTTCATATATAACTTTGCTTCAGAGGTCAAACATCAATTCAAGCTCTAAGTCCATCAAATCTTGAAGGCCGCTTATGCACAAAACATAGTTCATGACATGTTTGACCTAATGTGTGGCTTAAATTTCATATCCCGACCCCACCTTTCAACTCATGTCATTTTTAGCTCAAGTATCTAATTGACATGGTTTTCTTTGCATTGTGTTCTACTCCTTGCAAGAGACATTTGTGAAAAAGAAAATCATAAAACGCACGAGTAGATTGCATTTTGCCTAAGCATGAACATGGTGGCATGAACTCTGTTTGTACCAAGTGACCCATAATTAGAAATAACCTAACTCTTTTATCATGATGAAACATATTTGGTACAATACAAAGCGACTGAAATTGCTCAACAAATCATACATTAAATGTTCATTCTCACACGGTTTAGATCTAGAATTTTCCAAGTTTGATTCATACGATTGAAGAGGAATTTGGCATGTCCCATGATCTCACTCATTCTCCTATACATAAAGATCACTTCTTCTCTCAAAACAAAGCCTCAAGAGCCAAAGAGACTCTACCTTCATAGAACCTGAAACTCTAAAAAAACTAAAAGTTTGATTTCTCATTTTCTCTTTGTTTCAACCTCAACTCTCCACCCAAAATCCTCCACCAATATCCTCTGAATCTACTTGAAGCATTACAGAAGTTGGCTGTGACCTATAGGTGTCAACTCGATCTTAGAATTTTTAGACCTTATGAGCTTACTTCGAACAGATAGCTACGAGTTTCTATTTTACTCAAACAAGTTACCACACTCTTCTTCTTGTTCTTCTGAGTGAAAACTCTAACAAAACTGGAATTTATTGTTTATATTAGCCATTTAATTTTACTTTTAAGCTCTTAGGGTTTCTGCATATTTATGCAAATTCTCTCTTTTTAGAGCAAATAAATTTCTCTGATGAAGAAAGACAAAAACGATGACATGAGACAAAGCTAAACCACGTGGTTTCATTGCTTGAATATCAGAGTTTGTGAACTTGCAAAACTGGAAGCTGGAGGTTAAAGATGATGTTTCTTCACGCGCTTCCATGAGAATTTTTGAATTTCAACCAATGAGAGGGTGCCATCGTGCCTAACCGTTGGATCGTATTTTCTTTTATTTCATTTTCTTTTAAAATTCATTAAATACAGCTCTATTAATATTTTTCACTCCAATTTTTTTTCATAATTTTCTAAAAATATTTTCTACCTTGTGTGTGTTTTTTTTCTTCAGATTTTAAAAATAATTTTTGGCCTTTTTTCGTTATTTTATTTTAATTTTGTTTTTTAATTGATTTCAAACAATATTTTTCTTATTGATTTTGAAACATTTGGATCCAAACTTTTGAGATGTTGATCCTTGGAGCTTTTTTGACTTTCCATGATTTTCTTGAACATTTATTTGATGTTTTAGTGCATCATCTGAATTTTCCTTTTATTTTCAAATTTCAAACCATTTTTATTTTAATTGATTTTCTCCATCTATTTTTGGTATAACTTCTGGTTAACTTAGATCATGGCTTGATTGATCAATACTTCATTAAGATGAATGGAATTTGGGTGATGCTTTGGTTATATGAACTTTCATCATTTCAAATTTATCATTAAATGATCATTTGAATCATTTTTTGTAATTTTAATTGATGATAGGTTTATCCCATTGTGCTAGTAAGAAAGGTTATTGAAATTGATGATAGATGATCTCATGTTGTGTTTATTTTGGCTTGATGAATCTTTCTCTCCTCATCACCTTCTTCTTTTTGCTTTGCTTTAAAACATGGTGTTGCATTGTTTTTGGGGAATGATTTTTTATCATTTCTCTAACATGCATTACACCTACATTATTATTTCCCGACCTTAAACGGATCTCACTACTACATATGTTCACCTACTATTGCTTAACATAATGCTAAATTTTTGTGAATCAGATTACTAACTACTAAAACTAATATTAACTTAATATTATTCTGCTAACTTTACTTTTCCTCACTTTTACATTAATATCATTTAATTTCTTGTCCTTTACTTTAATGTCATTTAATTTCAAGAACTTTATATTTCATGTCATTTACTTTTAAACCTTTTTCCTTTTGCTCCTTGGGATTTTCTTTTTCTTTTTGATCAAAAGATATTAATAAAGGCAAAACCCTAAAGATAATTTAATATGTTTTTGAGGATTATTGGTTACTATCCTTTTCTTGAGGAGTGTTAGACTTTGGACCTTGGAATTAGGACTTAGTTTTCCCTTGGCTTGGAATGGTTATCTAATACTTGGAATTTCATCTGATACAATGAGCTTCACCTAAGACTTTAGAGCTTCATCTGATACCTTTGGATCTCATCCAGTGTTCTATATTTTATATGATGATGTGTGTTATCTGAGACCTCTAATTTTCATTTGATGATTGGATTTTTTTATTTGATACTTTGTGATTCATCTGATGCTTTGTGTTTTCCTATGGATCTTATTGCTTATCTCGTGGCTTACTCCAAAGGGAAAGGAATTCTTATTTTGACCAATGTCAAATACTTGTTATTCTTATGGTTAGTTCACTTGCACGCACAAATGTTTTCTCTTGTGCTGCCTTACAATGAGACATTTCATGACTTGTCCTCTCCTTTATGCTTTAGGGTAGTCCTTTCATCTCCCCCCATTCTTTAATTTTCAAAATATCCCCCCTATTTCAAAACTTCTTGTTTTCAAACTTCACATATTTTCTTGAAGAAACCTTGACTTTGTTCAGAGATCCAGAAAATATTTTTCTTAATAAATTCTAAAACACTTAAGCGTATTTAAACTCTTTCAAAAACCTCTAAAAAAGAAAAAATTCATCAAAGATATTTTTGTGCCTTGGTGTACATTTCTTTTCAAACCAGACCCTGTTTTCTAATCGAAAGAATATGAGTCTATTCTCAAAGTAATGCAAATTCATGTACTTCTACAGTATGCTATGAAATTGATTGATATATTCCACTTGAATGTTTAGAAATGCTTGTTAATTAAATCCAAGTAAATTCTCCATATCAAGATGATGCAAATTATCATTTCTTCATACTTATGGATAGTAAGTTGGGTTTTCCACTCGAATACGACAAAATGTATTTTTAACCTTAAAATAAATCAACAAACAAAAGATATTTTCATAAACAAATGCAAGTGGTTATAGTAAGTACCAAAGATATGAGAGGGGCTACTACATTCCCCTTGCATAACCAACCACCATACCTGAATCTCTCATTTGTTTTGGTTTTCAAAACTTTTTTTGGGTTTTTTCTACCTTTTCCCTTTTTTCTTTTGGAAACAATAAAGTTCGATGGTGACTCTTGCTTTTTCTGAGTTAAGTTAATCAATAGCTTAATCTCAATTTTCCCTCCGCAACAAGATGTATATGGTCAGAAATATTTTATCACCTTTATAGATTATTACATACGATATATGAATATTTATTTGCATTATAATAAAAATGAAGCATTAAACCCCTTCAAAACCTTTAAGGCCGAAGTTGAGATCGGATATGGGTGGTGAATATTATGGTAGGTATACTGAGAATGGACAAGCACCTTGTCCATTTGCAATGTTTCTTCAAGAACATATGATTGTTTCTAAATATACCATGCATGGATCTCCAAACCAAAATGGTGTTGCAGAAAGAAGAAACCAACCATTATTGAATATGGTGTGGGAGCATGCTTAGAAATTCTAATCTTCCTAAAACTTTATGGAATGCATCATTAAAGAAATTTGTGTATATTCTCAACCAAGTTTCATCAAAGTTTAACCTAAAGACACCTTTTGTATTATTTAAATGTTGGAAAACAAGTTTGCGACATAAGCACCTTTGAGGGTGTCGGTCTAAGATGAGGATTTATAATCCACCAGAGAAGAAACTAGACTCGATGACCATTAGTGCATATTTCATTGGATATTCCAAAAGGTCCAAAGGTTATATATTTTATTGTCTATCTCACACAACTAGGACTATGGAGTTAAGAAATTCAAAGTTTCATTATAATTACTTCATTAGTGGGAGTGATCAAATAAGAACTTAGCTTATGTGCATGATCATATAAAATCTCAACCTTCCATTCCGAGTGATATATTGGTTATTGTTTACAACACCTCTCAATTTCAAATGTAAGTTGATCAACCAATCACTGGGATTCCAGAAATTGCTGATAATCAAGTAGATTAAATTAATAATCAAAATGATATATAATTATCTAAAGAACATGAACCACAAGAAAATATTGATTAAACATTATGGAGGTCTACTAGAAAATGAAAACAAGATATTCCTAGTAAATACATTGTGTATCTACAAGATTGTGACTATCATATTGGAGTTGAAAACAATCCATAAACTTTTATACAAGCCATAAGTTACAATGAGTCAAATTTATGGTATGATGTCGTGAATGATGAAATGAATTAGATGAAAGACAATGATGTATAGGATCGTGTAGAGTTACCTAATGGAGCGAAAAGCATTGATTGTTTAAGGTGAGAAAAAAACACAAGAAGGGGGTTGAATTGTGTTTGGTGGAAAATTTTGCTTCTTTTGAACATCAATTTCTGAACCTAAACAAGTTCAGATTCTAGGCAAGAGTAGATAGCAGCAAAATAAGTTAAAGCACAAAAGTAATAAGTAAAAGCAAACACAAAAACTATCATGGTTCCTCTAGAACCGAGAGTAGTCATGATCTCTTATCCCACAAGAGATTTTCCACTATAATTAAAACTTGATTACAACCTTATTAGGCATACCAGTTAAATACTTTCTTGCCCAATCAATCCTGAAATAAACTTCCTTACCTAAACACATCAGTTCTGGACTTCCTTCCTCAAGAAACCTAGCTAGAGACTTTCACTAAACCTATAAACAAATAGTTTAGATGAACAGACAACAAGATACTATTGATATACATTTATAGGAGCAAAAATAATGTTATGCGGTAAAAGACGTTATTACTTTAGATTTATAAGATATACAAAGGTAAGATATCTCAAGAATATATGGAATACAACACATATATACGAAAGCTTAGTAAAAAAATTAGTTCTTGTTCTTGTTGAAGTTATTATTGTTATCTTCCTTAAAATATTAAACTCCTTATATAGAGGCAACAAAAAATAATTTGGAAGATAACTTGCACATCTGTCTTAGCTGAGAATTGATTTTCGAGAGAGAGAGAGAGAGAGAAAGAGAGAGAGAGAGATTGGAAGATTATACTGTTAAGATCTTCACCTTCCGAGTAATAGCTTTATCCCACAGAGTCTTTCTTAAGCATGTCTACCATATGTATGTTGGGGAAGAATAAATAAGTCGTGTCAAAATACCTTGAGCCTTGCACTAAGAACCATTGTTGACTTTCTCCCTAATCTGGATTTTGAAATGATGGAGCTACATTTCATAGTGTACGAACCAGAGGCGCAATACAATGTTCCCAAGTCATCACAAGTTGAATTATAATAAGACGTTGAGGTTGATTACATTATGATTGTTGTACCCCAAAATTTTCCCTCTCTCTTTTCAAGACATTTCCTCACAAGGATTTTCAAAAGTTCAAATTTTCACAAGTACAATTGGATTTTTGAGGCCCCATATAGTTTCCATGGATCATATTAGGCTTTCAAGCATCAAATCAAAGAAGAGCAAGCTTGCTTCTATTTCCCAAGCTTTAACCGGACTTTGGCCTCCTTCAAGCTTGCTTCGATTTCCCAAGCTTCGGATAGAATTTGGCCTCCTTCAATCTTGCTTCGATTTCCAAAGCTTCGACTAGACCTTGGCCTCCTTCAAGTTCGCTTTGATTTCCCAAGCTTCGATTTTGACTTTGGCCTCCTTCAAGCTTGCTTCGATTTCACAAAGCTTCGACTGGGCATTGGATATCCTCATGCTTGAATCCACAAGGAAATGGATTCCCTCATGATAGCATCCAGAAGGAAATGGCTTCCTTCATTCTTGCTTCATGCTTGTTTCGATCCACAAGGAAATGACTTCCCTCATGCTAGCATCCACAAGGCAATGGCTTCCTTTATGCTTGATTCATGCTTGTTTCGATCCACAAGGAAAAGGCTTCCTTCATTCTAGCATCCACAAGGAAAGGGCTTCCCTAATGCTAGAATTCACAAGGAAATGGCTTCCCTCATGCTTGCTTCGATTCCACCTTTAAACCCTTCAAGACACATAGTTTCTACACTATGACACACAATTGGTGGATTCAAAAAACATACAAAAGGCCCATTCAAAGAATATGAATTTGTTACATTTGAAGAACACATATTTAGGTGGCCCATTCAAAGAACATGAATTTGGTGGATTCGAAGGACACATATTTGCTGGCCCATTCGAAGAATATGAATTTGTTGGATTCGAAGAAAACATATTTAGTGGCCCATTCGAAGAACATAAATTTATTGGATTTGAAGAACAACATTCGATGGTCCATTCGAAGGACATACAATTGGTCCATTTGAAGGACATACAATGGGTGCATTCGAAGAACATACAATTGGTGTTTTATCTTTTGATGAGTCTGGTCGAAGGCTGCTTAACAAAGTCTTATATGCTCCCAAGCCCAAGTCTGTTGTATTGCTATGAAACAGTCCTGCACCAAGCTGCCACAACACTCCAAAACTACTTCAAAGCAGTCATGCTATGCTACTCCTAATTTGCTCCAAACTAACAAATAAGATCTGCACCTCGAAAGCTATGAAAACAGCATACCCAAATTGTTCAAATTTCATTTGTCCCCCCCCCCCCCAAATCTCAACCAAAGTCTTCTATAAAAAATGTTTCAGAATATATCTAAAGGGGGCTTTTGAGTGGCTGGAGAAAGATCTGTTAGCAAGGCAATAGAGGAGAGAACACTTAAACCTAGAACCAAAAAACCCATACCTTTGTTTATTTTCTTTCAATCCAGAACCAAAGAAATACAACACCTCTGTTTGTTCTCTCTTTTGAATCTCAGTTTCCCTATCCTTGGAACTCAGGTTCCCTCATTCGTTTGAATTCAAGAATATTCAGGGCAACAACCCAAAGTTCAAAACATATTCCAGCTTTAAGGTAAGTCTTCTTGACTTTAAACCTTTCGTTACAAGCATAACATGTAAATAACCTTTTGTTTATTTTTTGTTTCTACCATTTCGTTTGTTTTCTTTTCTTGTCCAAATACATGTTAAGAACTAACTTGTATATACCATAAAACAATATTAGCATGGCTTCGACCCATACTGCTATCTAGGCCCAAACGAAAGAAAAACGGTTGTGTGAATCGAAGGATGCAGGCTTCGATACACACTGGTTGCAGAACTAAACGAAAGAAAACAAAAGGGGTATGAATCGAAGAACACATGCTTCGATCCAAGATTTCATTTCGTTCTCTATTTTGCACTATTTTTGTTTTTATATTTTTCTATATATTTTCTTTCGTTGCTATTCAATATGGTTGTAATAATTAGGACTTTTATTGCTTTCTAACCCCTATTTGTAAATACCCCATTGTTGTACCCCAAAATTTACCCTCCCATTTTTACTCAAGACATGTTCATTGGGGTCCTCAATTGCTCAAGAAGTTTTAAATGATTTCCATGGCACCCTATATGCCTCAGCATAATGGCACAGCTAAAAGAAGAAAAAGAAGTGTACATAACAAGGTGTAGGTCAAAAGCTAAAAATATGCCTATGAGCTTTTGGGTCAAAGCAGCTTCAACATCAGTATGTAGTCTAATTTGATGCCCAATGAAGCACCAAGGTCGAAGGAAGGATGGTTCGAAAGGAAGCGTGAAGAGGATTTTTATGAATTCTTCGATTGGAAGAGATAGTAAAGAGTGTCATCAAAGGGATCGTCTTCGAACCATGGAACTATGAGCTATTCGAAGGATTACCAGGAAGGCACACTTCGATTGCCATGTTGGTTGAATTGACGCTTCGAAAAGAAGAAGATGTTGAATTTGAAAGCTTTGATATTATGGTTCGAAGGACATATAATCTTCAAACATGGCATGATCAAAGGACAATTAGAGACGAATCAGCCCAATATAAGTCATCTTAGAGTTTGGATAAGCTTGGATGATCAAAGTAAAAGTCTTGAATGCTCATAGGTTATCCTTCAATTGGTACATACAAGCTATATTCACCAATAGAAGGTGAACTAGTGCGCAAGAAATATTTTCTTTTAGACAAAAGCATAGGGTGGGAGTTGGAATCGAATAACCACCTATATAACTGTGTTCGAAAGGAGTAAAAATGAAGCTTCGACAGGCCAAATTGAAGAGGTGTTCGAATTGAGTGGAAGGAAATCGAAAGGAGGAAAATGAAGCTTCGACAGGCTAAGATAAAGAGGTGATTCTTCAATTGGTCTGATTGAAGGAAAATAGATTCGAAAGGAACAAGAGTTAAGTTCGATTGGGCTGATTGGATACTTCTCAAATCAAGAAACTAAGGCAGATAATGACCCAATCGAAGAGGCCATGATGATGAGGCCTTGAACCATTCTAATTGAGACTAAGAGCCATCGAAAAGAACAAAGTTTGGGAGCATTCGAAAGAGTTAATATGTGGAAGGTTGAAACGAATACTGTCCAAGTTCACTCAAAGTCCAAAATGGTAGAAAATCATCAAAAATGGCAACTTCTTAAAACTTTCGATTTTACTTTCAAATCCATGGTTAATGGCTGATTCCTGCCATTTTTATCCACTACCACACCCCTATAAATACAAGACATGATTGTCTATCAAAAGGAAGACACGAAAAGACACACACGCATTAGCCAGATGCATTGCCTAGACACAAAAGAAAATATTTCCTACACACACAAGAAGTTTCCCCAGAAAACCACCAAAAATACTCCAAACCTTCACAAAGTTGTCAGAATCGAAGCCATATTTGCAGGCCTCCTCAATCTAAAACCATCATTCCACTCACTCCTTGAAGGTTCCAGGAGACGTTTCCACGCATTAGGCAGGCCCAACACACGCAAGAGCATCCCTCACGCAATCTCTCTGTTGGTAACTTGTCTTTGATATCAAACTCATGCAATATGTAATTTAAATCCATATTAATCATATATCCATGCCATAAATGATGTTTATGAATGTTTCAATGTTATTCATCTGAGTTTTAGTGCCCAAAACACAAAATTCCATTGCTAGGGCATTGAATTTGGTTCCTTCGAATATCAGGATTCATGTTGTTTCAGGATAAAATAGATTCAAATTTGGACTCAGGGGTTCGAATTAAGGGGAAGGACCTGGGTTTGATACCTAGGTCTTGGGTTTTCATTTTTTCTAATGCTTTACATGCAGATTCAGTGTTTCCAGACACCACGCGTGCACCATACATCATCTAACCATCACCATCAGATCCCAGCTAATCTGGATCCAAGTTCCCAAATCACGCATTCTTAGCATGGACCCTCAAGGAGTCTCCCTCACTGGAGTCAGCGTTAATCTGGGCCTCCCCAGATTTGGGCCTCATGTTTTTTTCCAACTTGCACCCCCCAGTTTTGTTTTGACATCAGGCCCATCGTTTTTTTTGTTTCATTGAATTATTTACTTTAATTTATTTTTTTTATTTAATCAGAAAAACAAATATAAAAATCACAAAAAATTTGGTTTTAGTTTTTTTATTAGTGTTAATTTTGTTAATTAATTATTAATTACCTAAACACTTTCTTAAAATTAAAACCAAGTAGACTCATATTTTATTCTCTTTTATTATACAAAAACCAATAAAAAGATTTCATTTTTTAGGATTAGACGTCCTTTTTAATTCACGCGCGATTTCATTTTACCGGGCGAGATAAAACCCAAAAGTTGATAGTTGTCTCAATATTTCTTAGAACAAAATACTTCCCTTATCTGAATACTTGGGGAGCACAAAGAATAAACAATGTCACAACTGGCAAGGAGTAATATCCTGTAGGAGATTGTTTATCAAGTATCAACATGAAAGGAGAAAGAATCTAACAACTGAGAAAAGGCTTCATAACTTTAGAATCTCTGCTTGCTCATAACCTGGCTGGAGAGATATGAATCAAGACTTAATTGGAGAATATAGGACCATAGACCCAACACCATACAACAATCTGGAGGAAACCCACTATCCGAATAACAACCGTGGGGGAAAAGGTGCGCATAATCTGCGAGAGTAACCAGAGGAGGCTCCTTGAATGAGAAGGAAAAAATTTCACACTCTGGAAATCGTCCATTCTTGGAACAACTACTTTTATCATTTTGATTCCCAAAATCGAAGTATAAACATTTCGCAAATATTTTAAAAACATGTTTTATTATTAATTTCTTTAAGTCCTTTTGTTTTGGAAATTAGTATTAATAATAAATGAAATTTTTGTAAGCAGAATAAAATTAGAATTGCAACGAATTGGATAAAGGCTCAAACTTTATTAATAGAGTTGTAATCCGCAAATAGCGTGACTCCATAGATGATTACAAAGTTTGAAAATGGTAAATACATGGAAAAGGTATATTGAGATACAATGACCACTATTATTTCTAACAACTTTGAATTCCTGTGTTTAAAATTTAGTTGAAGAGCGACGAGAATTCAAGAAAATTGTTACTTTAATGGTCAAGTATTGTATGATGTAGTTACTTGCCAAGAAACCCCTAACTTGTGCCTAGATTTACCTTGCGGGTTTTCAACCTACCGGGATAATTTATTATGTTTATGTCTCTAAGTTTTTCCTAGACCTCCCTTTTGGGTTTTCAGCCTACCGAGACACTCATTTTTGCCCAAGCCGCCCTTTTGGATTTTCAACTTAACGAGTTTTTCTTTTATTTCTTTAGGCAAAGTATTTCTTGACTGCATCGACATTCATGGAACTCGAGAACTCCTCACCATCCATAGTTTCAAGAATCAATGCACCGAGGTAGAAGGCTTTCTTGACAACATGTGGGCTTTCATAATTGGGAGTCCACTAGCCCCTAGAATCAATGTTAAAATACATGATTTTTTTGAGTATGAGGTCGCCTTCTCTGAATTCACGAGGTTTGACCTTCTTTTCAAATGCTTTCTTCATTATTTTCTGATATAACTAACCATGACATAAAGCAGTCATTCTATTTTCTTCAATCAAATTCAACTGGTCAAACCTGTTTGGACCCATTCAGTCTCTGATAACTTAGTTTCCATTATTACACGCAAAGAGGGAATCTCAACCTTGACGGGGAACACTGCTTCCATACCATAAATAAGAGAGAAAGGGGTTGCCCCTAATTAGGTGCGGACGGATGTACAATACCCATGTAGAGGAAAAGGGAGCATCTCATGCCAATCCTTATATGTAGCAACCATCTTTTGAATGATGTTCTTAATGTTCTTATTAGAAGCTTCAACAACCCCATTCATCTTAGGCCTGTAAGGAGTAGAGTTGTGATGGACAATCTTGAATTCTTCATAAAGGTCCTTCATCATCTTATTATTAAAATTTGAGTTGTTATCAATGTTAATCCTTCTTGGCACACCATACTGACAAATAAGATTGTTCTTAATAAACCGTACTACCACCTGTTTGGTGACATTACCATAAGAAGCTGCTTCCACCCATTTGGTGAAGTAATCAATTTCCACCAAGATGAAATGATGTTCATTCGAAGCCTTACACTACTACGGAAAACCCATTTAACAACGGTTGGAAAACCCATATAATTACATGAGTCCATGCGTTGTTGTGTAGAGTGTTGTTGTAAATGCAGTACTTACAATCAAGGTCCTGGAACTGTTGTAGTATAGTGGAAAGTTCGCGTGATATCAAAATGGTTAGTTAGCTTAACCTTTGTTGTATGTCTTTTAATAAAATAAAATAAAGGTTGTCTAAGTTGGAAGTTTGTCTAAGTTGTAGGTTTCACGCGGATCGCTAATGGTGGTGTCCTGAACATTGATAGTCACTTGAATGGACCATTGATTTTTATTTAATGATGGTGAAAAAACTGAATAATTATGCTACATAAAACAAAGGTTGTATTAAATAATTTTGTTGTATGTATTTTAATAAAATATAAAAAATGCAGCACTAGAAAAGCAACAACAGTAAGATTCCAACTCATGACCACGTGTGCTACATACAACAACATTTGTATTAAATACCCGTTATTTTATATCTTTAATAAAATAAAAAATACAGCAGTAGAACAACAACAACATCAATATTCAAACTCATGACCATGCGCCACTTTTTACCACAGTTGGAACTTCCAACCGTGGTGAAAAGTGGCTTAATTTTGAAGAAAAAATGCCTAGTAGAATAGATTCTATCACGGTGGATCCTTTGACTTGGTGAATTAGGTGTATTTGTTTGCGCATTTTGTACTAGTGTTGGGTTCAATCATCGCGATCATATCAATATCCCACATAGGGAAAGGCCATGGGGGAAGAAATAAAATTGAGAGGAGTTGGAGGAACATGAATCTTGTGAGCATAATTTTGACACTTATGGAACTTACTCGCAAATTTTTAACAGTCAGATTCAATTGTCAGCTAATAATAACCCGCCTTCATCATAAAATTTTCCATAGAATATCCATTGGCATAGGTACCAAATGAACATTCATGGATCTCATGCATCAACATGTCTTCGTTGTGTCTATTCACGCATCTGAGCAAGACCATGTCATAATTCCTTTTGTACAACACATCTTCATTGAGGAAGAAAATACCTGCCAACCTTCTCAATGTCTTCCTATCTCTGTTTGATGCACCAAATGGGTATTCTTGAGTCCGAAGGAAGTGCTTGATATCATAATACCAAGGTTTATCATATGGT
The DNA here is from genome assembly GCA_948472305.1 of Vicia faba. NCBI lineage: Eukaryota > Viridiplantae > Streptophyta > Magnoliopsida > Fabales > Fabaceae > Vicia > Vicia faba. The sequence goes on along the minus strand of OX451737.1, from coordinate 1,434,587,030 downwards.
GTCACCTCTGTAATAAATACATGAGTTGGCTTATCAAGACGTTGGATTGTAATCTGAGGTAAGTCATTCAAAAAGTTCACTTGGTACATGGAAGACATTGTGGCAAAGCATCTACCATCTGATTCTCGTGGTGAGTACAACTTCAATATAAGGTGTTTTTCATGATGTCAAAACCGAGAAAGATGGCACGGTGGTAAAATTAATTGTATCTCTTTGTCTTGTGGCACTCATCTGCATCATAGGTATTAGGAACCATAAAAAAGCACCTTGAAAATGATCAAACTCGTTGAAAAACACTTTTTGCACGTTTTTACGTTGCATGTGTCGACACATCCAAGTTTCAGGTCGATACATGAAACTTCGTTTTAAAGTCTGCCTTGCATGTGTCAACACATGCATCATACAGGTCGACACATACTGAAAGATTTCCGAAATTTCAGAAATTCTTATTTATGTGTCGGCACATCCATATTTCAGGTTTAAACATTTACTCACGTTTTAAAGCATGTAGCTACTGACTTGCTCAGGTCGACTCATAGAGTCCTTCAGGTCGACGCATGCAGCCTTTTGTTAAAGCATGTGTCAACACATACGGTTTTGAGGTCGACACATAAATTATGTTTTGGTTATATTTTCATTTTATTTTATTTTGAATATGTCTTTTTTGCCCTAAACCTTTCCAAACTATAAATACTCTTTCATGCATCATTTCTAACTTGATGATATCATAAAATTAGCCTACTTTTTCTCTTCATCTTCAACCTTCCAATCTATGCATACACATCAACATTACATTAGTGGTGTTACATCGGGGGTGCCATTTAGACAAATAATTGAAGATTTCTAATTGGTTTAGGTTTAGTTCTTGTAGGGGTCTTCATAGGGAAAAACCAACGGCTTTGTCCTCCAACATCATTTGTTGAATTTAGGGTTTTCGTGCAAGATTGTGTGAGAACGAATCGTCATTTGTGAAAAATCCCTTGGAGTGTTTAAAATATTTTCAAGGAACCTTAGAGTGGTTGAAATTTTATTTTAAAAGTAGCAAGAGTTGGATGATAGAATTGGTGATCATGTGTTGATAGTTTGAAATCAGATTTACTTAAGTGAAAAATTCCTTGGAGTGTTTGAAATATTTCCAAGGAACCTTGGGGTGTTTGAAATCCTTTTAAGGAAGTAGCTTAATCGGCGAATAGGTTGCATCTATCAGTTGATTTGGTCTTTCTTAAGATCAAAGGTTGGAAGAAGGAGCATTAACACCAAATTGGAGAATTTTGTATTGTTGTTTCTAACTCTTCCATTGTACTAAACATTTTGCATATAAGAATTATCCTAGTTCCATTTGAATTAGGCGCAGACGTACCCACACGCAAGGACAAAAGTAGGGAACTGTGTAGACAAATTCCTTGTGTGTTTTTACTTTTCCGCTTTTACTTGCTTTCAATTTCATCAATCTTTTTATCAAATAGCATTGTGATAGTAATTGAATTGTAAGAATTCTTCTCTCAAAATATGTTTTTAAAATAGGTATGCATATAGCTTATAATCAATTCTGATTATAAGTGGTTTTGTATATCAACACTACTCAAAGAGAAAATTTGAAAATTCACTTGCACGCCAAGTTTTTGATAAAACGATCAAGTAAGTTCTTTGATTATTTAGCCTTGGAAATAGCATTTCAAAGTTATTAAGCTCAAACAATAAATAAGTGGATTGTTGATTTGATTTTGTATCAATCAATTACTCAATTTTATCTTATAAATTTATCTTTCATAATTTGTATATCCGAGTTTCCAATAAGTTGATTTTAGACGACTTATCCAGTTAATTGATTTTGCATCAAAAAGTTTTGAAAATAAATTAAATTCTAGATTTGTACCCCTCTATTTACCCCCTCTAGATACGCTCTGTCGTCTAACAAGTGGTATCAAGAGCCTGGTTCATTCCGGCTTAAGAACACTCTTTAGAAAATGGCTTACGAACCTACGGGGGATCATAAGAGAGCTCCAATTTTCACGGGGGAAAATTATACTTATTGGAAAAAATTTATGCAAATTCATATCAAATCATATGACAAAGGTGTTTGGGAAGCCATTCAAAATGGTCTAACAATGGTGACATATGATGTTGATGGTATTACTATGCCTACGCCAGAAAATCTATGGGATGAGAATGATAACAAAAAAGGTCTAACAATTGGAAAGCTAAGAACATCATCGTATCTGCACTTGGTGTTGATGATTTCTATTGCATTTCCCATTGTCAAACTGCTAAGGATATGTGGAAGACTCTACAAGTACCCATGAGGGAACTAATAAGGTGAAACAAGCTAGTATTAATAAACTCACTCAAGAGTTTGAACTCTTTTGCATGAAAAATGGTGAAACCATTGCGAAAATGCAAAAGAGATTCTCTCATCTTATTAATCATTTGAACTTACTTGGTAATCCTATTTCCAATTCTATTTCTACTAATAAAGTTTTAAAATGTCTTACTAGGTGTTGGCGACCTAAGGTCACCACGATCAAGGAAGATAACAATCTCAAAACACTTAATCTCATTGCACTTTTTGGTAAGCTTGAAGAACACGAGCAAGAACTCAATTTCTTGGATAAATATGAAAAGAAGCTTGAGAAGAAAAAGAAGAATAAGGAAATTCACAAGGTGGAAGTTATAAAGTCCAAAGGTCTTAAGGCTTCTAGCTCTAAATCCTCAAAATAAAAGCAAAGTAAGGATAAGCACTCTGTTGCACCCCAAAATTTACCCTCTTGATTTAGGCTTATGTTTCATCATGAATATCATATTGCATTGCATTCATACATTGTAATGGGATCAAAGTACTTTGGTTATCAAGTCTTCCTCAAGCCTTGAAGGTTGTTTGCATTGACAAGTTGCTCAAGTAGAATCTTATCATTTAAACTTCTGGATCTTTCAAGCTCAAAATTTATTCCATATCTCAAGATGTTTCATCCATCTCTTTGGATCTTCAGAGGATTGGAGTTTGTGTTTGATTATGTGAAGGAACCAATCCTTTGATTCACCAGTCAAATTGGGGTTTTAAAGCTTGATCAGCTTTCTCCAAGCACTTTAGTTGTGTATTTTGTTTATGTGTTGTTGACTAACTTCTAATAAAAAAAAATATATATTTGTCTTTGTCTTTGCACAATTTGTGTTTTAGGTACAAAGTATCCAACAAATAAGCTCATGCAAAGTTGATTTGATTCTGTTTGTGGAAAAAGAAGGTATGCATCGACCCATAAACCTATGTATCGACTCATCTTGTTGAGCATAACCAGCATGTGTCGACACATGCATGTATGCATCGACTCATCCTATTTGAATAACTTTCATGTGTCGACACATACGTGTTATGTATCGACTCATACAATTTGTGTGATTCTGTAGTGAGTTGGATTAACAGTATGTATCGACACATAGAGGCATGTATCGACACATGCTGTGTTATACAGCTAGGATGTATCGACGCATACCATCTATGCGTCGACTCATAATAGCAAAATGCACGTGTTTTTTTGAAAAAGGCCAGCAAATTCAAACTTTTATCATTTTGGCTCCAATTTTTTCTGCATAATTTGAAATTATATCATTAATTCAAATTTAGCTCCAAGAATCAATTAACAAATTACCACTAATCCCAATCCTAAAACTCTATAAATAGAGCCCTCATTTCATTCAAATTTCAAGCTTTTGATAGCCAAAATCACTTTGCTAAAAAATCTCTCAATTCTCTCCATCTACCAAATTCACTCAAAGCTCCATTTTCAAAAAGATAGTAAGCTTTGCATTGAAGCTTACTAATCTTTGAACTAAAACTTCATCCAAACACTTTTTTCTCCATCAATTCTCTACATCCAAGCTTGATTAATTGATTCTTGTGGTTGAATTGAAGCAAATTCTGAAGTTGTTTGATAATTCTCAAATTCTACCTTTGGTATGTTGGATCATCATCTTTCATAATGTGATCTCTTATGGATTTCTGGTTTTGATTCATTAAGCACTACTTTTATGACTCCATTAATGCTATTTTCTCAAAATTTGCTGGAATTTTCATGCTCAATTGGATCCATGATCATAAGGTGTTTGATGAAAAGTTGGAACAAGAACTTGATCCTTGAATTGCTGTTTTTCTACTGATTTTTAACAGGTTGCAATAAATTGTTGTAACATTGCAATTGATTGTCACAGAAAACTGATTTGATAAAAAAAACTGCACTGATGTAATAGGTTGCTGTCTAAGCACAATTGATTGTAACAGTGCCAAAAATACTTTTGCTGCCTTATTTTGGGGCTGTTTTGACTCAAATATTTTTCTGCACACTCTCTTTGATGGATAATTTGGATTGCAATTTTAAATGTTCAATTTGTTTTTAAACTCAATGGGCTTTATGATGTAGATGAAGTTGGATAAATGTTCATCAATTCAAATCTACCTAAGAGTGAATTATTTAATTCATTCTTGGTGCTTTGGATTAATGATATGTTTAGTGCTTTAATCCATCTAGAGGAGTGGTTGAATTTAAAGATGAAAGAATTTTGAAATAGTGATCCAAATTAACTTATCATTCCCCTCCCTCTTCATCTTATCCCTTTCTTTTTTAATTGTGCTACATGTTAATGGATGGTGATCTCTATATCATTTATCCAAACATGAAGTACATAGATTGCTATTGGCCGGCCTCAAAATAGGTGTGACTTCTACATAAGTTCACTTACGATTGCTTAACATAGCGCTAAATATTGTCCCAATTCAAATAAATGATCATTCGTGGCACAAACTTATGATTGCAAGCCCAAGTATGTTAATTTGATCTCTTTGATCCAATAACCTTGAGATTCATTGTGTGGAGGCTTTGGTTCTACCAATCCTCTAATGAATCTACAACACCTTTGGTCAACGCGGATCACTTAAACATCGTTGATCATTAAATGTTACCTTTTGAGAATTCCAAAATGGATGATATACTTGACAAAAAGCAAATGCAACTTGTTGTGTGGAGGCTTTGGTTCTACCAATCCTCTAATGAGTTCCAAATGCAAGTTTCAAGATGGTCATCCAACTAACCACTAATTTCTAACAATTGACTTTACTTTGTGCTTTTATTTTTTTATGCTTTATGTACCATTTACTTTTAGCATTTTACATTTCATGCTATTTTCATCTTTGCTCACTTGAGCAATTACTTTTATGTCTTTTTTTATTTTGCTCACTTGAGCTTTTCTTTTCCTTTTAAAGACACCTAATAAACAACATGAACCATAAAAAACTTTAATGATACTTGGACTATTTAGTCACTATCCTTAGCATTGTGGAGCATGAGACTTTTTCTTGGACTTAGGATTAGAGACCTTGGCATATCTTGGAGACTTTGTGACAATGTATTGCATCCCACTTTTGGCCTGAGGCTACTGTGTTCCACTTTATTTGTGGAACACAACTTATTACACTGGAACTGCTTTTGTATTTGGCATGTTTGATATTCCATGCAGGATATATACATGTGTTGTACCCCAAAATTTGCCCTCCCATACTCTTCAAGAATTGCAAAGTCAAGCTTCAAAATCTCCCCAAGGGTTGCACAGTGTAAGAGCCTCCTAAACAGTCAAAATTAGGGTTTTTATTCTGATCAAGAAAATGAAGTTTCCAAAAGTCCAATCAAGTCCCACATGCCTATAAATATGGTCAAGCATCCTCATACCAAGTTTCAAGACTTTCAGCACAAAATTGCACAGTCAAAACCCTAATTGCACTATAGTCAACTGTAGGGGCAAAATGGTCATTTGACAGTCAAAAGTTCAAATTTTTGGTCAACATCTCATTTTGAAGCCACAAACATCATTTGATCAATGCTTGATCATGATTATCAAAGCTTGGCTCAAAAATCATCAAGATGCAAAAGTTTCCTTATTTGGACAGTTGAAAAAGTCAACTGTAAATTGACCAGGGCATAACTTTCACATGGATTATCAGAAAAATTCCATCCAAAGCTCATTTTGAAGAGAAAGACATTTCCTACAACTCATCTTCATACTCCAAGCCCAAGAAATGCTCTCACAAAAAGTTATCAATTTCAACATTATAGGTCATTTTCAAAAGTCAACAAAAAGGGACTTTAAGTCAAAGGCCATAACTTGAGATTGGTAAATCAAAATGACATGGGATCAAAGGCATTGGTTAGAGGACTCAAATACCTTTCCAAAATGTCCAAGAACATAAGCATAGCTTAAAAATTGAGCAAGTTATGTCTTGTGGAAGTTGGGAAATATTTGGATATTTTGAAAATTCAACATTGGTTCAAATGACCTAAAATTGCTAATGGGCCCATTTTTCTTCCACAATTCATTATCCAAGGCATGTGCACGACCACTTGGCCCAAAGGGAAGTTTTTATTCATTTTTTATTTATTTATTTGGATTTTTATTAATAATAATTCATTTAAATTAAAATAAATACATGAAAAATGCTAAACCTAGTTTTTCAATCTTTTTATGCATATTATATCCTCAAGATTTCGTGCCTAGCTAAATATGGAAAGAACCAATGCAATTGGAGGTGATTTGTATAAAAAAGCATGTGAAAAAAGATTTGAAAATCATGGTAAAAAAATCAAATATTGCAACCATCAATGCATGGATTTTGATCAAATTTCTTGACCTAATTCACTCATACATAAGTTCAGAATGCAACCCTAGTAAGAAAAAAACCACTAAGCTGCGCAAGAGACCAAGCATTGAACTTGAAAATTTTTGCCAAAAACTCAAAACTGAAAACCTAGTTCTAGGACGATTCAAGGCGAGATTCCTATCTCATTAGCTTGTTGAGGCTTCATAGAAGGATTTTGCATCAAAAACCACAAGCTCTCGTGCCCAGAAACGTGAGAACAATCTCATCTGTACCGAAAATTTTTCATACTCGTGCATCTCAATTCATACGCTTTTTGCAATTTTTAACATGTGATTTATGTTCCTTATGCAATTCTGATGCTAACGGTGTGGTTTAATTTTGTTTTCATGCCCTATATGAGGATTTGCCATTAGAGACATCTAGGGTTTCCAGGTTTTCAAATTAGGCGTTTCTCATCAATACCATGAATAAAACCAGCACGCTTGGACGAAGAGAATGAGACCATCGCGCCAAATTCCTGAGGCCACATGGCCTAATCGCTATTATTAGAATATGCATGTTTTGAGGGGGTTCAAAACCCCCGTTAAATGTTTGTTATTTTTTCAGGAAGAACGAAGACGTGAGGAAGACGATGCATGGCCATCAGTGATTGGCTAGTTCAAAATTTCGCGCTAAAATATCAGTAACGTTTGGCTTTATTTTATATTGATTGTTTGATATCCAATATACAACACGCGCATCTGGGACGGTTGGCAAGCATAGTGACTGGTAAACTATAGGACCTGGGTTCGAGCCCCAGGTCCTCACCCCCTTTCCATATCTTTTTTCAACTAATGTTCGTATGCAGATTCAACGTGGTAGACGCACCGTACACCTTCAAGATCAGGCTGTTCACGTGGCCAATGGATTCAATCAGGGGTTCAGATCTCAAGAACAGGATGCACCCTAGTCAATGCTCCCACACGTTGCATGGAAAAGTCAGCGAGGCCATGCTGATTTGGGCTCAAAGTTGATGGGCTTAACCTCCATATTAAGGGGCAGACCCCCTAGGTTTGCAATTCTTTCTACTTTCTTTATTTTTTTTATTTTCTATTTTCTTTTTAATTATTGTTTTGTTCAATTAATTTATTATTTTCATAAAAAACATAAAACATAAAAAAATCAGAAAAGAGAAAAAATAATAAATATTTTATTTTAGTATTTTTATAAATAAATTGCATTAATTCATTTAGTTTTAATTTAGGGTTTAATTGTAATGCTTCTTAATAAACTAAAAAACAATTAGAATTAGGGTTAGCATTTATTTTAATTGCATTTAATTCTTTTTTCATTAAAACCAAAAAATACAAAAAACAATTTCTTTTCCTTTCTTTTTTTTATTAATTAATTCCATCATTAATTTATTTTTGCGAAAAGGGTCTAACGCCCTCGTTCTTAATTTCTTATTAATTCGCATATTTATTTTATTTCGTTTAAATATTTATGTATCTCTCCCAAAGCCGTGTAATTAATTGCTCGCACTTTATTTTCTTTACTTTCTTTATTTTTCTGTCAAATCGGGTTCAAGAAATTTTGGCGATGTGGACCCGCGCCTTTTGTAATAGCTTAGAATCTTTTTATTTCCCGCAATACTTTTAACTGTTAATCAAGGCATGAAAGAATGTATGAACAAAAATAAAAAACAAACGCTAGACCACCAATAACATGACAAGATAAATATCTGAAAACGATACACAAATCACACACCACCCCTAGGATACGCCTCACTGTTGCCTTGCCTCGAAAGGTGATCGTCGAGTAGAGGATGTCTTAGTAAGTCCTCATGATCCGGGAACCTGGCATGAGGGTAGCTTCTAAGGTATCTTCCCATTGCTCCGGTGATCACCATGCCCCGAACCTCGAATTGACCCGAACACCTCCAACGGTGGAGCTACCTACCTCTCAATGGTGGGATGGCACTACTTTAAGGACATTTACACAGACGAATTCCTTAGGGTAGGTAGACGACTCTAGATACTTGCTCTAATTTCAAAAACAAATCAAAAATACTTTTCACACCGACACCTTTTCAAAAAGCTTTCGAAAGCAACTTTTCAAACACTCTTGAGGACCGATACAAGAGTCGAACTGGAATTTTCAAAGAAACTTTTTAAAACCCACAGTTGAAAAGCAAACAAACCATTTTTGAAAACACAAATGAGCAAGTATCTAAGAGCCCATGGATAACCATGGATAGAAAGGGTGCTAACACCTTCCCTTTCTATAACCTACCTCCCGAACCGAGAGCAATCTCTATAAGGAATTTTTCTGTGCTTTTGTCCTTTCCATTTGGAGAAAATAAAAGACGGTGGCGACTCTTGCTTCCGCGACATTTCGCGAACCAGCGTTAAACAGTCAGTTCCAGATCCACCGATCACAGAACTGGCGACTCTGCTGGGGAAATACTTAAAGTGAGGTGTACCTTAGGGTTAGTTCATAACTGTGTTTTCAATTATATTGCTTTGCTTGCTTTATTATTGTGGGACTGTCTTGGGAGTTCTATAGATCCTAACCCGGATCTGGGGATACCTTCTTAGAAAGTAGCAACAAGGATGTGAGGGAACTGTGCGGGGTATACCGACATGGTTGAAACAGTCTGCTACGTTGATGTGGCACTTTGGTGTGTACCGGTAACCCTTGAGTTCAGTCAAGGAGAGTACGGGGCCTCCGCGTGGTGTCATGAAGCATCAACCGACCTTAGGAACCTTAATTGAACTATCTTGGCCTCTTTAGGGTAGTGAGATAACTGACTTTGGTGCAGTCCGAGGTTGGTTGATACTCGATACTACACTCAATTGAGGGTTGCTTTCCTGGAATATTTCGGTCGCCAGTTCAGTGGCTAAATCGAAACGATGAACAATGAAAGCAATCCCGTGATATTGAGACCCTTAGAACCCGGTTACTTTGATAGGACAGGTTTGAACCCACCAACTTCAAGAGGGTAATACCCAGACCCCATGCTGGCCTAAACTCTAAGGGCTTCTCCTGTGTGACTTGTATGCCTTCGTACTTGATTACTTGCATGCTTGTTATCTGACACATGAACTACTTGCAGGTCTTGTTTATAGTCCTTAATTGGGACTCATAACAGAGCTTACTAAGTTTCTTGCAGGTTTTTGTTTTAGTCCTTAACTAGGACTCATAACAGGGTTTACTGAGTTTCTTGCAGGTTTTGTTTATAGTCCTTAACTGGGACTCATAACAGGGTTTACTGAGTGTTTTGCAGGTTTTGTTTGGTCCTTAATTGGGACTCATGACATGTTTTACTTGAGTGTCTTGCAGGTTTTGGTTTGCAGTCCTTAATAAGGGCTCATAACAGGGTTTATTCATATTACCCCATGCATCATGACATCATACCATTGCATACATCCTAACCCATTTCAAAGATCTCAAGGGCTTGTGATACAAGTCATGATGAATCAAACATCTAGCAAGGGGCAAAGAGGATTTATTTTCCTCTAGCCAAAGTTGTCAGGGGCTATGACCCACTTGATATGGTGAGCCTTTGACCCTTGGAAGAAAGACTCTCAACAAATATGAAGTTCTTTCACTCAAGCTACCGGATCCAAATGCTAACTAATTTTCTTGTTTACCCCGCGAGGTCCTTGAAAACATTGCATGCATACATACATCATTGCATTACAAGTACCTTTCTTTACAGGTCACTTACCATCTGCGCTGTTTATTTCAGCAATGGCTTCACAACAAGATAACCAGGACCTTCACACTCAAGAGATTCAGTTCAGGGAGATCTTCCTAAGCCTATCCAAGGGGCAGGAAGAGCTGAGGACACTCCTCATGGGGAATCTGATCAGAAAGAGTCCTGAAGATGACAAGGACGAACAGTTGAAACGTCTACAAGCTGAGGTAGACACATTGAAAACCCAGATGCTGCGGCAAAGGGCCCTCATTCAAGGTTTAGCTCAGGAGCAAGGAGAGCTGAGGGCCATGATCAGTCAGCTTCATCAAGACATGAAGCAACCAACCCAAGTCAGGGACCCCGTCATTAATCAACCTCCGAGAAGTCAAAGGTTTGGGCCTCTCCAAGCTGCTATTACTTCACAGGTCCAACTACAACCTCGCCCGGAGCAAAGGGTTGATCAGAGTGAGCCAAACAAGCCCAGGAGGCAATTTACCCAGCTCAACACGTCGCTGTCTCAAGCCCTACAACACTTGTTGAGACTAAATCTGACTACATTAAGGGACCCTCCTAAGAATCAGAATACAGCGTCACCAAAGTATAATCCCAACGCCCGTTGCGCTTATCATTCCGACAGCCCGGGGCATAATACAAACGACTGTTGGTCTCTGAAGAACAAGATTCAAGACCTGATTGACGAAGGAGCAGTGAAATTCACCCAAGATGGTCAGGCCGAGTTCTTCTACTACCCCTGCAAGACTCACCATTTGAAGTGACAAATCCTAGGATTGAGAAATTTTTGTTCATTCGAATGTTCAAGTTGCAATTTTCTTTTGTTCAAACATTTACTCATGTTAAACATTGTTATTTCATTAATGCATCGCATATGTCTGTTCTGAAACAATATATTCCTATTCACTAAATGCAAATTGTTTTCATATTTTTTCTGATGTCAGCTCTTGATCTAAAATTCTAAGCCTCTTGAGGGAGGATGACGAAAACGATACCGTTATCTTTACAGTATGCTTTTGAACAGACCCCGCTGATGAGGTACAGGCATTGTTTCAATTCCTAAACACTGGAGTTATAAGGATGATAATCCCTCGTCAACCCCTCTGAGCCAAAGAAGTAGGAGTTTTTCTTTTCGAAATTTAAAACCCTTAATCATAACCTGGGGCAGGGTAGTCTCTCAGTTGATCCAAGTACATAACGAATGGCACCAAAGAGGTCCTTACAAAACAAAAGACAGTGATGGTTCTGAACAATCATACAGATAGGCAGTCACTATATCTCAACAAAAAAATAATAATAAAAAGCCCATTAAGTCAAAACCCATGAAGAAGACTTACAAAACTGGGGCATCCCGCTGACTGTAATTCCAAAAAAGGAAACAGTTCAGGAAAAAAAAAGAGAGGGATAACAAAAAAATCAAAAAAGAAAGAGGTCATACAAACCCTCAACAAAAACAAAAATGACTGCCTATTCAGAATCAATCATCAATATCTGAATCATCACCGGAAAATCAGAGCAAAGACTCAAACAAGGTCTAACGTATGATCAACTGAGTTTAGGTTTGGAGAACATCACGAAGAGCGGGTGGGTACAAATAAAATTTGAGCCTTTATCCTTTGTTTCTTAAACCGTGAACCGAGCCACGTTATAACCCTTAAAAGTCCTAGCTGAAGCATGGGTTAGTTCGAAAGCATACGGTGACGAAAGGTATCCCGACTCCTTAAGGCTTACTATAAAGAAGGAGTTGACATCACGTTTTACAAACATTCATTTGTTTTATGAAAAAAAGAATGCATTTTCAAAATCTTCAAGACAGACATAAGCTTTGCATTTTTAACATAACTTTGTTTGCATATGACTTTTTGTTTGAACAACAGGAAAATTCGCACGATGAATACCTAGTGAACAAAAGTGCTTCCAATCAAGGGGCAGACATGACCATGGTCCATTATCTGGGGCAGTCCAATCAAGATTCAGAGAATCTCTCAAAAGGCCAAATAGCCTGGGGCAAATCTCTGCCTGAGTCACTTGGGGCACTCCAGCAACGAATCTTGCCTGATCCAACACTTTCTGGTGGCATGACAAAATACTTCTGACAGGGACAACTCCCTACATTCTGAGAACATGGACATAGTCAAAAAATACTACACAAAATCAAAGACCCGCTAGGTTGACACACCTAGGCAAAAATAAGGGCTTCCCGGCGAACCAAAAGGGTTCGGGAAAAATGAAGGGATGAAATGAAAAAATCTGTACACCCGGCAAGTCGAAAACCTGAAAAGGCGGCTTGGGCAAAAATGGGTATCCCGGTGGACTGAAAACCCGAAAGGGCGGTCCAGGCAAAAGTTAGGGATCAAAAGCGTACGACTATGTCCCGGCATCTTGTCACTGGCCTACCAGAAGTAGGTCTGTCCATCAACAAGCTATCAACACCTCGCAGGTCTTCCTCCCCCACCTCAGAAACAAGGGCAATAAGGAGTTGGCTAAGCGATCCAATTGTTCTATCCTCCAAGGTATCAAGGTGGGTTTAGCTAAAGAACATAACCAGACACCTTAATTCCCCAGAGAGTAAGTCAGCAAGACAATACACTCTTTTCTAAACAGAGTTATCAAATCTTAAGGAAAGTTGGGTACCCTCCAGAAGGTCTCAACATTCCCCGGCAGCATATATTCTTAACAAGCATCCCCGGCAGTCTTGGTCTAAAGATTGTTCCCCGGTGGCATATCAACATTCAAAGGAGTCACTTCCCCCACAATTCAAAACTTCCACAGGAGAGTCCAATCCAATTCCCCAGGAAAGTTGGAATTCACCTCCCCAGGCAGTAAGCTTATCCCCAGTAGATTCTGGAAGCTTATCCTCGCAGAGCACGAACGCGCTTCCCGGCTTTATTCAAAGAGTTATTCCCTTACTATGATATAACTGGGTTATCCTCAGCCAAAAGCCACGGAAAGGTCGTCGTCAGCACAGTTCTTTCTTATCCCCAGCGAAGTCTATCAGCACTTCCAACACAGCAAAGATATACCCAGCAAGTTATTATCAACAACTCAGCAAAGTATCTCTCTCCCCACAGAGTATTGCTTCCCAACAAGATCGTTAGAGTACTTTCCTCCCCGCAGAGTTATTCCATTCGCCAAGTTTATTCCCCAACGGAGTTATCTTCTCCCAACCGGTATCCTTGCAATTATCATCCCCAGCGGAAGCAAAATCCATTCTCCAACGTCAGCCCAGGAGTGACTTCCCGGCACCCGTCAAGGATTTACTTTCATAGACGAAAAATACATTCATAAACATCTTCATACATTATAGCATGCATATACGCATCATGAACATACAATCTCACGTATTCAGAGAGCATCTCGCATGTCATACCACATGACATCGCATACAACTAACGCTTGTCTTTTCAGGACAAAGGTACAAAATTGATTGCCATCAATGGTCGCAACTAAAGATCCGATTCCTATATCTTGCCAGGGTGTATCTGTTGATGACCAATTACCAGATCCGATTCCTGTATCTTGCAGGGTGTGTCTGAAGAGTTCGAGGATCTGATACCTGAATCTTGCCAGGGTGTATCCGTTGAAGACTAGCATTACCAGATCCGATTCCTGTATCTTGCCAGGGTGTGTCTGAAGAGTTCGAGGATCCGATACCTGAATCTTGCCAGGGTGTATCCGTTGAAGACTAGCATTACCAGATCCGATTCCTGTATCTTGCCAGGGTGTGTCTGAAGAGTTCGAGGATCCGATACCTGAATCTTGCCAGGGTGTATCCGTTGAAGACTAGCATTACCAGATCCGATTCCTGTATCTTGCCAGGGTGTGTCTGAAGAGTTCGAGGATCCAATACCTGAATCTTGCCAGGGTGTATCCGTTGAAGACTAGCATTACCAGATCCGATTCCTGTATCTTGCCAGGGTGTGTCTGAAGAGTTCGAGGATCCGGTACCTGAATCTTGCCAGGGTGTATCCGTTGAAGACTAGCATTACCAGATCCGATTCCTGTATCTTGCCAGGGTGTGTCTGAAGAATTCGAGGATCCGATACCTGAATCTTGCCAGGGTGTATCCGTTGAAGACTAGCATTACCAGATCCGATTTCTGTATCTTGCCAGGGTGTGTCTGAAGAATTCGAGGATCCGATACCTGAATCTTGCCAGGGTGTATCCGTTGAAGACTAGCATTACCAGACTCGATTCATGTATCTTGCCAGGGTGTGTCTGAAGAGTTCGAGGATCCAATACCTGAATCTTGCCAGGGTGTATCCGTTGAAGACTAGCATTACCAGATCCGATTCCTGTATCTTGCCAGGGTGTGTCTGAAGAGTTCGAGGATCCGATACCTGAATCTTTCCAGGGTGTATCCGTTGAAGACTAGCATTACCAGATCCGATTCCTGTATCTTGCCAGGGTGTGTTTGAAGAGTTCGAGGATCCGATACCTGAATATTGCCAGGGTGTATCCGTTGAAGACTAGCATTACCAGATCCGATTCCTGTATCTTGCCAGGGTGTGTCTGAAGAGTTCGAGGATCCGATACCTGAATCTTGCCAGGGTGTATCCGTTGAAGACTAGCATTACCAGATCCGATTCCTGTATCTTGCCAGGGTGTGTCTGAAGAGTTCGAGGATCCGATACCTGAATCTTGCCAGGGTGTATCCGTTGAAGACTAGCATTACCAGATCCGATTCCTGTATCTTGCCAGGGTGTGTCTGAAGAGTTCGAGGATCCGATACCTGAATCTTGCCAGGGTGTATTCGTTGAAGACTAGCATTACCAGATCCGATTCCTGTATCTTGCCAGGGTGTGTCTGAAGAGTTCGAGGATCCGATGCCTGAATCTTGCCAGGGTGTATCCGTTGAAGACTAGCATTACCAGATCCGATTCCTGTATCTTGCCAGGGTGTGTCTGAAGAGTTCGAGGATCCGATACCTGAATCTTGCCAGGGTGTATCCATTGAAGACTAACATTACCAGACTCGATTGCTGTATCTCGCCAGGGCACGTCTGAAGAATTAGAAGATCCAGCTCCTGTAACCAGTCAGGATATATCTACCCAAAGCATCTGAAAATCAGCTCCTGCAACATGTCAGGTACTCATTTTTCTCTTGCAGGTACGCAAGTTCTCGCTAAGGAATCTCTTATGCGATCAACATCCAGACGGCATCTATAAGCCCATCCACCTTCCAGCATCTCTCAGCATGGCATCTATAAGCCCATTTCCATCGCACTGCTACTATGTGAGCGCAAATTTCTGGGCACTCTAGTGTTCAATCATCTTCTACCCTCGGATTACGAAAGGCACGTCAGCCAATCTGCATCCTCAGGTCTAAGAAGATTGAACAGGGGAAACTGTTGTACCCCAAAATTTGCCCTCCCATACTCTTCAAGAATTGCAAAGTCAAGCTTCAAAATCTCCCCAAGGGTTGCACAGTGTAAGAGCCTCCTAAACAGTCAAAATTAGGGTTTTTATTCTGATCAAGAAAATGAAGTTTCCAAAGGTCCAATCAAGTCCCACATGCCTATAAATATGGTCAAGCATCCTCATACCAAGTTTCAAGACTTTCAGCACAAAATTGCACAGTCAAAACCCTAATTGCACTACAGTCAACTGTAGGGGCAAAATGGTCATTTGACAGTCAAAAGGTCAAATTTTTGGTCAACATCTCATTTTGAAGCCACAAACATCATTTGATCAATGCTTGATCATGATTCTCAAAGCTTGGCTCAAAAATCATCAAGATGCAAAAGTTTCCTTATTTGGACAGTTGAAAAAGTCAACTGTAAATTGACCAGGGAATAACTTTCACATGGATTATCAGAAAAATTCCATCCAAAGCTCATTTTGAAGAGAAAGACATTTCCTACAACTCATCTTCATACTCCAAGCCCAATAAATGCTCTCACAAAAAGTTATCAATTTCAACATTATAGGTCATTTTCAAAAGTCAACAAAAAGGGACTTTAAGTCAAAGGCCATAACTTGAGATTGGTAAATCAAAATGACATGGGATCAAAGGCATTGGTTAGAGGACTCAAGGACCTTTCCAAAATGTCAAAGAACATGAGCAAAGCTTAAAAATTGAGCAAGTTATGCCTTGTGGAAGTTGGGAAATGTTTGGATATTTTGAAAATTCAACATTGGTTCAAATGACCCAAAATTGCTAATGGGCCCATTTTTCTTCCACAATTCATTATCCAAGGCATGTGCACGACCACTTGTCCCAAAGGGAAGTTTTTATTCATTTTTTATTTATTTATTTGGATTTTTATTAATAATAATTCATTTAAATTAAAATAAATACATGAAAAATGCTAAACCTAGTTTTTCAATCTTTTTATGCATATTATATCCTCAAGATTTCGTGCCTAGCTAAATATGGAAAGAACCAATGCAATTGGAGGTGATTTGTATCAAAAAGCATGTGAAAAAAGATTTGAAAATCATGGTAAAAAAATCAAATATTGCAACCATCAATGCATGGATTTTGATCAAATTTCTTGACCTAATTCACTCATACATAAGTTCAGAATGCAACCCTAGTAAGAAAAAAACCACTAAGCTGCGCAAGAGACCAAGCATTGAACTTGAAATTTTTTGCCAAAAACTCAAAACTGAAAACCTAGTTCTAGGACGATTCAAGGCGAGATTCCTATCTCATTAGCTTGCTGAGGCTTCATAGAAGGATTTTGCATCAAAAACCACAAGCTCTCGTGCCCAGAAACGTGAGAACAATCTCATCTGTACCGAAAATTTTTCATACTCGTGCATCTCAATTCATACGCTTTTTGCAATTTTTAACATGTGATTTATGTTCCTTATGCAATTCTGATGCTAACCGTGTGGTTTAATTTTGTTTTCATGCCCTATATGAGGATTTGCCATTAGAGACATCTAGGGTTTCCAGGTTTTCAAATTAGGCGTTTCTCATCCCTGTAAAATTAGGACACATCAATACCATGAACAAAACCAGCACGCTTGGACGAAGAGAATGAGACCATCGCGCCAAATTCCTGAGGCCACATGGCCTAATCGCTATTATTAGAATAGGCATGTTTTGAGGGGGTTCAAAACCCCCGTTAAATGTTTGTTATTTTTTCAGGAAGAACGAAGACGTGAGGAAGACGATGCATGGCAATCAATGATTGGCTAGTTCAAAATTTCGCGCTAAAATATCAGTAACGTTTGGCTTTATTTTATATTGATTGTTTGATATCCAATATACAACACGCGCATCTGGGACGGTTGGCAAGCATAGTGACTGGTAAACTATAGGACCTGGGTTCGAGCCCCAGGTCCTCACCCCCTTTCCATATCTTTTTTCAACTAATGTTCGTATGCAGATTCAACGTGGTAGACGCACCGTACACCTTCAAGATCAGGCTGTTCACGTGGCCAATGGATTCAATCAGGGGTTCAGATCTCAAGAACAGGATGCACCCTAGTCAATGCTCCCACACGTTGCATGGAAAAGTCAGCGAGGCCATGCTGATTTGGGCTCAAAGTTGATGGGCTTAACCTCCATATTAAGGGGCAGACCCCCTAGGTTTGCAATTCTTTCTACTTTCTTTAATTTTTTTATTTTCTATTTTCTTTTTAATTATTGTTTTGTTCAATTAATTTATTATTTTCATAAAAAACATAAAACATAAAAAAATCAGAAAAGAGAAAAAATAATAAATATTTTATTTTAGTATTTTTATAAATAAATTGCATTAATTCATTTAGTTTTAATTTAGGGTTTAATTGTAATGCTTCTTAATAAACTAAAAAACAATTAGAATTAGGGTTAGCATTTATTTTAATTGCATTTAATTCTTTTTTCATTAAAACCAAAAAATACAAAAAACAATTTCTTTTCCTTTCTTTTTTTTATTAATTAATTCCATCATTAATTTAATTTTGCGAAAAGGGTCCAACGCCCTCGTTCTTAATTTCTTATTAATTCGCATATTTATTTTATTTCGTTTAAATATTTATGTATCTCTCCCAAAGCCGTGTAATTAATTGCTCGCACTTTATTTTCTTTACTTTCTTTATTTTTCTGTCAAATCGGGTTCAAGAAATTTTGGCGATGTGGACCCGCGCCTTTTGTAATAGCTTAGAATCTTTTTATTTCCAGCAATACTTTTAACTGTTAATCAAGGCATGAAAGAATGTATGAACAAAAATAAAAAACAAACGCTAGACCACCAATAACATGACAAGATAAATATCTGAAAACGATACACAAATCACACACCACCCCTAGGGTACGCCTCACTGTTGCCTTGCCTCGAAAGGTGATCGTCGAGTAGAGGATGTCTTAGTAAGTCCTCATGATCCGGGAACCTGGCATGAGGGTAGCTTCTAAGGTATCTTCCCATTGCTCCGGTGATCACCATGCCCCGAACCTCGAATTGACCCGAACACCTCCAACGGTGGAGCTACCTACCTCTCAATGGTGGGATGGCACTACTTTAAGGACATTTACACAGACGAATTCCTTAGGGTAGGTAGACGACTCTAGATACTTTCTCTAATTTCAAAAACAAATCAAAAATACTTTTCACACCGACACCTTTTCAAAAAGCTTTCGAAAGCAACTTTACAAACACTCTTGAGGACCGATACAAGAGTCGAACTGGAATTTTCAAAGAAACTTTTTAAAACCCACAGTTGAAAAGCAAACAAACCATTTTTGAAAACACAAATGAGCAAGTATCTAAGAGCCCATGGATAACCATGGATAGAAAGGGTGCTAACACCTTCCCTTTCTATAACCTACCTCCCGAACCGAGAGCAATCTCTATAAGGAATTTTTCTGTGCTTTTGTCCTTTCCATTTGGAGAAAATAAAAGACGGTGGCGACTCTTGCTTCCGCGACATTTCGCGAACCAGCGTTAAACAGTCAGTTCCAGATCCACCGATCACAATATGATATTGTGAATAATATACATTGCCCATGGGGATCTGTTCATATCTAATAATCTCATTACTTACATCCTTATGGCGTAATTTCTGACTTGATTCGTCTACTGATGCTAGCTTGCTTGAAGTTCTCTGGGTTTCTTTTTATTCTTGCTCGGTTGCTACGAATAGTTATTTGTTTGGTATTGCACTATCTCTTTTCTTCCATTTTCATTTTGCATAGTTCTCTGATTGCATGATGGGACCTCTGTTGCTGATATATGTCAGGAGGCCCTCTGTTTTTTGTCTAATACATATGTTGTGTTTGTGTTGATCGATGAGTCACTCAATTTAGAAATTGAGATCACGACTTCGCTCTCATTGCATGTTCCCTATAGGATGTTTATTGCTTTTCTTCTTTAATTGTTGATCGATGAGTCACTCAACTTAGAAATTGAGATCACGACTTTGCTCTCATTGCATGTTCCCTATAGGATAGTTTTGTTAAGCTTCCTTTAGCATGATAATTAAGGTAGGGTTTTCCTTTATCCTCAAACCTTAGGATCAATCATTATATGATAACATTAGGGATAATGCTAGGCTAGTTTCCCTTAGTTGTTTTTCTTTCTTTGCATTTTGCATCTTAAAACAAAATCTTGTTTCTTGGAAAATCATAAAACACCTCTAATAAGCTCAAACCCTTCTTCAAGGTAAAAGATACAAACCAACCCTATTTGTTTGTGCACCTCTTGGCTTTGTTTCTTTTTTTAGCCGATGTTTCGCCATCGCACATTTGTTTGAAGCCGATGTTTCGCCATCGCACATGTTTGTTATCCTACTTTGATTCTCAATATCATTGTTAGGTATGATGTTTCGTCATCCTTTTTATTGATGTTTTGCCATCCTTACCATGCCATGCTATCTTGTTACCTTTTAGCCGATGTTTCGCCATCGCACATTTTTTTGAAGCCGATGTTTCGCCATCGCACATTTTGTTATCCTACTTTAATTCTCAATATCATTGTTAGGTGTGATGTTTTTCCATCCGTCTTATTGATGTTTTGCCATCTCTACAATGATATCTCTCTTATCTCTTTGCCGATGTTTCGCCATCGCACATTTGTTTGAAGTCGATGTTTCTCCATCGCACATTTTGTTATCCAACTTTGATCCTTGATATCATTGTTAGGTGTGATGTTTTGCCATCCGTCTTATTGATGTTTTTGCTATCTTTGCCATGATATCTTGTTATCTTGAAGCCGATGTTTCGCCATCGCACATGTTTGTTATCCTACTTTGATTCTCAATATCATTGTTAGGTGTGATGTTTTGTCATCTATTTTATTGATGTTTCGTCATCTTTTGCCATGATATCTTGTTATCTTGAAGCTGATGTTTCACCATTGCACATCTTTGTTATCCTACTTTAATTCTCAATATCATTGTTAGGTGTGATTGTTTTGTCGTTTGTTTCATTTGATGTTTCGCCATCTTTGACATGTTATCTTAGTATTATTTAGCCGATGTTTTACCATCTCATTTGTTTGATGTTTTACTTGATGTTTTTCCATCTTGACTATCTTTGTTCGTCTTAACTAAAAAATACAAACCAACCAAAACACATAAGCCGAACTACGGCTGCTCTGATTCCTTAAAAGGGATACGTAGGCTTTGGGGTAGGGCCCAACCGAGCACAACTTTTATTTTCCCTACATTATTTTCTTTTCTTTTGCATGCATTACCTTTTAAGTTGTAAGTCATAGACATAGGATTTGACCACACCCATTTAGATTAGACAACAAGAGTGGATACCATAGAGTACTACGGGCATGTGGGGTGCTAATACCTTCCCCTCGCGTAACAGACTCCCTTACCCAATCTCTTGGTCGAAAGACCATGACTTGTCCCTTTTCAGGTTTTCTCGATGTTTACCTTTCCCTCTCGACAGGATAAAAGACGTTCGGTGGCGACTTCATTGTTTCTATGATTTCCAGTCGGTGGTTTCAGCTGGCGAATTCACTGGGGATAGATTGACCTTTTGCTGGTCCGTCCCGGAGTCGATCCTAGCTCTTGTTTGTTTTCTCTTTGGGTGTTTATTTACCACTTTGCATATTTATCTGTTTGCATTGCATCCTATGTGCGCTTTATTTTTTGCATACTGGATTTGGCTGGACTGTTTGGTTTCTGGATTTTCTTGGTGGGTGGGTTGTTCCATGAGGTAAAAGTCCTCATACCCAGGCTATGAGTGAATTCCATAGGAGCTAGGAATAGAGTGGCCATGGCAGCTATGAAGCAGATGCTTTGTAGACCTGACCAGGAGATCCATGACTTCAGAGGTAGTTCAGATAGGTGTTATCGGATGATAATACCGACATTCGAGATCTCGTACTCTAATTTGGCTTTTAACCTTACCTTGACCTAGACTACAGCCGTGAGAGGGGCGGGAAAAATTTTCATTACAGGTACATGTACTATTGGTAACTTTGTGTCGTGAAGATGATTCAGGTTCCCGTGTTAGTTTTGAAACTTCAAGATTCTCCTTTGATCTTGATGGGTGTTATTCTGTAATGGTCCAGCCACGATCCAGTGTGAACTTTGATCCTGTCATACTGCATCATAGCATATTTATTTCTGAAAAAAATAATGTAAAAAAAAAATAATAAATAGCATAGGCATGTCATTTTCCATGGATATTCAAGAGTTTTCTTTCCGTCAGGATGGCTGATCTCCCGCCAGTTGAGTCCGCTTCAGTTCAGGTTAAAGAGCTTACCAGGCATACCTTCTCTTATCAGATTCCTACCATTGATGTGGCCGAGTTGAAGAGGTTGAGTTCTTATTTGAAGGGTGATGTTATGAACAACTTCAACAAAAATTATGGAAACCTGTTACTAGTCCTTAACACTCCGGCTGACCCGATGGCTTTAATCACTCTTTTCCAGTTCTATGACAAAGAATTTAGGTGCTTTACTTTCCAAGATTACCAACTGGTTCCTACCCTAGAAGAGTATGCGCACCTGCTTAATATCAGATTGACCGATGAAGTTCCTTTTGTCCAAGTGCCGGAGAAGCCAAAGTTTGAAGTTGTCGCTGAGATTCTTCGTTTGAGTTTGAAAGAGGTGAAAGAAAATTGGAAGTACAGTGAGGGTATTGCAGGATTTTATTTGGGTTTCTTAGTGAAGAAAGATGAAGATTGGGCAAAGAAAGGAAATTGGAATGACTTCAGCTCTTTGTTCGCTCTCATGATATACGGGATTGTCCTCTTCCCTCACAAGAGAAATTTTGTGGATCTGACGGCTATCTGTGTTTTCAGAAACAAGAACCCGATACCGACACTCCTGGAAGACACTCTTTACACCATTCATTCCAGGCACGGAAAAGGTGGTAATGTAAGTTTATGCTATTCGATGTTGTCTCAATGGCTTAGGTTGCATCTACTAGTGAGTGTCCCTTTCATGGATACCAGGCTTTCTCTCTGATGGTCATCAAGGCTTGTTAACCTTACTTCTTTTGATATCCGGTGGAATTATGATATGGGGGAAGTGCGAAGTATTGTCACTAGCTGCGGAGATTTCCCTAATGTTCCCCTCATAAGAACTAAGGGGTGTATCAACTATAATCCGGTGCTTTCTTATCGTCAATTGGGATATGCAATGGATGGACCACAAAAGGTTGAGGAGGTGTCTGAATCAGCGTATTTCGTTAGAGGAAGTGATCCTGAGATGTTGAAAAAAGTGACAAGTGCTTGGAAGGGAATTCACAGGAAGGATAGAACTACTTTGGGTAAGAAGGTTCCTATTGCTAGGGTTCCTTACATGGAGTGGATTAAAGCCAGGGTTAAGATCTTACGATTACCATTTGCAAGGTCAACTCCTTTATACGAGCAACCTCCTGCTGTTCTAAGTAACACGGTGCCTACTTAGATGTTTACCCAGATTCATGTTGAGAATATTCAGCTTCGTGAAAAAGACCGTGAGGCGGGGATGAAACATTATTGGGAAGATCAAGAAAGGGTCGACTTAGCTCGTAAACTCAAGGAAGCTCAAAGGAAAACTTATGATGAAACCGGTTCTAAGGAGAGGTCTCATGCTGAAACAGAAGAAGAATTGAGTAAGATTCAGCGAGAGTGTCGGAAGCTTCAGGCCTCAGAAAATAGCTATAAGAAGAAGATTCAGGACTTAGAAAAATAGCTCAAGGACAAAGACGCTCAGCTTGAGAAGGAAATGACCCAGAAGTGTGTCGTGGAAGATCAGTTCCAAGAAAGTAAAATAGTTGCATCTCAACTCTTGAAGGAGAAAGCCAGACTTGAAGAGTACTGTCAACACCTTGAAGCATGCTTAGTTCCGGAGATTTAGTTCTGTTATTTACTTTTAGTGTATTTGGTCACCCCCAGAATTGTTGGAAGGGGCTAATTGATTGTTGTTATTATTCAGTTCTTTTTGCTTTATTGTTAAGACATGTATTTAGTTGTTTGTCATTTTACTCTTAATTGTCCGAAGACACTTAGACATCGTTTCTTTGTTTGTAAATAATTGAAGTATGGTTGCACGCCGTGACTGATGAATAAAAGGACTCTTGGATACTTGGAAATGATAAACATATCATGCACATCATGCATTTCATAACATTACAGGTTATCTCAAGACGGTTTTCTTATTCTGCTGCTTTTCTTATTCAGAATTCAAGACGACCACTCATCGGTATTACACCAGAACCAACTTGCCAAGACAGATGGAACAGGTTCAAGTTGAACTCGCTGAAATGAGGGCTCAGATGGCTACTCAGATGACTCAGTTCATGGAGGTCATCACCAATGTGAATCGCCGACAGGAGGAGCTAGCTGCCATTGTCAACAACTAACGTTGCCATCCAGGGGATGTTGCAAATCAAGTGCTTTATCAGGATATCTCTGTAGGAATGGGGGACGTACAAGATCAGCCAGCTGCAAATTTTCATGGGATGCCGGGAAATCCTTTTGTGCCCAACGTAGGGCAGTTTCCTCCATTTCCTGGACTCCGTCTTGTGGGGAACAGAAGAGTTAATCAGGGTGGTTTAAGGAATTATCATGATCAGGATTTTGACTTTGACCAGGATGAAGATCAGTTTTCTATGCGGCGTTCAGAGTCGGGGGTTCAGATTGAGGATATGAAGTATCATTTGTTGGAAGAGTATCTAAAGGCTCTAGAAGGGCAAGGAGTCCTTGGTATGGATGCTAATGATCTCGAGTTGGTGTCTGGGGTGAAGGTTCCTCCGAAATTCAAGACTCCTACTTTTGAAAAGTACAACGGGATGTCGTGTCCTATTACTCATGCAAATGCTTATTTCTGGAAGATGTCAGTACATACTGAGGATCAAGGGCTTCTGATTCACTTTTTCAAGGATAGCCTGTCTGGGGCATCCTTGGAATGGTACATGAAGCTGGAAAAAACTCATGTTCGCTGCTGGAATGATCTTGCTCGGGCTTTTGTCAAACATTATCAGTACAATGTGGATATGGCACCTAATCACACTCAGTTACAAAATATGTCGCAAGGACCAAAAGAATCTTTCAAGGAATACGCTCAGAAGTGGCGTGAGTTGGCTGCGAGGGTTCAACCTCCACTCATGGAGAGAGAACTCATTGATATGTTTATGAGTACCCTGTAAGGGCCTTTCTATGAGAACATGATAGGAAGCACTTCGGCAGGATTTGTAGACTTAGTCATGGATGGTGAAAGAATTGAAGTGGGTTTGAAATTGGGAAAGATTCAGGTTGGAGGTTCTAGAAGCTCATCAGTGGGCAGTAAGAAACCATTCAACAATTACCCTAAGAAAAGGGAAGGCGACGCAAGCGCGGTTTACTCCCATAGAGGACGAAGAGAGGATCGTCAACATCAAAAAATTATTATTGTTTCTATTCCTGTTAATACTCCTCCGCAGCAGAGACCAAATGCAGTGCCCTAGCAAGGAAGGCAACAAGATGCTCCCCGTCAGTATAATAACCAGCAGCAAACACAACCCAGAAAATTTGACCCCTTGCCGGTGACTCTTACTGAAGCGCTCCGCCATTTGCTTAATTTAAAGTTGATCAGTTTGAGAAATATGCCACCGCCACCTGCAAGGCTCCCTGTTAACTATGACGCTAATGCAAGATGCGAATTCTATTCAGGTGGAGTTGGTCATTCTACTGACAATTGTTTTGCGTTGAAATGTAAAGTACAAGACTTGTTAGATGCAAAGGCAATTGAGTTTACTCCAGTGACTGGTCCGAATGTTACTCAGAACCCAATTCCTAGGCATGGAGGGGGTGTTGTTAACATGATTGATGATAGTGGTGAAATGTTGAATTTAATCATGGATATGGAACAAGTAACTACTCCGTTGAGTTGTGTTAATAGGTATTTGCTTGACAATTCTATTTTCTCGGGTTGAACTTCTGAGTGTGTCAAGTGTGAAGAGCAACCGAAGGGCTGTGATGATTTGAAAGCAGGTATCCAGTTGTTGATAAGTGAGGGCTCCCTATAATTTGATAGAAGACTGAGCTGCCACAAGATTATTGAAGAAGATGTTGCTGTGATATCTATTCCTTACACCCCTGTGCGCATTCCTGCCCCTTCGAGGGCACCCCCTCTGATGATTAAGGTACCTGGTCCTATGTCGTATACTAGTGAGAAGGTTGTCCCATGGCATTACGGTGCCAATGTTTATTACCATGGGGTAAAGCAGGAGGTTAATGCTTGTTTGTCTGAGAAAGAACATGCTGAAGGTGATGAAGAGGAAGTCCATAACTTTTCTGGCGTGGGTCGAATGACTAGAAGCGGGAGAGTATTTGGTCCTTCCAATGTGCAAGGTGCGGCATATGCTTCTGCAAGAGAAAAATAGAAACAACAGGTAATGATTGGCAATCCAAGGGTTATGCCAGCCAATGTGACTTAACCAATTCCGATACCAGAAGCTTCTTCAGTTCCTGATGAGGTTGAAGAGTTGATGCGAATTATCAGAAAGAGTGATTATAGCATAATTGATCATTTGAGCCATACTCCTTCCAAGATGTCTATCTTGTCTCTTTTGATTTATTCAGAACCTCACATAAATGCTTTGATGAAGTTGTTGAAGAATGCGTTCGTGCCACACGAGATAACAGTCAATCAGTTCGAAAATGTTTGTGCCAATATATCCGTCGGAAATGGTTTGGGCTTCACCGATTTTGATCTTCCTCCAGAGGGACCAGACCACAACAAAGCGTTGCATATTTCAATGGAGTGCAAAGGCACTACTTTATCTCGGGTTTTGCTAGACACAGGATCGCCTTTAAATGTATTGCCCAAGTCAGCATTGATGAAGATTGATTATTCTGGGCTGGAGTTACGCCAAAGCGACTTGATGGTGAAGGCGTTTGACGGATCTCAAAGATCAGTGTTTGGGGAAGTAAAGCTACCTATTAAGGTTGGTCCTCGTACCTTCACGGCCACATTTTTCGTGATGGATATACAGCCAGCATATTGTTGCTTGTTGGGGAGGCCGTGGATTCACAAAGCAAGAGCAATCACTTCTACTCTTCATCAGAAGCTCAAGTATCCTGCAGAGGGAAAGGTGATAACCGTATACGACGAAGAAGAGTACATCGTGAGTCATTTGACATCATTCCTCTATGTTGAAGTCGAAGGCGAAATTCATGAAACTCCATTTCAGGCATTTGAGACAGTTCATGCTGTCAATATTCCTCCTCCGGAGCAGACAAAGAAATCGGAAACTGTTATGTCTTCCCTCAAAGATGCGAAAGCTGTAGTGGAAGGTGGTTACCCTGAGGGTTGGGGTCAGGTGATGGACGTTACTCTGAAGCTTGATAGATTTGGTCTTGGTTTTAGCCTAGGTCAGCAAAGTGCGGCTCCCAGAGCATCCAGTTTATCTACTCCTGTGAAGTTTTCCCACCCTTGTGCTACTCAAGAAGGACACGCCAATGCAGTTGGCGATGATAGGGTTGATGGCTACAATGTTGAAGATTGGATTCGTCCGAGCGTTCCAGGCCAGACACTCAACAATTAGACTTCTGTGGATGTTATCCAAGTTTTAAGCGCTGAGGAGTAATTTTCTTGTTTCTTTTATTATCATATCATAATTCCTATGCTTTGCCCAAGGCGTAGTGAATCATTTGTGTAGGGCCACCACGTTTATTTTGCAAGTTTATCATGAAATAAAGGACGTTTTTGCATTCAAAATCTTGTTTCTTTTTTCTTTTTTTTTTCTTTTTAAATGACAATGTTTCTCTTTCCACACACAGTCACTAAAAAACGCAAGAATGTCATTCATGTAGATGCACTTCCACCCCCGATTCTATTGATAACGACTTTGCTATGGCTCATTATGACTTTGATACTCCTATTTATCAAGCTGAAGAAGAAGCATATGAGGATTGCGATTTTCCTAAGGAATTAGCAAGACTGTTGAAACAAGAGGAGAAGGTTATCCAGCCGAATCAAGATTTGATTGAGGTGGTGAATATTGGTACAGAAGAGGTAAGAAGAGAAGTCAAGATAGGGGCCGATATCAAAGACAGTGTAAAAGCCAAATTGATTGAGTTATTCCGTAAGTATTCTGATATCTTCGCCTGGTCTTATGAGGATATGCTTGGGTTGGATACAGACATAGTGGTGCATCGACTACCTTTCAAAGAAGGTTGTTCTCCTGTCAAGCAGAAGCTCCGAAGAACTAATCCTGAGATGTCCAAGAAGATCAAGGAGGAGGTCCAGAAGCAGTTGGACGCAAATTTTTTAAAGGTTGTCAATTATTCACCATGGATCGCAAATATTGTGCTTGTGCCCAAGAAAGATGGTAAAGTCAGGATGTGCGTGGATTATAGGGACTTGAACAAGGCCAGCCTTAAAGACAATTTCCCGCTTCTGCATATTGATGTGTTGGTTGATAATACTGCTCATTCCAAAGTGTTCTCGTTCATGGATGGTTTTTCGGGTTATAACCAAATTAAGATGGCTCCGGAGGATATGGAGAAGACAACATTTATCACTCCTTGAGGAACCTTCTGTTATAAAGTGATGTCGTTTGGTTTGAAAAATGTCGGGGTAACATATCAGCGCACCATGGTCACTCTATTTCATGATTTGGTTCACAAAGAGATTGAGGTATATGTAGACGATATGATTGCTAAGTCCGACACAGAAAAGGAACATCTTGTTCATCTGGAGAAATTGTTCGAGAGACTGAGGCAGTTCTTGCTAAGGTTGAATCCGAATAAGTGCACCTTCGGGGTGAGATTCGGCAAGCTTTTGGGCTTTATTGTAAGTGAGAAAGGTATTGAGGTGGACCCGACCAAAGTCAAAGTGATAGAGGAAATGCCTGAACCTGGGACAGAGAAGGAAGTACATGGTTTCTTGGGGAGGTTAAACTATATTTCCAGATTTATTTCTCATCTCACAGCCACCTGTGATCCTATGTTCAAGTTGTTGAAGAAAAGTCAGACAGCGAAATGGAATGAGGATTGTCAGAAGGCCTTTGACAAGATAAAGGAATATTTGTAAGAACCTCCGATACTCATGCCGCCAGTGGAAGGAAGGCCACTAATCATGTATCTAACTGTGTTGGAAACCTCAATGGGTTGTGTCCTCGGTTAGCACGACGAGACAGGGAAGAAAGAGCAGGCCATTTACTACTTGAGTAAGAAGTTTACGGAATGCGAGTCAAGGTACTCATTGTTGGAAAAAACTTGTTGTGCACTCGCCTGGGCCGCTAAACATTTGAGGCAATACATGTTAACTCACACCACGTACTTGATATCCAAAATTGATCCTATCAAGTACATTTTTGAGAAGCCAACTCTTACAGGAAGGGTAGCCCAGTGGCAGATGACACTCACTGAATATGATATCCAATACACTACTCAAAAAGCAATTAAGGGTAGTGTACTGGTTGACCATCTTGCACATCAGCCCATGAATGATTACGAACCAATGAAGTTTGATTTTCCAGATGAGGAAATTGTGTATGTTCGTGATTGTAACATACCAGACCCAGACGAAGGACCCGAGTCGGGATCACGTTGGACGCTTGTTTTTGATGGCGCCTCTAATGCCATGGGAAACGCCGTCGGGGATATTATCACTTCCCCTGAGGGATACCACATTCCTTTCACGGCTCGTATTTGTTTCGATTGCACTAACAACATGGTCGAATATGAGGCTTGCATTTATGCCATTGAAGAAGCGATCGACCTGCGCATCAAATTCTTGAAAGTTTACATGGATTCCAATCTTGTTATCAGCCAGATCAATGGAGATTAGGAGACTCGCCATCAGAACCTAATTCCATATCGTGAGCATGTTATGAAGCTGATTCTATACTTCGAAGAGATCACATTTGAACACATTCCCAGAGAAGAAAACAATCTAGCTGATACACTAGCAACTTTGTCCTCCATGTTCAAAGTTAAGTGGGCTAATGAGGCACCTTCCATTACTATCAGGAGTTTGAGTGAGCCAGCTTTTTGTTTTGAGGCCAGCTTGGAGTCAGATGGTAATCCTTGGTTTTATGACGTTAAGCGATATCTGGAGAGGCAAGAGTACCCTGAAGGGGAATCCGTCACAGATAAGAAGTTCTTAAGAAGATTTTCAGCAAAGTTCTTTCTCAGTAGTGGTGTGTTGTATAGAAGGCATCATGATGGCCTACTGCTCAGATGTGTTGACAAGAAAGAAGCAGCTAGAATCATTGAGGAGATACATGAAGGTGATTTCGGGACCCATTCCAACGGGCACACCATGGCTAAAAAGATCTTGCGAGCAGGATATTATTGGTCCACCATGGAGAATGATTGTTACAATCATGCACAGGTTTGTTACAAATGTCAAGTCTACGCTGATAAGGTGCATGTGCCGCCAGTGCCTTTGAATGTCTTGACCTCCCCTTGGCCGTTTGCGATGTGGGGAATTGATATGATCGACAACATTGAACCGATTGTGTCCAACAGGAACTTTTTCATTCTGGTTGCCATCGATTATTTTACAAAATGGGTCGAAGCAGCATCCTACACCAATGTCACCAAGCAAGTGGTAACTCGGTTCATTAAGCATAACATTATCTGTCGCTACGGGGTGCCTGAAAAGATCATTATTGATAATGGGTCTAACTTGAACAACAAGATGATGAAGGAACTTTGTGAGTCCTTCAAAATCAAGCATCATAACTCTTCGCTATATAGAGCAAAGATGAATGGCGCTGTCGAAGCGGCCAATAAAAATATCAAGAAAATCGTGCAGAAGATGGTGGTGACCTATAAAGATTGGCATGAGATGCTGCCTTTCGCCTTGCATGGTTATCGCACCATGGTGCGTACTTCAACTGGGGAAACCCCATTTTCATTGGTCTACGTCATGGAAGCGGTATTGCCGGTAGAAGTCGAGATTCCCTCTCTTAGGGTCATGAGAGATGTTGATCTGGATGAAAGTGAATGGGTGCAGAATCTGATGGATTAGCTGGAACTTATTAATGAAAAGAGGTTGACGGCCATTTGCCACGGTCAGGTATATCAGCAAAGGATGAGAAAAGCTTTCGATAAAAAGGTACGACCTCAGTGTTACAAACCAGGCGACCTTGTGCTCAAAAGGATAATTCTTCCCTTGGGAGATCCCAGGGGCAAGTGGGTTCCGACTTACGAAGGTCCTTTCGTGGTCTAAAAAATTTTCTCTGGAGGGGCGATGATACTCACGACTATGGATGAAGAGTACTTCCCTCTCCCTGTGAATGCTGACGTAGTTAAAAAATACATTGCATAAAAAATAATAGTAAAACCCGCTAAACTGAAAACTAGAAAGGGCGGTTTAGGCAAAAAGAGGGTGTCTTGGTGAGTCGAAAACCCGAAAGGGCGATTCAGGAAAAAGTTAGGGACTTAAAGCAAATGACTATGCTCAGCATGGTGTCTTTTGTTTCTTTCCTTCACTCTTTCACCTGGCGTAACCTCGAGGCTAATCCAAGAATGATTTGCCTGAAAGCAAGAAGATGAGAGTCATCAGAGTCATAGCAAAGTTGGGACTCGATGGATATTCACATTCACATTGCCATTTGTAAACACTTGTTTTTTTTTTTAATTTTAAAATTATTTGCTTCCAAATGTAAATGCCCTTTTCACAGGCCGATCTCTCAAAATCAATAAAATATCCTCTTTCAAGTATGCGTATGCATTTCTTTGCTCCCTTTTTACTATTTTGTTTGTAAAAACGTCCAATATTTTTGATGAGCATGTGCATATAAACTTCTTGGCCCTTACGTAGATATGATAATCTGAGTTATGATTGGTTGGTCACTTGAAATACGAATAACAAACGCAATATCCACTGCGCAAGGGGCATGTTTGTTTCTCTGTTTGATGGACTTTTCTTTCACTTTACTGGCAGGTGCCGTGCCGTTTTGTTTCACAAACCCGTGCTGTCGGTAAAGGTCATGAGTCAGGGTAAATATCAAGGTTACGACAGATTGGCAGGACCGGTGAACCTGGCTGGAGGCACTGCTTCCCCATAATGGCTTTTATTACGTTTCTTTGCTGCACTTTCATGTGTCATCTTGATTGATTATTTTAGCATTGTTTGCATATAGGATTTTGTTTATAGCTGAATGACAGCCTTGATGCATTGAATGTTTTTTCCTTGAAAGAATTTTTCATACAAAATCACTCTTCATTTGTTTTTCGGGCATTTTGATACCAGCTGTGCCAATTCTTTTGCTTAGCCAAAAGCTTGGAGGAAGGAGTTTAGCTAAAAAAAACAATGACTGTAGTGGTATGCTTTGGAGTAGAACCCTGTTGACAATGTACAGACATTGTTTCAATCCCCAAACACCGGAGATATAACGGAGTTAGACCCTCGTTAACCCCTCTGAGCCTTCGAAGTAGGAGTTTCTTTTCCATTCAAAAAAAATATAAAACAAAACCTTTTAACCTGGGGCAGGGTAGATGTTCAATTGATTTTCCCAAGCATTCAAATTTCAAAAGGAATGTCCCATCTGAGGATCACCACATTTT
This sequence comes from Vicia faba, assembly GCA_948472305.1. Lineage (NCBI taxonomy): Eukaryota > Viridiplantae > Streptophyta > Magnoliopsida > Fabales > Fabaceae > Vicia > Vicia faba. The sequence goes on along the minus strand of OX451737.1, from coordinate 1,434,554,814 downwards.
ATCTTTCACATCATGAGATCAGGAAAATGTCTGAACCCCGATGTTCATTTCCTTACAAAAACCTAAGGTCGGGATCGAATCGATACAATAATGGCTATCCCTCGCCGACCAAGAAATGAGGAATTTTTTTTCTTCAAAAAAAAGAAGAGAAAGAAAGAAAAAGTTCAAAGACCTAAAGTCACATTGACTTGTTCAAAGTCGGAAACAAAAAAAAAGAGAAAGAAACAAAAAGCCCCGCTAAGTCGAAACTGGAAAACAAGTCGCTTAGGCAAAAGTTAGGGCATCCCGCTGGACTCCTAAAAATGGAAATTCAAGAGATTTTTGTCCAGGAAAAAGTTAGGGAAAAGAGAGCCTAAAAGGCCTAAAAAGATTATCCAATAAAATTTTCATCAAAAGAAGAGGAACGATAATATCAAAAAACAAAAGCAGCAAAATTTAAGTGACAATCATGTTGGAGAATTTGTCGTGATCATTCAACCGTTACAAAACCTTTTGAAAGACGAATGCTTGTGATAAGTCAACTGAACTTAGGACAGGAGAATATCACGAAGGGGGTGGGCACCAAATAACTTGATCCTTGAAAACTCTTTTTCGAAAGAACCTCGAACCAGGCCACATTACAACCTCTAAAAGTCCTAACTGAAACAAGGGTTTAACTCGAAAGCATACTGCAACAGGATAATATTTCCTAAACTCTTCGAATATGTGTTGCATGGCCGTGTTGGCATCTTGTCACCCGTATCTTGACTTGTTTTTCAAAAGAAGAAGAAAAGTTTTAAAACCTTTCTGCACTCTAGCCAATGGTTCGTTCACAACAGAGATGCGACGTTTTTGTTAAAATTTTCAACTTCAAGGCTTAAATAATCATCGCATCAGGTCTGTCGTTCTCAAAATAAACATCTTCCTGCATGCAAAACATTTGTTTGACATCAAAAGAGAGTTTACATGTTGAACACCTGTAAAGAGCTTAATGATTGTCAAGAAAGGAAATTCGATTTTTCTTCTGCTAGACAGGACCCATGTATGTTCGGGAAGTTTCTTATCCCCAGTGAAGTTTCGTTTCCCCAGGGAAGTTTCTTATCCCTAGTGAAGTTTCGTATTCCCAAGGAAGTTTACTTATCCTCAGTGAAGTTTCATTTCCCCAGGGATGTTTCGCATTCCCATTGAAGTTTCGTTTCCCTAGTGAAATTTCCTATCCTTGGTGAAGTTTCGTTTCTACAGCGAAATTTTGTTTCCCCAGGAATCTTCTTTTAGAAGCCTCGCTCCAAGACTTCAAGTTTGGATGTGTTGCCTATCCTCATTTGAGTCGTTAAGCCGTGAGCCCTCGCTTTGACCTCTCAGTTCCCAGCCGATCTGTTGACCGGGGCATCCTTTGTTAAGGATCTCCTCTTGTTCCCCAGTAAGGTCGTTACTGTGTGACTATCTGCAGGATTCGTCCTTTGGTTGCATTCCGAGAGAATATCTCTCCAGCAAGATAAGCTTCAACAGAGTTCTATCTCTCCGGTGAAGTCCCACCTCTCCAGCAAAGTTTTGTTCCCCCAGCAAAAGGCTTTCGTCCATTTCCGGAAGTTGCAGTGTCGACCTGATTTTCCCCGGAATTCGCAATTTATTTTTGCAGCTCCTTTCTTTGTTTGTGGCCCGTTTCTGCTGTTTGCTCGGTTGTCATTCCCCGCGAAGCTTCATCTCTTCAAGGTTCCCTCTCTAGTGGTTCCCTGTATTTTCTCCTCTCCTTTGGATTTTGCAATTTATTTTTGCAAGTCATGTCAGATCCTGACTTCTTGGTTATTGGCTTCTCAATTGGCCTTTCCCATGTGGAACTTTTAAACATGCATCATTACATTTGCATCTACCAAAACGCGTAGCATTTCCATTTTATGGAGCATTGTGCTATAAAAAGAATTCAAACATGGATCAGAACATAAGCCATTATTATTTCCATCATCCCTAGTGATTCTGCTATTACTTCGGATTAAACCCCCAACGAGGTCTTCGTCTTCATTATCTCAGTTTCCTCCCCATACCAATATCCTTTTGATGTTAATCATTTGATTATTTGAGTGTCTACTCTTGACTGTAGTTTAGTTTCACCCTGGCGCGGTCTTCTCAGGTTTAGTCTTCTCTACCTTCTCTGGTTCATTCCAATGTCTATTAATGCACCTTTCGAATACCAGTTTCGTCCTGATATTCGCTTTCAGTAGGTTTTAGGTGTACGCCCTAATCTCTTTACTTTGGGTCGAGTTTCGCCTCGTCGTCTGTGCATGAAATCCAGTTTCGTTCTGGTAATCATCTAGTTTAGTTTCTCCTAACTAGTTATTGAGTCTAGTTTTGTCTCGTTTTTGCTTTCATACCTTGGACCCTCTGACATTGTTTGTTTATCAAGTGCAGTGTTCGTACTGCGTCCCTGGTTTGAAATCAGTCTTTTTGTTCCGTGGATTCTTTTATCAGTTTTTCGTCATTGTTTATACATCGATCTGAGACCAGTAGGTGCTATGAGAAACATGCACTCTCATCGCTTTGCTTTGGGTCGAGTTACGCCTCGTTACCCGTGCGTGAAATCCAGATTCGTCCTGGTACTCATCTGGTTTAGTTTCGTCTAACTAGTCGTTGAGTCGAGTTTCGTCTCGTTTTTTCTCTTCATTTCTGAGATTATTTCAGTTCCTTCATACTGTCTATCTTAGTTGAGATTAGCAAGTGCTCCTAGAATCACGCACTGTAGCCACTTTGCTTTGGGTCGAGCTCAGAGTTTCGTCTCCTCACCCGAGTACGTTTTCTTTTCCAGAGCTTAGTTTCGCCTATACTCTGTGGTTTGAGTTTTGTCTCGTCCCCTTTGAAGCCCAGTTTTGCACTGGCACATCTGTCTGGAAGTTTAGTCGCGTCTACTCTTCTTTGTTTTTGTTCTGTTTCACCCTGCGTTACAGCTTCATTCTGACGCATATCCTAGGAGTTTTCTGTTTCTGTTTCTTTTTTCTTCAAGAGTGTAAATTTTCGGGTTCTTTCGTATTCAAACATCTTCAACCTTGTACGCTCAAAAGTTGTCACTTTTGTCACTTATCATGTTGAAGATATTTGAATAGGGGCAGCTGTTGCACCCCAAAATTTACCCTCTTGATTTAGGCTTATGTTTCATCATGAATATCATATTGCATTGCATTCATACATTGTGATGGGATCAAAGTACTTTGGTTATCAAGTCTTCCTCAAGCCTTGAAGGTTGTTTGCATTGACAAGTTGCTCAAGTAGAATCTTATCATCTAAACTTCTGGATGTTTCAAGATCAAAAGTTATTGCATATCTCAAGATGTTTCATCCATCTCTTTGGATCTTCAGAGGATTGGAGTTTGTGTTTGATTATGTGAAGGAATCACTCCTTTGATTCACCAGTCAAATTGGGGTTTTGAAGCTTGATCAGCTTTCTCCAAGCACTTTAGTTGTGTATTTTGTTTATGTGTTGTTGACTAACTTCTAATAATAAAAAAAATATTTGTCTTTGTCTTTGCACAATTTGTGTTTTAGGTACCAAGTATCCAACAAATAAGCTCATGCAAAGTTGATTTGATTCTTTTTATGGAAAAAGAAGGTATGCATCGACCCATAAACCTATGTATCGACTCATCTGGTTGAGCATAACCAGCATGTGTCGACACATGCATGTATGCATCAACTCATCCTGTTTGAATAACTTGCATGTGTCGACACATACGTGTTATGTATCAACTCATACATTTTGTATGATTCTGTAATAAGTTGGATTAACAGTATGTATCGACACATAGAGGCATGTATGGACACATGTTGTGTTATACAGCTAGGATGTATCGACGCATACCATCTATGCGTCGACTCATAATAGCAAAATGCACGTGTTTTTTTGAAAAAAGGCAGCAAATTCAAACTTTTATCATTTTGGCTCCAATTTTTTCTGCATAATTTAAAATTATATCATTAATTCAAATTTGGCTCCAAGAATCAATTACCAAATTACCACTAATACCAATCCTAAAACTCAATAAATAAAGCCCTCATTTCATTCAAATTTCAAGCTTTTGATAGCCAAAATCACTTTGCTAAAAAATCTTTCAATTCTCTCCATCTACCAAATTCACTCAAAGCTCCATTTTCAAAAAGATAGTAAGCTTTGCATTGAAGCTTACTAATATTTGAGCTTAACCTTCATCCAAACACTTTTGTCTCCATCAATTCTCTACATCCAAGCTTGATTAATTGATTCTTGTGGTTGAATTAAAGCAAATTCTAAAGTTGTTTGATAATTCTCAAATTCTACCTTTGGTAAGTTGGATCATCATCTTTCATAATGTGATCTCTTGTGGATTTCTGGTTTTGATTCATTGAGCACTGCTTTTATGACTCCATTAATGCTATTTTCTCAAAATTTGCTGGAATTTTCATGCTCAATTAGATCCATGATCATAAGGTGTTTGATGAAAAGTTGGAACAAGAACTTGATCCTTGAATTGTTGTTTTTCTACTGATTTTAACTGGTTGCAATCAATTGTTGTAACATTGCAATTGATTGTCACAGAAAACTGATTTGATAAAAAAACTGCATTGATGCAATAGGTTGCTGTCTAAGCACAATTGATTGTAACAGTGCCAAAAATACTTTTGCTGCCTTATTTTGGGGCTGTTTTGACTCAAATATTTTTCTGCACACTCTCTTTGATGGATAATTTGGATTGCAATTTTAAATGTTCAATTTGTTTTTAAACTCAATGGACTTTGTGATGTAGATGAAGTTGGATAAATGTTCATCAATTCAAATCTACCTAAGAGTGAATTATTTAATTCATTCTTGGTGCTTTTGATTAATGATATGTTTAGTGCTTTAATCCATCTAGAGGAGTGGTTGAATTTAAAGATGAAAGAATTTTGAAATGGTGATCCAAATTAGCTTATCATTCCCCTCCCTCTTTATCTTATCCCTTTATTTTTTAATTGTGCTACATGTTAATGGATGGTGATCTCTATATCATTTATCCAAACATGAAGTACATATATTGCTATTAACCGACCTCAAAATAGGTGCGACTTCTACATAAGTTCACTTACGATTGCTTAACATAGCGCTAAATTTTGTCCCGATTCGAATAAATGATCATTCGTGGCCCAAACTTATGATTGCAATCCCAAGTATGTTAATTTGATCTCTTTGATCCAATAACCTTGAGATTCATTGTGTGGAGGCTTTGGTTCTACCAATCCTCTAATGGATCTACAACACCTTTGGTCAACGCGGATCACTTAAACATCATTAATCATTAAATGTTACCTTTTGAGAATTCCAAAATGGATGATATACTTGACAAAAAGCAAATGCAACTTGTTGTGTGGAGGCTTTGGTTATACCAATCCTTTAATGAGTTCCAAATGCAAGTTTCAAGATGGTCATCCAACTAACCACTAATTTCTAACAATTGACTTTACTTTGTGCATTTATTTTTTTTATGCTTTATGTACCATTTACTTTTAGCATTTTACATTTCATGCTATTTTCATCTTTGCTCACTTGAGCATTTACTTTTATGTCTTTTTTTATTTTGCTCACTTGAGCTTTTCTTTTCCTTTTAAAGATACCTAATAATCAACATGAACCATAAAAAACTTTTATGATACTTGGACTATTTGGTCACTATCCTTAGCATTGTGGAGCATGAGACTTTTTCTTGGACTTAGGATTAGAGACCTTGGCATATCTTGGAGACTTTGTGACAATGTATAGCATCCCACTTTTGGCCTGAGGCTACTGTGTTCCACTTTATTTGTGGAACACAACTTATTACACTGGCACTGCTTTTGTATTTGGCATGTTTGATATTCCATGCAGGATATATACATGATATTTTGAATACTATACATTGCCCATGAGGATCTGTTCATATCTGATAATCTCATTACTTACATCCTTATGGCGTAATTTCGGACTTGATTCGTCTACTGATGCCAGATTTCTTGAAGTTCTTTGGGTTTCTTTTTATTCTTGTTCGGTTGCTACAGATAGTTATCCGTTTGGTATTGCACTATCTCCTTTCTTCCATTTTCATTTTGCATAGTTCTCTGATTGCATGATGAGACCTCTGTTGCTAATATATGTCAGGAGGCCCTCTATTTTTTGTCTAATACATATGTTGTGTTTGTGTTGATCAATGAGTCACTCAATTTAGAAATTGAGATCACGACTTCGCTCTCATTGCATGTTCCATATAAGATGTTTATTGCTTTTCTTCTTTAATTGTTGATCGATGAGTCACTCAATTTAGAAATTGAGATCATGACTTCGCTCTCATTGCATGTTCCCTATAGGATGTTTATTGCTTTTCTTCTTTAATTGTTGATCGATGAGTCACGCAACTTAGAAATTGAGATCACGACTTTGCTCTCATTGCATGTTCCCTATAGGATAGTTTTGTTAAGCTTCCTTTAGCATGATAATTAAGTTAGGGTTTTCCTTTATCCTCAAACCTTAGGATCAATCATTGTATGATAACACTAGGGATAGTGCTAGGCTAGTTTCCCTTAGTTGTTTTTCTTTCTTTGCATTTTGCATCTTAAAACAAAAGCTTGTTTCTTGGAAAATCATAAAACACCTCTAATAAACCCAAACCCTTCTTCAAGGTAAAAGATACAAACCAACCCTATTTGTTTGTTCACCTCTTGGCTTTGTTTCTTTTCTTTAGCCAATGTTTTGCCATCGCACATTTGTTTGAAGCTGATGTTTCGCCATCGCACATGTTTGTTATCCTACTTTGATTCTAAATATCATTGTTAGGTGTGATGTTTCGTCATCCTTTTTATTGATGTTTTTCCATCCTTACCATGCCATGCTATCTTGTTACCTTTTAGCCGATGTTTCGCCATCGCACATTTGTTTGAACCCGATGTTTCGCCATTGCACATTTTGTTATCCTACTTTGATTCTCAATATCATTGTTAGGTGTGATGTTTTGCCATCCGTCTTATTGATGTTTTGCCATCTCTACCATGATATCTCTCTTATCTCTTTGCTGATGTTTCGCCATCTCACATTTGTTTGAAGCCTATATTTCGCCATCGCACATTTTGTTATCCTACTTTGATCCTCAATATCATTGTTAGGTGTGATGTTTTGCCATCCGTCTTATTGATGTTTTTGCTATCTTTGCCATAATATCTTGTTATCTTAAAGACGATGTTTCTCCATCGCACATTGTTGTACCCCTAAATTTGCCCTCCCTTTTTTACAAGAAATCACAACCTCAGGGTTTTCTCTAATTTTTCAAATCGGCTCGAGAATCGGTCAAACAGACTTTTCTTTGACAGTAAATCCAGAATTAGGGTTTCCACTGATTTTGTTGAGATTGGCTCAGGAATTGATCAAGCAGACCTTTCTTTGATAATAAATCTGGAATTAGGGTTTTTGCTCGTATTTCTCAGAAGAAATTGAATCCACAGTAATTCAGTTGACTGTTACATTATTTTTACGCTTGTTCAAGATTACCGGTTGTTTCTCAAAACCTAAATATCTGGGATAGGAGCTGAGGCTTTGTTTGAATCTTAAGGCATTTGCTTGATCAGTGGAGTGAAAGGTTTATGGAATGTTTGTTTGTTTAACTGAACAACGCATATGATTGGAATGCCAGGCATATTATGATTAATGCAAGGTTGCGAGACGGCAAAGTTTGTTGATTATTTACTTCATCTGGATTAAAGTTATTGGGATACATTTCCAGTTATTTTAATTTAAGAGTCTTAAATAATTAAATAGACAGTACAAGGAAAGATTGGAATATTTGACAATAGAAAATTCTTTTTGGATAAAGACTTTTATTTATTTCAAATATTGTTACAAATTTTATTCGAATATTGTGAACTTACAATTTACAGTATTTACAGTAATATTTGTTTACAATATATGAAAAACAATATAATAAATCTAAGCCTAAATCTCTTGAGATCTTTGACTTCTACTTCTACTGCTTCCTCTATCATCCAACTGGTACTTACCTGCAAAAGACAGAAGAAAAAGAAATCAGTGCAATTAACTGAAAAGAATTTTCAAGTAGATAAATAAAAAATCATTATTAAAGCTTGTTGGTCGGAATCAGAATGCTATTGGATTCATCATGTTTTTACTTGTTCTCTTTGCAAATCACAAGAAGATTTCTCTTCTTGGTTCACAAAGAGAAAAGTAAAAATAATTTGCAAGCATACAATTAATTCAAAATGCAAAGATATAAGGCAGCAAGGCAAAGCAAACTGAATTCCAAACTGCATTAGTCAACCAAGTCAGCATGAGCAAGCATGGCAAGCTAACTACAAATGCAAACTGAATGTCAAACCAAGTTGCAAAGCTGTCAAAGAAAGCATATAATGCAGGAAATATGGAAACAAGTACACAATGCAGGAGATGAACTAAGTTACAAGCAAGCAGGCTTGTCAATTTCATCATCATTTTCTGGCCCAACAAGCTTTTCAGAATAATATAATAAGCAATTAAAAGTGCTTTTATGGAGAGAGAAAGAGAGAACCAGAAAAAGGTTTGCAGTTTTGGCAAAAGCAGGCTATTGTTCAAGACAATAAGAGAACACAAAAGATAAAAAAGAGCAAGACTGCATAGCAGTCCAGGGGAGCCCACAGAAACTCAACCAGCAAAGCCTGCTATCAAAGAAGAAAAATGCATAAAACTGTGATCAAACCTGTAAAACAAGGGTGACAGTTCAAAAGGCAAAACAAAAACTGCAAGTTACAAGCCTGCCTTCAGAAACTGCAACTTACAAGCCTGCCTTCAAAAAAAACTGCAAAATTGCCTCCTACTCAACCTGCATAACTGCAAGCTAAAACTATAAGCACAAGCCTGTTTTTAAAAACCTGAAACCTGCTTGAAAATACAAACAAGCACAACAAATCACACAAGCCTGCCTTCAAAAAGAAAACAGAAAGCCTGCCTTACAAAACACAAAAAACCTGCTGAAACTGCATAACCTGAAAAACTCAAAAAAACAACTCAAGCCAAATTCATCAAAACCTGCATTACAGGTATCCAAAACTCAAAAAACTCATCAGCCTACCTTGCAAATGCCAAAAACCTGCTCATAGGCAAAGGACAAGAACATGAAAACCTATCCAAACTGCAAAACTTGCCTAAACACAAGCAAACCCAAAACTTGCAAACCAACATTACAAGTCTGTAAAACCAACTGCAAACCAAGCTCTCAAAAACTCAAAATTGCAAAACATACAAACAGTCTACAAGCTAACATCAAACCAACAAATCATCCAGCCATCAACAACAAGCAAATTTCAGTTTCACCATCATCAAATATCCAACACCCAAAGAAGAGGGGAGGAGTTTAGAAGCAACCAAAATTGTTTCAGAACCAGATCATCACTAACATCAAAATACAATAATTTTTAGATTCATCATCGATATCCATATCAAAACCAGAAAGAAAGGAAGAATTTTAGAAGTAAAAGACACAAGTTTTCAGAAATATTCATCATCATCAAACGTTCAAAGAGACAAATCTCAGAATATCTTCATCATAAAATCATCAAGGTCAATAAAGAAGGAGAGGGAATCAACAAAAAGAAAACAACAAAGAGGTTTTCAGAACAAACTCATCATCAAACGATTCAAAGAGAAGTCAAAAGATACAGAAATACCAGAAGCGAGCAGTCATCATCTTCCTCCGCCTAGCCTCCTGAGAGCGCCACCAGTCCCACGTTCCTCTCCCTCCATCATCTTACAGAACAAAACACCCAAGGTTCGTCCCTCAAGCTCATACTACATATAAATATCAAAGAAACCATGGATTAAAACGTGCATGTAACAATCAAGTTAAAACGTAACTGTAAAAAACACGTTTAGAACAAGAAGAAACAGTACCTTCTTAACCATCGCCGTGGACAGTCGTGGAGAGGAGAGGGCGGAGGCAACGCTCTGGTAGCTTGGAGGTGGGAGAATGAATCATTGCTTCGTTTGAGAGAGATGAAGAGAGCAAATAAGATGGAAGGAGGCGCCGCTGAGGCCAATTGCCAAACCCTAATTTCTGAACTCACAAAACATGAACCCTAACAAAAATTGTACAACCCACACGGGCCTTCGCCCAAACAAAACCCTTAAGCCCATTATATGTTTCAGCGCATACCCCCCCCCCCCCCTTTTGCTCTTTATGACTTGCAGTTTATTCTCCATTTTTGGGCCACAAGCTCATAAGGCCCATCATCATTTTTTTTACTCCATTTAATTGAACTAATACTTTTTGTTATCAATTTTATTTTCATTTTTTTTACAATATAATTCTTTTTCTCTTTTGTTAAAAAAATACATTAAATCTTTTGTATAAAATTTTCTTAATAGTTTTCCTTAATATTTATTACATTTAATAACACAAAAGTACATAAATAATAAAACTTTAACTTCAATAATTTTTTTTCTTTTCTTTGAAAAACCCTTTATTTACATAATTCATAAAAAACACAATAATAAATACTTAATTTTTATTAGGTTTAATTTTATCTATTTATTTGTAAATAAATAAACGCATCTCATATTTCTTTGATTTTCATTATCTTATACTTTGTTATAATTTTACATTGAAAATACGACAGTTCAATTTGGTTGTAATATATACTTGGACATTATTATTCTGATAAGACTCATCCCCATTTGTAAACATTTGTACCCCCATCCCCGGATACTGTTTTGTAATAATTTAGACTTTAAATTCCCGCAATTTACCGCTTTCAATATACTGTATAGTAATTAGGGTTTGTATGCGAAGATTCAAAATCAATCGCTAGATGACCTAATACAAGATAAATGCATGAAAATCAATACACAATTCACACTTGCACCACTAGGGTAACCTCGCTTGTTGCCTCGGAAATTGCAATCATGTCCCTCGAGTAAGAGGCACTCTAGCAAATGCCCCTTCGATAAACAAAGATCGTAGTCCCTCGACGACCCTCAATGTTGCCTCTGATAAAACGATCTCGTCCCTTACAAAATTGCTAGAGTGTCTCACAAGTTGCTTTCAATGATTGTATGCGATGACCCGCGCCTGTCCCGTTTAACATCCTAACACAAGGTTGTTCATCAAATACAATGGTGAAACAACACTGTTAAAAAGGGTTAAAAACATAAGAAAGATCTTTGAGTAAAATAGGGTAGACAACTCTGAGTTACTTGATCAAAAATATTGAAAAACATCCATGCCATTTTCAAACACACTTCACAAACAAAACTTCAAAACAATTTCAAAACAACTTTCAAAACATTGAAATATCTTTTCAAAAAGACACACACCTTTGTATATATTCAAACAAGAATCATTACAAAGGTTTCCTAGACAAGGCATCTTTTTCAAAACATTTTCAAAACCACACACACCAAGCACCATTTCAAACAATTGAAAAGCAAAGGCAAGTGATCTAAAACAAGTAACTAAGAGCCCATGGATAACCATGGATAGAAAGGGTGATAATACCTTCCCTTTCTATAATCTACCCCCTGAACCCAAGAAAACATCTCAAAGGTCTTTCCTGTGCTTTTTGATCTTTCCTTTGGATAAAATAAAAAGTCGGTGGCGACTCTTGCTAAACCGCATAAGTGAGAAAACAAACGCAAAATCCCAAGTCAGTTATCCCACCGTATCACACACATGTTTGTTATCCTACTTTGATTCTCAATATCATTGTTAGGTGTGATGTTTTGTCATCTATTTTATCGATGTTTTTTCATCTTTTTCCATGATATCTTGTTATCTTGAAGCCTATGTTTCGCCATCGCACATGTTTGTTATCCTACTTTGATTCTCAATATCATTGTTAGGTGTGATTGTTTTGTTGTTTGTTTCATTTGATGTTTCGCCATCTTTGACATGTTATCTTGTTATTATTTATCCGATGTTTTACCATCTCATTTGTTTGTTGTTTTACTTGATGTTTTTCCATCTTGACTATCTTTGTTCGTCTTAACTAAAAAACACAAACCAACCAAAACACATAAGCCGAACTACGGCTGCTCTGATTCCTTAAAAGGGATACGTAGGCATTGGGGTAGGGCCCAACTGAGCACAAGTTTTATTTTCCCTACATTATTTTATTTTCTTTTGCATGCATTCCCTTTTCAGTTGTAAGTCATAGACATAGGATTTGACCACACCCATTTAGATTAGACAACAAGAGTGGATACCGTAGAGTACTACGGGCGTGTGGGGTGCTAATACATTCCCCTCGCGTAACAGACTCCCTTACCCGATCTCTCGGTCGAAAGACTGTGATTTTTCCCTTTTCATATTTTCTCGATGTTTACCTTTCCCTCTCGACGGGATAAAAGACGTTCGGTGGCGACTTCATTGTTTCGATGATTTCCAGCCGGTGGTTTCACACTCTAGTAATGATGAGATTTCAGATGATGAAGAAATGAGACTATTTATGAAGAAATACAATTGGTATGTTCAAAAAAATGGAATTAAACGTTTCGACCATAATCTCATGAAATTTAGCAGGCAATCCTCCTCCCTCAAAGAAGAGAACGACAAAAAGGAAATAGAAAAGGTTATTTGCTACGAATGTGGTAAACAAAATCACTACAATCGGGATTGTCCATATCTTGCTAAAAAGAAAGGAAAATGCCAAAGAAACAAGCCTAGAAAAGCCTATGTTGCTTGGGAAAGTGAAAGTGAATCCTCAAGCAATGAAAGCTCAAGTGAGAGTGATGAAGAGGAAAATTATTGTTTCATGGAAAATCCTCGATAAGGCAAGAAAAAGGATATAAGTTCTAAACACTTAAACATTTCCACTTTGTCTTATAATGAATTAGAAAGGGAATTTGAAAAACTAAAAATAGAGTTTTTGAATGCTAACAAAAGATTGGCTTCCCAAGAAAAAGTCTTCATATTATTAGAGGCCAAGATTGATGAAACTGATGATGAGTTAAAATAATTAAAAGAACTTATTGTAGATAGTTCAAATCATGAAAAAGTGGATGAGCCTTCTTACAAGTATGGTTGTGACACGTGTCAAATTTGGTAAAAGAAGTGAGTACTCTTGCTGCCAAATTAGATAGTCTACATCATCCTATGGAGAACATGTCTATTAGGTTCTTGAAGGTTGAAAAGTATCATAAAAATTACCATTTGATTAAGAAAGTTCCTAATAGCTTTATTAATTCTCAACATAAGATATTTTGTCACTATTGTTGTAAAAAGGGTCACAATATTGAAAAATTAAAGTTTAGGACTTCTTTGATTCCTAAGGGTGATTTTCAATGGTTTCCCAATTGCAACATTTATTTAACTCACTCTCAATTACCCAATGATAATTTGGTACCTACCACCCTTGTTTGATTTTTGTTGGATGAATATCTTAATGCTATGACGAGAAAGTGGATTCTCGATAGTGGATGTTTAAGACATATGACATGAGAAATATCGTTCTTTTCTGACTTTATGGTGAAGAAGAAAGGATTTGTATCCTATGGTGATCACAACAAAGGTGAAATACTTGGAAAAGGTATTATAGGTAATCCCTCAACTATTACTATCTCAAATATTATGTTAGTTAAAGTTCTTAGACATAATTTTCTTAGCATTAGTCAATCATGTGATAATGGATATAAAGTGTCATTTTCCAAAGACTGTTGCATAATTGAACATAGTGAAAAGAAGGATTGTATGTTTAAGGATTTGAGGATTAGTGACATTTATATGCTTTACTTAAAAGAGATTTCATTGAATAATGCTCAATGTCTTGTTACCTTGAGTGAAAACTCTTGGCTATGACATAAACGTTTAGCTCATATCAACTTTGACTTACTTAATGAAACTGTCTCAAAAGATTTAGTAATCGGTCTACCAAAAGGGTAATCAAACAAAGTCCTCTTTAAAATCTAAGAAAGTTATTTCTACATCAAGGCCACTTGAGCTCCTTCACGTTGATTTTTTTGGTCCCTCAAGGACTAAAAGCATAGCTGGAAACTACTATAGTTTAGTGATTGTAGATCATTACTCTAGATTTTGTTGATTTTTCTTACGTAGCAAGGATAAAATACTCATAGCTTTCACACGTTTTACCAAGATTTCTGAAAATAAAATGAACTCAAAGTTAGTTGCTATTCGAAGAGATCATGAAGGTGAATTTGAAAACCACCACATCAAAAAATATTGTGATAAATTTGGTATTGAACATAACTTTTCACCTCCTAGGTCCAGGTGTAGTGATGATCAGAGGAGCAGCTTTCGAATTGGCAGTAATTCTTACAGAACCTTTGAAGGTAATCCTAACAAGAGTGCTGAAAATTACCGATAAGTCTTGACACAGATTCTCAGTAGAAGGAACCTTCTTGATCAAAATTATAAGATTGTCGTTATGCGTTTAATGCCTTCCTTCAATAATTTGTAGCCATTGGGTTGGGCTGCACAACAGTAACATTTTTCAATACAGCTTAGACATAAATCAGCCTGTAGAAGATTCTTCTTGATAATTGGTAGGTGTGATCGGTGGGAATGAGAACTGACTGTTTTGGAATGCTGGTTCGCGTTTGCGTTTGTTTTTGCAAAATGTTGCGGTAAGCAAGAGTCGCCACCATCTTTTATTTTATCCAACAAGGAAAGGACAAAAGCACAGAAAAATTCCTTTTTGAGATATTTCTCAGGTTCAGGAGGTCGATTATAGAAAGGGAAGGTGTTAGCACTCTTTCTACCCGTGGTTATCCACGGGCTCTTAGGTACTTGCTCATTGTGTTTTCAAAATTTTGCTTTTCTTTGTGTTTGTGGGTTTGAAAAGAGTTTTTGCTTGAAAGGAGTGTAAGTGCGAAAAGTTTTGTTTTGTTTTAAAATGAGCAAGTACTTAAGAACCATCTACCTACTCGAAAAAGGAATTAAACTGTGCTAATATCCTTTAGACAATGCTAGCCCACTATTGATGAGTAGGTAGCATCGTCGTTGGAGTTTTCGGGTCAATTCGATTAAGGGACGTGTGGTCACTAAAGCAATGTTAGGGCGCCTTAGCGGTAACCCTAATGTCTTAGATCATTTTTTCCAAGGCAACCGTTTCGAGGCAACTTAATGATCTTTGGACAAGAGGGAGACCTCTAAAACTTCCTATACTCAATGACCACGTTCGAGGCAACCAAGTGAGGTGTACCCTAAGAGTGCGCATGTGCGAGTGTGTTAGTTCGGTTAATTTTATCTTTGTACATGTCATGGGTGAGCTATGTTGATTTTAAGTCCATACATTGAATCTTGTCATGCATTCCCTATTATTCAAACATCTAACAGTTAATAGTTGCGGAATTTAAATTGCGGAAATTAAATCTAAGCTATTACAAGGTGTCGGGTATTTACATCGCCAAAAACAAACCCTTTAATTTAAATTGCGGAAAATAAAAGAAAGCGATAAATAATGTCCTAATTAAAAGCTATTACATTCCGGAAGCAATTACAATATTGGATCGAATGAATCGCGTGCAAGAAATTAAATCGGCGTATTTTTTAGGGTTTTGACCCTTTTTGAAAGAAAGCATTTTTTTGTTATTTTTGAATTTAAAAAGAAATTAAATTAAATTTAATTAATTAATAATAAAAAAATATTTTTGGGTTTTTTATATTTAAGGAAATAAAATAAAAATGATTAAAAGTTAGTAAAACCTAGTTATTCTAAATTAATTTTAATTTATTGCAAAAGTATTAATGTTTAACCTATTTAAAACTAATATTAATTAATTAATATTTATTTACAAAAATAAATTAGTGAAATTAATAATGAAAATAATATTTTTTGTTTTCTGATTTTATTAAGAAAAAAAATTATTGGTTAGTGATAATAATAATAATTAATTAAATAAACCAAATAAATAAAAGAGAAAATATAAAGAAATAACCCATGGGGGGGGGGGGTATTGGGCCTAATTTGGAGGTGAATCTGGCAATTCCAATCCCAAAACGTCCAAGCCTGCTTTGACTTTTCCAACTCCCTATGCGCTGGTTGACTAGAGTTCATGGTAGGCGCTCAATCTTTGGCCCTTGGATTTGATCTGAAGCCATTTGGCAACCATCTGGATGGAGGCTTATGGTAGGCTACGCTCTTGATGCTGCATGGAATTGCCTGAAAATAAAATGCAACAAAGTTTTAGGGGACCTGGGATTCGAACCCAGGTCCCATTAGATCAAGCACTAACGCCTCTGCCAGCTGAGCCATCTGTTCTTTTTGTTAATAAGATAAACAATGAATATTATATGTACAACAATCAATTATGCCTGAATAAAAAAAAGCGCGTAATTTTGATTTATCCAATTGGGAGAGGACGCGTGGTCGTCTTCTTCCTTGAACAACATGGTTTATTTCCTGCGGATTTGAATCCGTAGCAACATCCCTAGGTTCGTTCTAAAATGCACTACAGGCCATGAAAATGCAAACGGGGACCATCATCATGTTCGTCCCTCATCCCTGAAAACAACCATGTCCATGGTTTGTCTTGATTTTACCTGTAATCGAAACGCCTAAAAACAAAGAAACAAAACCCTAGCTTCGGGCATGGCTATACAGGCTACAAGAACAAAATTAAATATTGTAGAAAGGTTGGAAATTATGCAAGGATCAAGAATATATCAATATTTTGACAAAAAGATGCAAGAATCCAAGGTTGTGAATTCGTGCACAGGGTCGTGTTTAGGACGACTTACAGTGAGTTTGGGGCTGCTTCAAGGCTTGATTTTGATCCCAATAGCTTCGTTGGATTTCAGGCAAGGACACCACGTTGAGTTTTTGGGTTGAATCATGCTCTAAGTATGATTTTAGTTTCCACTTGTTCAAGCTTTTTCTCCAATTTGGTTTGGCCGTTTCAGTCACTTTTAGGTCGTGTTCTTGATGTGTATAGCTTGTGTGAGTAATAAGGAATGCATTTAGGTTAAACTTTGGGCTTGAATCCATGTGCATTGAAGAATTGAGATATGATTTGATTCCTCCATTAAAGGCTTTCAAATTCTTTCCAAATCCAAGATTTTGTGCATGATTTGCCTTGGCACGAATTTGATTATGTGTATCATGATAATGAAGACCTGTAACGATCAAAAAATCTTATTCCATCAATTTTTGGATTTTATTTGAATTAATATTGATTTAAAATGAATTAAATCAATAAAAATTAAATAAAATATAAAAATTAATAATTGGTCATGAAATTGAAGATAGGACACGTGTGTGGTGTGACAAGATCATATCAAGTGGAAAAAGTGGGCCCTTTTGTCAAAAATTTAAGTTTTGAGGATAGTTGACTTTTGGCAATTTTGGAAAAATGCCCAACTTCAACAATGCATAACTTCTTCAATTTTTAACTTTTGGAAGTTTTATTGGACTTTTTAGAAACCTTGAGATGTCCTATAATCAACCCTTTTGGTCTCATCTCATTTTGATATTCCATGCTCAAGCTATAAGCTTTGGCAAAAAAGGTGTTTTTGTTGACTTTCAAAAATGACCTATAATGTCCAAATTTGTAACTTTTTATGAGAGCATTTCTTGATCTTGGGGTGTGAATATGGATTATGGAAAACTGCATCCTATTCAAAATTATCTTTGGATGGGTCATTTCTCATAAAGTATGAGAAAGTTATGCTTGGTCAAAGTTGAGTTGACTTTTCCTACAAAACCCTAATTTAGCAACTTTTGAATCTTGATGAATCTTGAGCAATCCTTGATGAATCATGATCAACCCTTGATCAAATGATGAATTATCCTTCAAAATGAGAATGTTGGCAAAAAATCTTGAGATTTGACTATTTGTAGGTCACAGTTGACTTTTGCCCTAGCATAGTCGATTTTTGGACCTCTTGAGCAATTGACTGACCAAACTTTCTCTGCAAGGCTTGAAACTTGACATGGATGAACTTGAGAACATATTAGGAAATTGGGGAGCATTTGAGGCCATTTGGATGTAAGGACCTTGATGCAACACAAAACCCTAATTTTGAATTGACTGCCTTAGGAGGTGATTTGACTGTCCAACTCTTGAGCCATCTTGAACAACTTGGAGATGATTCTTGACATGTCTTGAGAAATATGGGAGGGAAAATTTTGGGGTACAACAGTATGGGAGTAACCAATTCACTTACAGTAGCAACATAAAGAACATCGTCAATTGCACTAAGGATTCTTTCATGCTTCAGCATAGGCGTTGTAATTACATTCGGGGTCTCTAGAGGATCAAACTCAATCTCCTTGTTGTCAATCATATCCTGAATTTTGTTTTTCAGGGTCGAGCAGTTATTGGTGTCGTGCCCAGGACTGTAAAAATGATGGGCGCATTTTGCGTTCAGATTATATTTAGGAGAGGAGGTGTTGGGGTTCTGATGACGATCCCTTAGCGTAATCAGCTCCACTTTTAATAAATGTTGTAATGCCTGAGACAATGGCATATTAATCTTGGTAGACTTCCTTCCCACAGCGTTTGACCTACGCCTATTATCTCGTTGTTGTTGTGAACATGCGCATGATTAGAAATGAATACCTCTCCAACAGACGTATTGCAGTCATTTTTACCATGGCCATTCTGGCCATAAACAGCATTGGTCTCCCTCTTACCATTGAATGTCTTCTTCACAACATTTAAAGATGCAGCCACTGGAATTTTTCCGCTCTTGATACCACTTTCAACTTATTTTCCAGTTAGAATAAACTCGGTAAAACCATACGAGGAAATTCCAGTTAGATTATTAAAGAATGGACTTGTCAGGGTGCCCATGAACATATCAACCAACTCCCTATCAGATAAGTGAGGTTTCACTATTCCATCCAGATCTCTCCAATTTTTGGCATACTCCTTAAACCCTTCATTCGAGCCCATAGTCATGTTTTGTAATTGCATGCGAGTTGGTGCAAGGTCAACATTATATTGATATTGCTTGTAAAAATCAGCAACCAAGTCTTCCCAAGTACGAATGTTGGTTCCCTCTGATTGATAGAACCACTCGAGTTGTGTATCAAACAACCTTTCTTGAAAGAAGTGAACTCATAACATTCTGTCAATAGTATGGGGTTGGATCTTCCGAACATAAGATCGCAAATGAAGTTTCGGAGAAGACAAACCATCATATTTAGCAAAAACAGGGGCCTTGAACTTGTGAGGGATAACTACCCCCTGAATAAGACCTAGCTTATCAAAATCCTATCCAGGCACTTTCTGGATTTCCATGGCCTTGAGGTGATATTTCAGCTGTTTGTATCTGTTATCAGTAGGAGGATATTGTTCATCAAAATAGTGTTCGTCCTCAAGCATCTTACCAGAACCAAGGTTGCTTCCACCTTCATCCCTAACACTTTTACCATCCTCCTCTTGGTTGTCATCTTCATCAGAGGTAATATCAGCAGTTTGAATTGGTTTAGCAAGACCTTTGAATATTCTTCCCATGTTGAGGATAACAATTGGCTTCCAAGGCTTCTTCTTTTTGGCGATGAGTGCTATCATGTCTTTATGTCCTTGAGCTAGGTTTAAGAGGGTCTCCTAGAATTGGGCATTCTGAGCTTGGAGTTCCTTGAAAGTCTGTTCAAGAGCAATCTTTTATAGAAATAAACAACAAGAAGATGAGAAAACCTATCTAGAAAGTACCTGTTATGTAATGATGCATGATATGTAGATGCAATGTTTTCAAGGATCATTGCGGGATTTAAATTTGTTTAAACAAAAGGAAACAAGAGAAGTTTTAGTAACGAGCTCAAATTACAATTAATTTTAATAAAAAGAGTTACAAAATAGCAAAAATATGAATTCAAGTCTCCCATGGACGCTTTCTCTTTGTGTTGACATATGCATTAAGGCTTTCTTCTTCGTGGAGTCATTTCGTCAGCTCCAGTAATTTCTTTTCACTAGCATAGAACTGAGCTTCGAAGGTATCTCTTTCTTCCTTAAGCTGAATACAGGACTACTGTAACTCTTCAAAGTCTGTAGGCATATCGGGATGGAGAACGATATATCGGGATAGATAATGATATGAGAAACACCCCCTTTAACAACATGCTCTATGATAACTGGTAGGATGTCAGGATCTGGCATTTTGATATTTTGAGCACGAGACCGCACCCATCTGAGGTAAGGCTCTAGAGGAATGGAATTCTTGTGTCCCAAAGTATTTCTATCAATCTTGTTTACTGTGCCCCAAGCACGTATAAACCTTTGATGGTAGTTTTGAAGATCTTTCTCATAGACGAATACAATACCCTGGATGAGCATATCATGAGGGCTATCCCTTCGAGCATAACCAAATTGACACATATCTAGATAAGGATTGCATGTGATGCCCATTCTTATACCAAGGAGTGGTACATTAGGGAATTCCCCACAACGATCAATGATAGTGACATCTGCCTGATATTGAGAACGCTAATGGATATCTGCATGAGTGAGTGACATCAACCTCTGAGACCACCTCAGACCTTGTTTGTTCTTTATCACTGATCGGGGTAGGTGAGAAGTAAACCACCTGGGCAATAGAAGTACACAACATATAAGAGTTCCTCGCTTCTTGATAGTATGAGTGTGGAGGAAATGCAGGACATCTCTAAGCAAAGTAGGCACCTTATTATGGGTGCAAAATATCTTGATGGCACTCACATCTATGAATTGGTTCGGATTAGGGAATAGTACCAAGCCATAGATCTACAAATCCAAAATATCCTTAAAAGCATAAAAATTCATGGCATCTAGAAACCACTAAGCCTTCTCTATTAGAAATTTAGGAGAAAAACCCTCGACTCCATTCCTTGTTTCCGAATTAGATACAATGTCCAGTCATTTCAGGTGTAAGGCTACTACAATTTCTTCAGGTTTTAGAACTTGCTCTAGAACGGTGAAAGGTATCTAATCAAAAATAGGAACTTCGAGTAACTTAGAGAATTCTTCCATTATGGGTACCAATTAATAATCCGAGAACGTAAAACAGTGTTGTTTCAGATTAAAGAACTGGAAAATAATTC
Organism: Vicia faba; assembly: GCA_948472305.1. Classification (NCBI taxonomy): domain Eukaryota; kingdom Viridiplantae; phylum Streptophyta; class Magnoliopsida; order Fabales; family Fabaceae; genus Vicia; species Vicia faba. Next base: position 1,434,533,850 of record OX451737.1, on the reverse strand, counting down.
TCATCATATCTTCTTGAAAGCCAGTAGTAACCAAACTGAGTACATGACCATGTGTCTTGGTGAATTGAGAGTTGTTGGGAACCTTTGAGACTAATTCCTCAAGCTTCGAAGGTATCTTTACGAAGTTGATCCGGATGGTATTCCTACGACTGGAAGCCATTACCCTGCAGCACTAAACAAAGATAAATCCCCTAGATCCTTGAAATGGTTAGTCATAATGTTATGATGTTATGATGTCATGTTCGAGCAAATAATCAAACAAAAGCAAAACACACAAGGCCTTAGGTTTAGGCTTGAATGGAGTTTGTAGGTAAGTACCCTCTTGAAGTTTAGTCGGCTCGACTTGTCCCAAAGAAGTAACCGGGTTCTAGGGATCTCAGTATCGTTGATTTTTCCCATAACCTTCATCTAGCACGACAATTGACTTTCCACCAAACAAAACTCGAGAGTCGAATCTCAATGAGTGTAGTATCGAGTATCAAATAACTTTGTACTGCACATAAGTCGGCTATCTCACTACCTTCTAATGGCTAAGTTGGGTCAATTAAGGTTCTAGGGTCAATTAGTGCTTATGATACCATGCGGAAGCCTAATATACTCCCTAACTGACTCGAGTGATACTAGTATAAACCAACGTGTGGAACTAATGTATCTGTTGTACCCCAAAATTTTCCCTCCCATATTTCTCAACACATGGCAAGTGAGGTCCCCAAATTGCTCAAGAAAGTTCAAAAGTTGACCAGACAAACTCTCTCCTAAGGCAGTCTACCTCAAATTAGGATTTCCATTTTCGTCAATATGTGTGAACCACAAAGGAATCAAATTCCCACCATTGTCCTAATATGTTCTCAAGATCATCCATATCAAGTTTCAAGCCTTGCAGAAGAAGTTTGCTCAGTCAATTGCTCAAGTGCCTGAAAATCAGCTGTGCTAGGTCAAAAGTCAACTGTGGCCCACATACAGTCAAACTACAAGATTTTTGGTCAACATCCTCATTTTGAAGTATTATTCATCATTTGATCAAGATTTGATCATGATTCCTCAAGGATTTCTCACAATTCATCAAACCCCAAAAGTTGCTAAATTAAGGTTTTGTAGGAAAAGTCAACTCAACTTTGACCAAGCATAACTTTCTCATACTTTATCATAAATGATCCATCCAAAGCTCATTTTTAAGAGTATGTAATACCCTACAATTCATCTTCAGCTCCAAAGTTCCGAATATGCACTCACTAAAAGATATGAATTTTTACATTATAGGTCATTTTGAAAAGTCAACAAAAAATCCTTTTGGGTCAAAGATTCATACATGAACATGGAAGTTTCAATTGAGATGAAACAAAAAGGGTTTCTGAGGGGACATTCTAAGATTTCTAAAAAGTCCAAGAACACCTCTCTAGGATCAAAATTGAGAGAGTTATGCATTGGCCAAGTTGACCATTTTTGCAAAATTGCCAAAAGTCAAATGTGTTCAAATTTTCATTTTTTGCTAAATGGGCCTAACTTTTTATACTTGCACTTCAATTATAATGTGGTCCACGACCCAAATGATAACTCACGCATTATGTGCTTCATTTTTCAATTTATTTTGATTTTTTATTAATTAAAAAGTGCATTAAATCAAATAAATGATGAAAATTATGAAACATATGATTTGATTTGTTTTTTGACAGTTTAGCAATCAAGATATGATGAGTAAACAAGATCAATTCGAGTTAAGGCCAATTGGTAAAAGAAAGGCATGATTTGGCTCAAAATAGGAACATACCATACAACTTGAAAATCAAATCAAATCTTGGATGAATGCAAAGATTCATGAACAACTTGCCAGATCAAAAAACAAGGGTTAGAGGTCGTGAGAAAGGCAGAACAAAATTGAAAAATTCCAAGAAAAGTGTGAGCCGAATTTCACTCTACAGGCCAATTCAAGGTGCACTAGCCATTCCAATCGCTCGCTAGACATCCCAAGAAGCTATTCCAATCAATCCCAGGGCCTGAAACACTCAGAAGCTCGTTCTACAACTCATGCAGTTTGGTATATTTTTCAAATTTGGTTATTGCAATTTACGCATCATTAGCATTTTTGATTTATATATTCTTGTTTATCATCATGTTTGCAAGCTAATAATTCCATTTAATTGCATTCTTGATGCCTATACATGATATTGCCATTGTTAGGGTTTTATGTTCTTGTTTAGGGGTTTTCAATGCAGGCAAAATTATGCTTTAATTCTGGTACCATGATACTCGTGAGGATGGGACGAGTTGATTGGTACTAGCACTTGTCATTTATCTTGCTCGTGAACAATTTTTGAGATGAACATGTATGTACCTACAACAAGCGTCTGTAGGTAAAAGCTTTGTTTGTTAAAGCGACAGAGAGAGAAAGAAGAAGCTTGCGTGGTAGCGTGTGACTCGTCCGTTTGAAATTTCGCGTGTTTGGCTGACCCCACTAGCTTATTTTAAATGTTATGTTTTGTTATTATTTTTATCTCAACTAACCATCACAGCTCAGCTGGCAAGCAAGCGTTGGAATTGAGTATAGGGACCTGGGTTCGATCCCCAGGTCCCAATGTTTTATTTGTATTATTTTCAATTAGTTGATCCAGCGTGTTGCCCATCATGAGGCTCACCTTGCAACCTCAACATCCATCCTTTGATGTCCAGCTAGCCAGATCCAATGCCTCTCCATTGAAGGTACACCATATTCCTCAAGTCAACATCCACACCAAATCAAGCGTGGTCAAACAGGCTTGGAGTTATTTGGGCCCAGAAAAATCAGATTCAAACCCCCTCTTTGCTAACAACAACACAAGCCCATCTATTCATTTTTTTTATCTTCTTCTTTTTTTAATTCTTTTAATATTTTGTTTTAATTATTTTAATTAACACCATTAATCACTTTTTAAAAAATCACAAAATCAAGAAATCATAAAAAAATTAGAATTAGATTTTTTTTATCAAATTTAATTTTGTTAATTAATTAGATTAATATTAAAACTAGGGTAACTTTAATTTGTTTTCTTTTTTACAATTAAAATCAATTAGAAAAAACTAGTTTAAGTTATTGATTTAATTATTTTCTTTTTTCCCAAATAAAAAAAAACACAAAAATAGGTTTAGAATAAATTAATTTGTTTTTCTTAATTTTAAATTAATTAGAACTTAGGATTTTCTTTTTAATTTAATTGTTTCATTATTTTCTTAAATAACAAAACATGACACAAACATCTTTTTTAATCAATTGCAATTAGGCTTAGTCATGGGTCAAAACCCTAATCGTCTCGCATTTAATTCGCCGGGCGCTTGTTAATTATTTTGCCAATATTTTTGTAACTTTCCATGGGTTGTAATAGTTAATTTAGGGTTTTTATTTACCGTTTAAATCCCCGAGCTTTTGGCTATGTAATTAATCCCCCTTCCCGAAGCCTTGTAATAGCTAGGTTTATTTTCTTGCATTTTTAATTCCCGCAAATATTTAACTGTTTAGATGTATGCTAATAGGATTGTATTGCAAAAATGCATGACAAATTAATACAGTTAAAAAACCCTAATATGCAAAGATAAATAACTGAAACAAATCAATCGCACATATCACTCTTAGGGTATACTCCCACTTCGGTTGCCTTCGGTAAACGATCATTAAGCATAGGGTGTCTTAGTGGTTTCCCTCCTATCTAAAAAAGATCAAATGTCCCATTCGAATGTTGCCTCAGAAATGTTGCCTCTGAAAAGATCTTAAGACTCTAGGGTTACTAATAAGGTGTCCTAACATTGCTTTAGTGACCGAAAGTCCCTTTCGAATTGACCCTTACAAATTCCAATGATGGTGCTACCTATTCCTTAATAGTGGGATAGCGTTGTCTAAAGGAAACAAGAATAGAAACAATCTTTTTTCGAGTAGGTAGATGCTGTAGGTACTTGCTCAAATAAAAACTTTTCACACTTACACTTTTTAAACAAGTTTTCAAAATAACTTCGTCACACTTTTGAGGACTGATACAAGGGTTATCACGAAGTAAAACATTTTTTCAAAACAAGCACACAAACACAAGCAATTTAAAAATGAGCAAGTACCTAAGAGCCCATGGAAAAACATGGATAGAAAGGGTGCTAACACCTTACCTTTCTATAATCTACCCCCCGTACTCAAAATCTCGAAAAAGGATTTTTTCTGTACTTTTTTCCTTTCCGGTTGGATGAAATAAAAGTCGGTGGTGACTCTTGCTTACCGCGACATTTTGCAAACACAAAACGTAAAATGCAAACCAGTATTAAACAGTCATTTCTGCCACTGTATCACAGAACTGGCGGCTCTGCTGGGGAATTAATAAGTGGGGTATACCTTAGGATCTAGGTCATCATAATTGCTTCTCTTGATTGCTTTGTTTTCTTTCCTTTTAAGGGTTTTATTCGGGGTTACTATAGATCCTACACCCGGATCTGGGGAATACATTTTAGGTAAGTAGCAATATATTATGAGGGAACTGTACAGCATAGACCGATACGGTTGAAGCAGTAGCTACGTTGGTGTGGAACTTTGGTTGGTACCGGTATCCCTTGTAGAGAAACAAGGAGAATACGGGGCTGCTGCGTGGTGTCGTTAAGCATCAACTGACCTTAAAACCTTTAATCGCCCAACTTGGCCATTAGAAAGTAGCGAGATAGCCGGCCTCGGTGTAGAGCTGAGAACTGGTTGATACTCGATGCCACACTCATTGAGATTATACTCTCGGAATATTTCGGCTGCAAGAAAAGATTGCGTGAGCTTAAACCATGAACGATGGAGGATGGTCAGTGATATTGAGATCCTCTAGAACCCGGTTACTTTTCTTGGACAGGTTGAACCAACTTAACTTCAAGAGGGTATTACCTTTGACCTCATGCAAGCCTTAAACCTAAGGGCTTTGTGTGAATTGACTGTGTTTGCAATACTTGTGTTTTCTATACATGTGGTTTATCATGACATCATGCATCATAACATGGCATTCATGCTTCATTACACTAACCATTTCAAAGACCAAGGGAATTTATCTTTTTTCTGTTTTGCAGATTATAGCTTTCGTGCATAGAAATACCATCCGAATCAGCTTTGTGCAGATACCTGCCCAACTTAAAGAGCTAACATCAAGAGTTTCTGAAACTTCTACTTTCATTAAGAGACATGGTCAACTTCTCAGCCTGGTTACTTTAAACCTTGATGAACGGATGATGAGCGTACTTTTTCAGTTCTTCGATCCCAAGCATCACTGCTTCACCTTTCCAGATTATCAGTTGGTACCCACATTGGAAGAATTTTCTCAACTATTGGGAATATCCATTCTTGAACAGGTACCCTTCACAGGTATGGAAGAAGTTCCTAAGCCAGAAGTCATTGCCTCGGCTTTACATCTGAAACGGGTCGAGGTGGTAACCAATTGGGAAACTCGAAGCGGAGTCGATGGTTTTCTAGCCAAATTTCTGATAGACTAGGCTCAGCTATTTTGGGATGATTTGGATTTTCAGGCTTTTAAGGATGTCTTGGCTCTTTTTATCTATGGTTTAGTTCTCTTCCCTAATCCAGACTCCTTCGTAGATGTGAATGCTGTCAAGATTTTCCTTTCTCACAACCCTGTGCCTACCTTGCTAGGAGATATCTTGCATGCTCTCCATACTCGTACTATGAGGAGAAGAGGGACTCTGATGTGCTGCATGTCGTTGTTGTCAAGGTGGTTTATTTCTCACCTCCATAGGTCTGTACTGAAGAACGAAGAAGGTTTGGGTTGGTCGCACAGAATAATGTCACTCGCTCATACGGATATTCTTTGGTGTTCCCGGGATATGGAAGACACTGCTGTTATTGACCGCTGTGGGAAGTACCCTAATGTCCCATTTCTTGGTGTCAGAGGGGGTATAACTTATAATCCTTGTCTAGCTTTACGAAAATTTGGTCGTGCTCGAAGGGATGGTCCCCATGAGTTACTTCTCGAGGACATCATGTTCGACTATGATGATGATGTTAAGGGGCATCGCAGGAGGTTCGTACGAGCTTGGGGCATGGTAAACAGATCTAACCCCAAAGAGTTAGGACTGAAGACTTCCCTTCCTATGCAGCCTTACCTCCAATGGGTCCGAGCTCATGCCCAGAATGTTATGATGCCTTATGCGGCCGTATTACCAGTGATTGTGGAGCCCACTTCTGAAGAAGGCATTCCTTACACGGTTCTCTATCCTTACATGCCCATTGATCTTGGGGAGTTACAGAGGTCTTGGATTCAGTTGAAGAATAAGCGGGATACTTACATGGAACAATTCCACGAGCAAGAGAGGAAGGTTTTAAAGCTCACCAGGCAACTCGAGGAAGAAAGAGTGATCAATGATTACATCAGCATAAAGAGAAAGCGTCCATGGGACTTTTGATTTTGCTTTTCTAGTTTTAGATTTTTTTATTTATTTATTTTGTAACGCCTTAAAGGCATGGTGAACCTTCAAATTTAAGCTAATAAAGTTTTTTGTTTATTTTGGTTTGCAAATTTAAATTTCCCAAAGTCTTTGAAATCATTACATGCGCATCCCATTATCATACACATCATTATAGGTACCACTACAGGTTTCTCATCTTCTTCACTGTTTATTTCAGCAGAAATGTCTTCCGATCAAGTCATCAAAGATCTTCAGACATAGAACTCCCAGTTCCAACAGATGTTCATAAGTTTGGCTAAAGGGCAAGAGGATTTGAAATCCCTCATTCTGAAAGAGAAGAAGAAGAAGAAGACTGGTATTCTAAATATGGGTAGAAGATTTGGAGAAAGGTTGAAGCATTAAACTGATCTGACCTCTTCATCCAAGGAAGGGGAGAACCAAGAGGGGGGAAAAGGACCTTAGTCTTGCAGTCTCTGACAACGATACTGATTACAATGATGAGCAATATCCTCCTACTGAGGATAGATACAAGCAGCTAGAAGACCGTATGAGTGCTATGGAAGTTCAAAAGATACTTGGTTTGGATTTCGAAGAACTGGGACTGGTATTGGGAGTGGTCATCCCTCATAAGTTCAAAGCTCCGGTTTTTTCCAAGTATGATGGAGTGTCCTTCCGAAAACTCCATCTCCGTTCGTATGTCCGAAAAATCCAACCCCATACTGCCGCCAGAAATTTGTGGGTGCATTTCTTTCAAGATAGTCTGTCTGGGACTCAGCTTGAATGGTTCTACCAGTTGGAGGGAGCCAGTGTCTGAAACTGGGAAGATCTTGCTGCTGCTTTCTACAAGCAGTATCAGTATAATGCCGACCTTGCACCCACTCGTACTCAACTCCAGAGTATTTCCGTGAGTGCAAGTGAAGGTTTTAAAGATTATGCTCAAAAGTGGAGAGACTTGGCTGGGAGATTCCAACCTCATTTGTCTGATAGGGAGTTGGTTGATATGTTTCTGGGGACGCTATCTGGTCCATTTTTGAATCACTCAATCGGCAGCTCGTCATCTGGATTCACTGAGCTGATTTTAATTGGAGAAAGAGTAGAAGTTGGAATTCAGAGTGGTAAAATACAGAAGGATGCCTCCTCGAGTTAAACAAAGAATCCTTTCGCTGGCAAGAAGGAAGCCAGTGCGATCTATAGCCCGAGGGGCCAAAGCAGATCTGAACACTGTCAAACGGTAAATGCTGTAGTGATACCAAGACCCGTAGTTGCTCCACAATGCAACAATCAGCAAAGGGTAGAAAGACCACAACGGCAGTTTACCCGCATCAGCATGACTTTGGCTGAAATTCTGCCTCATCTGTTAAAATATAACTTGGCAACCTTGAGAAAGGCTCCCAAGAATCCGAATACTACCTCTCCCAGATACAATACCAACGCGCAGTGTGCCTACCATTCTGAGAGTCCAGGCCACGATACAAATGATTTCTTGGCTCTGAGAAACAAAGTACAAGACTTGCTTGAAGCCAAGGAAATAGAGTTCGATGCTCCAGAAAAGCCGAATGTTATAACTGCACCCATGCCCAAACACAGTCGTGGAGTTAATGTTGTTGACACTGATTTGTTTGTGACCTCTGTTGAAGAAATTTATACTCCTCTTATGACTGTTAAGAAGAATTTGCTGTTTGCCGGTTTATTTCCGGGTTATGGTGAAGGTTGCCACATGTGTTCGATTATACCTTCTGGTTTCCGTTTGTTGAAGTCAGGTGTTCAGTGCCTGATGGATAATAAATAAATTTTGTTCGAGAAAACTATGATTCCTGTTGTTCCAAATGAAGACGTTGCCATTATAACCATTTCCACCAATCCTTCCAAGGTTTCCTCGAGAAAAGCTGTTAGGATTACACCTGTTCAAAGAATTTCTCCGCTAATAATCATTGTTCCTGGTCCAATCCCGTACACCTCAGACAAGGTTGTCCCATGGCATTATGGTGCCGATGTGTACTATCATGGCATTAAGAAAGATCTGGAGAATGAAGAAGCTGATGTTGATGTCAGTAATATTGTTGGGACTAGTAAGGTTACCCGAAGTGGAAGGATTTTCTCTCCTGAGATTTCTCCGCCAATCATCAAGCCTACTGTTATTCCAACTCCTGCTCCAACCAGCACTCCGGACATTTCTCCTGTTCCTACTCTAGTTATTACACCTGCTACTATTCCTATTCTTACTCCAGTTATCACCCCTGCTACTGAGCCATCTGGGACTCGGGGCAAGGAAATTATAGGTGAGCCTGCCCGGACGGAGGCACCTAAGAAAATTGTTGTGGAAGCATCTAAACAAGAAATAGAGGAAATACTGAAAATTATCAAGAAGAGCGACTACAATGTGGTCGAGTAGCTGGGGAAGACCCCATCAAAGATATCCATGTTGTCTCTGCTATTGTATTCTGAAGCCCATGCGAAGGCTTTGATTGCATTTCTCAAGACTGCACATGTGCCACATGAAACTTCAGCAGATAAGTTCAAAGAGTGTGTGGCCAGCCTGACTGCTGACAATGGGCTAGGTTTCTCGTATGCGGATCTGACACCAAAAGGAAGGAAGCATAATGATGCTCTGCATGTCTCGATTTAGTGCAGGGACACCACTATGGCTCATGTGCTGGTAGATATCAGGTCTTTACTGAATGTTCTGCCAAAGAGAGCGTTGGACCGTTTGGATTGTGAGGGTTTGATTCTAAAGCCTAGTAACATTGTGGTAAGGGCTTTTGACAGATCAAAGAGAATGGTGCACGGGGAGGTGGACATCCCTGTCAAAGTGAGTTCTCAGACTTTTGGGTGAACCTTCTACGTAATGGATATCAGGTCGTTGTATTCTTGCATGTTGGGTCGTCCTTGGATCTATGAGGCTGGGGCAGTTACTTCCACGCTCCATCAAATGCTGAAATACCCGGTGAAGGGAAAGATTGTCACATTACGAGGTGAAGAAGAATATATGGTGAGTCACCTCAATTCCTTCTGGTACTTAGAGATGGACGGGGAATTCATAGAAACTCCTTGTCAGAATTTCGAAGAGGTCCCTCAGGTCTTGGCATCAACCGAAGTTACTACCAACAAACCTCCGTTAAAGATGGCTTCTCTCAAGGACGCCAGGGCTGTAGTCGAAGAAGGTGGGTGTTCCAATTGGGGTCAACTCTCTGATTTTACTCACAAAACTGATAAGTTTGGTTTGGGCTTCACTACAGGGGCTCAAAGGGCTGTTAGGCATGCTCGGGCTGGAAGACCTCCGCTACACATCAGCAATCGGGTAATTAATTCAATTGAAGATAGTGAAGAGGATTCAAACATCGACAGCTAGATCTACCCAACAACCAACGGTGGACCGAATAATTTGATGGCAAAGGACTTCATACCTGTTTCTTTTATTCCGCAATAATTGACTCATTTGTTTTAAGATTTGTAATAAATAATTTGAAACTTTACGGCCCGGTGCCTTGCCCGAGGCACCTTGGCTTCGCTTGTGAGGGCTATTATTTGTCATTTCATATATCATTAATAAAGCATTGGACGTTTCTTGCATACAAATTTTGCTCTCCTTGTTTTTCTTTTTTGTTTCTCACTTTATCAAAACAGTTATTCTCTTACACACACTCACGTATCATAATGCACATCCATATCCACTCTAGATCCCATTGATAACAGCTCTGCTATTGCCAATTATGACTTCAAAAATACGATCAACCAAGCCGAGGAAGAAGGTGAGGATGATTATGAGGTGCCTGGAGAACTTGCTAGACTATTACAGCAGGAAGAAAGGGCCATACAACCTCATGAAGAGCCAGTTGAGTCAGTGAATTTGGGTATAGAGGAAGATAGGAAAGAGGTTAAAATAGGTGCGAATCTGGAGCCTAGTGTCAAACAACGGTTAATACAGATGCTACACGACTATGTTGAGATCTTCGCCTGGTCCTATGAAGACATGCCTGGTGTGATACGGTGGCAGAACCGGAACTGTTTTGAAATGCTGGTTTGCGTTTTGTGTTTGTGTTTGCAAAATGTCGCGGTAAGCAAGAGTCGCCACCTACTTTTATTTTATCTAACAAGGAAAGGAAAAAAAGCACAGAAAAATTCCTTTTTTCGAGATTTTCTGAGTACGGGGGGTAGATTATAGAAAGGGAAGGTATTAGCACCCTTTCTATCTGTGGTTTTCCACGGGCTCTTAGGTACTTGCTCATCATTTTTAAAATTGCTTCTATGTTTGTGTGATTTGAAAAGTTTTTGTTTCACTTCGATTTAACCCTTGCTTCTGTCTTCAAGAGTGTTACGAAGTGTTTTAGAAAACTTTGTTTAGAAACAGTGTAAGTGTGAAAAAGTTTGCTGTTGAGCAAGTACCTACTAGCATCTACCTACTCGAAAAAAGAATTGTTCTATGTTCGTTTCCTTTAGACAATGCTATCCTACTATTAGTGAGTAGGTAGCATCATCGTTGGAGTTTTAAGGGTCAATTCGAAAGGGGCGTACGATCACTAATGCAAAGTTAGGACGTCTTAGTAATAACCCTAATGTCTTAAGATCAATATTCGAGGCAACAATTCCGAGGCAACCTTTCCGAGGCAACTTTGATCTTTGAGACAAAAGAGCGACCACTAAAATATCCTATACTCAATAACCGTTTACCGAAGGCAACCGAAGTGGGATTATACCCTAGGAGTGCGCATGTGCGAGTGATTCAATTTCAAGTTTATTATCTTTGCAAATTTAGGGTTAGCTAATCGTTTTAAAGTTTACATACATTCTTGTCATGCAACCCTAATATCATACATCTAACAGTTAATAGTTTGTGGAATTTAAAGTGCGGAAAATAAGCTACGCTATTACAAGGCTTCGGGTATTAATTACATAGCCAAAAAACAACCCATAAAAAAAAGAACGATAAACGAAAGTAAAAGTCCTAATTAATCTATTACAACTTGTGAGCAATTACATCAATATGGTTAAAAATATAAAGCGCGCGCGATGAATTAAGAACGATAAAAGTTAGGGTTTTGACCCCATCTAAGCTAATTAAAGAAAAATTATTTTTTTGGTTGTTTTGATTATTTTTAAGAAAAAGAATAAGGTTTACAAAATTAAATATAAATCTAATTAGTAATTAGAAAATAACTAAATTTAACCTATTTTTTGTGTTTTTGGTTATTTTTAAGAAAAAAAAAAGAAAATAGAATTTAGTTAGAAACAAAAACCCTAATTCTTCTAATTATTTTTAATTTATTTACAAAATAATTTAAGTTACCTAAAATTAAATAACCTAATTCAATTAATTTTTGATAAAAAATAAACCTAAATCTAATTGGGTGAAAATATTTTTTTTAATGATTTTTGATAAAAAGAATTAATAATTTGTGTAAGTAAAATAAATTAATAAATTAAATAAGGGAAATATAAAAATAAAAGAGAATAGAAAATGGGCCTGAAATAGCAATTTGGGGGAGGGGGGTGTGAGTATCAACTTCTGGGCCCAAAACAAGTGATCCACGTTGACTTGCCTAGATTTCCTATGATGCATTGACCATGGCCTATGATGCTCCTTCATCTGATGGCCTTCAGATCTGGCCATCTGGAGATCCAATGGTTGGATCCTGAGGGCGCATGGTGGTCCTTATGATTTGTATGCATTCCTGATCAAGGAAAGAAAAATAACATGAAAGAATGGGTGGACCTGGGATTCGAACCCAGACCCTAAAGCCTTTTCACCTGCACCAATGCTAACTGAGCTATGCGCTTGCTTTGTATACCAAGGGCAAAACAAAGATTAAATATTAAGAAAACATGAAACATTAATTCTGCGCGCGAATTTTCAAATGGAGCAATGGACGCTTGCCACGCATATGATCTTCTTCCTTTCTTCGTTGGTAAAAGTTAAAGACTTTTACCTACGGACACAGGGTTGTCACTACAAACCCTGCATATCTCAAAATCAAATATGGGCATGATAAATAACATCTAATGCCATGAAACGAACCTCCTTGACATTCTGAGCATCATGATGCCCTTCATGGGGGCCAATTTTGCCGGCATACAAAGATCCTAAAATGAAGCACAAAACCCTAATAATGGCAAATCCAGATGTAGTCCACAAAAACACAATTGAAGGTTATAGATAGCTTGGAAATGTTTCAAGGAGCAAGAATATATAAGTATTTCAAGCTATAGATGCCAAAATCATGCAACTCGATTTCAAAAAAAAGTTCAAGGCCGTGACTGACTTACAGTGGTTTTTAGCGCTGAAAAAGACTTGTTCTTGATTGGTATAGCTTGCTTGTGATCCCAGGAATCGAATGAGATGGCTAGGGGACCTTGAAAGTGCCTGGAAGTACAAAATCGAATCACCACATTTATTTGATTTTTTCAAGTTTGGTTCTTGTTCTTGGAGGCAGCTCTACACGAAAATTCTTGTGTTTAGGGTTCAATCATCTTTAGCATAAGCAGTGAATCACATTAGGTTAATTATTTTTAGCCAAGATCTCAAGAATTCATGAATGGGATATTTGGTCTTTAAGCCATATTAAATCTTTCCATAACCATGAAAATCATGCCTTTTTGTCTTGATTCGAATTTGATTGATTAGGCCAGCTCATTTGGATTTGATTTTCATCAAAATGAGATCTTCAAAACAAATCTTGGTATTTTTTGTTATTTATTTAATTTAAAATGCTTTTTAATAAATAAAAACCATAATAAAATAAATAAATGGAGCAAATAAGATGTGGTGGCTGCCTTGGGTCGTGGACCATGCTACTAACTCAAAACAAGTGCAAAAGATTAGGCCCATTTAGCAAAAATTGCAATTTGAGGCATAATTGACTTTTGACAATTTTGCAAAAAGGGTCAACTTCACCATTGCATAACTTCCTCAATTTTTACTCTTTGAAGGTGTTCTTAGACTTTTTAGAAAGATTGAGATGTCCTCTAAGCAACCCTTTTGGTCTCATCTCAATTTGGTATTCCATGTTCATGTATGAAGCCTTGACAAAAAAGGTGTTTTTGTTGACTTTTCAAAATGACCTATAATATCCAAATTCATAACTTCTTGTGAGTGCATATTTTGAACTTGGGAGCTGAAGATGAATTGTAGAGCATTTCATCCTCTTAAAAATTAGCTTTTTATAGGTCATTTCTCATAAAGTATGAGAAAGTTATGCATGGTCAAAGTTGAGTTGACTTTTCCTGCAAAACCCTAATTTAGCAACTTTTGAGTTTTGATGAATTGTGACCAATCCTTGATGAATCATGATCAACCCTTGATAAAATGATGAATAATACTTCAAAATGAGGATGTTGACCAAAAATATTGAAGTTTGATTGTATGTAGGCCACAGTTTACTTTTGCCCTAGCATAGTCGATTTTCAGGCCTTTGAGCAATTGATTGAGCAAACATCCTCTGTAGGGATTGAAACTTGACATGGATGATATTGAGAATATATTATGACAATGGTGAGAATTTGGGGTCCCTTAGACTCAAATATATTGATGCAACATGAAACCCTAATTTGAGGTAGACTGCCTTGGGAGAGAGCTTATCTGGCCAACCCTTGGACTTCCTTGAGCAATTTGAAGATCTCACTTGAAATGTATTAAGAAATATGGGAGGGAAAATTTTGGGGTACAACATCTGCCCCTGTTCAATCTTCTTAAACCTGAGGATTTAGATTGGCTTGTCTGCCTTTCGTGATCTGAGGGTGGAAGATGATTGAACACTAGAGTGCCCAGATATTTGCACTCGCATGAAGTGGCACTTGTCCCGTGATGTCGGGAATGGGCCTAAAGATGTCATTTGGAGATTGATGATGAGAAATGGGCTTAAAGATGCCATCGGAAGAAGTGTCGATCGCCTAAGAGATTCCTTAGTGAAAGCTTGTATACCTGTTGTTGAGGAAGATTCCATTGGGGAATGCTGGTCTCTGTCTTGAGAGAAAGTTGAATTTTAGGAGCTTCGGTTGTCCGTTTTTATACTGGGGAATAGTCTCTTAGTCGAAGATGTAAGTTTAAGATTGCGCCTAAGAGGGGGGGTGAATTAGGTGGTGGTCGATTTTTGACTTATTTTATACTTTCTGGTTTGATTTAGTGCTTTGGAAAACTGTAAAGTGCACAAAGTAAAGAGACACGGAGATTTATCCTGGTTCCTTCCACACCCCGGAAGTACGTTCAGTCCCCTTGCAAACACGCAAGATATTTTACTATTTTGTTAGAACTTTTACAAGACTCTTCCTAGTCTTATCAACTAAAGAACCTAACAAATACCAAGAACACCCTCTTGGATTTCCAATAAGTCTAATGAGAACAATCCTCTCAAAAGATACCTCTTGTTTCCAACAATGGACAACAAGGAACAAAAGTAATCTAATACTTAATTCCAACAATCCTGGAAATAAGTTACACTTTGTATAATTTTATGAAGTATGATTTCTTGAAAGATGTTGATCACATAGAGTGACTTCTTTGATGTTTCTTCTTTCTTCTCTTGTAAGCAATTCAAACTGTAACACAATGGTTAGATAATGCTCAAAGATTTCTGTTCTTTATATGTGTGAAAGTGCAGAAAATCTTTGTTCCTAAAAGTTAAGAAATATGAAGTTTGAATATTTTACAAAGTTCAGAATTATTGCATAAGAGAAGAGTTGTTTATGATTTGAAAGATTTTGTATTTAAAGTAATCAAGATACCTTTCCAAATGGATACTTTTCTGTTTGAAAAACTTGAGAGGATGCAATGTATGACCATGCATCTATTGGAGAAAAGGTGTGAAGGATATCTTGAAACCAGTTCAGATTTTTCAAAATTTACAATGTGTAAATCGATTAACATAAGATGTAAATCGATTGCACGGGTTTGTAACGTTCATGTTTTCAAAAAATTTGAAGTGTAAATCGATTAGCATGTTGTGTAAATCGATTTACAAGAGTTAAAAATTCACATTGTTCTATGATCAATCGATTTACACTTCATGTAAATCGATTGCTGGCAGAGACAATCAGTTTTTGAAAAAGCATGTGTAAATCGATTTACACAAGATGTTAATCGATTTACAGCAGAGAAAAACTTAGAATTTGTTTTGAAATTTAAGTGAAGTGTTGTGGCAAGTGTGTATATCATTTTTGAGCATTTCTAATCAATGTAGTTCAAATGAGAATTGATATACTTGATTGCTTGCCATGATCCTTGAAGCTTTGAGTTAATGATGCTTTAAGTTAATTTCCACTTCTTTTCCTTCTTGCCATAGAGTTTGTTTGTCTTTCATCAAACTAGCTTGTTTGTCTTTCATCAAAACTAAAGTTGAGTTGAGGCTTGAGATTACATTCTCCCCCTTTTTGATGATGACAAACCATCTTTCTTTATGAGTTGTTCAGAATTGGAGCAAAAAGTGTTTTCTCCCCCTGAGAAGATTTCTCCCCCTATGGAGAAAAAGATTTGAAAGCTTGCCCTGTAAAGACAATTAAAACAAACAACCATAAAGTGCTATCACATCCTTCTCCCCTTTTGACATTATCAAAAAGAAGGGAAAGATGCAATAAAAAATGGACAAAAATACATATAATAATTTTGAAAGCTTTAACCATAGCCATATTTCTTCATGATACTTTTTATCATCCTTTAATAAAAGCACATAGTAGTTATCTTCATCAAAACATGATGTTGAAGCCTTTGTCACAAAGTTGACTTGTACTTACAAGTTGTCTTTTGTTCTTCAACATAAAGTACATCTTCAATGGATATGAAAGTTAGTGTAAGTCTCCCATCATATGCTTTGAAAAACCACTATCAAGATACAAAATATTGTATGTGGTCTTCAAGCATACCTACAAAACAAATTAAGTTTGATTTGGTACCCAATGTGCTTTGGGTCCATCATAGTTATTTCCTTTCTTAACCCACACATAATGCCTACTTGCCATACTAAAGTTTCTAACATAGAAAGCATTAGGTGTATGGCCTTTAATACCACAATAAAAACAAGTAGGTTCAAAGTTACTTCTATATCTAGAAGGATAAGATTTCTTCTTAGGAAATGTTTTCTTTTTCGGATAGTGACGAACTATTTTAGGTTTGTTCACTTTCTCTTTGGAAGATTGATCACTTGCCTTAACAAAGATAGTTTTGTTATAACTTGGTTTTGAGAACTTTGAATATCCAAGTCCACTTTTATCATTGGAGTATCTTTGTTGGCTAAGAACACCTTCCAATTCAATTTGCCCTTTTTCATATCTTTCAATGACTCTTTTTAATTGGACAATTTGGAAAGAGAGTGAATCACAATTTTTTCATACAAAATTCTGTTTTTGTTCATCACTTGACTTTTGTTTTTCTTCTTTGAAATCCTTTTCCATTGAAACATATTTTTCTTCTAAGGATGAAATTTGTTTCTTTTGTGATGAAATGGTTTTATACAAAATTTTGCATTCATTCAATAGTTCATCTATAGCACCTTGTGCATCACTATCAGAAACAGAAAATTCATTACTAACCTCATTGTCTTCATCATCGGAATGGTGTGAGACCATTAATGCTAGATTTGCACGTTGATTGTTTTTGGAATCGGAAGATGAACTTTCCCATGCTATATATGCTTTCTTTGACTTTTTATCTTTATTTCTCTTGAAATATTTCTTCTTCTTTTCAAGTGTAGGACATTCACTTTTAACATGTCCCTTTTCTCCACATTCAAAGCATATAACCTTCCTTGTTGGTGCTTCTCTTTTTCTTTCTTTTCGTAGAACCTTTTCAATCTTCTTGATAAGATCATCATCTTCACTACTAGTGGATTCATCCTCTTGATTGCTATCATGATTTTTTATCCTTGTATTCAGAGTCATGTCTTTTGAGTCTTTTACTTGGATTTCATGCTTTTCGAGTCTTGCAAGTTCCGTCTCATATTCTTGAAGTTTTCCGAACAAAGTGGCAGAAGTCATTGTGGATAGATTCTTCTTCTCGGATATTGCTGTCACTTTTGGTTTCCATTCCCTGGATAAAGATCTAAGCACTTTAAGATTAAGTTCATCATTAGTTAAAGTCTTACCTAGTGCTTTCAAATGATTTGTCAAGTGTACAAATCTTTTTTGCAAGTTGAGGATTGATTCTCGGGGCTGCATTCTAAATAGTTCATATTCTTGACTCAAAGTATTTAATCTTGATCTTTTAACTTCAGCGGTTCCTTCATGAGTTTCTACCAAGGTATCCCATATTTCTTTTTCTGTTCTGCATGTTGAGACACGGAAAAATTTGTCCATACTGAGTGCACCTTGAAGAAGGTTTATTGCCTTTTTGTCATAGAGAACTTTCTTTTTATCATCGTCGTCCCATGCAGTTTTAGGCTTTGAAGAGCCAACGCCATTGATTACCGTTACCGAGATAAATGGACCATTTTCAACAGCATCCCATACTTCCTCTCCTTGTGCTTCTAAATGCGCCTTCATGCGTATTTTCCAGAAGTCTAAATATTCATCACAGATTAGAGGAGGCTTGTTGTTACTACCACCATCTCTGAAAATGGGTTGATGATTTGCGGAAGCCATTCTGGATCTCTAGGAGCAGGTTACCTATAACCTGCTCTGATACCAATTGTAAGTTTAAGATTGCGCCTAAGAGGGGGGGTGAATTAGGTGGTGGTCGATTTTTGACTTATTTTATACTTTCTGGTTTGATTTAGTGCTTTGGAAAACTGTAAAGTGCAGAAAGTAAAGAGACACAGATTTATCCTGGTTCCTTCCACACCCCGGAAGTATGTCCAGTCCCCTTGCAAACACGCAAGAGATTTTACTATTTTGTTAGAACTTTTACAAGACTCTTCCTAGTCTTATCAACTAAAGAACCTAACAAATACCAAGAACACCCTCTTGGATTTCCAATAAGTCTAATGAGAACAATCCTCTCAAAAGACACCTCTTGTTTCCAACAATGGACAACAAGGAACAAAAGTAATCTAATACTTAATTCCAATAATCCTGGAAATAAGTTACACTTTGTATAATTTTATGAAGTATGATTTCTTGAAAGATGTTGATCACATAGAGTGACTTCTTTGAAGTTTCTTATTTCTTATCTTGTAAGCAATTCAAACTGTAACACAATGGTTAGATAATGCTCAAAGATTTATGTTCTTTATATGTGTGAAAGTGCAAAAAATCTTTGTTCTTAAAAGTTAAGAAATATGAAGTTTGAATATTTTACAAAGTTCAGAATTATTGCATAAGAGAAGAGTTGTTTATGATTTGAAAGATTTTGTATTTAAAGTAATCAAGATACCTTTCCAAATGGATACTTTTCTGTTTGAAAAACTTGAGAGGATGCAATGTATGACCATGCATCTATTGGAGAAAAGGTGTGAAGGATATCTTGAAACCAGTTCACATTTTTCAAAATTTACAATGTGTAAATCGATTAACATAAGATGTAAATCGATTGCACGGGTTTGTAACGTTCATGTTTTCAAAAAATTTGAAGTTTAAATAGATTAACATGTTGTGTAAATCGATTTACAAGAGTTAAAAATTCACATTGTTCTGTGATCAATCGATTTACACTTCATGTAAATCGATTGCTGGCAGAGACAATCAGTTTTTGAAAAAGCATGTGTAAATCGATTTACACAAGATGTTAATCGGTTTACAATAGAGAAAAACTTAGAATTTGTTTTGAAATTTAAGTGAAGTGTTGTGGCAAGTGTGTATATCATTTTTGAGCATTTCTAATCAATGTAGTTCAAATGAGAATTGATATACTTGATTGCTTGCCATGATCCTTGAAGCTTTGAGTTAATGATGCTTTAAGTTAATTCCCACTTCTTTTCCTTCTTGCCATAGAGTTTGTTTGTCTTTCATCAAACTAGCTTGTTTGTCTTTCATCAAAACTAAAGTTAAGTTGAGGCTTGAGATTACAGAAGTGGTGAAAATGTAACTACTATCTGGTTGTGATCCAGGCTTCATAGTGATAAGATCGAGTTCTATCTGGTTATAATCCAGGCTTTACAGTGACTTACTGGGGAGATGAGATCAATCTTGCTATCCGGTCGTAATCCAGGCTTCACAATTTCTCAATTCTTATCCAGTCGTAATCCAGGCTTCAGAAGGAATTCAGTTGTTATCCGGCCGCATCCGGGCTTTAACTTGAATTTAGGGCACACTAATATCCGGTTGACTCCGGGCTTCTTAGTAATTATCCAGGTAAAATTGCTATTTGGTCAAAATCCAAGCTTCACAATGTCTTGTACCGTTATCTGGTCATAATCCAGGCTTCATGATGTTTCATACCATTATCTGGTCGAATCCAGTCTTCATGGTGTCTTATACTGTTATCTGGTCGAATCCAGGCTTCACAATACCTCACTTCTTATCTGGTCGAAATCCAGGCTTCAGAAGAAATCAAGTGGTTATCCAGTCGCATCCGGGCTTCCATTTGATTTTAAGGCCTACTAATATCCGGCCGACTCCGGGCTTCATAGTAATTGGCTGGGTGAACTGTTATTTGGTCTAAATCCAAGCTTCACAGTGTCCCTCACTGTTATTTGGTCGTAATCCCATGCTTCAGTGTTCTTTACCGCTATCTGGTCGTAATCCAGGCTTCACGATATCTCAAACCGCTATCTGGTCGTAATCCAGGCATCACGATGTTTGAATCCGAACAAGTGTACCTTCGGGGTAAGGTCTGGTAAGCTTCTGGGTTTTGTTGTCAGTGACAAAGGTATTCAGGTAGACCCCGCAAAGGTAAAAGCCATACAAGAGATGTCGGCTCCCCGCATAGAGAGGGAAGTTAGAGGTTTCTTGGGACGTCTGAACTACATCGCCAGGTTCATTTCACATATGACTGCTACTTGTGAGCCAATCTTCAAGCTGCTGAAGAAAGATCAAGTGGTAAAGTGGAATGATGAATGCCAGATTTCTTTTGAAAGAATCAAAGAATACCTTCAAGAACCACCAATTTTGATTCCTCCAGTTGAAGGAAGACCTTTGATATTTTACTTGACAGTGCTGGATAATTCAATGGGGTGTGTGCTGGGGCAGCATGCCAAGTCTGGCCGAAAAGAGCACGCCATTTACTACCTTAGCAAAACGTTTACCGACTGTGAGACCTGATACTCATTTCTAGAGAAAACTTGATGTGCTTTGGCATGGGCTGCTCGCCGGCTGAGACAGTATATGCTGACTCACACCACCTTGTTGATATCAAACATGGATCCAATCAAGTATATTTTCGAGAAGCCCACTCTCTCCGGAAGGATAGCAAGATGGAAAATGATCTTAACCTAGTACGACATCTAATACACAACCCAAAAAGCAATTAAGGGGAGTGTATTGGTGGATCATTTGGCGCATTAGGCCGTGGATGACTACCAGTCCATGAATTTCGAGTTCCCGAATGAGAATATCATGTTGGTAACCGACTGCGAAGAACCTGGACTGGATGAAGGACCCGAGGAGGGATCCTGATGGTCCATGTATTTTGATGGAGCCTCGAACGAATTAGGTAATGGAATTGGCGTTGTAATTATATCTCCTAAGGACTGTCATACTCCGTTCACTGCCCGATTATGTTTTAACTGCACCAACAATTAGGCGGAGTATGAAGCATGTATCAAGGGTCTTCGAGCGGCCATTGACCTGAGGATTAAGTTCTTGAGTGTATTCGGAGATTCCGCTCTGGTAATAAGTCAGATTAAAGGCAAGTGGGAGATGAAGCACCTGAATCTTATTCCTTATAAAGAGTATGTACTGACATTGCTCCCACACTTTAAGGAAATAACCTTTGAACATTTCCCAAGAGAAGAGAACCAGTTGGCGGACGCGCTAGCTACCATGTCTTCTATGTTCAAAGTTAGGTGGGAGAATGAAGCTCCCCAGATTACCATTGAGAGGTTGGATGAACCCGCGCATTGCTGTGACATTGAGACTGAAGAGGTAGTAGATAAACCCTGGTTTCACGAGGTAAAGAGGTATCTTGAGGCTCAAGAACACCCTGAGGGGGAATCTGTTAATGATAAAAAAGTTTTTGAGAAGGTTCGCTGCGAAGTTCTTCATCAGTAATAGAATTCTCTATAAGCGTAACCATGATTCAACCTTACTGCGGTGTGTAGACAAGAGCGAGGCAGAAAGGATAATGGCAGAGTTACATGAAGGCACTTTTGAAAACCATTCTAGTGGACATACCATGGCGAAGAAAATCCTATGGGCAGGATATTATTGGTCCACTATGGAAGCCGATTGTTATCAGCACTCTCAAACCTGTCATAAGTGCCAAGTCTATGCTGATAAGGTGCATGTACCTCCGGTTCCCCTGAATGTTTTGAGAGCTCCTTGGCCTTTTGTGATGTGGGGCATCGATATGATCGGCGAGATCAGACCTACTGCATCTAACGAGCATCACTTCATTCTGGTAGCCATTGATTACTTTATAAAGTGGGTCGAGGCAGCTTCCTTTTCTACAGTAACCAAGAACGTCATGGTGCGGTTCATCCGACACAATCTAATCTGTCGATATGGTGTCCCAGAGAGAATTGTTACTGACAATGGTACAAATCTCAATAACACAATGATCATTGAGCTCTACAAATAGTTCAAGATTCAGCATCATAACTCTTCTCCCAACCGGTAGAAGATGAATGGGGTTGTTGAAGCGGCTAACAAGAACATCAAAAAGGATGTGCAAAAGATGACAGTGACATACAAAGACTGGCACGAGATGTTACCATTCACCCTTCATGGGTATCGTACCTCAGCACGAACTTCGACATGGGCAACACCCTACTCTTTGGTGTATGGCAGGGAGGCAGTCCTGCCCATTGAAGTCCAGATACCCTCTCTCAGGATTATGAAGGATGTGGGTTTGAACGAAGATGACTGGATCCAAACCCGACTTGATCAGCTGGATCTAATTGATGAAAAGAGACTTACTACTATCTGTCATGGTCAGACGTATCAAAAGAGAATGATCAAGGCCTTTAACAAGAAAGTCAGACGTCAAGAATATCAAGTCGGGGATCTAGTGATCAAACGCATCATACTACTGTAGGGTGATCCCAGGGGTAAATGGACCCCCACCTACGAAGGGCCATTTGTGGTTAAGAACGTTTTCTCGGGAGGAGCTATGATTCTAACAACCATGGATGGTGACGACCTTCCTCACCCCGTCAATGCAGACATAGTGAAAAGATACTACGCATAATCAAAGACCCGCTAGGTTGACTAGCCTAGGCAAAAATAAGGGTTTCCCGGCGAACCAAAAATGTCCGGGAAAAAGTAAGGGATGAAAATGAAAAAAACTGTACACCCGGCAAGTCGAAAACCTGAAAAGGCGACTTGGACAAAAAAGGGTATCTCGGTGGACTGAGAACCCCGAAAGGGAGGTCCAGGAAAAATTAGGGATTGAAGCGTAACACTATGTCTCATGGGATCATCTCGCAACCAGACGTCGGTATCGACTATCAAGCTCGGACGGCGCCAATAAATCTGATCCACCTTCGTCAAAGCAACAAAGTGATGAGACGCTTGAAGATATAAAGGCAATAGCAGAGTTGGAACCCAATGGGGTCGTTTCACATAGCTGTTTTTATTTCTTTTACACAAATTGTAATTTCTATCTTTCGGCGGCGTTCTCTTACTAGGACGTCAGCCTCCTTGTATAAAATGCCTATTACGGGCCAACTTCAAAAATAAATACAATTCATTTTTACAAGAAATTTCAATTTGTTTTTCTTTTTTCTGTTTTGTTTTGCAAGAACGTCCAATGATTCATTTTTGATATATGCATTTGAAAATAATTGTTGCTCATAAATATTTACACAAGAAACAAAAGACGATTACTCGTAATTCCAAAAACAGGAAAAAACAAGAAGTGCCCAAACCTTACAGTTACTCTGCCCGTCAGATACCGGGATAGAGCCAAATGGAGAACATGAGTAGTGGTACATACACTCCCCACATAGTAAAAAGTATCCAAAGACAGTGATGTTAGCTTTCCCAAACAGGACATAACTCTCCTCAACTGAGGTTCACAATCGCGAGTGAGTTAGTAAATTTTTCCCCAAGCAGAGTTTATTTCTCTCACAAGCAGAAATTCAATCTCCAACAGAATTCATTATCACTAACAAGGGAAACTCATCCCCAGTGGAGTTTATTTCTCCAAATCGTCATATCTATCAACAAAGTATCTCCTCTCCAATAGATTTGTTCTCTCGCAGAGTTGTTCTCAAATAGGGTCTCTTCCGGAAGAATATTCGCTAGCCGAGGGGCAAATCCCCAGCATAGTCATCTTGTTCACCATCCCCGACAGAAGCAGAGGAACTATGGTTCTTTACAAGCAGTCAAGAATACTATTTCTCATACTCTCCAAACGGCAGTCAGGGATTTATTTTCCCAGACTCAGATTATTACGTCAGCATTTCATGTTCATACATCATGACATGTGCATACATTACATATAACATAACCTCAGTTATTTTGAGAATCTCATCACAATGCATCTCATGCATCGCACATAACTAACCTTGTATTTCTTTCAGGAAAGACAATTATTATCAATAATTTCCAGTACGTCCATGATCAACACTCGAAGGTAAATAGAGTAATCATCGATACGACAGATACAACCTTACCCAGGTTTCTTCCAGCAGTACCACATCGACTCATCACGAAGCAACCCTACTATCCAGGTTCCTTCTCACAGCCCTACTATCCAGGCTTTTCATATTGAAGTAACCCTACTATTAAGGTTCCTTCTCAGAACCCTACTATCCCGGCTTTCATATCAAGGTAACCCTACCATCCAGGTTCCTTCTCATAACCCTACTATCCAGGTTCCTTCTCACAGCCCTACTATCCAGGCTTTCATATCGAAGCAACCCTATTATCCAGGTTCCTTCTCACAGCCCTACTATCCAGGCTTTCATATCGAAGCAACCCTACTATCCAAGTTCCTTCTCACAACACTACTATCCAGGCTTTCATATCGGAGCAACCCTACTATCCAGGTTCCTTCTCACAACCCTACTATCCAGGCTTTCATATCGAAGAAACCCTACTATCCAGGTTCCTTCTCACAGCCATATTATCCCAACTTTCATATCGAAGCAACCCTACTATCCAGGTTCCTTCTCACAGCCCTACTATCCAGGCTTTCATATCAAAGTAACCCTACTATCCAGGTTCCTTCTCACAGCCCTACTATCCAGGCTTTCATCTCGAAGTAACCCTACTATCCAGGTTCCTTCTCGTAACCTTACTATTCGGGTTCTTCCTTTCTTATCCCCAGATATCAGTCCATAACACTGTCAGACCGGGACCCGATCAAACACAATTGATTTCACATTTCCCTAGTAAGTCGCGGTGCAGCATATACCCCGCCCAAAAACACAGTTCACTTCCGCTTCCCAAACCAAAATTATTTCCCAGTAGAGTAACGGATAACTGAAGCTCCTAAAACTCTATTTCTCTTAAGACAAAGACCAACATTCCCCAGCGAAGTCCTCCTCAACAACAGGTATACGGGTTCTCGCAAAGGAATCTCTAGTGCGATCGAAACTTCTTAGGATGTCATCTTTAAGCCCATCTTCGACAATTCTCTAGAAACTACCAAATGGCATCTATAAGCCCATTCCCGGTATCACAAATCAAGTATCACTTCATGCGAGTGCAAATTTCTGGGCACTCTAGTGTTCAATCATCTTCCACCTTCAGATCATGAAAAGTAGACGAGCCAATCTACATCCTCAGGTTTAAGAAGATTGAACAGGGGCAGCTGTTGTACCCCAAAATTTCCCCTCCCATATTTCTCAACACATGGCAAGTGAGGTCCCCAAATTCCTCAAGGAAGTTCAAAAGTTGACCAGACAAACTCTCTCCTAAGACAGTCTACCTCAAATTAGGGTTTCCATTTTCATCAAGATGTGTGAACCACAAAGGACTCAAATTCCAACCATTGTCCTAATATGTTCTCAAGATCATCCATATCATGTTTCAAGCCTTGCAGAAGAAGTTTGTTCAGTCAATTGCTCAAGTGCCTGAAAATCAGTTGTGCTAGGTCAAAAGTCAATTGTGGCCCACATACAGTCAAACTCCAAGATTTTTGGTCAACATCCTCATTTTGAAGTATTATTCATCATTTGATCAATAGTTGATCATGATTCCTCAAGGATTGCTCACAATTCATCAAAACCCAAAAGTTGCTAAATTAGGGTTTTGTAGGAAAAGTCAACTCAACTTTGACCAAGCAGAACTTTCTCATACTTTATCAAAAATGACCCATCCAAAGCTCATTTTTAAGAGTATGCAATCCCCTACAATTAACCTTCAGCTTCCAAGTTCATAATATGAACTCACAAAAAGATATGAATTTTGACATTATAGGTCATTTTAAAAAGTCAACAAAAACACCTTTTGGGTCAAAGCTTCATACATAAACATGGAAGATTAAATTGAGATGAGACAAAAAGGGTTGCTTAGAGGACATCCTAAGATTTCTAAGAAGTCAAAGAACACCTCTCTAGGGTCAAAATTGAGAGAGTTATGCATTGGCCAAGTTGATCATTTTTGCAAAATTGTGAAAAGTCAAATGTGTTCAAATTTGCATTTTTTGCTAAAACCCAACTTTTTATACTTGCACTTCAATTATAATGTGGTCCACGACCCAAATGATCACTCACTCATTATGTGCTTCATTTTTCAATTTATTTTGATTTTTTATTAATTAAAAAGTTCATTAAATCAAATAAATGATGAAAATTATCAAAGATATGATTTGATTTGTTTTTTTGACAGTTTGGCAATAAAGATATGCTGAGTAAACAAGATCAATTAGAGTTAAGGCCAATTGGTACAAGAAATGCATGATTTGGTTTAAAATAGGAACATATCATACAACATGAAAATTAAATCAAATCTTGGATGAATGCAAAGATTCATGCCAAGTTTGCTAATCTAATACATTCTAGGTTATATAGTGAGGCTTGCCAGATCAAAAAACAAGGGTTAGAGGTCGTGAGAAAGGCAGAACAAAATTGAAAAATTCCAAGAAAAGTGTGAGACGAATTTCAATCTACAAGCCAATTCAAGGTGCACTAGCCATTCCAATCGCTTGCTACATTTCCCAGGAAGCTATTCCAATCATTCCCAAGGCCTGAAACACTCAGAAGCCCGTTCTACAACTCATGCGGTTTGGTATATTTTTCAAATTTGGTTATTGCAATTTACGCATCATTAGCCCTTTTGATTAATATATTCTTGTTTATAATCATGTTTGCAAGATAATCATTCCCTTTAATTGCATTCTTTTTGCCTATACGTGATATTACCATTGTTAGGGTTTTATGTTCTTGTTTAGGGGTTTTCAATGCATGCAAAATTAGGCTTTAATTCTGGTACCATGATGCTCGTGAGGATGAGACGAGTTGATTGGTACCAGCACTTGTCATTTATCTTGCTCGTATACAATTTTTGAGATGAACAGGTCTGTACCTACAACAAGCGTCCGTAGTTAAAAGCTTTGTTTGTTAAAGCGACGGAGAGAGGAAGAAGAAGCTTGCGTGGCAGCGTGTGACTCGTCCGTTTGAAATTTCGCGCGTTTGGCTGACCCCACTAGCTTGTTTTGAATATTATGTTATGTTTTTATTTTTATCTCAACTAACCATCACAGCCCAGCTGGCAAGCAAGCGTTGGAATTGAGTATAGGGACCTGGGTTCGATCCCCAGGTCCCAATGTTTTATTTGTATTATTTTCAATTAGCTGATCCAGCACGTTGCCCATCATGAGGCTCACCATGCAACCTCAATATCCATCCTTTGATGTCCAGCTAGCCAGATCCAATGCCTCTGCATTGAAGGTCCACCATATTCCTCAAGTCAACATCCACACCAAATCAAGCGTGGTCAAACAGGCTTGGAGTTATTTGGGCCCAGAAAAATCAAATTCAAACCCCCTCTTTGCTAACAACAACACAAGCCTATCTCTTCACTTTTTTTTATTTTCTTCTTTTTTTAATTATTTTAACATTTTCTTTTAATTATTTTAATTAACACCATTAATCACTTTTGTGAAAATCACAAAATCAAGAAATCATTAAAAAAATTAGAATTAGATTTTTTTTATCAAATTTAATTTTGTTAATTAATTAGATTAATATTAAAACTAGGGTAACTTTAATTTGTTTTCTTTTTTACAATTAAAATCAATTAGAAAAAACTAGGTTAAGTTCTTGATTTAATTCTTTTCTTTTTTCCCAAATAAAATAAAAAAACACAAAAATAGGTTTAGAATAAATTAATTTGTTTTTCTTAATTTAAAATTAATTAGAACTTAGGATTTTCTTTTTAATTTAATTGTTTCATTATTTTCTTAAATAACAAAACATGACACAAACATCTTTTTTAATCAATTGCAATTAGGCTTAGTCAAGGGTCAAAACCTAATCGTCTCGCATTTAATTCGCCGCACGCTTGTTAATTATTTTGCCAATATTTTTGTAACTGTCCATGGGTTGTAATAGTTAATTTAGGGTTTTTATTTACCGTTTAAATCCCCGAGTTTTTGTCTATGTAATTAATCCCCCCTCCCCGAAGCCTTGTAATAGCTAGGTTTATTTTCTCGCATTTTTAATTCCTGTAAATATTTACCTGTTTAGATGTATGCTAATAGGATTTTATGGCAATAATGCATGACAAATTAATACAGTTAGAAAACCCTAATGTGAAAAGATAAATAACTGGAAAAAATCACTCGCACATATCACTCTTAGGGTATACTCCCACTTCGTTTGCCTTTGGTAAACGATCATTAAGCATGGGGTGTCTTAGTGGTTGCCCTCCTGTCTAAAAAAGATCAAATGTCCCATTCCAATGTTGCCTCGGAAATGTTGCCTCAGAAATGTTGCCTCGGAAAAGATCTTAAGACTCTAGGGTTACTAATAAGGTGTCCTAACATTGCTTTAGTGACCGTACGTCCCTTTCGAATTGACCCTTACAAATTCCAACGATGGTGCTACCTATTCCATAATAGTGGGATAGCGTTGTCTAAAGGAAACAAGAATAGAAATAATCTTTTTTCGAGTAGGTAGATGCTAGTAAGTACTTGCTCAAATCAAAACTTTTCACACTTACACTTTTTAAACAAATTTTCAAAACAACTTCGTCACACTTTTGAGGACTGATACAAGGGTTATCACGAAGTAAAACATTTTTTCAAAACAAGCACACAAACACAAGCAATTTAAAAATGAGCAAGTACCTAAGAGCCCATGGAAAATCATGGATAGAAAGGGTGCTAACACCTTCCCTTTCTATAATCTACCCCCCGTACTCAAAATCTCGAAAAAGGATTTTTTTCTGTACTTTTTTCCTTTCCGATTGAATGAAATAAAATTCGGTGGCGACTCTTGCTTACCATGACATTTTGCAAACACAAAAAAACAAAACGCGAACCAGTATTAAACAGTCAGTTCTGCCAGCGTATCACAGTATCCATCACTTTAACCATATCGGTATACACCGTATAGTTTCCATGATCTATTGTTACTTACCTAAAATGTTCCCCATATCCGGGTATGGGGTATTTGTAAGAAATAACCCAAACAACCCATTAAAATAAAGCATACAAATTAAACAAGGAAAGCATTTAAAAGTTATCTAACTCTAAGGTAACCCACACTTTTAGATTTTTCCCCAACAGAATCGCCAGTTCTGTAATACAGTGGGAGAACTGACTTGGTTTTACGTTTTATCGCAAATGTTGCGGATAGAAAGAGTCGCCTCTGACTTTTCTTTTATCAAAAAAGGAAAGGGAGAAAAGAACATGAAAGAACTCTGAGGTTTTTTAAGTTCAGGGGGTAGGTTATGAAAAGGGAATGTGTTAGCACCCTTTTCATCTGTAGTTATTTACAGGCTCTTAATCGCTATCTCACTTTGAAAGTGTTTTGTGTATGCGTTTATAAATATTTTGAAAAAATGCCTAAGTATGGCAACTTTGTAATAATTCTTGTATAAGTTAAGAATGCGTACAAAGTATTTAATTTGAAAATATTTCAGAAGATGTGTTTGTGTAAAAATATGTTTGGAAATGTTTTTGTGTGAGCAAGTGATTACGAGCGATCTACCTACTCAAAAGTCTTTCGTGTTATTTTCCTCCTCCTTTAGATAGTTCTACCCTACCATTAGTTAGTAGGAAGCCTTATCGTTGGATGTGAAGGGACAGACGTGTATCATTATACAGTTATAAAGGCAACTTGTAGGGTGCTTTAGAAATTTATCGTAAGAGACTAAGATCGTTTACCGAAGGCAGCATCGTAAGGGTCATCGAGGGACTACAATCTTTTTAACCGAGGGTCTTTGCTAAAGCGTCCCCACGTTTGAGGGACATGACTGCTTTTTTTAAGGCAACAATTGGGATTACCCTAGAGGTGAGTGTGTGAAAAGTGATTCAATTCAGTTATTTATCTTGTATTTAGGGTTATCTAACGATTGGTTTTAGATCTTGCCATACATGCCTAGTTACTATACAGTAATAAGGAAAGCGGTAAATTGTGGAAAGTAAAGGTGCAGAAAGTAAACCTAAACTATTATAGGGCTTCAGGATTGGGGATACAAAACCATAAAATCAGGTAAAAAATAAAGTAAACCCTAATTAACTATTACATATTGTAGCAGATACATAATTGGGAAAAACTAATGCAAAATTAAATATGCGAAGATTGTAAAAGAGAAAATGGAAAAATTATTTTGGTGATTGCATGACAAAAAAGTTTTGATAATCATCCTATAGTCTAATTGATTTTAATTAATCAAAGAAGTTAGGTAATTTAAATTAATCGAACCCTAAAATCTAAGTTCATTTAGTTTAATCGAGAAAATGAAAAAATCAAATTAGGGTTAATTAAATAAAATCTAAAATTAATTTCAATTGATTAAATTAAAAAAACCCACACCGTTAAGCATTCTCCATACATAGCATACCACCAAGCCAACGCGCCGGTTGTGTCAAGGTTACAGGTTCAACGCATCATATACTAAACTTGCAAAAATAATGAAAACATGAAAAAATTGGTAAAAACCGGGGATCAAATCCGTGATTTAGGAGAGGAGTAACTTAGCACGTGCGTTTCTACCACTGGGGTGGCTATACATCCGTTTATATAAATAAAAAATAAATATAAATATAAAACATGATTATGTTGACCGGAGAGGCGTCAGGGACCTAGCTCCTGTCATCTTCTCCAATTGTCCTCTTCCAATCAACCTGCAAAATAAGCATTATTAGGAAGCCAACAATAACCTACCCCCATAAATTAAGGGTTGTGAATCCAATGGGAGTATTTTTGAAGGCTAAAACGCAAGGGATTAAGAGCTATGATGTAAACATGTGAAATCATTGTTAGCATGGTGGTCACGTTTCAGCATGCATGGGACCTCCAAGATTGTTCTAACCTGCACAATCAAAACTTATAAACATATTAGGGACGTTGGTACATCTTAAAGCAAACAAAAAAAATCAAAATATGAATGTCATGAACATTATGAAATGGGAGATGTCATGCAAGGAGGTTTCATGCATTCTTGACCATCCAATTTGTTCCACAATTACTCTATAGGCTTGCTGGAAGAGAATGGAGTAGATGTTTTGCAGTGAAAATGGTTTGGCACAAGAGTTTCAAGATTTAGGGTTCTTGAGAAAAGTTTGGAATTTTTTGCAAATTAGTGAGGCAAGTTTTTTTCGTGTGGCCTTGTATGAGAATGAATGAGATTATATAGGATAAATTAGGTCAAAGTCATGTGGGCTTCGACCTTGTGTAAAAAGATATGATTTTATCCTATTTATTTTATATTATTAATGAATAAATCAAAAATAATTAAAATAATTAAACTAAACATAGGTCAAGGGGGGTAAGGATAAGGTTTGAGGTGTATGAAGAGTATAATACATGTTTGGACTCTTAAACCATGGCCCAACATATCAAGCTTGCTTAATTTGAACATCATGCATTTGCTCAAAATTTCCCAAATTGCAATGGTTATAACTTACTCAATTTTAATCTTTTGAAGGTGATCTTGGACTTTCTGGAAAGCTCAAGATGTCCTCTACAACCTCTATGTTGATAATTTTTCTTTTGAAGACTTTATCTTGATGTAAGTTGCGTTGACAATAAGTGTCTTTTTGTTGACTTCTCAAATGACCTGTAATGTATTGACAAAGTTGTAGTGAATTCAATTTTCTTCAAAATGGGCTTTGGCTGGGGAAAATCTAATGAAGCATGTGAAAGTCATGCTTGGTCAAAGTTCAGTTGACTTCTCCTCAGGAAACCCTAATTTGGCAACTTTTGACTTTTGATGATTTGAGGGATTTTCTTGAGGAATCATCATCAACCATTGATCAAATCACGAATGTGACTTCAAAATCTTGATGTTAACCAAAAATCTCGAGGTTTGATTGTATGTTGACCATAATTGACTTGTCACCTAATATAGTTGGTTTTCAGTCATCTGAGTAATTGATTGAGCAAACTTGTGATGCAAGGCTTGAAACTTGGTATGAGCATTCTTTGAAGCATATAAGGATCCATGATAACCACTTGAAGCCTTGGAAGCCCAATCTTCCTTGAGAAATACAAAAACCTAGTTGTGAGTCCATTACTTGGGAGAAGAATTTGTCTTATTAGTTCTTGAGCAACCTTGAGCATTTGAGGACCCCAGGAGAATATCTTGAATGAAAATGGGAGGTAAAATTTTGGGGTACAACAGGAGGGACTTGATTATCATAGGTACAGTTGGTGTCTATGTTCCAATGGTGACTTTTGTTCTGCAAGCGACCGTGTTGCTATGACGGTTCTCAGATTTATTTTCTGAGTTTCTGATCCATTGACCAAGAGGTTTATTTGGGTTCATTTTCCGGACTTCTGAGCCTAATGCTCCTGACATGTTCAAGAAAAACACAAGCAGTTAATCAACATTGTGGAATTGTTGATCCTATGTTTGTTGCACTTACATCATGGCATATTTATTTTATAAAAGAAATGCAAATATATATATATATATATATATATATATATATATATATATATATATATATATATATATATATATATATATATATATATATATATATATATATATATATATATATATATATATATATATATATATATATATATATATATATATATATATATATATATATATAACCTGCATATGCATTTCATTTCCAGGATTATTCTAAGGTTTGTCATCAGCATCAAGGATGGATAACAATACGAGACAGGCACAAAGCCTCTCAGAAACACTATTGCTTATCAGTTTCTGTGCTTTGGCGGTCGATTGCGAGAGATAGGAGCTCTTGTGAGAGGGATGAATGAAAAAGTTTTACGTGGACATCATGGAAATTTATTGCCATTGGTGAATGATGATTTTGAAGAGTGGTCCGTGAGAACACTTCTTCAGTTCTATGATTTGCAGTTGCACTATTTTACTTTTTGGGACTATCAATTGGCACCGACTCTTGAGGAATATGCACATATTATGGATGTCAAGTTGACTAATGGTATTTCTTTTGTTCAAGTACCAGAGACTCCGGACTACATGGCAATTGTCAGGGCTCTTTATTTGACTCATTATGAAGTTGAAAATAACTTGATTAACAAAAGCGGCACGAGTGGCCTCCCTCTGAATTATATGATAGCAAAAGCCAAGGTTTTATCAAGAGGTGAGAATTAGACCACATTCAACACGCTGCTCGCAGCCATGATTTATGGTTTGGTCCTCTTTCCGGTTTCCGAGAAGTTGGTGCATGTGTCTACATTATATGTCTTCATGAATGGTAACCCGATACCATCTCTACTTTCCGACACTTATTACACCATCCATTCTCGACATGGGAAGAAAGGAGAAGTCATGTGTTGCGCGAGTGTGCTTTGAAAATGGTTGGTGACGCACATGCCTATAAAAGGGCCTTTTATTCATGTTGTTGAGTCGTCTTTGTGGTCTCTGCGTATCATGGGACTTACTTCGTATGATATTGTTTGGAAAAGTGTGATGGGCTTGAAAGAGATCATTATATGGTGCAGAGAATTCCCTAATGTCCCGCTCATATGAACAAGGGTTAGGATTTGTAATGATGGATAGACCCACTGAGCGGGAAGTGATGGACACTGTTTATTTTGGCAAAGGGGAAGATGCAGTTTTGCTTGGAAAGGTGAAGATGGCATGGGAACACATTCTCCGTAAAGGGAAACTTTCTTTTAGCCAGAATGGAAGTGTAGCTCGTGATAATTACACAAGTTGGATTCAGGACCGTGTGAAAGAAATGTGGTTACCTTACAGAAAGGGAAACTTGTTATATCCTCAACCTGATTTTGACCCATTGATTGACGGTCAAGTGAATGATTCTTTATCTCCTTATTTGTCTTCTGTGCAGCCTATGCCAAGAGGATCGAAATTTGTGCCTATGGTGTATTTTAAGAATGTCAAGGCCGAAAATCTCAAACTCCAAGCTAAGCAGGAATAGATGGACATTAATCTCTCTTTTTCATTACAATACAAAAATAAGCTTATGAAGGAGGTTAAGTTGAAAGACCCGTTGCTAGAAAGATATGGTTTGCTTGAACGGTCAAAGAGGCTCAAGGTCGAAGGTTATGATACAACTAGTCGACAAGTTGAAGAATTGTTGATTAGTCAACAGGAGATAGAGAGACTTCAGGTGGCTAAAGACAAGTTAGAAGTCAAACACTGCGAAGAGGTTAAGGCTTTGAAGAAAAGGCTCCGAGAAAAAGACGTCTGGTTGAATCAAGTGGTGAAAGAGTTAACAACGATCGAAGCCCAGGCGACAAACCAAGGCATGATTCCAACAGAGGAAATTGAGATGGGAGATGCGGGTCCCAAATACTGGGAGCTCAAGTACCATTTTTTGTTGGCTTTGATGAAGAGGAAAGGCTTTGTGACTGAAGATCCATTTTCAAAGGATGTTTATTAAAGTGTTTGCTAATCAGGAATTTTGAGGGAGTCTTTTGGAATTTTCTTTTCAGTTTTACTTATTGATAAGGTAACCGCCAGTCTTGTTAGACGGGATCTTTATGATGATCGACTTTGTTTGTATTAAGAATATTTTGTATGGATACTTGTTTGATTTTATGATATGAGTAGGTTTTATTCAGCTATTTGTCTCTAGTTGTTTTGTCTTGTTGTTTATCCTATTTACTTTTTGATGCTTAATGAGGGACTGTAGGATATCTATGGAAATGATAAAACATTTCATGCATAACCATTCATCCATGCATATCATATCATGACAGGTGGTTCAGGCAGGTTTTCTTGTATGTGATCTGGGTTCCTTTTCAGAAATTGCTACCACAAATTCCCATCGTTATAATACTCGGAGCACTTCCAAAAGACAGATGGAACAAATTCAAGAAAATGTTGTGGCTATGGGTACCAGGATGGATACTCGGGTTGACCAGTTGATGGAGAATTATTCAGAATATGGCTCGTCAGCAAGAGGAGGTGAGAGCCATGATTATGAGGCCTGCTGAAACTGTGAACAATGGTGGTGAAACCTTGAATGCGAGTCTGCAAGGGGTCGTCATCAACAATCCTAATGGTACTCTTGGTGCTCATAATGTTGTTAAGAATCCAGGAGGTGCTCAGAATGTGAATCTGGATTCGAATGTCGATTTGAATATTCAGAACATTTAGCATGCAAATCTCGTTATTCCTGCAAGTAACCAAGGCATTCTTGTCATTCAAGTGGTGGGGAATCCTCCTCCACCTACTCCTAATTTTCAGAGCATTGAAAAACCTGTTGTACTACCGAGGCCTGTTTGCATTCCTGCTAGGCCAGTGGAAGAGGATAACTGGGAAGACTAGATGTCAAATGCTGATGAACCAACATAATCCGACAAGACGTTACGTATGCTTGAAGAACAGATGTGCAGGTTTGAAAGTCAAGGAGCAGTAGGCTTTGACATGTCTAATTTGGGCTTAGTGCCTGGGGTGAATATTCCCCCAAAATTCAAGGTGCCTGATTTTGTGAAATATAAAGGCACTTCCTATCCAAATACCCATGTTAAGTCTTTCTACCAGAAGATGTCTGCGTATTCTAATGTTGAGAAGCTGTTGATGCACTTCTTTCAAGACAGCTTGACATGTGGCCCACTCAAGTGGTACATGCAGTTGGAAAGTAGTCATATTCGTGCATGGAGAGAGTTGGTTGACGCATTTGTTATGCACTATCAATATAACACTGATATGACTCCCACAAGAACCCAATTACAGAATTAATCCAAAAAGCGGGATGAGTCTTTTAAAGAGTATGCCCAGAGGTGGCGAGATATGGTTGCGATGGTTTAACCGCCCATGTTGGAGCGGGAGATGTTGGAAATGTTTAGTAGTACATTGCAAGGCCAGTACTACATAGCTTGCAGTACATCAGGAAATTTTGCCGAGATGGTAACACATGGACAGCGAATTGAAACCGGAATTAAATTAGGGAAGATCCAGGATGTTGGTGTTAGTAATACTGCTAGTAACACTAAGAAGTATTTTTGTGGTCACCAGAAGAAAAAGGAGGGTGAATCTAGCGCAATCTATTCTCGAAAAAGGAAAGGTAGATATTAGAGTTCAGACCATCAGATTATTGCTGTAACAATACCGACTGTTACACCTCAGAGGCAAGCTTATATGCCTAATAAAGGCAAACAGCAAGGCCAAAGGCGTCCTCCTACGAATCTTGACGCACTTTCGATGTCTTGTGTTGAGTTGTTACCTCAATTTCTTGAGTTGATGCTAGTTCAGTTTCACCCCTGGAAGGTTGATCTGGAAAGGTTGCATTATAACATTGATGCTATGGCCCGATGTGATTTCCACTCTGGTTGGTAGGGGCACATTATTGAGAATTTCTATGCTTTCAAGCACAAAGTCCAATACCTATTGGATTCTCAAGCCATTAACTTCGGCCCAATGCCCAATATCATTAATCAACCTTTTCCACCTCATGGTGGTGCCACAGTTGGTTCCATCATGAAGGATGAAGGTTTGAATTTGGTTATGGATGTTAATCAGTTAACTACACCTCTCTCATTTGTGAAAGAACAGTTGTCGAGTAAAGGTGTATACTTGGGTTATGGGACGGACTGTGCGGTTTGCTTAAACCAGCTAGAGGGTTATCAATTGTTGAAACATGCGGTTCAAAGCCTGATTACCAAGGGGTTTCTTCAGTTTGATCGCAATGTCGTTGAGCCCGAGGTTGATAATGAGTAAGTGGACGTGATAACCATTCCAGTCAAGCCGAAAACTATTTGTGTGCATGTGACAATTCTAGTGTCTGTTAAGAAATATCCACTACTTACCATTGTGCTTGGTCCTATGTCGTATGTTAGTATCAAGGTAGTTCCTTGGAGTTATAGCGATGAACTTTACTATCAGGGGAAGAAGGTTGTTACTCATAAGTCTGAGGAAAACCTGTCTGAATAAGAGAAGCCCGCAGTGCATGATATTGCTAGCGAAAGTCGAATCACCCGTAGTGGTTGAATCTTTTCACCGCCTGAAAAGCCTGAAAGTAGCACAGAGGCTGCGGCTAAGGCTAGGGGAAAACATATTATGGTCAATGGTGATAAGCCAGGGGAAAATCCTCCT
Source organism: Vicia faba (assembly GCA_948472305.1). NCBI lineage: Eukaryota > Viridiplantae > Streptophyta > Magnoliopsida > Fabales > Fabaceae > Vicia > Vicia faba. The sequence goes on along the minus strand of OX451737.1, from coordinate 1,434,496,809 downwards.
ATTCCTCCTTTGGAAGTGGAAATGGCTAAAGATGTAGCCGAGTTGATGAAGTACATCAAGAAAAGTGGCTACAAGATCATTGACCAGTTGAGTCAAACACCCTCAAAGATATCAATTCTTGCTTTGCTCAGAGATTCTTAATCCCATAGAAATGCATTGATGAAACTGTTGGGGACTTCTTTCGTTCCTCAAGAGATTTCAGTGAATCAATTTGAAGGGATCATGAATAGTATTTCTGCACGTAACAGGCTTGGTTTTACAGACATTGATCTACCTCCTGAAGGGATGAAGCACAATAAAGTGCTACAGATCTCCATGGAGATTTAAAAGAATAATTTGTCCCGTCTGCTGGTCGACATGGGCTCCTCTCTCATTGTGTTGCCCAGGTCCGTTCTCATGAAGCTTGATTACGATGGACTTGTGTTAAGGCCAAGTGATTTGGTTGTCAAAGATTTTGATGGATTGAAAAGGAATGTGTTTAGGGAGGTTGATTCGCCTATAAAAATAGGTCCCAAATTTTCGATGCAACTTTCTTCATTATGGACATTAATCCTTCCTATTGCTATTTGTTGGGCGATCCATGGATCCATAGGGCTGGTGTTATCCCCTCCACTCTACACCAAAAGTCGAAGTTCATGTTGAATGGGATGGTAGTCACCGTTTGTGGTGAAGAGGATTATATTTCCAGTCATCCGAGTTCCTTTCTCTATGTTTGTGGCATGATTTTGAGACCGTGCAAGTGCTCGGGACTCCTCGTCAAGAGGTTAAGAAGCCGGAGGTCTCCATGTCATCTTATCATTAGGCACAAATGATTGTTCAATCTGGTTATCCAAAAGGCTGAGAAAAAGTGTTGAATCTTCCTACTGAGGCCAATAAGAAAGGTTTTGGCTTCGTGGCTGGTCGAAGCATGTCAACCGTGGCTCCTCTCTAGGTTCAATGTATTCCTCCGCCAATTCAGTTTGTCAGTGGTGGGTTTATTCATGAAGAAGCTCATGAAGTGAGTGAGGATGGTGATAGTGATTGCGAGATGGATAAGTGGGTTCGTCCAACCGTTCCGCATGAAAATCTTGCTAATTGGTTTGCTGAAGACATCATTGAAGTCACCCGTTATGAAGAGTTATTTTATTTTATTTTTTATCATGCAATAATTCCTACGTTCTGCCTAAGACGTAGTGAACATGCTGCAAGGCTACAATGTTTTTCATTGAAAATTTATCATCAATAAAGGGCGTCTTTTGCATTCAAATATTTCCCTCCATGTCTTTATTTTAAATTTTTAGCAAAATGTGATTTTTTATTTTATTTTTTAATCTAAAACTAAAATAAATTTAAAAAATAATCATGCAGATTATGTCCCCCATTAATCCTAGAAACTGTCGAGAATGATTCTGCTATGGCTCTTTATGACTTTGAAAATCCAATCTATCAAGTTGGAGAAGAAGCTGAGGAAGATTGTGAACTTCCTAAGGAGTTAGCTAGATTGTTAAAGCGTGAAGAAAAGGTAATACAACCGTACCAAGAGACTACTGAGTTGATCAACTTGGGTACCGAATAGGTCCGAAGAGAAGTCAAGATTGGGACTGCTATAGAAGACAGTGTCAAGAAAAGATTGATTGAAATGCTCTGTGAGTATGCAAATATCTTTGCTTGGTCTTATGAAGACATGCTTGGGCTGGATACATATATTATTATGCACAAACTGCCTCTTAGAGAAGAGTGTCCTCCTATCAAACAAAAGCTTAGAAGAACTCATCTTAAGATGTCTAAGAAGATCAAAAGGAGGTTTAAAAATAGTTTGATGTTGGTTTTTGAAAGTGACTTCTTACCCGCCGTGGATCGCGAATATTATACCAGTACCTAAGAAGGACGGTAAAGTCAGAATGTGTGTGGACTATAGGGACTTGAACAGAGAAATCCCTAAAGATGACTTCCCGTTACCACATATTGATATTTTAGTTGACAATACTGCTCGAGCTAAAGTGTTTTCCTTCATGGATGGTTTTTTTTGCTATAATCAGATCAAGATGGAACCAGAAGACATGGAGAAAACTACTTTCATTACACCTTGGGGAACATTTTGTTACAAAGTGATGCCCTTTGGTTTGAAAAGTGACATGTTGCATAAGGAGACTGAAGTATATGTTGATGATATGATTTCCAAGTCCTAGACAGAAGAGGAACATCTTATCAACTTGTTGAAATTGTTTGAAAGATCAAGGAAGTTTAGAATGAGGTTGAATCCTAATAAGTGCACCTTCGGGGTGAGGTCAGGAAAATTACTGGGCTTCCTTGTAAGCAAAAAAGGAATTGAGGTTGACTCTAGCAAGGTAAAAGCTATACAAAAAATGCATGTGCCGAAAACACAAAAAAGGGGTTCATGGTTTTCTCGGGAGATTGAACTACATTGCTAGATTCATTTTTCACCTTACAGCTACTTGTCAACAAATTTTCAAATTGTTGAAAAAGGATCATACAGATAGGTGGAATAACAATTTTCAAAAGGAATTTGATAGAATTAAAGAATATTTGTGGAACCTCCAATTCTTTTGCCTCTAGTGGAAGGTAGGCCCCTGGTAATGTATCTTACAGTGTTAGAGAATTCAATGCAGTGTGTATTGGGGAAACATGACGAGTCTGGTCGAAAAGAGCATGCAATATACTACCTTAGCAAAAAGTTTAACGACTATGAAATAAGATACTCATTGCTCGAGAAAACTTGTTGCGCTTTGGCATGGGCTACTCGCCGACTAAGATAGTATATGTTGAATCATACTACTTTGTTGATCTCTAATATGGATCCAATCAAGTACATCTTTGAAAAGCCAACTCTCACGGGAAGAATATCCCTTTGGAAGATGATTTTAACTGAATATGGCATCCAACATACTACCCAAAAAGCATTCAAAGGTAGTGTGTTGGCTGATCATCTTGCTCATCAGCCCATGAAAGATGACTATCAGCTGATGAAGTTTGAATTTCCTGTTGAAAACATCATGTACATACGGGATTTTAACATCTCAGGCCTAGAAGAAGGACCCAAACCAGGATCGTGATGGACGACGGTGTTCGATGGTTCCTCCAATGCATTGGGTAATGGTGTTAGTGCTGTGATTACTTCTCTTGAAGGTTTCCATACTCCTCTTACCGCCAAAATTTTCTTTGATTGTACAAACAATATGGCTGAGTATGAAGCTTGTATCTTTGGGTTAGAAGTTGCTATTGATTTTGGAATTAAGATCTTGGAAGTATATGGGGATTCTTCTCTTATGATTATTCAAATCAACAGAGATTGGGAGACTCGTCACCCAAACTTGATTCTGTATCACGAGCATGTGTTGAAGTTGGCCCCATATTTTGATGAGATTACTTTTAGTCATATTCCAAAAGAAGAGAACAACTTAACATACATCTTGGCTACTCTGTCATCCATGTTTAAAGTCATATGGGAAAATGAAACCCCTTTTATCACCATTTTGAGGTTGGATGAGCCATTGTTTTAGAAGAAGATGTTGTTGATGAGAAACCATGGTTTATGATATCTTGAAACAAATGAATATCTAGAGGATGCTTCAGTCATCGATAAGAAGACTCTGTGAAAATATGCAGCTGAGTTTTTCCTCGATGGGGATGTTTTGTATAAGAGAAACTATGATTCCATTTTGCTCAGATGCGTGGATAGACACGAAGCAAATAGGATCATAGAAGAAATTCACGAAAGCTCCTTTGGAAAACATTCCATCGGGTATACTATGGCCAAGAGAATCTTGAGAGCAGGTTACTATTGGTCAACAATGGAAAACGATTGCTACAGTCATTCCAGGATCTGTTAAAAGTGTCAGATCTCTGTCGATAAGATGCACATGCTGCCCAACTCTCGGAATGTCTTGACTTCTCCTTGTCCCTTCGCAATGTGGGGTGTTGATATGATTGGCCGAATTAAGCCGACTGCTTCCAATGGGCACCATTTCATTCTGGTGGCCATTGACTACTTCACTAAGTGGGTTGAAGCAACATCTTATGCCAATGTCACTAAGCAGGTGGTGGCTCATTTGATCAAGCATAATATCATTATTCGATATGGGGTTCCTGAGAAGATTATTACCGACAACAGGTCGAATCTCAAAAATAAGATGATGAATGGTCTGTGTGAAATCTTTAAGATAAGGCATCACAATTCTTCTCCTTACCGTCCTAAGATGAATGGCACGGTCGAGGTAGCTAACAAGAATATTAAGAAGATTGTGAAGAAAATGGTTGTTATCTATAAGGATTGGCACGAGATGTTTCCATTTGCTTTACATGGTTATCATACCACCGTGCACACTTCGACTGGGGAAACCCCCACTTCGCTTGTTTATGGCATGGAAGCAGTCCTGCCTGTGGAAGTGGAAATTCCTTCTTTGAGGATAGTGACAGATGTACAATTGGATGAGGCCGAGTGGGTTCAAAATAAGTTTGATTAGTTGAATCTCATTGACGAGAAGATATTGACGACTATTTCCCATGGGCATCTATACCAGAGGAGGATAAAGAGAGATTTCGATAAGAAGGTACGTCCGTAGAATTTTCAAGCTGGTGATCTTATACTGAAGAGGATCTTGCCTCCCAATAATACATATGTTAGGGGTAAATGGGCTCCTAATTATGAAGGATAATATGTTGTAAATAAAGTATTTTCAAGAGGATCTATGATGCTCACAACTATGGATGGAGAGGATTTTCCTCACCCTGTCAATGCAGACGTAATGAAAAAGTACTTCGCATAGAATAACCACTGAGTTGACTGGTTCAGGCAAAAAAGGAATCCCTGCGAAGCTAAGAGAGAGAACATGGGTTAAGAAGAAAGTTAGGGATAAAATAAAGAGCGAATGAGTGAAAAATAAATTGTACACCCGCTAAGTTGAACCTGTCAAAGGCAACTTAGGAAAAAAGGGTATCTTGGTGGATTGAAAACCCGAAAGGGAGATCCAGACAAAAGTTAGGGATTAAAAAGAGAATAATACGGTCTGTGTTGCATTTGTAATGTCAATTTACATTGTTGTTAGGTTGGTTTTGGAAGTATCGGTCCAATCAGTTTATTCAGAAAGCAAGATACTAAGGAGCTTTGAGGTCATAAGAGTTGTATCAGAGTCGGTCTCAAAAAGTCTGCACTCATATTGCTATCTTTGTTTTCTCCTCTATGTGCTTTGTATGCAATTGCCTCTTTTCAAAAATTTCTTCTTGATGTAAATTATTATTTATAGGCTAATCAATCAATAAAAATGTTTTTGAAGTGTGCCAATTTGTTTCATTTTACCGTTTTGATTGCAAAATACGTTCACCATTTTTGATAAACTTTGCATTTAAAACATTAAAGCTTTACAGCACATGATATCGGTAAATGAAATTGCCTATAGTTTCAGGTGTCTGATATGATGGCTAAGGTAGCCATCCCATGTTGGGGCATGTTTTTATGATCTTCGCTTTGTGCAGGTATTGGTTGAAGCATACTAGCGAGTGAATCATGAGGGTCTGTATGCGACAAAAATGAGGATTTCTGCAGAATGAGATCCAATCTCCCCAATGGATGCTCATTCCCGATCAGGACGGAATCAGGTATCCCTAGCAATATGTTACCCTTGCCGGAGTATGCTCTTTCGTTTCATTGTAGTTGTTCCTTCCGAATTTCTTGAAGGATTATTGACATACTCCCCTTGAAATCTACTTTTTGTGGCTTCCCCGGTGAGATTACCTGCATCATCCCCATGAGGTACGCATGTTACTCCTCAGTTAAGTTTGCACTCTTTTCCCTGATGCGATATGCTCGTATCAGAATTCTCTTGAAGAGATTCTCAAATTACACATGGGAGATTCTGGTTTGGTATTCCCATGGAGGCGGTTTTTATGCCCGATTTGAATTGATTTATGCTCCCTAGTGAAATTTGTTGATAGTGTGGATTTTGCATAAATGGTTATCTTCAGTGTGGTTGGTGTTGTTGATGTAACTATTTGAAGCTCCTATGTTACTCAATGGAAGAGGTAGTTTTTATTCCCAGTCGAAGCCGGATTTCAAGGGCATTTGGGGTTAATTTTCCTTTATCCCCCAGCAAAGCAAGCTTTATCCTTAATGGAGCTTCCATTCCAAGAGCATTTGGGGTTAATCTGTAGTGGAAGAGTATTTCTAGAGAGTCCCCCGATGGAGTTCCAAAATTCAAGTTGTGGGCCTGAGGTTTCCTCTTCTTCCCCAAGTGAAGTTTATCACCTCTAGTTGTTATCTCCAGGGTGGTCTTAATAGAATTCTTTTCGTTCAAGAATTTCTATGATCCCTAATAAAATCTTCTATTCCCAGTGAGGTTTCCCTCATCATAGACTAGAGGGGATTGGATTTGTTCCCTAGGGAGTTGAGGGTTTGATCAGAGTTCAAGATTCTTTCATTGTTGCAACTTGGGTTTTTAGTTTTCTCCCTAGGAAGTTACTTCCTCAGTGATTCCCCACCGAAGTTCAGGTTTATTTCTCCTTACAGAAGGTCAGACGTGCGAAGATGATCGTTCGGGAGTTCATTATCTACTCATTAGCCAATTATTGACGTGCTTTCCCTAATGCATTTCTAAAAATATATCATCACATTGTATCTACCAAACGCGTAGTATTTCCATTGTATGGAGCATTATACTATAAAAAATTTAAACATGCATGAGTATAAGCCAATTGTGTTTACCTTTGGTAACCGGATTGTTACACGCTCAGATTTGAATTATCTCCACAGCAAACCTTGGGTGATACTCTTATGTTTCTCCAGCAGAGTCTATTTGATTTCCCACCAGTCGGGTCTTTAGTATCTTCTATTTTCCTAGTAGGTTTTGGTTTTCTCTTGCACTTCCAAGAACTTGGTTATTTTATCCATGTTTACTTTTGCCGTCAGAGTGCAAGTAAGAGTTATGTCTCAAAAATTTGAGTATCCATATTTAGTGTGTGGTAATTCAGATAACTGCCACTCTTGAAGAATTAATACCCTGCCTTTGGTTTGAAGGATATCATAATTTTTGCATACTTGCAACCTCTTAAAGTCCAACATGTGTCAGAAATCTTTGACAAATTTCTCCTTTAAAGTTCTCCTTTGATTTGGCATTCTCTGTGAATTTACTTTGGTCAAATTTCTCGTCCAGTTTCCCTAGTGGAATCTGTCACGTGGTATCGCTAGAGAGTTTCGTCTTCGCCTGATGTTCTCTCTTCTCCAAAAAATTCACCTTCTCCTGGTGTATTTATGTCTTAGGTCCACCTTATGTTCCTTTTTTGTTGGTTGAGGCTTTTCTTCACCCGATGTTCTATCTTCTCTAGAAAATTCACCTTCACCCGGTGTCTTTCCGTCTTAGGTCCACCTTTGCCCGATGTCCCTTTTGTTGTTGGTTGAGGTTCATCTTCGCCTAACATTCTCTCTTCTCTGGAAAATTCACCTTCGCCCGGTGTATTTCCTTCTTAGGTTCGCCTTCGCCCGATGTCCCTTTGCGTTGTTTGAGTTTCGTCTTCGCCCAACGTTCTCTCTTCTCTGGAAAATTCACCTTCACCTATTGTATTTTCGTCTTATGTTCACCTTCGCCCGGTGTCCCTTTGCGTTGTTTGAATTTTGTCTTCTCCCGACGTTCTCTTTTCTCCGGAAAATTCACCTTCTCCTGGTGTATTTCCGTCTTAGGTTCGCCTTTTCCCGGTGTCCCTTTTGTGGTTTTGAGGTTCGTCTTTGCCCGCCGTTCTCTTTTCTCCAGTAAATTCACCTTCTCCCGGTGTCTTTCCGTCTTAGGTCCACCTTCGCCCGATGTCCCTTTTATTATTGGTTGAGGTACATCTTCGCCCGACATTATCTCTTCTTCGGAAAATTCACCTTCGCCCGGTGTATTTTCATCTTAGATTCGCCTTTGCTCGGTGTCCCTTTGCATTGTTTGAGCTTATCTTCGCCTGACGTTCTCTCTTCTCTAGAAAATTCACCTTCAACCAGTGTATTTCCGTCTTAGGTTCACCTTCTCCCGATGCCTCTTTTTGTTGGTTGAGGTTCGTCTTCGCCCGACATCCTCTCTTCTTCAGAAAATTCACCTCTGCCCGTTGTCTTTCCGTCTTAGATCTATCTTCACCCGGTGCCCCTTTTTCGTTGGTTAATGTTTGCCTTCAATAACTGTTCTTTTGTCGGAAGTATATCTTCGTTTAGACCTTTCTTCCGGTCTATTTTTGATGTGTGTCCCACCCTAACCGGGAATTCATTTATCTGGGGTAACTGTTAATCTTTGGAAGAAGGCAATAGAAGAATTGTAAATAAAAAATTTAAAAATAGAAAAAAAATACAACATCAACAATCAAATATACAATGATACTCGACTGGCTTCAGAGTACAAATTTTATGGTTGTAATAAGTATTCAATCCTCTTTTACTATGATTGTTCGACAGGATACCGCCAATCTCACCCCCCCCCCGGTTAAAGATGATTGAATAGGGGCAGCTGTTGTACCCCAAAATTTTCCCTCTTCATTTTTTAACCCTAATTGGTTAATACTCTTGCTAGCATATACATGCATGCAAATCATTGGATCCATACTCATGAGTGCGATACGGTGGCAGAATCGACTGTTAATATTGGTTTTGCGTTCATGTTCACAAATGTTGCGGTAAGCAAGAGTCCCCACCGACTTTTTTAATCCAAATTAAGGAAAGGGTGAAAAGAACTAAAAAAAGACCTTTTTCAAGATTACTCTGAGTAGGTGGTAGATTTTGGCAAGGGAAGGTGTTAGCGCCCTTTCCATCCGTAGTTATCTACGGGCTCTTAGAGGTTTACTCATTTTGAAATACCTTTGTGCTTTGTGTGTTTAAATTTTTTTTTGAAATACCTTAGTGCGGTGATTTATTTTGCGTTAACTCTTGTATCAGTCCTCAAGAGTGTTGAAAAAGCAAATGTTTTTGAAAATTGTTTTTAAAAAGTAGTATTTGTGTAAGTGTAAAATGTTTTGAGCAAACTTCGAATAGCTATCTACTTTTGTTCTCGAAAAAGGCAGTTCTTTTCCTCCTATCCTTTAGACAGTGCTATCCTACTATTAGTGAGTAGGTAGCCTTATTGTCGGATGTTTGAGGGACAATCGAAGGGACGTTACAATCACGTAGGAAACTTATGGGGACGCTTTAGCAATTTTTTTTAGGGACTAGATCATTTATCGAGAGGTAACTGTAGGGTCATCGAGGGACTATGATCTTTTTGATTTATGGGTCTTTGCTAAAACCTCCCTGTTTCGAGGGACATGACTGCTTTATTTCCGAAGGAAACCAAATTGGGGTACCCTAGAGGTGCATATGTACAATTGTGTTTAATTCAGTTATTTATCTTGCATTATTAGGTTTGCTAACGTTTTAATTTCAGTATTCCCATACATGCCTAGTTACTAGCAGTAAATATGTACAGAATATAAAGTGCGGAAGTATAAACCTATATATTACATTGCTTCGTGGAGGGGATTTACAATGTACAAAAATTTGGGGGAAGAAAAATAAAGAAAGTGAATAAAATCCTATTAACTATTACATCCAGTGTACAGATATAAAAATATATAAAATAAATATGAAAGAAAATAAATAACGCGCGAAAAATAAACGTACGTCTAAAAACCTAGTAAGTAAAAATGAAATAAGATAATATTTTTATTGTTCCTCTTTTTTACTTAAGAAACTAATTAATATTAAATTAAAGAAAATATTCTAAGTTCTTTTTGGTTTTTGTATTATGAAAAGGAAATAATTAAAGTTAAATCAAATTATAAATTCTAATTTATTTTAAATTAAGAAAATAGTTAAAATTATTTATTAATTTACTTACAACAAGTTTGATAATAAAAAAACCTAAAAATAATATTTTTATGATTTTTGTTTTAGTTTAAAGTTAATTTAAATAATAAAGGGAAACTAAGAAAAAGAGATGAGTAGTAGAAATAAAAATAAAAAGAGCAAACGCCTTTTGATCCAAATGGAGGGTGTGATACGGTGAGAGAACTGACTTGGGTGTTTTGCATTTGATCGCAAATGTTACGGTTAGCAAGAGTCGCCACCAACTTTTCTTTTATCCAAAAGGAAAGGTGGAAAAGCATAGGAAAGACCTTTGAGATTGTTTCTTGAGTTCGGGGGATAGATTATGAAAAGGGAAGGTGTTAGTACCCTTTTCATCCATGGTTTTCCATGGGATCTTAGTTACTTACTAGATCACTTGCTTTTGTTTGAAATTGTACTTTTTATGGTTTTGAAAGTACTTTTGAAAAGAGGCCATTGTTTAGGAAAACTTTGTAATGATTCTCGTTCGTAAGAATATATACAAAGGTGTTGATCTTTTAAAAACAAATTTCAAGTTTGAAAAGTGTTTTGAAAGTGTAGGTGTTTGTTTTTGAAAATATCAAGGATGTTTTTGTTTTGAAATGGAGCAAGTAACTAAGAACATTCTACCTACTCAAAAGTCTTTCATGTCCATTTCATTTTTCCTTTGATATTGTTATCTTACCATCGATTTGGTAAGTAACCCTATCTTTGGATGTGAACGGGACGGACGTGGGTCATTGTATAACCATGATTAGCAATGTTGCAATGTATCTTAGCATTTTTCTTTAGGAACTAAGATCATTTTGAAAGGAAACTTTTGATAGCGTCATCGAGGGACTATGATCTTGTATTTTGCTTGTCTTTGCTAAGATATCTCACATGCGTAATATGACCATTTTTGTAAGGCAACCAAGTGGATTTACCCTAGGGGTATTTATGTGCAAGTGGATTGATTTTCATGCTTCATTCATCTTTGATTAGGGTTTGCTATTGATTGGTTTTAGTATTTTCATACAAAACCCTAATTACTAGCATTTGTATATAAAGCGATAAGTTGCGGAATTTAAAATTACTACGCTATTACAATACTTAGGGGAGGGGGTGTACAAATTACAAATGGGGATATTTGTAAGAAAATTAAACCTAATTATCTATTACAACCATGTTGAATATGTACAAATAATTGAATAAATAATATATAAATATAAGAATATAAAAAAAAGAGAGATGATTTTTGTTTGGTTTTCATGAAAAGGGTTTAACCTAAAGCTAATTAAGAAAAATGATTAGGTAAAATTAAAATAAAATTAACTTAAACTAATTGAGAAAATAAATTAAATTAAAAGATTTTTAGGGTTTTTTATGAAAAGGTTTTAAGTTAAATAATAATAAAAATGAAAATTAAATAATTAAAAGAAACCTAAATTCTAAGTTAATTTTAATTAAGAAAATAAAATAATTATTAAACCTAAGTTAAAATAATTATTAATTAAAAAGAAGAAATTAATTTGTTAGAAAAATGTTTTTGTTCTTTTAATTTTATTAAAACGAATAAAATAAATAAATGAGTGTAAAAATAATAGAATAAATATTTTTTAGATTTTTACTAATAATAATAAAAATAATATTAATAATAATAATAATAATAATAATAAAAAGAAAACAAGAAAAGAAAATAAATTAGAAAAAAAATTTGGGCCAGGTGTTTGGAAGTAACAACAGGGGTTAGCAAAAGCCAAGAAAAAAAACCCAATTGTTGGAAGCCCAGGCGCTGCAAAAACAAAAAAATGTCAAAAAGGTGGAAAAAATGGGAAAAAATGTCACGCTGGGGCTTGAACCCAGGACCTCATAGTGACCAGCGCGTGCTTTAACCACTGGGGTGGTGATACATCCGTTAACTTGTATGAAATGATAAATACATAACATAAAACCTGCCCTGATTGTACTTCATCTTCAACCTCCAGCCAAAGGATCTGTAACTTGCTCATTTCTCAACCATTTACAAAAATGTAAACATGAAAATTGCTCCATTTTTTCACACGAATCCAACCATATAAATATCATAAGCTATAAATCAAAGATGAATGGGAATTTCTAAAAGTACCAAATTCTGACCTAAATATTTCAGAAAGTTCAAACTAAAAATTCTCCTAGCTCAATCAAAATAAATGAAATCTATGGACATGTATAGTTTTAGGGCAATGATGTATACATTTTATCTTCACAATTGCAAGCCTAACAATGCCTAAATATGAAAATAGAAGTTCAAGAAAAATAACTCAGAACTGGAAATCGTGAAATGCAAATGAGCTTGATTCAAGGTGTTCCAATAATCAGGTTAGCTTCCTCAAGTTCCCAGGAAGCTAATGCAATGGTTTGGTTGAGCAATGGATGGCTAGAATGGTCTGGAGAAGTCAAGATGCAAACCTCTGTTTTTGGTTATGGAGGATGATGAGGATGGAGTTACAGTTCCAAACCAAATACAGGGATGGACTATATTTGATGTAAGGAAGCTTTAGGAATGAATTTGAGGGAAAACGCACGAGGGAAATGAGAGATATAAGTTTAAGGTCAAAATTGTGTATCAATGGAGTTTTTTGTGCAATTTCTGGCTAGAGGGAGTTTGGGAGTGTTTCAGGCTGCTTGAGCTCTTGTCCTAGCTCACAAATAGTGAATCTATTTATAAGCAACAAGTTTGGAGACTTGTTGTTGATCAGAATTCAAAATCACAAGTTTATGCATAACATGTGATTTTTGAGAAATTCAAGTTTCCAAGCCTTGTGTACTTTCTAAGATAGAGTAGTTATGCTTTAAACATACTTGCTTCTGACTTTGTGGATGGAGTGTGATTAGAGGGAACAAGTTAGAGTATCAAGAATGGACTTTATGCAAAAAGCTTGCTTTACAAGAATATCAATGTTAACTTTGTGCCATTAATGGAAATGCAACTTGGATAATAGCTCAATTGCTTGGATCAAAGCTCTAACAGCTGTGTAAACATTTAATTATGGAGTGACAAACAAGTTTTAGACCTGCAAAGCAAAGATTATACAGCCTAGCATGGATTTGGTTCATGTGTTCATCAAAAATGACTTGTAATTCAAGTTTGAAAACCCTAACTTCCTCTCTTCGATTCTCCCTGCTCAAGAATGATCTTAAGGAGTTCTTGGACATTTTAGAAAGCTTGTAATGTGATCTACAACCCTTCTTTGAATCACTTTTGAAAATTCCCCTTGGAACTATATGAAAAAGTGCCATGAAGTTAGGTCAAAATCCTGATCAAAACTAGGGCAAAACTAAGCACTTTTAGAAGAAGTTGTACAAACAATGTTGTAGATATCCGACCGCATACGACGAACCTTCTGTTTCACTGGAGAGAAGTCCTCTTTTGTAGGTCGGAGATGAACCACAATATCAGTGTCAAGTCCCGGCATGTCTTTGTATGACCATGCAAAAACCTTATCATAGTCATGTAGCATCTGTATTGACCGCTTTTTGATACTGATCTCCAAGTTAGCACCTACTTTGACTTCTTTTATATCCTCTTCAATACCCAAGTTTACTGCCTCAACTGGTTCCTCATGAGGTTGTCTTGCCCTTTCTTCCTATTGTAAAAGTCTGGCCAACTCTCCCGGTACTTCACAATCTTTCTCACCTTCGTCCTCGGCTTGGTAGATTGGATTTTCAAAGTCATAATGAGCAATAGCAAAACCGTTACCAATAGGATCCAAAGTGGATGTGGATTTGCAGTTTGATATTTGAGCGTGTGTGAGAGCATAACTGTTTTCATAAAGTAAAAATAAGAAAAGAAAGGCAGAGAGCGTAAAATTTGTATGTAAAAAACGTCCAATGCTTTATTAATGACATATGAAAATGAAACATGATAACCCCCACAAATAAACCATTGCGCCTCGGGTAAGACACAAGGTCTTAGAGTTTGTTTTATTCATTTATTACATGACAAAAACAAAAAAGGACAATTACTCCTGAATAAAAGTCATCGGCACAAAATCTTTAGTCTTCCAGTTGGTGAGTCCTCCGCTGACAGTTGGGAAGATCCCCGGGTCCATGTCACAGTCACTATCACTGTCCTCCATAGGATTAACCCCATGATTGCTGATTCGTAGGGGTGGTACTCCAGCAGAGCACGACGAACAGCCCTTTGAGCTCCTGATGTAAAACCCAAACCAAATTTGTCAAATTTGTATGGAATATCCAGAAGTTAGCCCCAAATTGTACACCCACCTTCTTCAACAACTTCCCTGGCATCTTCCAGAGAAGCCATCTTCAGCGGAGGCCTAGTAGTCTTTAGAACACTGGCAGAGGTTTTGGTTGCAACAATGGTCTGTGGAACTTCCTCAAAGTTCTGACAGGGGGTCTCAAGGAAATCGCCGTCCATTTCAACGTACCTGAAAGAGTTCAGGTGGCTCACCATGTACTCCTCCTCCCCATGAATTGTGATAATCTTCCTATTGACTTGGTACTTTAGCATATGATGTAGGGTGGAAGTCACAGCGCCAGCCCCATGGATCCAGGGTCAACCCAATAAACAGGAGTAAGATGGGCGTATGTCCATCACATAGAAAGTGGAATTAAAAGTTTGAGTACCCACTTTGATAGGGATGTACAACTCCCCATGCACCATTCTTTTAGAACCGTCGAAGGCTTTCACCACAATGTTACTGGGCTTCAGAGTCAATCCTTTGCAATCTAACCTGTCAAGGGCCTTCTTGGGAAGAAGATTTAGTGATGAAACTATATCCACTAGAAGATGGGCCAAATTAGTGCCCCTGCACTCGATAGAGACGTGTAGGGCATCATTATGTTTCCTTCCTCTAGGAGTCAGATCAGCATCAGAGAAACCTAGCCCATTTTCAGCAGTCAAACTGGTCACACAGTCTTCAAATTAATCAACGGAGGTTTCTTGAGGCACGTGAGAAGTCTTGAGGAATTTCATTAAAGCCTTGGCATGGGCTTCAGAGCACAGTAACAGGGCCATCATTGAGATCTTGGAAGGGGTCTTCCCTAGTTGTTCAACCATATTGTAGTCACTCTTCTTGATTATATTTAAGATTTCTTCCATTTCCTTCTTAGAAGCCTCGGGAATGACTTCTGGATGTGCCTTCATCCGGAAAGGCTCAACCAAGAACTCTTTGCCCCGAGTCTAGGCTAACTCGGTAGCAGGGATAACAGTGGGACTAACAGCAGGAGTAGCTATGGGAATATTGATAGGAGCAACAGGGATAATCACAGGAGTAGCAACAGTTTTAGGAGGAGAGATCTAGAGAGAGAAAACTATTCTGCTTCTTGTTATCTTATTGGTCCCAGCGATATTACTAATGTCCGGATCAGAGTCTTCGGCATCTTTGTCTTTAACAACCAGCAAATCTTGCTTGACGCCATGGTAATAGACGCCAGTCCCATAGACCCAGGGAACAACTTTATCCGAGGAATATGGTATAGGTCCAGGGAAAGTAATTATCAATGGAGCAACTTTCGGAATAGATGTAATCCTGACAGGTCTTTTGGAGGAGACCTTTGGAGGATTGGCGGAAATGGTAATGATAGAAACGTCTTCACACGGAGCACTTGTAACTGGAGTCTTCTCAAATACTAATTCTTTATCATCTATCAGGAACTGAACGCCTTCCTTCAACAAATGGAAACCATTAGGTAAGGACAAACATAAGTGGCAACCTTCGCCACAACTAGGAAATAAACTGGCTTGCAAGAGATTCTTTTTAATAGTCAGGAGTGGAGTAGCTAGTTCATCAACAGAAGCAACAAACATGTTATCATCAATAGCATTAACACCACGGTCGTGCTTGGGCATATGGGCAGTTATAACATTAGGGGTTTCAGGAGCATCAAATTCAATCTCCTTTACTTCAATCAAATCCTGCACCTTGTTCTTCAAAGCCTAACATTCATTGGTATCATGGCCTATCCCTTAGGAATGGTAACCACACCGAGCATTTTCATTATAGTAAGGAGATGTAGTGTTGGGTTTTTTGGGAGCCTCTTTCAGAGTAACCAAATTGGACTTCAGCATGTCTGGTAAAACCTGAGATAAGGTCATTTTGATCCGGGTAAACTGTCTCCTTGGCTTATCAGTTCTGGGTTGTCAGTTTGATGCAGGATTAGATATCATAACAGCCCCTACCGTCTGACGACACTCAGTTTTGTTAAGATTTTTATGGCCATAAAGCAGCACTTACCTTCTTCTTCTCTATGAATGGTTTATTTGCAGCACTGGAGGATTTATATCTCTGTATCTTACCACTTTTGATGCCAGCCTCTACTCGTTCACCCGTCAAGATCAATTCCGTGAACCCAGCAGAAGAACTTCCAATCAGGTGATTAAATAATAGCCCGGATAATCTGCCCAAGAACATGTCCCACCAGCTCCCTATCAGACAACGGAGGCTGGACTCTTCCCGCAAGGTCTCTCCATTTTTAGGCATAGTCCTTAAAGCCCTAACTGGAACCCATAGACATACTTTGCAATTGTGTACGAGTCGGGGCAAAGTCAGTATTATATTGGTACTGCTTATTGAAAGCAGCAGCCAGATCTTCCCAATTACGCACATTGGTTCTTTCTAGTTAATAGAACCATTCCAGCTGAGTTCCTCCCAAACTTTCTTGGAAGAAATGTACCCACAAATCCCTATCAGTAGGTGGGGGTTGAATTTTCCTAACATACGACTTAAATGAAGCTTAGGATAGGATACACTGTCGTATTTAGAAAATGTAGGGACCTTGGACTTCCGCAGGATGACCACCCATGAGACTAGTCCTAGCTCTTCAAAATCCAACCCGGGCACCCTTTGGATCTCCATAGCATTAAACAGATCCTCCATCTGTTTGTATTTATCATCATCAGGAGGATACTGCTCCTCAGAATAGCCAGGTTCATCTTCTTCAGATTCCCTTGTATTGTGGGTCTTCTTCTCTTGGCTCCCCATCCTGATTCTCTCTCTCTCTCTCTCTCTCTCTCTCTCTCTCTCTCTCTCTCTCTCTCTCTCTCTCTCTCTCTCTCTCTCTCTCTCTCTCTCTCCCTCTCTCTCTCTCTCTCTCTCTCTCTCTCTCCTCTCCTCTCTCCCTCTCTCTCTCTCTCTCTCTCTCTCTCTCGCTCTCTCTCTCTCTCTCTTCTCTCTCTCTC